>JAEIFV010000065.1:0-737466 GCA_018904265.1 Lordiphosa collinella | reverse complement strand
ACTTCATTGCTTGCAATATTGCCACTGCACAAGGTTGTTGCTTTAATCCACAAAACTTTGTCAAGATATGAGCAAACAAAATCAGAAGCAGTTGGGAATTTTTGTGCGCAAAACTAATAAAAATGGAAATGCCTTTAACGGTAACCAGTTTTTGCTTCAATGCCAAGTCATTGGCACTGTAAATTTTTTTTTTCAAAAGCTCTATCAAGGGTTGACCACTTACTACCCCCTGGCTATTGAATTTTTACGACCTGACAAGCAATTCGTTGTGTTCTCACCCTCTCTGTTTCTCTCTCATGATGACCACTGCCCGCATGAGACACGCACTCCCAAATTCAACTTTGATGATGGGAAAAAAGGGTCAAGTGTCTGGGAGACTGCTGCGCTCTGGCCAGATATTTGGATTATGCAAGTTAAGCGGCTTGGCCGTAGTACGGCCAAAATTGTAAGCGGCTTTAAAGGCCATCACCGTGAAGTTTCTTTCAAGCATTGGCGACTTGCAGATGCCACTCAACATTCCACCTCAGACAATTCCCGCGTTTTTTATGGGCACGAATCTCAATGAAACCCATTGCCCCATTAACAAATGGCTCCTTAATGCGTCTGGCAAATGGCTAAGGTTTTGTTTGCTAGTGCCTTGTAATTTGAATGGCGCTTTTATTGTGCGGGTCATAAAGTGTCCAAATAAGGGTTAATTATGTTTTGGGTAGTTGACGTTGGGTATGGCCCAACATAAGATGCTAAAATTTGTGGGCAGTAATTGGCCAATGGGAATGCTAATGGGATGGGATTATAAATAAAATGGTTTAAAAATTGAAAATGCTAAAGAAAAGTTTAAGATCAAGGATTAAACTTCTGCTAGGAACTCTGAAACAGCTTTTTGTGTTTTTTATTTCGGTCGGTAAAAATTATAAAAAAAAAATAGGGGAAAGTTAACTTCGGCTCGGCCGAAGTTTTGTATACCCTTGCAGCTTCCATTGAAAACTAAACAGTTTTTCTAAGACTACTTTTTGGACCTCACTTCTCTATGGGACCTATACTATATAGATGTCTGATTTTGTCAAACTTGATGAAATTCTGGAAAAGCATAATACACTGTTAATTACGAAATTTGGAGGCGATCCCATTTAAAACAAAAAAGTTTTTCTCACTAGAACTTCTTTTTCGACTGATCATTCATACTGCAGCTATATGCTATAGTCATCTGATTTAGATATGACTTTGTAGAATTATGTATAAAAATAAGTGTATGCCAATGATAAAGACGTTTTCATAATAAACAAAAAAGTTTTTCTCACTAGAACTGTTTTTTTCGACCGATCATTCCTATGGGAGCTATATGCTATAGTCATCCGATTTCGACCAAGCTTTGTAGAATTGTGTAAAAGTATATAAAATAAGTGTAAGCCAATGATAAGGACGTTTTCATAAAAAAACAAAAAAGTTTTTCTCACTAGAACTATTTTTTTGACCGATCATTCCTATGGGAGCTATATGCTATAGTCATCCGATTTCGACCAAACTTTTTAGAATTGTGTATAAGTATATAAAATAGGTGTATGCCAATGATAAGGACGTTTTCATTAAAAACAAAAAAGTTTTTCTCACTAGAACTAGTTTTCGACCGATCGTTCATATGGCAGCTATATGCTATAGTCATCCGATTTTGACCAAACTTAGTGAAATCATGGGAAAGGATAGTAGACTACGAAATACGTTCTTTGGAGGCGTTTCCATTAAAAACAAAAAAGTTTTTCTCACTAAGACTAGTTTTTCGACCGATCGTTCCTATGGCAGCTATATGCTATAGTCATCCGATCCGGCCGGTTCCGACAAATGTGCAGCTTATATGTACCAAAAGACTCCGTGCAAAGTTTGGTGAGGATAGCTTTAAAACTGACGGAGGAGATAGCATAGAAACAGACGGACGGACGGACAGACGGACGGACAGACGGACGGACAGACGGACAAGGCTAAATGAACTCAGCTCGTCATGCTGATCAAGAATATATATATTTTATGTGGTCGGAGATGCTTCCTTCTAGGCGTTACAAACATCCGCACAATTTTATAATACCCTCTGCAAAGGTATAATAACCAAAATTTTTAAATAGTTTTTATACCACTATAAGAGAGATCCTTATATCCGTACGGAGAGTTTATTAAAATTGTTCAAATGCTTGTATGTACGAAAATACTTGATTCAAGCACAAAATTCTTATTTCCAATCCAAGTAAAAAATACTGAAATCAAGCATGGATTTTCGAGACATTAAATTTTCTTCCATAATTCTGCTTCGGGCCATATAGACATTCATACCAACCAATTTCATGCCTTCCATTTTGCTCTCTCATAATGGTGACTACCGGAAAGCTGCGAACCATCAACACATCTTTATTTAGAACTATTCTTTGGAGGCCGAGAACTTTTTGAACAGCCCTCGCATTCACACATCGTTAATTTTGTATATTTTTAATAAATTGTGCAACCAAATAAAAAAACAGAGTCACAAAATGTTTCCCCGATTTTTTTTTTTAAATTTCTCAAAAACAGATCAAATTCAGTCGCCTAGACCAGAAGAGGGCCCTAACGTTTTTTTTTTTTGGTTTTTTTTTTTTTTTATTTTTGGTGTTTTTTACCATGCACTTTAGTTAGAGCGGGTTAATTTGTATGGACTGAAAAAAATCGTCCCGTAGTATAGCACCAACACATTCTACAGTAAATTCTAAGAAAATTTTCCAAAAAACCATGGGTCTAAAATCAATTTCGAGCCAGCGGTTCTTAACGGTTTTTATGGAAATGTTAAAAAATGTGACATATCATTAAAAATCTGTTGAAAGTGATAAAAAAAACTAGTTTGCATCGTTCTCAAAACAACTTAATTGATAAAAGAAATATTTTTTTTCTTAAATGATGGCCACATTTCAAAAACTCAGAGAACAAAAATGAGTTTTTAGCTGGTTGATTGCCTCTAAGCATATATATATTACCACCACCAGCATACGAGGGCCGTCCCAGAAATGGCCGACCTAGCACAGTAGTGTTGGAAAATGTTCACAAAAAATATTAAAAAAGGGGGAAGTACCGACTATTAAAAGCTTAAGTTTGGAGTTTGGTGCCTTTACCTTGCACAGTTTTTTTTTTGGTCGATTTTAATAGAGAACGCTTGTTATTGATTTGCAAACATGGAAAAAATTGGTCATCGTTATGTGATACAATACTTTCAAATAAAAGGTCATAGTCCAACCAATATTAAAAAGGAACTGGATTCTACCTTACGTAATTCGGCTCCCTCGTTTGCAACAATAAAATATTGGGTGGCTGTGTTTAAGCGAGGTAGTTTGAGCTGCGAAGATGAACATCGTAATGGGCGTCCAGATGAGGTGACCACTTCAGAAATGGTGGCCGAAATTAAAAAATGTGTGTTGAGCGACCGGCGATTGAAAGTTCGTGAGTTAGCTGAATGTGTAGGCATTTTAAAAAGTGCTGTACATCGTATATTGACCGAAAAATTTGACATGAAAAAGTTATGAGCATGATGGGTGCCGCGTTTGCTGACTTCAGAACAAAAACGCCGGTTCACACCTCTGCCGTTGCAATGGCTAAAATTAATGAATTAAAATTTGAATTGCTACCTCACGCCCCTTATTCGCCAGACTTATCTCCCTCTGATTATTTCTTAATTCCAAACTTGAAAAAATGGCTCGGAGGAAAAAGCTTTGGAAACAATGAAGAGGTGGAGTCCGAGGTTAATGCCTATTTTAAAGAGCTTCACAATCCGTATTATAAAAAAGGTATCGAAGCTATTGAACATCGCTGGGAAAAGTGTATCGACCTAAAAGGATCCTATGTTGAAAAAAAAAAAAAATATAAATTTTTGTGTTTTAGTAGTTAGGTCGGCTATTTCTGGGACCGCCCTCGTAGAAAATGTAACCATACCACTGCTTGAAATGTTAAAACGTCTAAAATTCACTTTAAAAATTTAATTCCATTGGTAAAATTCTAATTTTTCAGCCAAAAGTTGTGTGCTTTACATGCTCATCATTTACTGTCAAGAAATAAGCGTGTGCTCAATTTTTTTTTTATTATTTCTTAAAGAGATTCTTAAGTCCAATTTAATTTTTGAGTATGAATTCTTCGGTGTAATTGGTCTTCGAACTCAAAACGTTGATTTTTTTCTATACTAAAGTAACTATAGTGTTTTTGGAATGCCAAGCGATTTAACCTTGCTTAATCTACCAACCGCGGGTGATGTTTTAGGTTTCTAATTTCTTTTGGAGCGATCGATCGAAAAGTCAAAGTTAAATGTTTTCATATGGGCATTTTCCCACGAAGTTGCTGATAGATAGATTGGTTTATGGCAAAGGTTGAATATTGCGCTGAACGATAAACGAAGTGGGTGTGAAAAGCTTAATGCTTTAATCAATAAATACAAACAAGTAAGGGAGCTGCAGTCGAGTGCCACGACTACAAAATACCCTGTTCCCTTGATTTTGTGTGTTTTTTCTTTACATACACACACACTCACACATACACACACTCCAAAATACACACAAACGCATACATGCGGCCGCGCGCGATAACTGACAATGCAAGACCCCCCTCTCCTACAAGCAAAATTGATTCGTATATAACTTCGGTGTTTATTTTCCGATCTTAGTGATCTTTTCAGAATAGATAGATATTGTGGGGGTTCTTCGAAATATGTAAAGTTTGGAAGGTCTATCTTAAAAATTGTGCCTTTAAACCCTATATTTTTCCTTCCTCTCTTTTTCTCTCCCTTAATCCCCAATAACAAATTAAGCTCTGTTAATATATTTTATTAATAATAATATTTTTATTTTATAATATATAAATTTTAAAAAAAAATATAAAATCGGTCCGAAAACTAGTTCTTGTGAGAAAAACTTTTTTGTTTTCAATAGAAACGTCTCTTTCGTTGGCATACATTTATTTTATATACTTTTACAAATACAAAGTTTTGTCAAAATCGGATGACTATAGCATATAGCTGCAGTATGAATGATCGGTCGAAAAAGGAAGTTCTAGTGAGAAGAACTTTGTTGTTTTTAATGGAATCGCCTCAAAAATTCGTAATTAACAGTTTGTTATGCTTTTCCATGATTCCACTAAGTTTGGTCGAAATCGGACATTCATATAGTATAGCTCCCATAGAAACGTAAGGTCCGAAAAGTAGTCTTATTTAGAAAAACAAACTGCAAGGGTATACAAAACTTCGGCCGAGCGGAAGTTAACTTTCACCTATTTTTTTATTTTAAATCGTTCCGGAACAGACCTTTGGGGTAGAAAACTTAGAGTTCAGATGCTGAACACTGAGTTGACATTGAAATATTTCGGATAAAATATCCTGAACAACTTACGCAAAAAGTTTCAATTTCAAAAATGTGATTTTTTGTATCAGAATCGCAAAAACCCAACAGCACATTAAAAGATAAAAAACTCACTCAATTTTATTAAAAATATTTCAATGAATGTTTGCAAGCCTTGAAAATCTACACCTATCTTACATCTATTCTGATTCTTTCTTTGTCTTTTTCTTCCTCTTTTTCACGCTGGAGGCACTAGAAATTTGGCCCATCGATGAGTATCCAGTTGAAGTGGAATCACGACTTTGTCGATAAGTATGCAAGGGCTTTCGTCTCAGCCAAAATCGTATAACAAAATGAAATTCAGCCTTTAAAGCCACCATAGGAGGTATCTGTTAAATACAAAAGAAATCAATTTAAACTGGTCATAACTTGAATGAGTTATAATGATTAAACCTGCTCTTTGACAGCGATGCGCTGTGCATGCCAGAGAAACTCCAGCACACCAATGACGATGGATGCAAATACGCCGACAATTAGTACCACAAACAGACCACCCACCGCGTCCATATCAAACTGACCATTATCAATAGTCGAGGCGTCCGTATTACAGGTGCTCTCGTTGTTATTGAACCATTTGTTGCGCAGATTATACAGAACACCCTTCTCGCTGAGCTTAAGAATGCCCACACTCAGATTGGAGCGGAAATTGGCGTCTGTAGATAAAATTATTTATTCACTCTTTCAGGGTTAGCGATTTTTTCTCTTAACTCACTCAACGGTACCGCAATGCCATAGTGCTTCTCTCCAAAACTTTCACCTATCTGTGTCAACTCACAATTTCTCTGCACATAATACTGCAGATTTGTGGTTTCCATTAAGAAGGCGTACGCGCCCTTGCTCAATTTGACACGATCCACGCCCTCTTCATTGTTTTTGGTAAACGCATCCGGCTTAAACGATAGCATCTTATTCCAAGCCATACGATTTTCCGTATCGTTTGATTCCGAAAAGTAAACCGAAGTAGCTCCACCACGTATAGTGCCGAATTGCACTTTATTTTGATCGATCAAATCATGCAACGAAGCGATATCTCCCGTCAATTTCGATGAGGTTATAAAGGCAGCCAGCTTGGCAATGTAGGTCTGTGAGATGAGCAGAGCAAAGATCCACCAGAAGGCGGTGAGCAGTCGCATGGGTAGACCTCTAAAAATAAAAAAACACAATTACTAAATTGCAAATGGATTAACTACAATTTCCAATACCTAGGTAACAGATCGCAACCCTGATTAAGTATAGATCCCAGCACCAACCACAAAGTGTTATGTAAATGCCAAGTATTCTCTCGTTCCTGTTCATGTTGTTCATTCTCTACGGCCTCCTCCCATTCATATGGATCCATCCGTCCGGCCAAAATTAAGACCATGGCTGAAATTAACATGGCCATCATTACGTACAGCCAAACATCGACACCATAGGGATTAAGAAAGCCATAGATATCCGCCTGTGGTGGTGATTTCTTAAAGGACAGTATACTGATGCCCAATTGCATAAAGGGAACGGTAAAATCCACCACCGTACGACGGGCCTGGGTAATGGTTAGGTCGCAGATTCCTATTTGAGCATTCTGGGGGTATAGAAAAATTTTAAAGATATTAAAGAAAGAGATCACTAAAGAAACAAATATACGAAAATTTTAAAATTACCAGAAATTGTCTTAAAGAATTAGAAATGCCAAACAGGACTTAAAAAAAACACTAAAATAAAGTTTTTAAGATGTACATATTTACATTAAGGAGCGACTTTTCCAAAAAATCAACCAAATTCTACTCGGAATTTCCGTTTGGTTTTTTAACGTTCCCAAAACTGACATTTGAATTCAAAAAAAAGGTCGTCTGTGGTAAAGTTTTGATAACTTATAACTAAGTACGTGCGCGTGAGCGAATTTTCTTTCACGTCAGATTCACGAATTAAAATCGTTCCACTAATTGTAGTTACCAAACTTTGCATAAGGTCCTTTGGTACAAATACGATGCACATTTGTCGGAACCGGCCGGATAGGATGACTATAGCTTATAGCTGTCATGGGAACGATCAGACGAAAAATTAGTTTTAGTGAGAAAAACTTTTAGTTTCCAATGGAAACGCCTCCAAACTTCGTAATTCTTAGTTTGCTGTGCTTTCCCATGATTCCACTAAGTTTGGTCGAAATCGGACAACTATATAGTATAGCTGACATAGAAAAGTAGAGTCTGAAAAGTAGTCTTATTTAGAAAAATAGAGGGAAGTTAACTTCGGCTACTAAGACTGTGTTCCTATGGCACTAACTTTTCTTCCGGTTTCGAACAAGCTTTGTGAAATCATGAAAAACATAGAAAACGTATAAATACGAAGTTTGATGCCGATTCCATTCAATGGCAGCTATATGCTATAGTTGTCCGATCCGGCCGGTTTTCATACTTGTGCAGCGTATTGGTACTACAAGATTTCGTGGAAAGTTTCGTGAAGATAGCTTTCAAAAGACGGACAGACGGACATGGCTATATCAACTCAGCTCGTCATGTTGATCAAGAATATATATAATTTATGTGGTCGGAAATGCTGTTAAATGTTTATTATCCATCCATACATTCCAAAAATTTTGAAAAAATATCCTCGATGTACCGCGAATTATAAAGAATTTACGTGCAGAAATCAATTGGCGGTCGACCATGGTCTTCTTGTAAATGAATTTTGAAATTTGCGTTTTTGCCCATATTAAATATTTATAATCGCATATGCTTTTCAAATTATGTTTCTGATTTAAATAAATTCAATGCCAACTTTCTACAAGTTTGATATTTACCCTATTTCTTATTCGACTCCGACTATGAAAGTGGTAAGATAAGATGAAACTGCTGTTAACTATTTTCTTCACCACCAATCTGAGGTATAGTTCAAGGCGCGGTTTTTTAATGTGGCCAATCCTGAATGAATATTAGTTCCATTGACGAACAAATATAATTTTAGCATACACACCATAGTGGCTTAACCTCCTCCTTCCTCCTTATCCAATCCATTCACCGCTTACTCTCCCAATCTTCCACCTCTTCCTCTTATTCCAATTCTTCCACAGACTTTTCCTTTCCCTCTTCCTGTTTTTGGTAAATATAGCAGTGGTAATGTAATAGATGCACCAAAGATGAAGACTAAAAGAAACCTCATTCTACGCCGCAGAAAATTGAGAGGTTTCTTTCTCGGTCGACTAACTAGTACTAGTGAGAAAAACTTTTTTATTTTCAATGAAATTGCCCTTAACATTGGCATTTATTTATTTTACATACATTTACATAATTCAACAAAGTTTTGTCAAAATCGGCTGACTATAACATATAGCTGCAGTTCGAAGATCGGTAAAAAAAGGCAAGAACAACTTGTTCTTAAATGGAAACGACTCCAAATTTCGTACAAGTTCCACTAAGTTTGGCCACATCGGACATCTATATAGTATAGTTCCCATAAAAAAGTAAGTTCCGAAAATTAGTCTTAGTTAGAAAAATAGGGAAAAGCTAACTTCGGCTCGGCCGAAGTTTTGTATACCCTTGCAGCTTCCATTGAAAACAAAAAAGTTTTTCTAACTAAGACTACTTTTTGGACCTTACTTTTCTATGGGATCTATACTATATAGATGTCTGATTTCAAACAAACTTGGTGAAATCATGGAAAAGCATAATACACTGTTAATTACGAAATTTGGAGGCGATCCCATTTAAAACAAAAAGGTTTTTGTCACTAGAACTTCTTTTTCGACCGATCATTTATACTGCAGCTATATGCTATAGTCATCCGATTTCGACCAAACTTTGTAGAATTGTGTAAAAGTATATAAAATAAGTGTGTGCCAATGATTAGGACGTTTTCATTAAAAACAAAAAAGTTTTTCTCACTAAGACTAGTTTTTCGACCGATCGTTCCTATGGCAGCTATATGCTATAGTCATCCGATCCGGCCGGTTCCGACAAATGTGCAGCCTATTTGTACCACAAGACTTCGTGAAAAGTTTGGTAAGGATAGCTTTAAAACTGACGGACGGACAGACGAACAAGGCAAAATGAACTCAGCTCGACATGCTGATCAAGAATATATATACTTTATGTGGTCGGAGATGTTTTTTTTTTCTATTATTTATTCTTACAAAAATAAAAAAAATTTTTATTAAATTAAAAAAAAAAAAAAATAAATTAAATTTATGAAAGAATTTTTTGTAAAATTTTTTTTATTTATTTTTTTTTTTTATATAAAAAAAAAAAAAAATTTTTTAAAATTTCCGTTGTTGGAAAAAAAAACCCTCTTTTCTTTTTTTTTAAAAAAAAAAAAAAAAATTTTTTGTTTTTTTAAATTTAGAAATTTTTTTTTTTCCGAAAAAAAAATTTTTTTTTTTTAAAAAAAAGGGTTATATGGTATCACAATTGACCTTATTTTCGTCTAAATGAAGAAGCTTCACCCTTTCTAACATAGCAACATAAACTAACCTTAGCGACTATCTCTAAAAGTTAAATCCTCATTTAAATCAACTGGTAAAAGTCACAGCAAAATATTCATGGCATGTGGAAGAGTGAGTTATTGTCATGTTTTGCTACTTCACTTTCGAAAATTAAAGAAGCTACACAAGCCTGAACGTATGCAACACCTACGGGAACGATGCTGTAAAGCAAAATTCCTTCTCGGAGACTTCGACTGGCAGACCATAGGAAATCTGGGACTAAAAACCGCCTTTGAATACTTCAAATAGCTCGCTATTCGGCTTTTGAGAATTCACCTTACGAAGCATATCAATCAACCATGCTCCCATTTTCGCGTTCGCAAAAGATTTGCGATTTGAAAACCGATTTTTCAACCAAATTTGCTCTCCAAATCGTAAAACTTTTGCGAATGCGAAATTGGGAGCATGTCTGAATATGTCCGATTACTTGCTTAAGCGTAAAGAATCTATAATATATTTAACTTTACATTACTACCAATAGATCTGTTGACTTGAAATTTGGTGTACATACCCTCCAAGATAATAGCTACAGTCCCTGATTGAAATCGATAAAAAATCTTCTGGCGCACTTTTCTCAGGCATATTTGGCTGTGTCCTTGTAAGTTCATAGCTTCTATAATTTCTGAGAGTCTGAACTATTTATGATCCGGTTTTTAAACAGCTTTCGAGACTATTAATATTATCTTATTTTGGAAAAAGTTTGTCACTTACGTTATCAATTAGTTGTCGTATTATGCCATCCCATTCATCTGTAACCGGATCATAGCTGCCATATTTATTATCCCTAACGGGTTCGAAGTTAAAATCGAATTTGCATTCCTCGGCCAATTTGTATATCAAATCCACAGCATAACCCTCAAAACGTTCATTGCCCTCAAAGTGCACACCTTCAGGCTCCTCTCTAAAGAACAAAAGAAGAATTTCTAAACTTTTACTCACGCAGACAAAGATTTCCTAAACTTACCGCCAGCTAAAGTAAGGCTTACCCACTCGCGTGGCTACCGTGTATTTTACTGGTTTCTGGGAGAAATCCTCTTTCTTCTCCAAACGTCTTTGCTTCACCGCCTGCGTAGAGTTCTCTCTTATTTTGTCCATATCCATGAGCTGAAAATCTTTTTGCCAGATATGAGTAACTCGATCAATAAGGGGATTATAGACTTCTAAATTGAAATCATCGCGTTGACCCTGCTCATTGATGTGCAAACGTTGGGTTTTAAATGGAGGCTTTACTTGTTTAGGTGTGATCTAAAAGACGAAGGCATTCAAATTAAATTAGTCTAGCGAGATCCCTCACAAACTTACCTCTTTCATTTGCTGTACCAAATGGGGACCTGGTTGCCAAAAGCCATGCCCACAACTAAATTGGGGTGTATAGAAACCAGTTCGTTGACTTAACTGTAGAAGTGAATTATAAAGCAGAACCACCGCATCATAGACTAACTGAGTTGCCAAGGAATCAAACTGCAAATAGATCAGATTAGCTTCAAATAAATTTCTTTTTTGCTTATGTCGTAAATTTACCCTCTTATCCACTTCATCGTCAAACACATCAATTTCATCATGCACAGGTGGAGGAATATAAGTTCGAAGCCTGACCGCTGCCACAGCCACCGTGAACTCTCTTGAATAGAAACGATCTATGCCGCTTACATGAGTATCCAAATTGGTTAGAAATAGATGCTATAAAGGAATGAATTAGTAAGTTTATTTAACTTTAAGTAAAAAACTCACGTTAAATGATCCAGTCATATTGAAACCTATGGAAGCATTTATTACATCCACCAAAATATCAGAGGGACACTCCAACATAACAAACTTTTCTCGGGCATTATTAATACGTTTCCAGAGTATGCGATAATCATCACCACGTTGAAATTGCTGCAACTTGAGGCCAGTTTTGTGTAATTGTTTCCAAGCAAAGATATGCTGAAGCCGTGCAAAGTCTACGGGAAAGGGAGGTGGGTATTTGGGTATGACAAAAAGAAGGGAAGTTAACTTAGAATTGGATTAGTTAGAATGATTAGAAGGAAATGGTGTTCTGAACTTGAAATTGAAACGCGAGTAATTTTTTTTTAGTTATTAAATTGAAACTAGTTCAAAAAAAACTATAACATTTGATCTAAAGCAAACAACCATAAAAAAGGGACACATCCGTAAGCAATCATAGCACCCACGTGACACAAATATATTAGTAAAGTGGTGCAAGACAAAATTGTGTAAAAGATGACTAAAAATCAAATAAAGAATATTTCAGCTCCAATCAGTTGAACTGGTCACTCACAGCCATTGTGTTTTCTTCATTATTAGCTGAACATTTAAATAACTATGGTTCTTAATTTGAAAGGAGAAGCAGATTTTCAGATTACAGGGAAGATTTGCTTTGGGAAAAAATTTAAAAAAATAGAGAAAATAATAATAGCAAAAGCTTAAGAATATAAAAATTAAAGACTGTGTACAATTTGGTAAATAAAAAGTAAAAAAAAACCTTTAAGAAACCATTTCCAAGCTTACTCCAAAAATGTTTAGTACTTTATTTGCTTTTAAGCCTAAAACATATTTTAATTTGTAACATTTGGCAATTGATTGACTGGTTCTCAAGTGAATTTCTCCAAATATGCAGTAGCTAAATCAAAATTTTTTGTCCTCAACACTGAGTGCTACAATAATTATCTATCTCGCTGCAAGAATGATTTTCGCGAAAACCCAAAAACTTTTCTACACATTCGTTAACACTAAAAGAAAATCTTTAACATTCCCATCCTCACTATACTACAAAAACGAAACTGCTACAAATCATGCTGACATTGCTCATTTTTTTGCTAACTTCTTTCAATCCACGTACACATCTACAACCTATGACTCGTCTTCACCTTATCCATATACACTTCCCCACACGTGTGGTATTATAATGCCTGTTATTGACGAATCCGACGTTTATCATAACTTAAAGCTCATTAAACCTTCTTTTTCGTCTGGGCCGGATAATATTCCTGGTTGTGTCCTAAAGTTTTGCGCAGGGGCTTTATGTAAGCCTTTGACGAATTTATTTCAAATGTCTCTCAATAAATCGTTTCTTCCCACTATATGGAAGGAATCTTACGTTATACCTCTCCACAAAAAGGGTAGCAAATCAAATATTGAGAATTATCGTGGTATTGCAAAACTATGTGCGATCCCCAAGCTATTTGAAAAAATAATCACCACCCAGGTGCAATACTTTTGCAGCTCCATATTTTCTCCGACGCAACACGGTTTTATGAAGCGTCGTTCTACAACAACCAATCTTGATCTTGATTAGAAAAACAACAAACTGATGTGGTTTTTACTGACTTCAGCAAAGCTTTCGATTCCGTTAATCACCTTCTGCTTTTGAATAAACTTTCATTAATAGGTTTCCCTGACCTACTCCTCAAATGGATCTTTATGCATTTGTCAAAACGGACTCAGCGAGTCCTATTTAATTTCACTTCATCTAAATTGATAAATGTTTCTTCTGGTGTTCCTCAGGGGAGTCAGGGCAGATGATGTAAAAATATTTCTATCTTATGATAGTATAGATTCTTATAACTTGTTACAGAATGATCTTGTTAGCCTACAATCTTGGTGCCAAATCCATCTGCTGCATTTAAACCATTCGAAGTGCAAGTGCATGACATTTCACCGGAATAATCCTCACTGGTTCACTTATTCTATTGAGCATAACAACCTTGAACGCATTCAAACTGTAACAGATCTGGGTGTTCTTTTCGACCGCAAATTGTACTTTAATGACCATATCGGCATTACCGTAAACAAATCTAAGGGTGTTTTGGCTTTTATTAAACGCTGCACTGTGGGCCAGAAATCTCATTTTTTGGCCAAAACTCTGGGATTTCTACACCAGACTAGCTAGGAAGCTAAAGTTTTTTACGAAATGTTCTTAAAAGATTGAACTTAACGCACATAATTTTAAAAAAAAATAAAGAAATTTTAAAACATATTGATAATCCAAGTCAAAGTTGGACAATTTTTTCAACTTTTTGGATTTTTAATTTAAAAAAAAAAACTTGAGGTAAGACTTAAGCCAAATTTTGCAGAGAGGATATACAAGTGTAGATTGTTTCTAAGAAAAATAATTGTCATGATCGGATAAGTCGCTTATGAGTTATTAACTCAAAATAGAACTGACTTTGAATGCCCACCCTGTCAAGGATTTTCAGTCAATCTGACTACTTTCACCGTTATTTTTATTAATTTAACCTGTTCTATACATTCATTTCTTAAAACAAAAAATAATATATAAAAAATTAATTTATTAAAAAATAATTTTTGTATGTATTTTAAACCGTAATTCCGTGCTTCTAAAAGTATGCTACAGATTTTAATCCATGGGAATAAAAATAGCTTAGCTCTCACAGTTTGGCTTCATGGTCCAAATTCCGAAGTTTGAAAAAAGAAAAGCATACTTTTCGGCTGACTTGAAAATTGAAACTGGCTCGATGCCAAATGGGGATACATTTTTAAAAGCGATTTAATAAAATCCAAAGCAAAACCGCGCAAAAGCGCATACCTCCAGCTGTAGTACAATATTCAAAGAAAATTATTTGACATGTTACGAGTGATTAGCCAGTGGCACCCGTGGGCACTCTCAAATCAAAGTTGACAAATGTAAAAAAACCCAAAAAATTACTGCTTTTCCCATTTTTTATGAAAACGAATACAATTGGAAACTTCTTTATATTTTTTTATTTAAATCTAGTCCGTAGCCAAAAATATATAATTAATCTCTAGAAGCTGTTTCTTTCCTAGTTTCGACTATTAATTTTCCATTTTTTTGAGCAATTTCATGAAAAATCAACTTTGAATTGCTGCCATTCAAAAACCAAGAAGTGAAAATGTTCAAAATTTTGGCATAAAATAGCTATAAGTATTCTTAATCGTTTCCGACAATCGTTTTATCAAGTTTCCCAAACAAAAAAGTGGGACTTTTGGCCAAAATTTCGGCCTGCTGGCCCAGTGTGCGCTGGTCAAAGGAATTCGATGATCCTTACATCACCAAACTATTATTTACTTCTCTTGTTCGCCCAATTCTTGAATATTGCTCTTGCGTTTGGTCTCCTCAGTACGATAAATATCAGGACCTTATAGAAAGTGTTCTGAAACAATTTCTCTTGTTTGTATTACGCGGCTTAAACTGGGATCCTCATCGCCTACTACCATCTCATGTTGACCGGCTACAATTAACCTGCCAACTTTGAAGAACCGAAGAACATGTCATGGCGTAATATTCGTCCACAAGCTGATTTATGGAGATGTGGATTCGGCTTTCCTACTAAGTCAGCTCCGATTTGCTGTTCCATCAAGATTCACGCGATCGTATCAACCTGTAGCGCTACACACCTGTAGAACTAATTTCGCCCTACATGATCCTTTTCGTGTAATATGTTCAAATTATCAGGCCTGTTCCGAATTCCGAACGTTTTCAAAAAGTAAAAACGAGACGAAAACGAGCGTTTTACTATTTGCTGTTCCCAATTCCGAACGATTTGGTTAATTTTCGACTTTTCGAACTCGGTTTCGAAAACAGCTGGCTGGCTGGCCTGCGCACGTGTTTGTTTATCGTCAGCAGACAGAGTAGTCATCATCTCCCTAATTTAAATTTATAAAGCTCTTATTTACTCTTTAAATCCATTTATTTTTACTTAAACCAGTATTTAAATATTTCATTTGAATATGTGATATCAAATATGGTTAAACATAGCTAAGTGAAATAGAAAAAGTGCAGTCCGATTAAATAAATTCATATGCAGCAACCCTAGCAGCCGCCGATTGAAGGTCGAAATCGACAAAAAAGTAAAGTGGAATTCAGAACAGCTCGGTTTGGTCGCGGCCGCTCGGTTTTGTTTTTCATGCAATATTTTATAGAAGTTTTTAAAAAAATTCTGTAAAATTTTACTTAAACTTAAAACAGTTTAAGTAATGATGTTAACGATCTTAAAAATGTTCAACTAATTTCGAATTTTTAGTTTATCATATTGAGGAAGTAGTTTAATGCTTTAATTTGCAATTACTTTTAATTCCGCTGACTCTGCAGCGCACGTTTTGAAAACGACAATTCCTGTCGATTTGCGGAATTCGGAACAGCAATCAACTCGATTTGCGGCAATTCCACTCGTTTTCGGAATTCGGAACAGGCCCGTATAATCAGGCCTTTTCCGAATTCCGAACGTTTTCAAAAGTAAAAACGAAACGAAAACGAGCTGTTCCCAATTCCGAACGATTTCTACTTAAACCAGTATTTAAATATTTTATTTGAATATGTCATATCAAATATGGTTAAACATAGCTAAGTGAAATAGAAAAAGTGCAGTCCGATTAAATAAATTCATATGCAGCAACCCTAGCAGTCGCCGATTGAAGGTCGAAATCGACAAAAAGTAAAGTGGAATTCAGAACAGCTCGGTTTGGTCACGACCGCTCGGTTTTGTTTTTCATGCAATATTTTATAGAAGTTTTAAAAAAATTCTGTAAAATTATACTTAAACTTAAAACAGTTTAAGTAATGATGTTATACGATCTTAAAAATGTTCAACTAATTTCGAATTTTTAGTTTATCATATTGAGGAAGTAGTTTAATGCTTTAATTTGCAATTACTTTTAATTCCGCTGACTCTGCAGCGCACGTTTTGAAAACGACAATTCTTGTCGATTTGCGGAATTCGGAACAGCAATCAACTCGATTTGCGGCAATTCCACTCGTTGTCGGAATTCGGAACAGGCCCGAATAACTTGCATCATTTGTTATCAACTGATTGTTCAATGTATAATAATTCGTGAAATATTTTATTGCTTTTGTCCTCTCCACGCTCTTGAATCTGTCTTCTCCGTCCACTTGATGTGAGCCGGGGCATATCAATAAAAAACTCCCCTAACCTGGACGGGGAAGCAGATCAATATTTTGTATCCCTTTTTAATTTTAATGTTGACAGATAATTGTCAACTATACTTATACAAATAATCCAAAAATATAAAAATTGTGTACTCACGTGTATCTTTCTCATAGGCAATGGTAAATGATTTCCAGTCAAAGGTCTTACTACCCAAAATATCCATAAATGCTGTGGAAAGCATCAGTTCCATAGGCGCCACATTAACACTTAGCTGATGATTCAGTCGTTCGCGTGAGGATTGCTGGGGATGCCAATCGAATTGTAAATGAGGAATCCCCGTCATATTACACAAAATCTCAACAATATCTGAAAGAGAAAAGACATAAATATATAGATGTATATTTTTGTTTAGAATGATCCGGTGAAGGAAACAAAACACACACACACAAAACGAAAGTGGCGAGCAAAACATTAAAGCAAAATGGTCGGGGGGTGTTTTCTTGGCAAAGATTCAAAAAGAGTCCCCATTGGCTCTCGGTTATTTACTGCAAAAATATTTGGAACTTATGTTTGCTTACCTAATTTGATGGCTCACACTTTGGTGTGTGTGTGTGTCATGTTTTCTTTTATTTGAAGAATCATTAACGAGGCTAACTATATGTAAGCAAATTCTCTCTCTTTCTCTTCTACTTATATACATACAAGTGCATTGTCTGGCCAGACACTTTTTTATGACGCCAAAGCATATGATTATGTTTAAAAATAATTTAATCTATGGGCAAAGAAACAACAAAAACACAAACTCACCGCTGTTTGTCTTTGAACTTGGTCCAAAAATAGCCACGACACCAATACCAATCAAGTCACAAGCTAAAAGAATTGAAGGAATTATAAATTTATGGGAATATTTTGAAACATCAAACTTACATAGATCTTGCAGCACTATGCTATCATCTACAGTTAGATAGTGCTTAATGGGTTCCAATTTTAAAGCAGAATTAATGCCATTTACTTCTTCAATGGCTGCATCAAACGCCTCTGCTAAAACCATTTCCGTATCAAAGAAAATGGCCCCTGGCATAAAGAAAAACATATAGATTTTGCCAACCATATCTTTTATCTCTCCAACCGATTAACTTACCCACTTTAACCACCAAACCATCTTCATTGGCTCTGCCTAACATAAGCAAAGTCAAAAAAACTAGGAACTTTATTATAATACACATTATTTCGACTCTATAATATTTTCATTTCAAAACACTTCATCTATACGTATTACTTTTCGAGCGTAAAAAAATTATAAAAAAAAATATTTTGTTTTGACGTTTTGTCCGGATCCGTCCCGGGGCGCTGCTCCAAAGGCACTGAGCGAGAAATATGTTTATTTTTTGGAAAATACCGACAAAGACTATTTTATTTGAGTAGACAGCACGCAACGGAGACTCATTTGTTTTGTGGATAAAAAAGATGCTCGCCTAAAAAACGCGTCACAATACAGAGCAACCAAATAGAACACAACACCACGAGCTATAGCTGGAAATGAGCCAATAAATGAGAAAATTTAATGTGGTCGAAAATTGGACATACTACACGCCCACATACATATATAGCTAGTTAAGTGGGGTATGGGAAAGGCGGTCAAGAAAGTATAAAGAAATGCAGTAGATACACCCAGAGAAATCTAGCACGAATAGGCAAGACTAAAAACGGCTTCAATTTAAATATTTCACTTCAAAATTTTTAAATACGAAAAATCAATTGATCTCGACTTCGAATTTCTAGGCGCGGCAAGAGAAGGGAACGCCTAAACTAAGGGTGCGAGCAAAAATTAATACTATTGACAAAAGATCCTTTTAAAATCCAAGAAGATCTCGAGTAATATTCTATCATTTTTGAATGACGGTGTCGACGGTAAGGCACTACCCAATTTCTTTATTAAAATCATCTTGAGGAGTCGAAAAATAAGAGCCAGGTGCACATCTGTCACACTAAAAAGTTCAGGGCAGCCTCAAAGGTGTGGATGCTTTCTATTTCCTTCTTATTCCCACAACTAAAATTTGGGGTACGCGCATCCTAATAACCAAATAACCATTGGTGCAGTTCCCCATTATTACTTCAATCATAGTTCTCATCCTGTCCTGATTAAACGGTAGGAGTTGGGAACTTCTTTTGCTAGGTCCATTGTCGTTCTGCGCTATACCCAAAAAAAGGAATCATAAAAATGACACTATTTACAGTCATGCTCCCATTTTCGCGTTCGCGAAAGTTTTGCGATTTGAAACCGGTTTATCGACCAAATTTGCTCTCCAAATCGCAAAACTTTTGCGAATGCGAAAATGGGAGCATGGCGGGCCGACAAAATGACAAACTTAGTGAGGCGCAGCCTTGTCGATGTAAAAATATGATAAATTTATGTTCATTGATTCCAAAAGTGATTGCGGCTTAGTTCCATCAGCTCTTGTTTTCAAGATATGGCGGAAAAACCGTTTTGTCGAAGTTTTGGCACTCTAGAAATTATGGAGGCTACACAAAGTAGAAATATCTGGATTTCTGAGCTATATTCGACGGAGCACATATCAACGCGTTTTTAAAAAATGAAAAGCGCTATAAAAGTATAGCGGAATGTGTCTTAATTGGCCTCTAAAGTCAGACTATTATCGTTTTATGTCATTTTTTTTCAAAACAAATCGTCACTTTTAAGCTAGCGCGGTTATTGAATTATTATTTTATTTATTTGAGCATTTATCTTATTTGATCTAATGATCTGATTTTTAGCTTATCTTTAATCAGCTTATTTGGCAAAGTTACAGTCGAAAATACTTATATATTTTTATGGGAGGACATTATGAGAATCGTACTTTTAGTTTTTATAGGAACAATCAAAAGGCTACTTGATTCATCATATGTAGTATTTGTGAAAAAGACAAGGAACTGTAATCAAATAACATTTAGGGTTTGCGACGATTCGAAGGCAAATCTGAATTTAAACAAGCACTTTATAAACTAGTGGCCCAGCGGCTAGGGTGCGCAACCGCTGAGCATGAGGTTGTGGGTTCGATCCCGCCTCGGAACATCTAATGAAAACTTTTTTTCTTTGAATAAAACTTTACACCTGGCCACACGTCTTTGCTGTTGGTGAATGAAAAGCATGAAAAGCTTCTCAAACTGCCGTTCGGATTCGGCGTTAAACTGTAGGTCCCTTTTTCTTGTGCTAAGATTAGAAGCGCACAAGCCAAGAGATTGAGAGAGGTTCGAAAATAAATTAAAGACAAGACATTTATTGAATCCATGACCATAAATGAACGGAATGCATGGGAATCATTTGTCGTCGTCGCAAACTTCTTGAGAAAGAACAAAGCTGACAGTTATGTGGATTCTAGGATGTCGAATGATCATCAAGCCAAGCGCGATGGGACGTCCTTATGATCTAGGCAGAAAACACATTGGATTTCAGTGAATCAATTTATTTGAAGACTATTTTTAAACCCGTTACTCAAAAAATAATTATTTTTTTAATACTTTAAATATTAAGTTGAAATTTTCGAAGTCTGAAAAAATATCATGGATAACAGATTGATACTTGTTTGATTTAATTTCTTGGTATCATTATTCTCTGTGCCAATGGTACAGTTTTAAGATTGTTCGAAAGTATGTAGCAGCCAGAAGGAAGCACCTCCGACCATATAAAGTATATACAACCGTGCTGATTTAGCTAAGTCCGGCCGTCTGTCTGTCCGTATGAACAATCACATCTCAGAGATGTTAAGAGATAGAGGTTTGACATGTACGAGACAAAAACTTCTTATACTTGCAGATAGATCAAGTTTATTTCAAATTTTTGCCACGCCCCCTCCAGCCCCGCAAATTGGAAAAAATAGAGTGGGCGTCGTGGAACACCCGGTACGAGCTAAGCTCTTTACGAGGGATGGCTTGAAAATACAATACTTGCAAAAGAGTATAAAGTAATTTTGTTTTGTTTTGCCCCATCGAAAATCGATGTGGACGATTGTGCAATATATTTTTTTAAGCTTTCCATCTTAACCAAAGAAATTGTTGCTGAATTCCCAATTTCACTATTTATTGACATTTCTGTTAGGGATTCATCGTTTATTTGTGATCTACTATGAAATCATAGAATCAAACTATATCTTAGCTTTAAAATAAGGGTTACCAAATAGATCTACTTTTTTTTAAGCGCAGATATTACAAAATTATGTAAGTATTGGTGGCAAAGTCGTCGCATTCTTCTGAAGCACTTAAACGTGTTGGAAATTGTATGGGACTACTCCCGATCTTACTTTCTTTTAGGGACGCCTGCTCATTTTCATTGACTGATACTATTTGACCGGAATTCGTCTCTTCAGAAACTCGGGCATAATAAGTCGCTGTTTTGGTCACTGCTTAAGTCACTGTTTTAGTCACTGTTTTAGACATTGTTTAAGTCACAGTTTCATTCACTGTTTTGGTCACTGTTTAGTAACTGTTTTGACAACTGTTTTATTCACTGTTTAAGTCGCTGTTTTCGTCACTGTTTTGGTCACTGTTTTAGTCACTGTTGTAGTCACTGTTTTGGTCACTGTTTCGGTCAGTGTTTTTTCACTGTTTTAGTCACTGTTTTATTTACTGTTTTGGTCATTGTTTTCGTCACTGTTTTGGCCACTGTTTTGTTCATTCTTATGGTCAGAGATAATAACAGATAGAGGTTCGAAATGTATGGGACAAAATCTTCGTTTATTTGCAGGCAGATCAAGTTTATTTTCAATTTATGCCACGCTGTTATGATGTCCTGCAGATTTCATTGTAAGTCCGTTACCGCTTGTGTCTTTGGTGCTGAGCTAGTTCTTGCACATTCGTTTGCTCTCCCGTTGCCCGGTATGCTTGCGTGGCCAGATACCCAGACGAGAGTAGTGAAGTGTTGTTGGATTTGGCTTAAGGCTATCACCATGCTGCGGACTAGTTTGCTTCTTGTGACGGTTAGTGACAGGAATTTAATAGCAGCCCAACTGTCGACTAGAATTGACATTTTCTTTGGAGTTTAATTCAAAACGTAGTTTTTGTAATTTAGTCGCTTGACAGACTGCATAAATCTCAACCTGGTAACGCAACACTAGTTCTTCGAAGAAGATGCCTGCTTCTATGCCCGCTTTCGTCTGACGGTCTATGTAGATGGTAAGTTCGATTTCCCTAAAGGTAGCTACTTGCTTCCAATGTTTTCTCTACAGGAACGGAGAATAGTTGGAGAATGGGTCATTCTTTCGAATGCAAATCTTCATGAGATGTCCTTGGGGACCAAAATATGCGTACAAAACAAATTTGTAACATATATCTTAATAATTGGAGTTTATGCCAAAAAATGGAATCTGGCCCAATGTTCAGTGCGTAAAACGCGCACTTACTCTCTTGCACTCTGAACATCAACTTTGCAAGTAACTCAAGCTAGACGAGCGGAGTCTGAGCAAAAGCTAAACATATTCATTAAATCTACATGAATTTGGCCAAAAACGAAAATGAGAAAACGCCACTGTTTTTGCAAATCTAGGTGGATTTGGTGAATTTGCACTGCTCATTTTGAGCATGAGCTAAGCAAATGCGTGAAATCACCTAGATTTGCAAAAACATGAACATGAGAAAACGGACCTTAATGTTTAAGGAGAAGACAACTTGTTTTTATTGTTACTTTAAACTTTCAACCAAGCCATAAACCTCTAAAATAATTTGAGTAAAGAAATTTCACACAAAAAAAAATTATAGTTTTATTATTTTGTAACACAATTAATAACTTCGAACTAAAATTGTTTTCCTAACTAGCTGTTTTACTACGAGTTTTCTCCTTTGAGCTCCGCCTAGATCCCGATGATCGTCTTGAGGATTTATCGCTGTTGCTACTCGAAATTCTCATCGGTTTCTTGCGCACCCAGAACTTGAGTGCAAATATCAATTCCGCTTTCAAAGCTTGCCAGGGTGTAACGCGCTCCTCAACCGCCACATTTTGTACATTCCACAGGAACTCAAAGATGCCCAAAATGACACCAGTGAGCACACCACCAGCAAGCACCAGAAACACACCTCCCAACTCTATAATGGACAGCTCATCGCCATCGACTTCATGAAATGCTTCACAGGTGACATTGTGTTTTTTCCACCATTTGTTCTTCATTTTGTACAGCTCACCCTTCTCACTCAGCTGAAGTATGGAGACACTTAGATTAGTGCGATAATCAGCACCTATAAAATTACAAAGTATATAGGGAAAACTCTGCAATTTGTGCATCATAATGGGCTCACCCAAAGGCACCGCGAGACCATAGTGTTTCTCTCCAATTTGTTCACCAATCTGCATTAAATCGCAATTACGTTCAATATTATAGGTCAAACTGGTGGTCTCCATGAGAAAAGCATAGTTGCCTTTTTCTTTTCGCACACGTGCTACGCCCTCCTTGTTGGTGCTGGTAAAGGCCGAGGGATTGAAATCCTTCATTTGATTCCAAGCACGTTGATAGTCAGTATCATTGGACTCGGAGAAGAACAGCGAAGTGCTACCACCACGCATACTACCAAACTTCACCTCATCCTGCTCGATAAGATCCTGTAAACTTTTAATAGTGCTCTGCCATTTGTTACTGGTCAAAAAGGCAGCCAAGTTGGCGGTGTAAGTACTTAACATCATCAGGGCAAAGAACCACCACATGCCAGTGAGAATGCGCATATGAGGACCTCTGAAAGGGAAAAAGAAAAGAGGAAGAAGTTTAGTTTAAGTTAGGTTAGGTTAGGTTAGGTTAGGTTAGGTTAGGTTAGGTTAGGTTAGGTTAGGTTAGGTTAGGTTAGGTTAGGTTAGGTTAGGTTAGGTTAGGTTAGGTTAGGTTAGGTTAGGTTATTAGGTGTTAGTATTAGGTAGGTTGTAGGTAGAGGTAGTTATTAGTAGGTTGTTAGGTTAGGTAGGTTAGGTTAGGTTATTAGGTAAGATTAGGTAAGGTTAGGATAGGTTATGGTAAGGATAGGTTCGGTTAGTTTAGGTTAGGTAAGATTAGGTTAGGCTAGGTTAGGTTACATTATGTCAGGTTAGGTTAGGTTAGGTTAGGTTAGGTTAGGTTAGGTTAGGTTAGGTTAGGTTAGGTTAGGTTAGGTTAGGTTAGGTTAGGTTAGGTTAGGTTAGGTTAGGTTAGGTCACATTATGTCAAGTTAGGTAAGGTTAGGTAAGGTTAGGTTAGGTTAGGCAAGGTAAGGTAAAGTATGTAACGTAAGATAAGGTTTGGTTAGGTAAAGTTACCTTAGTTAAGCTTAGGATAGCTAAGTTTAGCTCAGGCTAGCTTAGTTCAGCTTAGGTTAACTTAGATTATGTTGAGTCCATTTAATTCTTAATTCTTACCGTGGGAGAATATCGCAACCCTGTTGCATAATAGATCCCACCATAAGCCAAGTAGAATTATTCACATTCCATATATTTTCCAGCTCATCGGGATCCATTATAGCCGGATTTGGTGGAGTCCACTCCCTATACGATAACCTAAAAAATTTCGTCGCAACTCTCTTATTTTTTGACTGAAATATAGCCTTTCTTCTCACCTAGCAATTAGCACAAAGGCCAAAGTCATTATTAGCTGAGCAAATATCATATAAATCCAAACATCTTGTGCAAATGGTTCCAAGAAAGCAAATTGATTCTTAGGAGCGGGTGGACTCTTATAATGTAGAATACTGATGCCCAATTGCATAAAGGGTACTGTAAAATCCACCACAGAACGTCGCAATTGTGTAATTGTCAAGTCACAGACACCAATTTGGGCATGCTTACAGAATAAAAAAGTTCTAATGAATTGAAATATTAGTCTTAATAATTAAGACTTACATGATCTATCAGCTTTCGTATAATGCCATCCCACTGCTTAGTCTCTGGATTGTATTTACCATTGCCATTGACTATCATGAATTCATAATCAAATTCCAAAAGTTCTGACAGTTTACTTATAAGATCCACAGCATAACCTTCGTATTTCTCACGGCCTCTAAAATTTTCATGGTCTTCCCTAAAAAAAAAAAATTATCAGTTTACTGAAGAAATACTCCGACAGCCTTTTAGTTATGTGCAACTTACTTCATCATAAAATATGGCTCTTCGTAATGCGTTACCACCGTATAAACTTTACGTACATCTGAAAAATCTGGTGTGGTACCCGAGCTGTCCATCTCTAAACTCATACGCCGCTTCTTTATACCATTATCAGGTGTCCAGACCATTAAAGGTTCATTAACCGTGGGCTTATAAATCTCCAAGTTAAACTGTGTACGTTGGCCATTCTCATCTAATTTCATATTTTCGGTCTTAAAGTGTGGTTCTACATCATCTTCCGAAATAGTTTTCATTTCGTTAACTATAAATGGACCCAAAATCCAGGGACTTGGGTTACCACAATATCCATTTGGTGGACTGTAGGGCTGCATGGCTGAGATAACATTTTTGGCTGAGTTGGCGAAAAGCAGCACCGCATCATAAATGAGAATGGGCAACATGGTCTGATTCCCCAATATTTGCTAGAGGAAATTTACAGTTCAAGAATTGCTTTGTACTCTGGCAATGTAATACTTACATCCACTTTAGTGATACGCGTCTTCTTCCGTTCGAAGGGATTAGGATCCACTGTCTTTAATCTTACTGAAGTAATATTTGCCTTAAAATCTTCATTGTAAATGTCCTTTAAGCCCGAACTGTGTGTGTCCAGATGTGTAAGAAACCAGTTCTATAGACAACATTTTAATAAAAACCATTTGGGGGAGTTGAAAGTTCGACTTACCCTAAATGGCCCCTGCAGCTTAAAGTCCACAGAAATTTTAAGTAGTTCTTTTAAAGTTTTGGGCTCGCAGTCTAAAATAATTCGATGTTCATGAAAGGTTTCATCTGCCTCCTTCCATAAAACACGATAGTCCTCTGCATAGTCTGCTAAGTTTCGCAATTTAACATAGTCACTGTTGAGGGCATGAATATTCATAAGATCCTGTAAGCGAGCTAGGCCTAAAAAGAAGGTAAAGAATCATATTTCTTACAAGAATTAGAAGGAGCCCACTAGTTAGGGTGTACTTTTCTCCAAACGATTTTAAAAATGTTAAGTACTTTGCAGAACATGGTTAAAAAATGCGGTATAAAAAAGCTAATGAAAATCCAAAATCAGATTTTAAAGTTTTGAGGGTGTCGGTAAGGTTCAAAAGTTTTCAATTTTCCCGTAATGTATCTTAAAAACTTTAATGTAAGCAGACCTTTTGCAGAAATATCGAAAAAATTAAACAAATACTTTAACTACGTGATCGGAGGGCACCAAATTAATGATTCCTAGCAGGGCTGCAAAGCTAACAAATTTTTTCGGAATTCCGGTTCGCGTGCTCGAACCCAAATTAGCCAATGGTCAAGGTTCGAAAATTTGATGTTCAAGGGTTTTCGACGATGATTTTGGTTCGAACCTTGGTTCAGCCCATGCTTTACACAATATTAATAAAATAAAGGTTGATTTTTAAAGAGCTATAGGAAAGTTTTTCAAAAGAAAACACATAAAGTTCAGAAAAATGCATGAAATCTTTATTTGAATCGAAAGTACGGTGTTTGAAGATAATTTCATGCAAATGTTGACCGTAACTGCGCCTCAAATGGTCCATCCGCTTAGTCCAATTTTGGCATACTCTTTCCAACATTTCGGCCGGTATCTCACGAATAAATGCTTCAATGTTGTCTTCCAATGCGTTAAGTGAAGAGGGCTTGTCTGTATAGACATGAGCTTTAACATAGCCCCACAAAAAATAGTCTAAAGGCGGCCAATTGACCGGTCTCGAACGTGAAATAAAATGTTCACCGAACTCGCCTCTCAATAAGTCCATTGTTGCGCGTGCTGTGTGGCATGTGGCACCGTCTTGTTGAAACCACATGTCATGTAAGTCAAGCAAGCTCTTGCATTTTGGGCAAAAAAAAGTTGGATATCATCTCACGGTAGCGCTCACCATTCACAGTTACGTTACGACTCGCATCATCCCATAAACCGCACCAAACTGTGACTTTTTCTGGAAGCATTGGTAGCTCTTGCAATGCTTCTGGCTGATATTCACTCCAAAATCGACAATTCTGCTTATTTACGTACCCATTGAGCCAAAAATGAGCTTCCATTCGGTGAAAATAGGGGTGTTCCATGGCCAGGTCTGTCTATTAAACTGATGACGGAGTACGATGGATGAGGCAGTCTAAGCAAAATTTTTCTCAATCGACGATCATTCTCGGCTATGATGTTCGATTTGTCTTGTGGAAGTGTAAGTATAAAAAAGTGAGTGATAAGGACGTTCAAAAAAATTGGGTAGAGGAATGTGTAGTGGTGTTGTGGGTTCATAAAAAGTTTTTGTATTTTCGACGATCGTTTGGGATATTTTGATACAAACTTAGTGACATGGGGGGATAGTACTGAGGCGGAGGCGTTTCATTAAAAACGTTTTTAGATAGTTTTACGATCGTTTGGAGTATGTTAGTCGGGGCCGCTGTTTGTCAGACTTGTGCAGTTTGGTGGGATAGCTTTAAAACTGCGGAGGAGATAGCATGACAGACGGCAGACGGAGGGATCCCAGGTGGGTATTTATGGGTCGGGTGTTCAGCGTACAAACACGACCTGAGGGTAAAAAGTGGATCTTCGGCCAACTTTCCAAGAGCCCATTCACCAAAAATTCTACGTTGCGGTAGGTCGTTCGGCTTCAATTCTTGCACCAGCAGTATTTTGAAAGGCTTCACACCTAAATCCTTCCGCAAAATTTTCCACGTTGTAGAGTAACAGAGGCCCAATAGCTGCGAACGGCGACGAATCGATAATTGATGGTCATCATTAACACTGGCCGATACAGCTGCGATATTTTCTTCAGTTCGCACTCTACATAAGCGTGTTGGTTGTTTAATGTCCAACAATGTAAAGTTGGTGCGAAATTTAGTAACAATAGCCCGAATAGCCGCTTCAGTGGGTCGATTAAACTGACCATAAAATGGAAGAAGCGCGCGATGAACTTTCTTAACAGAGCACGCATTTTGATAATAAAATTCAATTATAGACCAAACTGAAGATGTTTGACAGTGAAACAAAACACGAAACGTGCGTGACGTGCTGTTTAAACCAGTGTTGCCAAAAAGATAATAGCTAAAAAATCACCCTTTATATACTAGAGAACCATCATATTTGTATGACAAGTTAAGTTTTGCCACATCAATAAGAACTATGAACCTAATAACAGGAGGCCATAACCTTCCCAGTTCGGAGCGAAAATTCTTAGTTAATACTGTTTGGTTGTGAAACCAACTACCAACAAACATTAAGAATATCAGTAGCGCAACTCAGTTTAGGGACTTAGGTGATTATACACCTAAGAAACTAAATTTTTAAATGAAGACATTACTGTTTTAATCAGTGTTTAAAAAACTACAATAAGTTTTATTTCCTCTGCTTTTGACTGGCTGCTGGTTCTTGGAAAAATCAGAAGTCGCTGTCGAAGCAAGCGCAAATAATAAGCAAAGAGCGGCTGCTGCTGCTCGGACTAGCGCCGGTGTCCGTAAGCTGCAGCTCCGACTTGCTCTGCTGATCGCAAGCAGCGAAAAGCAAAATGACAAGGAAACGTTAAACAACTTCTGGCGCTCTTTGCTTTTTGTCAGAAATTAGTTTGTGGGCTTGCTTCGACAGCGACTTGTGTTTTTTCTTAAAAGGAAATGCAAAAGCAACTCATCATATTAAACAGTTGAAAAAAGTTCAAGCTGGATAAAGTCAAAATTTTGTGACTTTTGCTGCTTCGACTGATGCAATTTAAACACTGGTTTTAATAAAACCGTAGGATAAGTAAATTAAAAATCTAACGTTTTGTTTTTGTGACTGGCGCAATAATTGCTTGTAGCACCAGGAATTTTGTCAAATAAAATCTAAATCTAAATTATTCTGAACGTTTTTCTGTATTTTTATTGAGCTTTCCTGCATGTAAATGACCTCTCAGATGTGTTGTCTAATTGTAATGTCCATATTAGAGAACTGCAACGAGCCGCAAACTCAAGTATTGCCCATACTCATACTCAAGTTAACTCAGCGCGTCCCCTTTTTGCTAAAATCGAAGTCCTGCTGCGAGCCGTCATGAGTATAGTTTGTTCATTACAAATACTCGCGATTACTCCTAGTATCGGCCGCGAGTCACAGAGAGTACTTGTTGCCGAAGTCAAAGATCTGCTGCGAGCTGTTACGATCAATGCTTGTACACAATCGTCACAAGCACACAAAAAACAACAATTTGTGAGAGCAAAAGAGATAGCATGATGGCAAAAAGAGATAGCAAGATGGCCTATTTTTTGCATTTGAATTTTACATACGCTTTCTCTTTCCTTCTTGTGGCATGTTGTTGTTTAAAGTTTTCAAAAAACAACAACAACTGCATAAGAGGCTTGTCGAAGCTCGCCGTCAATTAGGAGAGTACGCACGAGAAAATTCTGTTGCGGGTACGAGTAAACACGAGTAGAGTGTCGAAAAGGCTTTGCCATTGCTGGCAAAAGGCTTATTTAGACTTGTGTTAAGAAAAGCTTGTTCATATTATTACTCTTGCGAAGTAAAGAGCTTGCTCGTGCAGACTCAATCATCATTTCGAGTGTGTCTAACCAAGGCGAAGAGCCCAACCAAGTCAAGTAAACGCAAGAGTGTGATCGAACATTAGAGGCTTGTAGCAGGTCTCTAATCGGATTGCATGTAACCTAAGTTTTATTTTTTATCCCGAAAATGGAAAATAAACTAACTGAAAAACGGACCTATTTTCTAAGCAATAAATAGAAGTTCCAATCTTGTCCTCCAATTAAAAAGAAAAACATGATTCCATATGCTTCATACTCACCCTCTGATGTTTCATAAATCAGCGTAAAGGTGCGCCACTCATAATTTGATTTGATAATTTCGAAATAGGCGCGAGATAGTACGGACAAACTGGGCGCCACATTCACCGACATCTGATGATTTAAATGCTCCTGTCGTGTGGCCTCCAATTTCAAATCGTACTCTATATGTGGAATGCCGGTGGTATTTGCTATTTGCGCTACAATATCTACAAAACGGAAGACAACAACTAGATCATCATGCCGAACAGATGTTTTCTTAATGAACGTACCACTAGATGCCTTTGAACTTGGTCCGAAAATAGCCGCAACGCCATTGGAAATCAGTTCACAAGCTATAGACACACACACGGAAGATGTTGTGATGATTGTCATAAATATTTAACATTTACTTACTTATTTGTTGCAGCAGAAAACTATCGTTGGTGGGCATATAACGCTTGATCGTTACGAAACGAAGTTCGAAGAATTTTAAATTATTTACATCGCGAAAGGCCTGATCGAAACTCAATTCGATTTCCTTTTCATTTTCATAGAAAATGGCACCTACAAGTTAACCATGAATACGTTGAGAAGTTTGAGAATTGTTTGGAACCTACCCACGGTGATTTCCTCGCGGCCATCGCCTCCTATAGCCCGTACGGACTTGATTAAGATCAACACACAAATGTACACTGGACACAAATGCATTTTTCCAATAAAAAATAAGTCAAACACTCAATCTAAATGAATTTTCTAAATGCAGCGGCCATTTCGTTTTCGAGTTCTTAGCTACATATGTATATGGGATATACATATACACAAACGCACGCACAAAAATTACGTAAAATATTTATTTTGTTGTGTTTTTAGTTTTTGCGATCGCAGCAGTCCAGTCTTGGAGCGCTTTAGCAGGCACACTGACTGTCCGACTGACTGTGAACATCCGAATAGATGGATATGGATGCTGCTCACCATCTCTCCAAATCCAAATACATATGTATACTTGGCAGTATTCTCTCACGGAAATTTTGGTTTGGTGCCACGAGCCTCACAATATTTATGGCGCTTGTCGATGACGTAGGCGGCGGCATCCACTAGTCTGGTCTGGCCTAACTTGTTCGCCATTTCTCTGTATATTGTCAGGGCCTCTACAAATTGTATGCCAAATATTTTGATATAGTTTTGCTTTTGTTTGGCTTTTGGCAGCTTTTTGATCTCCAAAGTGGTTTTCGGTCATGCTTTTGATGTCGCGTGAGTATGCGGTACGCGGCATAAGGATGATGGATACTTAGGGATTTTTGATTGAAAATACGCATTTGACTAAATTCTGAAAATCTTTACTGCTCTATACGAAATTATAATGATCCGAGAGCTATTCTGTCTATCTTGCACGGCTGTGCTCAGAGTAGGTTTTTGGTCTCGAAAACGAAGACGTCACACGACTAAAATGTAGACAGAATTACGTAACAAGGAAACCCAAACCATGGAAACCTGAACACATCACTTATTCAGAGGGGAAGAACTAGGTGCTGGTGTTCTTCCATTCTATACCCTCCCTACCTGTAAAACTCCATATAATTCTCGAGCTTTATCCCATTGGTAACGATGCCTTGCCTCAGACGCCTATCAAACTAAATCATATCAAAATTCAATATCGCCTTCATGGCCTAACAATATATTTAGGGAATAATTTGTTCATCACATTAACATTATGAATTAAAGAATACTAATAATCATTGAAAATAAGTTTCTAAAGTAATGAAAAGAAACTGTTTCAGGTATGAAAAAGGCTTAATAATAAAAGATATTAACGGAATGATGGAAATCCTAACAACTAATTCATTCTACACGAATATGACTCAAGGCGCACCCACAAATATTTTTTCACAAACTCATTTTATACACTCATGGAAAAAATAATAGGTGTGTTTTTTTTTCGTTGTTAACTTTTTTTCAAAACTTATATTAATTGTCTTTAAACAAAAAGTAAAAACAGATTCAGAAACCCTTTAATATACAACTAAATTAAGTATTTCCTTAAATCCGCCAATTTTGGCTGGACACAATAATAGGTGTACGAAGATAAATGTATAACATAAATCAATATTTCACTATTTTTGGTCTTGTTTTATATTAAACTAAGTATCTGGCAGGTAATAACCGGTATATCCGCCATTATTTCGCAAAACTTTCTCCATTTTAACTTGCGAAAAGTTCCAATTCGAATGTTGCACCATGCTCTTTGGACAATATCCCAAAGTTGATTTTTATTTTGACAAAAGGTCGTTCCGACCTCTCTTTTGAGTTCACCCCAGAGATTCTCGATGGGATTGAGGTCCGGGGATTGACTTGGCCACTCAAGAACATCCACATTTTGCCCTCGGAACCAATCCTTTAATAATCGAGAGGCGTGCTTCGGGTCATTATCCTGCTGGAACTTCCATAAAAGTGGCATATTATCCTCGGAATATGGTAACATCACCGTCTTCAATAGATCTTTGTATACGAATCTGTCCATTATTGCGTCAATACGATGAATCGGACCAACACCATACCATATAAAGCAGCACCATACCATTAGGCTACCACATCCATGTTGCACAGTTTTGTATGTGTACTTGAGATCAAATTCTTTGACTTTCGGACAACGAACATTCCTTTTGGCATCATTTTTAAATAAATTTATTTTGGTTTCATCACTCCAGAGGATATTACGCCATTATTTCTCACCCTCCGGTCCGCACCAGGTTCTGCGATCTAATGCAAATTTGTTCCTCATCTGTAAATTTGCCGACCGAAGCAAAGAAACCCTGAGAGCAATCCTTCCTGGTAGGTTTGCTATTGCCCATCGTCGCCGAACTGTCCGGGATGACACAACATTCCCAATTTTATTGGCAATCGACCTGGAAGACTTGAACGGGTCGCGTTTAACCAACTGAACCATGCGATCGTCGGCCTTAGATGTTGATTTTCTAGGTGCTCGCCTATTTTTTCCGGTTTTAGAAGTTTTGAGAACGTTTTATTAACATGGCAATGGATTTATACGTTTTTCCTTCATCTCGTAGTCGTTGAATGTGCCTTCTCTCCTTCGCACTGCAGTGACGCCCACGGTCCATCTAAAACATTTTAATGGTTATTAAGTCCCCATTTAGTTATATTTTCCTAAAAACTTAACTTCTGCAACCAAATAATTGTATTAATAAACTACAGGTTATTGTTTTGCTTCATATACCTATTTTATTGACCAGCCGAGTTTGCAGTCTAACCAATAAAACAATCCACATTTTTTCCCAAAAAGCTAACTAATTCCGGGAATAGCTTCCTTATTATATGTTATGTTTATTTCGATTTAAATCGATATATAAAAAAAAAAATTTTACACCTATTATATTGTCTATAAGTGTATGTAACTGCACTTCGGCAGAACTACCAAAAGATCACGGCTATGCCGTACTTACGACAAGGTCCATCGACGTCAGCAGGCCTCGTGACTGATGAAGCTATAGATGTGTCTAAAGATGAAATTTAGTTGTCATGAGTGGTGAGGATCAGTATTATGGGCGCTTGAACCAAAATCCGTACATATGTAGCAGAGCTGTAAACACAATTACCATTACCATTACAATTTTTTAGAAAATTAAAAACAATTCCTGATTACGATTTTTTAGTAATCGTAATTGTAACTTGTACTTACGATTATTTGTGATTATTCAATGATTATTACAAAATATAATTACTTTTACAATTACTTGAATAATTGTAAATGTGAAGTGGGATTATTGAGTATTTGTGCTGGAAATATTGAATTATTCATGTATTTCCAGGTATAATTCGTATAAATAGAAGATTAAAGTTTTAAATGAATTTCATACAATTTTATTTTTGCTTGGAACAATGCTAGTTGTATGATTTCACAAATTAACCAATAGATCCGTGGCTGATATACGCTATGGTCATTCGATTCGTTTCCGCCAAGTATGCAGAGATATGGTCAAGATTGCTTTCAAACAAACGGAATTATAGACGAACGGACGGACAGACGGAACTATGCGCAACAAACATCTGTACAATTTTTATTTACAACTAACTGAATACCCGGCGTCGCCCGGGTTCTTTTGATTCTTAAGAGAGGGATTATATTCAATCTAGTGCAGGCTGCATGTCGGTATAAACATTTTGGACCGTTCGATCTTTTTCTCTATATAAACGTCTTCATGATAATCTAAAATCAAGAATATTTTGCAAATTTCGTGACTTTTATGACCGTTTGGTTAATACTTCCTATTTACACGTCTACAATTGCTGTCTATCAAATCTTCACAATAATCCAGTCTCAAATAAAAAATATGCAAATTTCGCAATATTTTGGACCGTGTAATTTACAGCTTCCATTTACCAACGCCGGCATTGTAATAGAAGCACTAAGCGCTTTCATAAATACTCATAAGGTTATTTGCAAATTTCGCGATTTTTGGACCTAAGAAACCTTCGCGGGCAAGCGTTGCCTAAAGTTTTATGGCAATCGAATGACCGGTATAGTTTTTTGAAATTTGCGGTTTTAGGACCATTTCCGACCCATTTGTTCAATTTAGCTACCTTCGCGGGCAAGCTTACAACCATTCCTCAAAGCTTCATCAAAATCGAACATTTTGCAAATTTCGCTGTTCTTGGACCATTTTCCGCCCATATCTTCTACGTGGAAACCTTTCCGGGCAAGCGTCGAACCACTATCCAAAGATTTACCGAAACCGCAAATTTTTTAATTTTCGCGGTTTTTGGACAATGTTCTGCAAACTTCTTCAACTTAGAAACCTTCCCGAGCAAGCGTTCAATTCATTCCCCAAAGTTTGATTGCAATCGGATGAACAGTTTATTTTTGCGAATTTCGCGATTTTTGGACCTAGAAACCTTCGCGGCCAAGCGTCTAACCATTGACCAAAATATTATCGCAATCGGATGAACGGTATAGTTTTTTAATTATCTTGGTTTTTGGAGTATTTGCCGCCCATTTTTTCAAATCAGAATCCTTCACGCGCAAGCGTCCAAACATTCTCCAAAGTTTTATAACAAATCCTTGTCGTAGGCCTCGGTAAGGCCTATAAGGTAGCTTCGCCGTTGTTCTTCCATTTCACTAAATGTGTCATTATATTGACACTCCATTTTCCCCAATATATTCTACGGAAATTCTTCCAAAATGGGAACAATGCTTTGTTTTTTTGCTTGTAAAATTTTTAACGCCGAAAATTTGTCAACTTGTTGAAGAAGGCTGATATGGTCAGGTAACCTGAAAATAATTATATTGCCTAATACAAGTGTGGTATTCACCCCAGTTGAGCTGTGAAGTTCTTGAATTGAGGAATTCTTAAATTTTTCCACAAATCGAAAACAAGAAGAATAAATCATAACAATACTACTGACATTTTTATAGAAAATGTAAAATTCATAATCTCAACAGTTCAGTAGCTCAACTGGGAGTCGCGATTTTCTTCTAGTTTGATATAAATTTTAGCAACAAATTTCTTAAAATCTTATATCAATATCAGTCACTGGTGAAAAAGTAATCCATTCTTTATGTTCATGTAGAAGGGCAGACTCTACGACATTATTCTTTGAAAACTTTCGGCATTTTTCTCAATCGATCTATAAACTTGGCATGCACTTTGAAATGACTGTTTGCTGAGCATTGGAGATTGCTATTAGAGTCCTTAAACGAAAATCTAAAATAAAGCTGAAAAAAGCCGAAATCACTTTTTACAAAGCCAGAGTTCCCGCTGCCCGTTGTTTTAAAGTTTTTCCCGCAATCCGGTTTTGAAAAAAGCCAGATTTGACGGGAACAAAGCGAAACTGGCAACACTGGCGGCCAGAGCCACTCGAAAAAAACCTGTACTGATTCCCAGTGGAAAAGTTCATGGCTTCCGAGATGATCATGCCCACGGCTGGGCCCGACAAAACGTCAGGACCAGACAGCCGCCTGCGCCAAAAAAACACTAACAAATCTCACTATATGCTTACCTTAACTCGAGCCACAGACGCGCCGCTAACTTATCACTGCCAATGTCAAAGGCTTGAGGATGGCTGATCTTTTGTGTTTTTTGAATTGCACAGTGCACGTGGCTTAACTCAGTGAAAGCGGAACAACAATTTTTCACAGCCGTGTGGATCAACGTTTGGATGGAAAAGATGGAAAATTTGGCAAATCAACCGGAAACTTGAGCTAGCGGGGTGAAAAGTCAATGACAGCTACAGGGTTGCAATTTTCCCCCAAATACCAAAATGTGGCATTAACAGCGTGAACTGTGACATTAGTAGGGGTATTTCCTTTGCCGCGCAGCGCTGCCAGATCGTTTTGTGATCTAGCTCGAATACTAAAGCAAACACTTTGGCGGCCATCAGTTCAAATTCAAAAATATAAACTTTAAATGGCTTGGAAAAATAACCGTAAATATAGGCGAATGTCTTTTTTTTGGCCCAACCCAACGCAACCAAAATTTCTATCAAAAAGTACAATGCAATATTCAAGATACTATTAAAATTTTTAATTTTTTTTATACATATTTGATCAATTCTTTCGACGTATACGATGATCATAGATCACCGCCGATCCGTGTTTCGGTGACTCAATAAACGTACACATTGGATAATCCTGAGTAATGCGCTTCTCAATTTTGATAACGCATTTATCTCCTTTATGCATGAAACATAAACCAATTTTGGGATGCGGTTGATTTCGATAATTATCTGTATCCTTGTAGTGGACTATTCCCGATTTCCAGTTAATAAAACTTAAGTCTTTTCTGTTGGGGATAATTCGCTGCTGTCCTGCAAAGATTTGCCACCAGCTACGCTCATGATAACTGCCGCACTTGTATTGACGTAAAGTCTGCTCAAAATCGATATATCCGGAAATATTGAAACCCTTACAGTCACGAGTGCTGATAAAGATAATCGTCTAAAGAATAAAGTTGATCAAGCGCTATTATTAACGAACCCTCCTCTCTAATGTATCTTACCGAAATTATTTTTGTCGCATTCAGCTTTTCCCTTTCGCTCAAGGCCTGTATTAGTGGATCATCGCTGATCTTATGTTCACAGAAATAGAAATGCATACCCAAGGGTCCTTGGGATCCCAATTCCTTTTCAAATTGCTCCGATGTCATTATATAGGATCCCAGCTTAACATGAAATGGCACCAGGCGATGCATGGCTTTTTCATTGGGCAAATATCGTACATCCTCCACAGTTACAAACGAATCCAGATAGTCTAGATATTCACTTGACACAGGTGATCGTGTGAGGACTGAGTCTCCCTGGCTAAAACTAACACGTGGTATTACTCTTAGCTTTCTAAAGCGACTTAGAAAATCCTTAGACTCCATCGACAGGATTTGCTTCGGTTTGTAAATTTGCTTTGGCTTTCGCTTAAGGATTTCTGGGTATTTAGCTTGAATGAACTCGGCAATACTCGGTCGTTTTAGATTAGTAAGAGCTAGCCAGCTGGATGGCTCTTCTGTTTCATTATCAGTTGGCTAAATGGATAGATAAGCTTATTGAAATTTTGGTGGTGTTCTTTATACTCTGTATCAATGGTACACACAAGGAAGCATCTCCGACCCTATAAAGTGTATGTATTTTTGATCAGCATCAACAGACAAGTTTAGCCATGTCCATCTGTCCACCCGTCTGCCCGTATGAACAAAGAGATCTCTGAGATGGTAAGAGATAGAGGTTTGGCATGTATGGCACATTTGCTTCTTATACTTGCAGATCAAGTTTAATTTCAATTTTTATTTCACTACCTCCCGCCACCGCAATTTAGACAAAAACGGTTTATCTGCGGCAGTTTTATAGATAGAAGGTTCGTACCTTCTGGACATATTTAGTAATTAGGATAATTTATCGATCCGCCAAGGGAATGGTAAGAATCGGATGAACGATAGTCGAGTTATAAGGAAAACAAACAATTATGGGCAGCACCGGTCGCCTCGGTGATGGGCAGCTCTTTACAGATACAGAGTATATTACAGTCGGGCTTAACCGACTTTCTTACTTGTTTTTAAGTAGGTTCTTACCGTAGTCATTCTATTATATTTAGGACTATGTAGCAGCGAAAAATATTAATGTTGCTGAACTTCAATTTAATGGATATATAAATTACCATTTTTTAAGTGCAGTCTACGTGTGTAAAATACTATAAATTACTGATATTAAATGCGTAAATATTTGACTAAAACCACTCGGTGTACTGTTCGAATAAAATTTTACTAAATATATAGACAATAAACCTGCTGTTTTTATGCTTTCGCATAACATTACACAGAGACACACAACACCACAAAGAAGTCTGGTAGATCGTACAGCCACCCTCAATCATCAGCGATCATTGGCCTGACTTCTGACCATCAAACAGCCGTCTCTCCGTGCCTGCGATGCTATTGTTGCTTGGGAATTTCAAAGCAGCATGTGCGCAAAATTCGAAATGCCGCGTAGAAACAGACGAAAGATTTTTGTGTGTGTGAACCTATTGACTTACAGAATTAGTATGAGACGATGACCAAAAGTTTGATGACCAAAAGTTTGCTTGCAAAATTGGTTTTTTTTGTTGCTATAAACGAAACTATTTTTGTTTAGTTTCGCACAACAACGCCGTGCCTTGCGTTTTTGTACATAAGTGACTGTTTTTACGACCTTTATACTAAGTAAGCCAGCAGTTTTTAGCCAGCTCGAGGTCACGAGGTCAAAAACGTCAAAATATTATGGACACTAATATATAAACACTGTGGCCGGGTGGATCAGCGGCTAGTGTGCGCGACCGCTGTGCAAGAGGTCGTGGGTTCAATGCAGCCTCGGAACTTCTAATGAAAAGTTTTTTCTTTGAATAAACTTTACACCCGGTCACGCCTCTCTGCTGTAGGCGCCAGCTTTGTAGTAATTAGCCATGAAAAGCTTCTCAAGCTGCCGTTCGGATTCGGCGATAAGCCGAAGGTCGCTTTCTCTTGTGCGAAAATTAGAAGCGCACAAGCCAAGAGATTGAGAGAAGCTCGGCTTTGGGCTCGGCTTTGGGCTTTGGGTTAATATAAGACCACTTATATTTTTCCCTTAGTGTGTTTTTCAAACTTTATGTATATTTTGTTAGCGATTATTATCAAGTCGGACTCGTCGGTTATTTTTCAAGACCCAATCTTTGTTCGTCGATTTAGAACGTTTGGTATACTTTTAAGAATGTGCTCTTGCTTAAAGATCGGAAAAAACATGAACGGATTGGGTATAAAAGTAAGAAAATGGGGCTGCCTTTTAGAACGCCATTTTTTTCTGAGTGTATGACTCTTAGGCCCGATTTCTCAAAGGTTCCAGTTGGCCAACCGCCGGTCAAATTTGATCCTCCAGTTGACAAGCGGTCGTCATTGGACATTCTCAACAGCAGTTTCATCTGGTATCGATAAATTCCTATCGCTGCAATAGGGTGACCAGACACGGTCAAGAAATTAGGTATTTTGTTATGAATTTTCTAATGCTATTGAATGCTGCTGGTAATATTTTTGCGAAGAATTTATTCAAATTGATTGTGATGAATAAAAGCTATAGCTGGGGACACTTGTTTACCTGCACGGCTTATCAAAGGAACGCTAACTACACAGAAATCAGCCGCAGTCATAAGGAAGTTGCCACTTGCATAAGAACGCAGCGTCGCCAAGACCTGCTAACAATTGAATCGCAGCTGAAGTCAAGGCATAAACTATTTTACATGTAGATTTTGTCAACTTGAATCATTGAACCAATGTGGCATCATCCATATCAGTTAAGTAATTCGATAATGTTCCAGACCATAGGGCCAAGTACTCATCCTTGTAATAAATTTTTGCTCAACGGTATTTGCTTTGGGATTGGTGTTGGCCGCTCTGAAGTTAATAGGTCGGGTGGCTTGCTGATGAATATACTTTCGATAGTTAGAAGTAAAGGGTAATTTTTTAGCTATTATCTTTTTGGCAACACTGGTTAAAACAGCTCACGCACGTTTCGTGTTTAGTTTCACTGTCAAACATCTTCAGTTTGGTCTATAATTTAACCATGATTCGTCTTACAAAAGAACAACGCTTGCAAATTATTGAATTTTATTATCAAAATGCGTGCTCTGTTAAGAAAGTTCATCGCGCGCTTCTTCCATTTTATGGTCAGTTTATCGACCCACTGAAGCGGCTATTTGGGCTTGTGTGACTAAATTTCGCACCACATTTACGTTGTTGGACATTAAACCACCAACACGCTTACGTAGAGTGAGAACTGAAGAAAATATCGCAGCTGTATCGCCCAGTGTTAATGATGACCATCAATTATCGATTCGTCGCCGTTCGCAGCAATTGGGCCTCTGTTACTCAACAACGTGGAAAATTTTGCGGAAGGATTTAGGTGAAAAGTATTTCAAAATACAGCCGGTGCAAGAATTGAAGCTGAACGACCTACCGCAACGTAGAATTTTTGGTGAATGGGCTCTTGGAAAGTTGGCCGAAGATCCACTTTTTTACCGAAAAATTGTTTTCAGCGACGAAGCTCATTTTTGGCTCAATGGGTACGTAAAAAAGCAGAATTGTCAATTTAGGAGTGAATATCAGCCAGAAGCATTGCAAAAGCTACCAATGCATCCAGAAAAAGTCACAGTTTGGTGCGGTTTATGGGCTGGTGGCATCATTGGACCGTACTTCTTCAAAGATGATGCGAATCGTAACGTAACTGTGAATGGTGAGTGCTTCCGTGAGATGATATCCAACTTTTTTATGCCCAAAATGCAAGAGCTTGACTTGCATGACTTGTGGTTTTAACAAGACGGTGCCAAATGCCACACAGCACACACAACAATGGACTTATTGAGAGGCGAGTTCGGTGAACATTTTATTTCATGTTCGGGACCGATCAATTGGCCGCCTAGATCGTGCCGTTTAACGCCTTTGGACTATTTTTTGTGGGGCTATGTTAAAGCTCATGTCTATACAGACTAGCCCGCTTCAATTGACGCATTGGAAGACAACATTGAAGTATTTATTCGTGAGATACGGGCCGAAATGTTGGAAAGAATATGCCAAAATAGGTCTAAGCGGATGAACCATTTGAGGCGCAATCACGGTCAACATTTGCCTTAAATAATCTTCAAACATTATATTATATGGACCGTACTATCGTTTCAAATAAAGATTTCATGCATTTTTCTGAATTTTATGTGTTTTTTTTTTAACTTTCCTATAGCTCTTAAAAAATCAACCTTTATTTTCGAGTGGTTTGCATCATTCAGGAAAATATTGCTATAGTTTTAAAAAAATTGTTTAAGAACAAGAAAGAAAGTCGGTCAAGCCCGATTATAACATACTCTGTAGCTGGGAAGTGCTGCCCATTACCGTTGCAACCGGTGTTGCCCATAATTGTTTGTTTTCCTTATAACTCGACAGCCGTCCATCCGATCTTTACCGTTCCTTTGACGGATCGATAAGTAATCCTGATTACTAAATATGTCCAGAAGGAACGAACCTTCTATCTATAAAACTGTGGGAGATATGACGTTTTTTTCCAATTTGCGGGGGCGGGAGGGGGCGTGGCAAAAATTGAAAATAAACTTGATCTGCCAGCAGATAGAAGAAGCATATGTCCCATACATGTCAAACCTCTATCTCTTACCATCTCTGAGATCTGTGCGTTCATACGGACAGACAGACGGACAGACGGAAATGGCTATATCGACTCGGCTGTTGATGCTGATCAAGAATATATATATTATGGGGTCGGAGATGCTTCCTTCTGGCTGTTACATACTTTTGCACAAACTTATTATACTCTATGTACCTTTGGTACAGAGTATAAAAATGCTCCCTATTTATGAGAGAAATCCCTCCTGTTCTTGTTTTTCGAAAAGTTTTTTCTGCGGTATTTTTTTCGAAATTTAAGAAAACACTTAGTGTTTATTAGAAAATATTTCTAAATACCGGTAATATTAATATAAGGTATTTAATTGGGTTGAATTTAATAGAGCCAACTTGAGCCATAATTTTGTTTTAAATACCTAAAAAAACTTTACACCCGGCCACACCTCTTAGCTGTTGGCGCCAGCTTTGCAGTAACTAGCCATGAAAAAGCTTCTCAAACTGCCGTTCGGATTCGGTGTTAAACTGTAGGTCTTTTTCTCTTGTGCTAAAATTAGAAGCGCACAAGCCAAGAGATTGAGAGAGGCTCGGCTTTGGCCCTTTGGGGCAGTGTCATCTTGACAAGCTAATTATACTTACTTTACCTAAATAAAAACAAATTAATTCAATCATCTTTTACCAATATTTAGCAACAAGTTTGATCATATTTGTGCGATACTTTTGAGATAGCATAATTTTCCGGGCCTTAATTGTCAAATGAATTTTCCCCATAATTTAATAATAATTTCTCTTCAATAAAAAGTAAGAAATAATTCATAATAAAAATGCGCATTCTCAGAACCTCAACTTTGCAGCACACTCAAACTCTATCAAGATGAATGTTGGAAAAAATATAGATTTTATAGTTCTAGGATATAACACCTATTCGGATTATATAAACTCGTTTGCCACTGTGAAAGATCGTCGTTATTTGAGCAGTCGGCGAGTCATCAAAACTATTGTACAATTGGGATATCGCAGCACAAAAATTCCATATGATGAATACGAGTTTCGAAAGCGTCGGGATGTTGCCCTACAGTCAATAAGACCAAAAATCACGGGCTTGACTTGTTTTGGAGAATACATGTCGCTTTCAAATACAGATCCAGTGCTGTTGGAATATAAGCGACGAGAGTTGCCCAATTTGAATAAGTACCTATCGGTGAGTTAAGTGAACATAAAAAAATTTATAATAATCTCACATTCTATATGTTTTTAGACCATAGTATTCACTTCGTATATACATAAGGATGGTTCAGAAATTTCGGGCTATTTGGACTTGGATATGAGTTGGCGGAATGCGATGCATGAAACCATTAAGCACATTGATTGGAAAGCTGTTTTCGAGGGTCGCATGCGGGTCAAACCCATGTCCCATCATCTAAGCTATTCAAATCCACGTTATAATATGCTCAAGTATACCGATAGTGATAATTTTCTCGTAGTGCACGATCATCAATTTGGTCTAATGTTTATGCATAGAGGCGATCACAAAAGAATAACTGTCGGTGGTCAATACAATCAGTTCTCGAAGAATGCCAAACGCACCATGGTCTATTCACCCAAATATGGTTATGTGGTATTTTACGATCACATCGTACGCAAAAAGGTTTAGGATCTCTCAAATTATAAGTGCAATAAATAAAAAACAAACGTTTTTCTGGTCACGAGCCAAGTATAAAACTCTCTCCCGTGTTGTTTAGAATATGTTAAGCAAAACAGAAGGCCCGAGGGACGTTCTCTTGAGCACATTTTACGCTCAGCAAGCTGTTAAATTTAGCACTGATTTTCAGATCATTGTGTGGCAGACCTCCGAACGTCATAGTTGCATTTTGCAATTTTTTTCTTGTTTCAAGTTTTACATCATCAGCAAATGGAAATAGTTTTGAAGAAAATGATAGTTAATTAAAAAAAAGTTTAGAAAAATGTGTTTTGTTTATTTGTTGATAATTTTGTTGCCTTTAACCATGGCAAGGCAGCAATTTATGGTCGGTAAGTTTGTGCAATTTTGAAAAATTGGGTCACTTGGTATGCCAAGCAAAAGCGAAAGCTGAAAATTTGTCATTACATTTATTTTAGGTAGCATTTTTTCATCCGACAAAGACGAAGCGGAAATTGCTTTTCGCACAGCAGTGGATCGGGCAAATATATTGGAACGGAATATCGAGCTAGTGCCCATTGTGGTCTATGCTAATACAGATGACAGTTTTATAATGGAGAAAACGGGTGAGATGGGAGAAATAAATTTAACAACTTAATAGCTAATCCAGTTCTAAGGTTTAGACCAGATATCCCTACGAAATGTTCTTTAATAGCTGGGTAGACCAAATTAAATATACAAAGTGCACACTTGATTTTTGCATTGCATGCAGACATAGACCCAACTATTAAACAACAAATACAACATAAGTCAATGAGATGCAGCCAGAAAATTTAATTGCAGCCAACGACACATCAGTAAAGTGCTGAAAAAGAATAACAATGTTGCCAGACAAAAGCAAAGAGCACCAAGTTACACACCTGACCCAAAACAAGCAGTCAAATCTCAATGTCGGTGGATGTGCAACCAATATCGTGGCAAACTCTTTGTTTTAGGCGATAAAAGTTACTTTTAGTCGCAGCCATGTACCGGGAAATAGTGTTTTTTACACCTCTGATGTATCGTCAACACCCGCTGATGTGAAATATAAGTTCAAGCAAAAGTGGTTTAAACCTTTTTTAAGGTGAAAATCATTCCGACAATTATTATGTTTATGCTAAAATGACGACGGGCTTCCTGAGGAAAGCAGCAAAGACATCCCTTTTGTACCAAAGGAAAGGAACCCAACAAACTTGCCGCCGTGTCGTCCAATTGATGATTTTTTTGCAGTTTTGCTGCAGTTTACAAAAACAACTGGAAGGCCAAAAATATCAAAGAACCGACCAACAGGATTCGCTTATAAATCCGTAAATACGACCCCAAGGTCGTATGGCGGCTTTTTAAAGTTTGTGCAGATTTTTAGTTGTCACCCGTTACACTCACCCAGTGCTTCTCTTTTATGTGCAGGTTGTTTAGAAATTGTTTATCTTTGTCCCACGTGCTCTACAAATCGCTTTCGACCCAAAATCGATACAAATCGTATGGGAATTGGGTCGTTTTCGTCCCGGAAGCGATTTGAAGAACACATGGGTATAAGCATGGACTTTAGAACCCAACAAAATGAGTAACAGAGAATGGCAAGAGGAAATTTTAGTGTGGACCTTCGATCTTACATGAGTGAGCTGTTTGTATGCGAAGTCTGCCGTACAAACTTTTCACACAGACTGCACACATATATGTGAAATTGAAGATCCACATTCGAAATTTCCCTTACATTCACTTTTCGTTACTCATCTTGATGAGTTTTACAGTATTGCTTTCTGGATTTAAACCATACCAAGATTGCAAATCTCCCAAATTGTTCAGAAGCTTCTTTTCAATGATTCAAAATCGTCATGAAGTTTTTGGTTTGGTTCACGGACTGGTTTCAGGACTTACACATATTGCCAAAAAATATTCTTATATGTTCTGTTTATAATAGGTAAAACTGGATAAAAACAGTTCCTGAACAACATCCCTTAGGACAGATTCGTTTTCTCTTCCAACCAAAAAGATTTTACACTGCAAACTTTCAATTCGGCGTTTACACATAAGCCGTGATTTGACATAAACCAAACCTATAGCCAAACCTATAGCCAAAAATCGATAGCAATGGTATATCGAAAGCCAGGAAGTGGCAGCGCTCGCACACTTCAATCAGGCAACCCTATGACGCTCAGCTGAGTGGTCAGGTCAGTTAGAACCGGTTCTATTTCGCCTGATCACTCACCTGAGTAAATAAGGTGCTTACTCAGACGCTTGTTAAAACGAGCTGACAGCCACTCAGGCGAAAAGTCAGCTGAACGATCAGGTCGTATAAATGGAGCTTAAGACTAACTTCTGGTGGCACAGTGGGAAGAATATGTTAACTTAAATCATAAAATATATTATTATATTATTAATATATTCTAATTATTCAATAAATTATAAGCTACGATACGAACCAAATCTTTAGATTCGTTGCTTTTGCACTTCTGGAATTCTTTCAAGTTTCAGAAATTGTTGAATATTTTTCGGTACAAGGTTAGGATATCTGAGGAGTTCGTTTCCCTTGATTTAACGATACCGATGTTTTCAAACATGGTTTAAAACAGGATGGAAACCAATCGGAAATAAGGACTGGTTCGGTTCAGTGGTTCAAACCGTTTTTGAACCACCGGAAGCCAGCTGAACTGCGGTTTCGGTTCGGTTCAGTGTTTCAGTCTTATTATATTATTCTTTCGTACTTTTGAAGTTGCGACAAATCTAACATGATGTCAAAAATTTAATGAATGCCAGTTTCCGTTTTCGCTAATCATCCCGCGGATTTATGTTCTCGAATGCCGAAAATTTGTCAAATCTCAACCCGAAAAGCCCACATTAAGTATAACAACCCGATATTTTCATGAACTTTTTGAATTTACGATTAGTTTAAAAAAATGCCCAAAAACTCATTTCTGTTCTAGGATCGCCCTTAATTCCGACAAATATCAACCCTTAAAGCCTGTACTCGTCCCGAATTTTCCTTAAATCTTTTCGGAAAGTTATTTTATTTGAAGACTTTCGAAGGTTTCGCATTTCTGTTCAAGGATCGTCTTTAATTTCGCCGGGTCTCAAGCCTTAAAACAACAAGTCTGCGCGGAAAGGTTTTTTTTCCCAAGTTTAGAAGGTAAAGCAGGCCGAAAACGTTTAAAAAATTTCATTATTTTTTGGATTGCCCTTAATTTCGACGAATTCAAACTCTTAAAGCCCTTCCTTGCGTATATCGTCGCAACTTAACCTGAAATCTGCTCGGAAAGTGATTCTTTCGTACTTTTGAAGTTGCGACAAATCTAACATGATGTTAAAAACTTCCTTTTGTTCTAGGATCGCGCCTAATTCCACCAAATCTTAACCCTTTAAAACCATTCTGAAGTCTAACATTCAGAAATTTGTTTAAATCTGTACAGAAAGTAATTTTTTTTACTTTTGAAGCTGCAGAAGTTTGAAAAACTATAAACCCAAGTGGGGCATACTATTTAATGTAAAAAAAATAGGGGAAAGTTAACTTCGGCTCGGCCGAAGTTTTGTATACCCTTGCAGCTTCCATTGAAAACAAAAAAGCTTTTCTTAGACTACTTTTTGGACATTACTTTTCTAGGGGATCTATACTATAAAGATGTCTGATTTCGATTAAACTTGGTGAAATCATGGAAAAGCATAATACACTGTTAACTACGAAATTTGGAGGCAATCCGATTTAAAACAAAAAGTTTTTCTCACTAGAACTTGTTTTTCGACCGATCATTCATACTGCAGCTATATGCAATAGTCATACGATTTTGATAAAACTTTGTAGAAATATGTTAAAGTATATAAAATAAGAATATGCCAATAAAAAAGGACGTTTTCATTAAAAACAAAAAAGATTTTTCTCTTTCATGAGTTAAACTGTGAGGAAGTATATGTTATGGGTCATAAAATTTTCTCACTAGAACTAGTTTTTCAACCGATCGTTCCTATGGGAGCTATATGCTATAGTCATCCGATTTCGACCAAACTTTGTAGAATTGTGTAAAAGTATATAAATTAAGTGTATGCCAATTATGAGGACGTTTTTATTAAAAACAAAAAAGTTTTTCTCACTAGAACTAGTTTTTAGACCGATCGTTCGACCAAACTTAGTGAAATTATGGGAAAGGATAGTAAACTAAGAAATACGTACTTTGGAGGCGTTTCCATTAAAAACAAAAAAGTTTTTCTCTTTAAGACTAGTTTTTCAACCGATCGTTCCTATGGCAGCTATATGCTATAGTCATCCGATCCGGCCGGTTCCGACAAATGTGCAGTGTATTTGTACCAAAAGACTTCGTGCAAAGTTTGGTGAGGATAGCTTTAAAACTGACGGAGGAGATAGCATAGAAACAGACGGACAGACGGACAGAAGGACAGACGGACAGACGGACAAAGCTAAATCAACTCAGCTCGTCGTGCTGATGAAGAATATTTATGCTCTATGTGGTCGGAGATGCTTCCTTCTATGCGCTACAAACATCCGCACAATTTTAGATACCCTCTGCAGGGGTATAAAAAATAGGAAATTCTGTCAAGCCCGACTATAATATACTCTGTACCTCTCGAAGCTTGTGATAAGGTGTGTTACGTGCTGCCCATCGCTGTTACGGCCCGTGCTGCCAACAAAATTGTTTTGTTTCCTTATAACCCGACTATCGTTCATCCGATCTATACCATTCCTTCGTCTGATCGAAAAATAATCCTGATTACTAAATATGATTACTAAGTATGGCCGGGTGGCTCAGCGGCTAGAGTGCGCGACCGCTGTGCATGAGGTCGTGGGTTCGATCCCGCCTCGGAACATCCAATGAAAAGTTTTTTATACCCTTGCAGAGGGTATTATAAAATTGTCCGGATGTTTGTAACGCATAGAAGGAAGCATCTCCGACCACATAAAGTATATATATTCTTGATCAGCATGACGAGCTGAGTTCCGTCCGTCTCTCTGTTTCTATGCTATCTCCTCCGTCAGTTTTAAAGCTATCCTCACCAAACATTGCACGAAGTCTTGTGGCACAAATAGGCTGCACATTTGTCGGAACCGGCCGGATCGGATGACTATAGCGTATAGCTGCCATAGGAACGATCGGTCGAAAAACAAGTTCGAGTGAGGAAAACTTTTTTGTTTTTAATGAAAACGTCCTTTTTATTGGCATATTCTTTTTTTAAATACCTTAACACATTTCTACAAAGTTTTATCAAAATCGGATGACTATAGCATATAGCTGCAGTATGAATGATCTGTCGAAAAAGAAGTTCTAGTGAGAAAAACTTTTTTTTTTAAATGGGATCGCCTCCAAAATTTCGTAATTAACAGTGTATAATGCTTTTTCATGATTTCACCAAGTTTGGTCGAAATCAGACATCTTTATTTTATAGATCCCATAGAAAAGTAAGGTCCAAAATGTAGTATTAGTTAGAAAAACTTTTTTGTTTTCAATGGAAGCTGCAAAAGTATACAAAACTTCGGCCGAGCCGAAGTTAACTTTCCCGTATTTTTCTTTGAATAAAACTTTACACCCGGCCACAACTCTTTGCTGTTGGCGCCAGCATTGCCGTAAGTAGCCATGAAAAGCTTCTCAAACTGCCGTTCGGATTCGGCGTTAAACTGTAGGTCCCTTTCTCTTGTGCTAAAATTTGAAGCGCACAAGCCAAGAGATTGACAGAGGCTCGGCTTTGGCCCTTTGAGGCTGTGTCATCTTGACAAGCTAATTTTACTTTTACTTTACTAAATATGTACATAAGTTACGAAACGTCTATCTATTAAAATATAGGAGATAAGTCGATTTTTCCAAATTGCGGGAGAAGAAAAAGAATTATATGTCCCATATATATCGCGTTCTTTTTTTAGGAAACCCACATATTTTATCAAAACTTCCATTAAATCGTCTTACAGTACTCTTTCTTAAAGTTAAAAAACGTTATCCCAAAGAATTATGCGATTTTTGAAAGAGAAGAAATGCCATTTTAGGTCTACAGCCTAAAGATATGCAATGCAAAAACAGGGCAGCAGGCTTGTTTACTTAAGTTGAGTTCTAATGAAAATGTTTACCCAAAACAGTAGCCTAGTTATGGGCAGTAAAAATATTCATTTTCATATATGATAAACTGGTTGAAATTTAACTTTTCTCTCTGCCAGAATACAGCGATGCAAGAAGTCTTCAAGTTACTCAAGTTCCAGTTTCCGTCTGACTCTGAAGACTAATGATTTAAATATTAAAATACTTTTTTACGCCAAGACAGAAGTTCAGTCGCTTGATTAACTTAACTTATCCTACCAATTGCTTGCTATAATTTCTTTTATAATCTAATGTTCTCATATGTCAATACATCTTCGTCTCCCAAATCTTTTCTTTAGTTTGCAATCTTATTTCCCAAGGGGTCATAGCCATTTTTGGACCCAGCACGGGTGAGAGTTCTGGTAAATATGTAAAACCCTTACTTTGCAAACACATTATTTACCCTTAGTTACTCCTAACAGATATAATTGCCTCCATCTGCGACACCTTGGATATACCGCACATAATTTATGATTGGTTACCCAATGAATCTATACCGGATCGTGAACACTCATCCATGACTCTAAATGTACATCCCGATAATCTATTGTTATCCCAGGGTCTTGCCGAAATTGTGCAAAGTTTTGGTTGGCGAAGCTTTACCATTATTTATGAATCGGAAAAGGGTAAGTTGACTTCGCTAAGTATAGATGAAAATGGATTTCTTATTTTTCAAATTGGGTTTACTTCTAGAGCTACAACAACTGCAGGATATTATACAAATTGGCGAACCTAGCAAAAATCCAACTACAATTAGACAATTGGGTCCCGATGAAGATCATAGACCATTTTTAAAAGAAATTAAATTATCTACTGATAATTGTCTAATTCTGCACTGTGCGCCAGAGAATTTGTTGAGTATATTACAGCAGGCAAATGAAATGAAAATGTTGGGAGAGTATCAGGTAAGTTGGGGTATAAGTGGTGGGGGCTTGGATACGGTGATCCGGTGAGTTGAGGTGAAAAGAAGAAAGTAAAATTTGTTTATACTCTTTAATAGAGAGTAAAAATTCTTTAAAAGGGTCAGGAACAACTCTAAGAATCAATTGAAAAGAATGGAGGAAAGCTAACTTCGGCTCAGCCGAAGTTTATATACCTTCAAGCTTGTTTAAATTTTGAAGACGCCTACTTAAACTGTTTTTCAAACCTAAAACTTGGTAAAATCATGAAAAAGCATAGGAAGACTATAAATACCAGGTCTGATGCCGATTACTGCCAAAACTAAAAGTTTTTCTCACTAAAACTTGTTTTCGACCGATAGTTTCTATGGCTATTCCTTGTATCGCTTGTGTCTTTTATGAACTTCTTTGGAGCTTTTTAACCTTGCTCATTTCTTCAGAGAAGAATTTCCTAGTGATTGTTAGAATCTTTTAAGCTTAGAATTCTTTCTTAGGTATTTTCATGTCTACAGTATTATTACAGTAGTCTTATTGCAAGTTCATAAGTTTTAAAATTGTTCCTCTCTATTCCATCTATAAAGTGGTTATATCGATGTCATCTTTTCAGAGCGTCTTCATACCAGTTCTCGATGCTCACACTTTGGACTTGGGAGAACTCAACAGCGTAGAGGCCAACATAACCATAGTCCGATTGATGGATCCCACCGATTTTCATATCAAAAACGTGGTACACGACTGGGAGGAACGAGAGAAACGCGAGGGACGTTACTATAAAGTTGATCCCAGTGCTGTTAAGACTCAAATGATATTAATCAACGATGCAGTGTGGCTATTCTCAAAGGGATTAACTGAATTGGGAATCATAGACGAGCTTACTGCTCCCGAAATTGAATGTAAACGTAAAAAACCCTGGTCTCAAGGCAGACGTATCATAGAGTTTATGAAGGCGGTAAGTTTTGGAATATGAAATAAGCATAAAGTAACAATTTATTTTAGAGATCTGAGGAAACTGCCACGGGACGCATTGATTTCAATGAGTATGGTCAGCGCAGTTATTTTACTTTACGTTTTATGGAACTGAGTGCCGAAGGTTATTTTGATCTGGCCACTTGGGATCCTGTGAATGGCTTGGATATTCTCAACGATGAGGAGGAGAGCGAAAAGCGTGTCGGCATAAAAATATCCAATAAAAATTTTATTGTCTCGTCTCGAATTGGTGCACCGTTTTTAACTATGCGTGAACCACAAGAAGGCGAAACTCTGCAGGGTAATGCACGCTATGAGGGTTATTCTATGGATCTGATTGATGCCATTGCCCAAAGGTTAAATTTTAAATATGAATTTCGTATGGCACCCGATGGCAAATATGGTAGCTTAAATAAGGCCACTGAAACCTGGGATGGTATTGTGAGGCAGCTAATTGATGGGGTAAGTCAATAAATTATTAAAATATTGAAAAATAATCTAAACATACTTTTCACGAGACCCAGTGCATATTGTCGGGCTGGTCGACCATAACATTTCCTCTTACTCGGTTACTTCCTAACACCCCCAAAATCTGAAGTTATGGCCCAAAAACCGCTTTTTGCATTTTTTACTCACTTTAATTAAAATAACTCGCGCATGAACTGTCTGATTTTTTTATAGCCATTGAAATTCCGATAGCGACGAAAGGAATCTAAAGAATGATAATCAATGGTTTGACGGATTTAGCTTGATGGCTAGAAATGCGGGTTACAGATCTGGCATTTTCTCCTTTTTTCCCAAAATTTCAACTTTGACCCCAACTGGTTTCACTATTTTTTTCTATGCGACTTTTTGCTAAGTTTTATTATATGAGCCCATTTAATTCTCCGTTGAACAAACGTTGGCCCAATGAATTTGGTTTCCATTTTTCGAAGTTATTCCCGTTTTCCTGAGAACACATCGACAATCTAGTATATTTTTTTACTCTGTCTGCATATTAGTATGTGTTTTAACATGAGTGGCCCCAAAAGTATAATATGATTTGTTTGGCGGCAAATTTAAATAATTGTTGACAAATACCTACAAAGTAAATTTACATTTACGTATGTGTTGCACAATTTTTGGACCAAGACTAGCATCCTCCGAATAATGTTACCCAAGAAATATTAGATGAGCGAATCCAAAAGCATTAAGCAATAGTGAGTATTTTTATACCCTGTACCAAAGGTATGAAATGGTCCCAAAACAGCGAAATTAGCAAAACTAAACATTTCATCCGATTGCGATGAAACATGGTGGAATGTTTGGACGCTTGTCTGCGAAGATGTCACAGTGCGGAAGATGGTCCAAAAACCGTGTAGGATATGGTTCCAAAACCCCGAAATTTTGACGCTTTTTAAGTCGAATTAATGCGCGGAAGATGATCCAAAATCCGCGAAATGGGAAAATCATCTTATGAGTATTTATGAAAGAGGGTTTAACATGCGGCTAAATAGAAGATGAGATCAAACGGTCTAACAAACCACTATATTTGCAAAATTTCATACAGGCCTGTTCCGGTTTTCACTTATTTCTTCGATTTCAAATGAAAATAAAATCGAACGATTTGGTTAGCGTCGGTGCGATTTAAGAGGTTCTCCGAATTGTCGTTGTACACTTCACCTTAAACGGTGAATCAAAACAACCAAAAAACAAAAAAGTTTATAGTTGAGGCATTTATGAACATTCCCAGCGTTCTAAACAATGAAAACCAGAACTGAAAAAGGAAGATTGGAGGCACGTGCAAGATAATAAAAATGATTAATTTTTTTATTAAAAATAATTTTGGGAATGTAAAATTGAAAAAGTAAATGGTAAAAATTAACTTAAGCATTAATGACGCCTTTATTTACAAAATCATTACTTGAATCGGCCCAAGAATTGAATTCAAATCGGTCCGTGCCGTCCGTCGGATGCAAAGCCGTGTGTTATTTGAGTTCATTTTTCATAGTTGTCCATTGTAGACAGGTATTCGATCTTCATAATAATCTAAACTCATATGAAAATTTCGCGATATTTTTGACCATTTGGTTAACACTTCTTATTTACCTGTCTACAATTGCCGTATATCAAACCTTCATAACAATCTAGGCTCAAAGTAAACATTTGCAAATTTCGCAAAATTTTAGAACGATTAATCGACGTTTTAAATTTGACAACGTCTGCATTCTAATCATAACAATAAGCGCTTCCATAAATACTCATATGATGATTTTCAAATGTCGCGGTTTTTGAACCATCTTTCGCACAATTATTTAACTCAGAAACTTCCCCGGGCAAGCGTCAAAACATTCCCAAATGCTTTATCGCATTCGGATCAACGGTTTAGTTTTGCAAATTTCGCTGTTTTGGGACAATTTCATACCTTTGGTACAGGGTATAAAAATACTCACTATTGCTTAATGCTATTGGATTCGCTCAACTAATATTTCTTGGGTAACATTATTCGGAGGATGCTAATCTTGGTCCAAAAATTGTGCAGCACATACGTAAATGTAAATTTACTTTGTAGGTATTTGTCAACAATTATTTAGATTTGCCGCCAAACAAATCATATTATACTTTTGGGGGCACTCATGTTAAAACACATACTAATATGTAAACAGAGTAAAAAAATATACTAGATTGTCGATGTGTTCTCAGAAAAACGGGAATAACTTCGACAAACGGAAACCAAATTCATTGGGCCAACGTTTGTTCAACGGAGAATTAAATGGGCTTATATAATAAAACTTAGCATAAAATCGCATAGAATAATATAGTGAAACCAGTGGGGGTCAAAGTTGAAATTTTGGGAAAAAAGAGAAAATGACAGATCTGTAACCCGCATTTCTTAGCTATCAAGCTAAATCCGTCAAACCATTAATTATCATACTTTAGATTACTCTCGTCGCCATCGGAATTTCAAAGGCTATACAAAATCAGACAGTTCTTGCGCGAGTTATTTTAATTTGAGTGAGTAAAAAATGCAAAAAGCGGTTTTTGGGCCATAACTTCAGATTTTGGGGGTGTTAGGAAGAAACCAAGTATGAGGCAATGCTATACTCAACCTTCTCAACAGCGTACAGTAGGTCATTTCTAAAGTATATTTTCTCTGTAACAGGGTGTAATAGTTCAAAAAAAAATTGTTCACTATGTTTTGGAACTAGTTCTATAAATAGTTTCTTCATGTTTTTGATGATGAATATATGGGAATAATACCAACGTTAAAAAAGGACAATCAAAAACTGGTTCATTTTTGTATGCGATAATTTGTTTTACTGTTTCCATTTTGAAATTTTTCCATAAAAAACAGTTTACTTTTGTTTTGGAACAAGATCAGATTTTATCAAGATCTTGTTTTTAATATCATTTCGTCTATGAAGGTATACAAATTCCTTAGAAAATCATACGAGTTGAGTTAATACAGAGGTAAACTGAAAAAAAATTTACTAGCTGAGGTATTTAAGAAGAAGCTCATATTTTCCAAAACTGGTTCGCAGTAATCAAAGAACTAGTAGAAGTAGTAAGTACTTTAAGGCTCAATTAAGGCTTAACTTGACTTCAAAATTGAAGTCACTATTTCAAACAGGTGGTAAAACGAATTATGTTAAATGTTAAAAATTTATGTGGTGTACAAATTTTTAAGTTCATATTTGAGTTAACATATTATATTCTTTAAAACAACTAGTTCAAAAATAGTTCTTTGCTTTATTTGTGGATGATATATCGACAGATCTACCAGGAGGAGTACAATTTGGAGAGATGAACCTAAAGATTTTAATGTACGCTGACGACATGGTGTTATTTGCCGAGAGCCCACAAGATATGCAGAAAATGATTGATGCCGCACATGCCTATTGCCAAAAGTGGAGCCTTAGGATCAATACTTCCAAGTCAAAAGTAATGGTAGTTAGAGCAGGCAGAGGCCGCCTAGCGAAATTGGAAGAGTGGAGCTTTAATGGCACTCGCTTAGAGGTGGTCAAAGAATTTAAGTAACTTGGAGTAACATTATCCTCCAATATGTCTTTTGCCAAGCACCTGGAACAAAAGCTGCGAGACTCGAAAACAAGCATCAGCAGCACCTGGAGATCACTTTATTGCAAAAACAACCTAAACTCAAGTACGAAATACAGAATGTTTGAGGCAACATCAAAAGCAATTATGTGTTATCGAGCAGAAGTCTGGGGATATGCCAAATACGAAGACGTCGAAAAAATATTGCGGTACTTTGTTAAAAGAGCGTTTTATCTCCCACAAAACACGCCCACCTATGCCATTCGTCTAGAGACAAGACTTCCAGAAATGTATCTACAAACTCTAGGAACACATTTTCGATACATAAACAAAATAATAAAAATGAAAGAGAATAGGCTGCCCTGTCTAGTTGTGAAAACACTTTTGGAGGGAAGAGCGCAATTCTTCAAATCATGGGAAGGCCTTGCTCGGACTTTGGAATCAACCTGGATACGTCGCGCCCCGATACTTGGAGCATCGCCCAACGTGACCTTCTACAAGCAATCGATAAACGAGCTCGAGATAGATTTGAAGTCTCTGTACTAACAAGTCAAACTCGCAACACCTTCAGCCAACTAAACCACAACTTGATGGAAGGCAACTACTTCAATGACCAATACGACTGCAGGACCATTTCAAATATTTTTAAAGCTCGGACAGAGATGCTGGCGCTTAATTATTTTGCTCCACAATCAGAATACAAATCAGTTATGCACACTTTGCAATCTACGGGAGAGGGAAGACGTGGTTCATTTCTGTTCAACCTGTCCAATATTAAGAGAGCTCCGATTGAATATATGGGGCAAAGCCGTGCTCAATAAAATGGAATTCAAAGTGGTATTAAACGGATCAGACTCGAAAAAAGCAACCCGCTGCGAAGAAAAATACTTTTGAAAACTTCTAAAGTACTTAAGACTATCTAATGTCATCAAACGGCGTAAAAATTAAATATAAAATATTTGTAACACTTTAGTATGCAGACGGCCATGCTATTTATATCACCTTCTTTATGTAATAGAGTTAATTTAGATCAATGTACACAAATCGCAATCAAACTAAAAAAATCAAAAATAAAGAAGAACTACTACTACTACTAGTTCTTTAGAACTATGGTTACTTTTTATTATATTAAAATTATTAACATTAATTAAAGCAAATTTTAGTAAAGGATTGGTAAAAAATGAACAAAACCAATCTTTGTTTTTTGAAAGTCAAAAATTTAGTTTTTCTAATATGATTAATACAGGAGCTAAGTAGTTCTAAAATTCAAAATAACTAGTTCAAAAATACTTAGTTCTTAAGAACTTAAGTACATTTTTATTCTATTTAAGATATTACCCTCAACAAAAATAAAAAAATTAGCTACTTCTTTACTTAAATTTCTACCCATCTATTTTTAGAACGCCGATCTGGGCATATGTGATTTGACTATGACCTCATCCAGACGTCAAGCTGTGGACTTTACACCACCCTTTATGACCCTGGGCATTAGTATTTTATTTTCAAAGCCACCCATACCCCCCACAGATTTGTTCTCCTTCCTTTCACCCTTTTCGCTGGATGTTTGGATCTATATGGGTTCGGCCTATGTATTTATATCCTTACTACTTTTTGCGTTGTCTCGTATGGCACCCGATGATTGGGAGAATCCTCATCCTTGTAAGGAAGCCGAAGAAGTGGAGAATATTTGGTCTATCATGAATACCACCTGGCTCTCGATTGGTTCATTGATGGGTCAAGGCTGTGATATATTGCCTAAGTAAGTAACCACAATCCACTCAATTTCAGTCGAGTAACTACCCTTTATTTTGGTGTTTTTCAGAGCTGCCTCCACAAGATTAGTGACTGGCATGTGGTGGTTCTTTGCCCTCATGATGTTGAACTCTTACACCGCCAATTTGGCGGCTTTCTTAACCAACTCACGTCAGGCGAGTTCGATAAATAATGCTGAAGACTTGGCTGCCCAGACCAAAATCAAATATGGTGCTCTATGGGGTGGCTCAACTATAAATTTCTTCAAGGATTCGAATTTTAGTACATATCAAAAAATGTGGACGGCCATGGAGAGTGCACGACCTTCGGTCTTTACCAAAACCAATGATGAGGGTGTGGAGCGAGTACAAAAGGGTAAAAACTTGTACGCTTTTATGATGGAGTCCACGACATTGGAATATAATATAGAGAGGAAATGTGATTTGATGCAAATTGGCGGATGGTTGGATTATAAAAGCTATGGCATTGCTATGCCCTTTAGTAAGTAATAAAATAAATCACAATATTGTGAGAGGAAAGACGAGTCAGGTTATCCTTTTAGTTTAGTCTCTTTTAATGTTCTTTTAGTTAGTTTACACTTCCACTCTCTACAACGGCTTACGTTAGAATGATCTAGTCGCGTCTCTTTGAGCATAAACGTTACAGATCTTTTACAAAGTAGTCTTATATCTAGGTGTATGCAAGAAAGAGATGACTATGCACAATAATGTTATGACTATGTTAATGTTAACGGAAATAGCCGTTAGGGTGACCATGAATCGTCTCTATCCTACTACAATATTTTGGAAAATAATTTTTTTTAATTACTTAAAAATAAAATTATATCGATTTGATGTTATTTTCAGATTCCCCCTATCGAAAGCAGATCAGTGGAGCTGTTTTAAAACTGGGTGAATTGGGTCAATTGGCAGAGCTAAAACGTAAATGGTGGAAGGAAATGCATGGAGGTGGTAGCTGTGAGAAGAGCTCGGATGATGGTGGTGATACACCCGAATTGGGCCTGGAGAATGTGGGTGGTGTTTTCCTCGTCCTGGGACTGGGTCTGTGTTCAGCCATGGTACTGGGATGCTCAGAGTTTTTGTGGAATGTTAAAGCTGTGGCCATTGAGGAAAAGGTGAGAAAAATCTTTTTAGTATGTTTATATAACCTAAACCCATTCAATCATTTTTTCGCCCACGGGCGAAGCAAATGGATGAAACCACGAAAAATAAATCGTTCAGGATATTTTTATAGGGAGCACTCGCACTTTTTACTTAATTATATAAATTCTTGTCTTTTTGATTAAGTCTTCTACATCTTCTTCCCCTTTCAGATCTCCCTCAAAGAAGCTCTCAAATCGGAAGTTATGTTTGCCCTGCAAATCTGGATTACCACCAAACCGGTGCACACCAGTGCCGGCTCTGATAGTTCTTCCTCTTCATCTTCCAGAACCTCCAACTCGTCTTCCAAATCTGGCAAATCGCATTCACATCGTTCAAAGCATTCCTTAAAATCGTGTGGCATTTCAATGAAAAGTCTTAAGAGCTCTGGAGAACATGATGTCGAAGCTTCAGTTCATGATAAATTACGTAAAATTGGTTCAATGTTTTCCTTAAAATCTTTCAAATCAACCACACCTCAACCAGAGATTGGTTGGAAATTGGATAAGTCTACACAGATGAGTGAGGAACCAGAGACTAATGCGGAACCAGAAACGGAAATGCAGCCAGTTCCAGAACCAGAACAGAGGCATCATCACCATCATCACCACCACCATCGCCACCATCAACATCAACATGGCGATGAAGATGAGAAACGTGCTAGCAAATTAAGCAATGGAATATAAAATGAAGAACCTAAGGGGCTTTTATTAGTCCTTGGTTAAATCTTAAAGAAGTACTTGCAAAAAATCTCTTTTTCTCATTAATATTCAGTTGACTTTAAAATAATTTTAAATTTAGTACAACAAAAATCTAAACTCTAACTGGACAATTAAGTAAAGCCGCAATTAGACTTGTTCAAATTTTTTTCAAATATTCACTTACAATTTAAAACTCTAAAATAAATTGTTTTCGTACACCACAATTTATAATCAAAATGCATTGCTTAGTTCATTTTATATAACAAATTTTTGAAAAGCCCTCAACTAAAGAACACATCCTAGAGTTTCTTATTGGTATTCGTTTTAAATGAGAAACTATCAACGATTTTTTTTAAAGTTGGCGTTACTAGTATTAAATAGCATCTAGCAATGCTGTAACCAACTTCAGTTTGAAGCCTCATTTTTAGCCTCATAAGTATCGGGGGTGACTCTGAAAACTTTTCCAAAAACATTCCAAACGAAAACAAATTCTTAGGTGCCACAGACAATTCTACAAAGTTTGGTCGAAATCGGATGACTATAGCATATAGCTGCCATAGGAAGGATCGGTCGAAAAACTAGTTCTAGTGAGAAAAACTTTTTTGTTTTTAATGCAAACCTCCTAATCATTGGCATACACTTAATTAATATACTTTTACACAATTCTACAAAGTTTGGTCGAAATCGGATGACTATAGCATATAGCTGCCATAGGAAGGATCGGTCGAAAAACTAGTTCGAGTGAGGAAAACTTTTTTGTTATTAATGAAAACGTCCTTTTCATTGGCAGACACTTATTGTATATACTTTGGACACATTTCTACAAAGTTTTATCAAAATCGGAAGACAATAGCATATAGCTGCAGTATGAATGATCGGTCGAAAAGGAAGTTCTAGTGAGAAAAACTTTTTGTTTTAAATGGGATCGCCTCCAAATATCGCCTTATAAGAGTCTTAGAAACACTTTTTGTTTTCAATGGAAGCTACAAGGGTATACAAAACTTCGGCCGAGCCGAAGTTAACTTTCCCCTATTTTTTTTATCTTGTACAACTACAAGTTCAATGCGATTTTGAGTTATAATAACATGAAAGATCTGACTTTATGCTATTGAATTACTTAATTGTAGGTCTGATACCTTGATACCAGCTTTCACCGACTCAGCAGTTATTCCCCAACTGAAATTAGACTCTCTTTAGCTAAAACGTACCTGACACCTTCGCTGTGTTATGGAAATATTTGGATATTACGACATTGCCTCTCAGCGCAAACTGACATTTAATAATATCACCAGATTTGTATACAATGTTGGAAGAAGAAAGCATATACTTGCTTACTTGCTTGATTTTAAAAATTTACAACTTTTGCACAAAATTATTATTACGAAGGAACCATGCTATTTATTTGACAAATTATGTTTCAGCTTATCGACAAGAACTAAAAATATTAATAACATCCGCCATAAACTATCATGCTCAGAACGTCAATTTTTCAACAACAATACTTATATTTGTTCCTCGTATTCATCAAAATAACGACTATCATGAAATGTTATTTTTTCAAAGATTATATTTATTAAAAATAAAAATTTTAAATCAAAATTTGTAATTCGTCTGTTTGGCGCCATCTAAAAGATGAATGCTGAATTGAAAAAATAATGTTTTCCACAATAGTCCTTAAAGTTCATCTTCAAAAACAAAAATGGTATTTTCAGAGTTTTTTGATAGTTTTTATTAGGTTTTATTTTTTTTGTATTTTTTTTCTTAATTTTTTTTTTCGTTTTTTATATTTTTTTAGAGTTTTGTATATTTTAAAAATAAATTAAATTATTTTGGGCATACTTTGACATAATTTAAAGATTTTTTAAAGATTGAAAATCTCAGATTGTAAACATCATTGCTTGCCTACTTACTAAACATATGGTATATCTAGAGTTTCGATATTGATACATACATATACATTATATTCATATTGATTTAAATACTTAAGCTTTCATTTTTGTTTGTTTTTTTTTTTTTTTTATTTTTAAATATTTAAAATATTTTTAGATTTTAGTTGCAAAGCTAATTGAATACGTTTTTAATCAGTTATTAAGGTACATATTTTTTGTTGCTTTTCCAGCGCTTCATGTTAGTTCTTTTATCTTTTTTTTTGGACTTTTGAGCTTCTCTTTAATGAATTGCCTATGCATCGCCATATAAAATAGTTAACTATACCTAAAAATAAAAACAAAAGAAAATATTAAAAAATACAGAGAGTTTCAAGAGAGTCATAAACGGAATGAGACAATTGGGTAAGTTATATACAAACAACAATTAATTAGAAACTAGAAATATAAATTAAAATACTTTTTTTTTGTAGAATTTTTTGGGTAGAGTATTTCTTTTTTTTTTTTTTGGGCTAAGCCTAGTTCTAAGAACGACAAAAAATTTAGCAAGCGAAACGAAATATTTACAATTAGTGCCAATTGGTGATAAAGATCATTCAGACAGTATTCAAAAATTTGGACAGTAGTTTCAATTCAATGAAAAATTGATAAAGAGTTTTTACGATTCAAGATAATTCACCACTAAGGTAAGAAAATAGGTAAAAACATTGTTTTGTCCCATGAAATTTGGTCGCGGGGGAATAAACACTCAATTTTTAAAGTTTTTGAAATTCCTTTTCCTGGGTTGAGCTGGTCTATTTGAAATTCGGTTTGTCAGCTTTTTGCGAGAAATGTATAAAAAGAAATTTTAAAATTTTTGTAAATCGCACCTTAAGGTAGGAATTTTTGAATTTTAAGAAGTTTTTTCCGATTTGGAAATTCTATTTTCAAGGCTGGAAGAGTTTTTATCTTAAGCGGCCTTATGTTAAATTTGCTTTGGAAGCTTAACGGATGAAATGAATTTTAAAAAATATTTTCCAATTTTTAAAATTCAACCGGAGGTAGGAAAATGGGAAGATTTTTGTGAACATTATGTGAAAATTTAGAGCTTTTAATCTAAGTCATTAAGAAATTTTTTTATCGTGCTTATTCTGAAATGACACACTCAATTTTAACTGAATTATTTGACAAAAGTTTGTAATTATTACAAAAAAATAAATAAAAATTTACTTTGTCGTTCCAGGTTAAGTTCTAGGCTTTAACTTATAGTAAAAATTGCTTTAAATAATTTTCTAGATTTTTGTTTAATCAGTTTGGGGGTTTGTCTACAATGACCATATCCCGTAAGCTACGCCGTCGTGGTCAATCCTTGGCTGCAATGGCAACGGGCGGAAATTGTCGCTCATCGTAGAGCTTTGTTGGGGTGTCGATGGCATCGCATAGTTTGCGAAATTTAGCGGAATCTGTTTGAAGAGAGGAAACTAAAATCAATAAGTTTTGCCAGTTCCATTTTGAAATTCTCACCTGACATGGCATCCGTCTGATCACCCCTCAAAATGCCCGCATAACTATTATCTGGCGTGGGTTCGGGATTCTCGATGAGTACACTGGCCGCACAGCTCTTAAGCATGGTAAGAGATGGCTTGGTCTGTGTCCTTAGTTGACTCTCCGTCAGTTGCAGTTCAATGACATCTTCCAAAGCGCCACGCAGATCATGTACGGACAATATTTTGCAGGCTCCTCCTTTCTCAGCATTAAAATCGTGCACATAGAGGAAACCATCTTCACAGGCGATCAGCAAACGTAGTTCCTTCTGTACTCGCGTCAAGGCGCAGATATGCTTTAGTCCTGGCTGGGCTAGCACCACGGTGGCAAATGAACGGTCCTGTGACAGTACATCACTTACTTGGGTGGGCAAGAGCAGAGATGAGACAGCCTTGGAGAACATGCCGCCCCAACTGGCAGGAGCAGGAGGTGTGGCTTGGTCGGGAGTCTCCTCTGTACTGGCAGTTGTATTGGAAGGTGTGTCTTTGGCCTTATTGTCCGCCTTGGCCGCCACTTCAGCTGGGGGAAATCAAAAATAAGCTGACTTTACTCTTTCCGAACCTGAAAACCAACTCACCTATGGCCTTTAGTTCCGCCGCCTCCACTGCTTTGCCATCGATCTTGAACACATGCACCGTCTCAGTGTTAGATGAGGCACACAGAAAATCTCCATTGGCCGCAAATACCAGCGATGCTATTCGCACACAACTCACTCCACGACGAAACTCCTGTACTCGCTGACCATTCTTCACACAAAAGACACGTATCACAGTACCCCGTTCCGAGGCGGTTGCCAGCAAGGCTCCACTCGGCGAGAATGTCAAGGCTGAGAGTGGCGTATCATGTGCCTTGATTGTCATCCCTGTCCTCAGTTTATTCGCATTGAATATGCGCAACTCCCCGCTACTTTGACATATCGGAAAGGCCAGATGCGAGTTGAGCGACAGTGCACAGAGTCCCAACTCATTTGGAGCTATATTCACTATGGAATGCAATATCTTCATATCGCGTATATCGTGAATGTGTATACTTTCCGCCAGGCAAACGATCAGTCGTTGGCGATTCATACGTACACACAGTATTTCCGATGGATAGAAACAATTACATATATCCTGTTTTTTCTTAAAGTGCAGCATCTTGAGGCAATTGGGTTTCTGGGCGGTGACCAGCACCACCAAGGAGCTATTGAAGAGACGCTCCACAATGCGTATTTGCTCCGTATTATCCTTGGCAAATATCTCTTCAACTTTATCTTGTCCGGCAATGGAGTAGAGACGCAAGCCCGTCGAACTTAGCACAGAAAGGGAACTGTAATGAAAAAGGGGACAGAGAAATATTTGTTAAAGAAACTTGTTGAATGGACTGCAAAACCACATTCAAGAGTTAAAGCAGTTCCTTGGCGACAACAATATAGATATAGCGCTCATCTCGGAAACCCACTACACAAAAAAACACTGCCTCAATATACCCAATTACACCATTTTTAACACAAACCACCCTGATGGAAAAGGACATGCTGGATCAGCATTAATACTAAAAAGCAACATAAAATACTATAAGACAAATCATATAGAATCAACAAATGTGGAAATATATGACAAGTATGGTGCACTTATCATCTCTTCGCTCTATAGCCCACCCTGACACAAAATTACAACCAAGGAATATGTGCAATACTTTAATTCTCTAGGAAAACGATTCATATGTGGAGGAGATTTTAATGCAAAACATCCCAGCAAACCAGAATGCTCACAAACGAGGTCCCATGTAAGCAAGGAATTGGAGTTCATTTTTATTATCGCAGAGCACTCGCAAGTGAGCTTACAAGCGAGACAGCATGTGAGCATTTTGCGAGACTATCGCTGAATGCTCACAAACGAGCTCGCATGTAAGCAATTACGAAAAAAAATCGAGTTTGGGACCAAAGCGCTTTGTAAAAATATTGAAAAAATATAGACAATGCTAAAAAACCCAAAAAAAAAAAAAAAGATTTTAATTAATGCCTTGAGTGGGATTCGAACCCATGACCTCGCCGATGCAAGGCAAACGTCTTGCCATTCGTCACTGTCTTGCCACTATCATTTCGCCAGAGTCACGCGCGACCCGATTGTATCGGTGAGCGTTAAGATGTCGACCATTCGTGTAGAGTGCCGCTGTCCTGAGTTCGAGTCCCAGACAAGGTGAATAAAAAAAAAATTAATTAAAGAATTAAATACAGTAGAGAGGGACAAAGAAATCCTCCGGACAGTCAAAAAAATGTTCGTTTTGTAAATTTTTTTAAAATGTGTTTATTGTTTCAAGAAAATTTGTATTAAACTTATTAAACGAATGTATTTGCTAACCAACACAACTCTTATTTCGATTCCAGTGATGTTTTTTTTTTTTTTTAAATCTTAAATTAAAATTATTGATACTTTTTCAAAAACTGAGGAACTCAAACAAAAATTTTTTTTATTTTGAAAGTAAGTTACAAATTATTTTAAAATAGTGTTTTTTAATGGAATATTATACTACTAAAAAATTAGCTTTCAATATTTTGTTGGACCTCCTTTGTTTTTTATGACCGCCTTTATCCGTGTCGGCATAGAATCCACTAGATGTTGGATTGTTTCAACGGTTATATCGTTGTACCAAACATTTTCCACAAATGAATCAAGCTCTTTTACAGTTTTGGGTTTCTTCTTCGTTATTTTAACCTTTAAAATATGGCAAAGATTCTCAATCTGGTTTAAATCAGGACTATTGCCTGGCCAGTCCAACGAAGTTATTCCAACCCGCTTCAAATATTTTGTAATCTAAAAAAAAGAAAAAATATTAAAAAGTTAAGAGCTTAGGTATCACTTATACAATAAATAAAGGAATTTCAAAAAAATATAACTTACCGATTTTGCACGATGGCAAGGACCAGAGTCGTCCTGAAAAATTATTTCATCGGCATACGAAAGATGCTCCTCAATAGATGGTACAAGATGATCGTCCAAAATTTGTTGGTACTTTTTGGCGTTTACTGTTCCATCAATTAGTGCCAGATCTCCAACTCCAAAGTAAGAAAAGCATCCCCAGACCATACGGGATCTACCAAGCCTGACCGTCCGTCGTAGGCACTCACTTTTGAACCTTTCTCCGACTTTACGTCGCACGTAGGACATACCATCGGAACCAAAGAGGTTTATTTTGGACTCATCTGAAAATATAACGTTCCTCCAATCGTTTAAGGTCCAAGATTTGTGCTTTTTAGCCCATTGTAGTCGTTTTTTACGCATTTTTATGGTTAAAACCGGTTTTTTCGCTGGTCTGCGCCCATTAAGTCCTGCATCCTGAAGGCGTCTTCGTACTGTTCGAGTGCTTATATCAACTCCTTCCGACTGAACAAACTCGAATCTTATATCTATTGAAGTTTTGAATCGATTGACCATGCTTAAGCGCTTTATAAAACGATCTTCCTGGTCGTTGGTCTTCTTCTTTCTTCCTGTCCCAGGGTTTCGCTTCAGAGTTCCTGTTTTTTTCAAAATTCTTTAAGAAATCCCCGACAAAAGATTTATTAAAGCCAACTTTAGCGCTTATATCGCGGAGGCCTAAATTTTCCGATCGCAAAGCCAATATGGCACCTTTATCAGCTTCAGTCATTTTCGACATGTTTCACTTTTTTTCGCACCAAAATCTTAGGACACAATAAACTGGGCACTATTTTAAAACTAAATACTTATTAGATAACACGAAAAAACATCCAAACCGATTGAACCTTTTTTACATATTTTAAGCCCGTTCAAAGTTTGCATATAGAGGCTATACCTGGGTGTCCGAATTTCAATGTCCGCTACTGTATAATCTACACAACAAAAATAAAATTTACACCGCGAAACCTACATTTAAACAGAACTATAATCAACAGATGCGAAGAACCCAAATATCTAGGGATGTACCTGGACAAAAAACTGACATGAAGCACCACATAGAAAGAAAAAGAGACCAAATTAGACTCAAAAGAAATCGTCCAGTAGACTTAATTTGATGCATTTTTTGTGTAATAAATATCTCGTCCAAATTGTAAATATAATAATGTAATCCCAAATAATCCTGTCAAACCAATGTTTTATGTAGGTGTATGTATAACATTAAGAAAACACCTCTAGCGTTATAAATAATGTCGACATAAAATAGACAAAATACAAAACAATTGGGAAATAAAAAAAAGAAACTTGTTGAATGGATATTTGGTTCACTATCAAGTTAGGAAATGAATATTAAATACTCAAAGTAAGAAAAGGCATGCATTCTGAATTCGCACCGTATCATGCAACCTTTTTAGCCGATCCTGAGTCACCCTGTTGACCTACAAAGTTAAACGTATGCTCATTTTAAAGCTACAGGAATTCTCTAGCATCCTCCTTTTGAAATTTTTCAAATATCTCTTTCGGTTCAAAAGGGACGATTTTCGCAACGCCAAATTCGCGAAGCCACTGTGCGACGTTAAAGTTTGCAAAATACTTGATTAAAGAGTAATCAGTAAATATACTCGTATATATATTCTTATACTCGTCATTTACATCAACACTCTTACACAAAATATCAATTTGCAAAAAAGTCTGCATCAAAGTACTTAGTAAGCCAAAATGCCGCCTCATCTTAAACCGTTTAATTCAATTCTACTGCCATCAATCTTATCTTCCTTAACAGTATGTGTTTATATAATTAATTACTCAATTAGCCCTCTCGGGCTTCCAAAAATTGCCGTAGTGGACGGTATTTCACGTCCCCATGGCGGGGTATTGGTTAAAGTTTTCAACTAGCAATAACCGCACCTCAGTAGAACTTCATTGGTTACGGTATTGCCACTGCGCAAAGATAACTAAACACAGGCAATCAACATCTACTCCATACCGGCATAACGATAATCGGTTGGGAATTCTAAGCGCATGTGAAAGTAAAAAATAAACGCAAGCAAACGTTTTGTTTTGTTTCGTTTGTGCTGCCAAAAAGTGCAGCATACTTTTAGGTTGCTGCTGCTATTGTTGTTGTATGCGTACGCATGCAGTTTGCAAGTGAAACAAATAGGGGTTGGTTGAAAATGCGTTGCATGCAGCTAAGTTAGGGGGTAGAAATTGAACTAAACGTGCGCCCACTTAATTGTGCAAATTTTTAAATGCTTATAAAAGCCAAAAAATTAAATACAAAATTGGTATGCATCTTATGAACCTGAGTGGGATTTGAACTTTTTGCTGGAGCCGGCTGTCGTTATTCACCCAGCAAAGCAAATACACACATACAAACATACTAACATACAAATTGTAATCAATTGCATACACTCTAAACCTGTTTTGTGCCCCACCTTGATCCCTCCTATCCACTAAATGAATTTTTACATGCCTAGTAGCAGATGTGTGTTGTTTCTAAGCGTTAAAGAAAGATAGCGATATTAACAGTAACAGTAAGGCGTTACGCTTTATTTAGGGTATTTTGGTATTTAATTTAACCCTTGTGTATTTTGTGTGTCAAAATTACAGATTTTAACAGTTTACATCATTCTTTAAGTTTTTTAGAATAAATATGTTACCTTATCAAATACCGTAAGGAAACACTATTTTAAACCACTTAAACATACGTCTTGTTCTCAATTGCATATCCACAACAATTTTGTGATTTAAAAACGGTTTTTTGACTAGATTTCGTTTCTTAATCACAAAGTTTTTGTGGAAGTCAAATTGAAAACAAGACTGCTATTCTCATTTATCATGAAGAGAACAGCGAGTGCAAAGCGCATTTTTTCTTCTTCTGGCATTTTTAATCGTGTGTATTTTTTTAATGTTTTATATTCATGATGTATAGTAAAGATCCCTCCTATCAACCAAATGAATGTTAACATGCCTAGTAGCAGCTGAGTGTTGTTTCTAAGCGTTAAAGAAAGATAGCGATATTAACAGTAGCAGCAAGGCGTTACGCTTTATTTAAGGTAATTTTGTATTTAATTTAACCCTTGTGTATTTTGTGTGTAAAAATTACAGATTTTAACAGTTTACAGCATTCCTGAATTTAGTAATGGGCATTTCCACCAAAAGGTCCACCGAGACCAAAAAGTTTGTTATTTTAAATATTTTACTTTATCATATACCGTACAGAAACAATCGAATTGAACTTTTTTGAATCACTTACACCAAAGATACTACCTATAATAGATACCGCACCTAACTCCCTTAATTTTCGTTTTAAAGCTTCATTGCCCGGGCGGGCGGTGTTCAACCAAAAAAAAATCTAAAAATAGACAATTCTAAAAATAGAACAAACATTTGGCACGCGTTTTAGAGTGCTTGTTTCTTAAACCGGGGGTTGTGTGTTCGAGTCCGGTGCTGACCACCCGGCAAATATTTTTTTTTTATATCAATAGTTTGTGTGAAGAAAAAGGCTTTGCTGTGAACCACACCCAGCAACACACATTTTTTTAGAAGATCCTACTTTGGAAGCCGAGAACTTTTTAAACAGCCCTCGCACTCACACATTTTTAATTTTGTATTGTTTTTTTTTATGAATTGTGCAAAAACAAAAACAGAACCACAAAATCTTTTCCCGATTTTTTCCCACAACTTTCAAAAAGCATGTAAAATTTAGTCGTCTAGACCAGAAGAGTGCCTAGAACAGAGGGAGGCAAAAATACATTTACATTTTCATTGCAATGCTTGGTGTGTGTGAGCAGCTCAAAAATTGCTCTCAATTTCAGTAGCAACGACTGCGTCGGGCGTAGGAAAGCGCAACGCAGCGGCGCTTGTACAGCATAAACAAAAAAAAAAAAAAAACAAAATAGAAAACAAAAAGTAAAAAAAACAAAAAAGATAAAAAAAAAACAAATAAAAAAAAAAACAAAAAGTAAAGTAGTGAAGAAAATATAAGGACCTACCGGGACTTGAACCAGCAAATCAAAAATGAAAGGCGACAAGCCTAACCACTAAGCCAATGTCTAGTAACTAATCATCGTAGCTAACCTTCAATATATGGAACCACGAAAAAGCAGCCAGGAACTAAAATGGTAGCTAACATCAGACATCAGAACAAAATTGTTTGTTTATCCGTTATCATATCAGCACATAGCCGTCTCAATTATCAATCACAAAAATTTTGTGTCGAGACAGGGGCCGGCAGCTTGCTATCTGGCGTGCATACGAAAAATCCAACAGCAGCGCTGCTTCCACACACACGGTATAAACTGTTAAAGCTCCGCTGCGTTACGTGTTCGCGACGCAGTCGTTGCTACTGGAAAAGAGAGAAATTTTTGCGCTGCTCTCACACACACCAATGCAAAAATGTGAATGTATTTCTTGCCTGCCTCTGGTCTAGATAAATCACAAAAGAAAGCTGTTATTCTCATTGCGTAGCGCATTTTATCTTCCTCTGTCATTTTAAATCGGTGTATTTTTTAATATTTTTTATTTATGATTCATAATAAAGAATGGTTCACATCAATATTCTAAGGTAAGCTGCAATTTTATTGATTTGCTTTATCCTAATATTTGATGTAACGTTCAAAATTAAAAGGATTTTTGGTGACAGTGTGTCAGAAATCAGAAAATTAAGTGCGTCAAAAGTATAGCACAGAGCTTTATGTTTAATTTAAGCCCTTTAAAGTTGGTCACTTTTGACATCGTATGTATAACATTTTGTAACTAAAAAGTAATTTTTCCATTAGGAACTTAGATGTATTGATAAACTTCCATTAGGAACTTAGATGTATTGATAAACATCTAAGTTTCTTATGGGCGTTTAAAACGCTGAACAATGTCACTATGGGTTTTTTCGAACTTTTTTGGCATCAACTACAAATAGAAAAATGTAATGTAATGTAAAATGGCTTGACACAGCCCCAAAGGGCCAAAGGCGAGCTCCTCTCAATCTCGTGGCTTTTGCGCTTCTAATTTCGGCACAAGAGAAAGGGACCTACAGTTTAACGCCAAATCCGAGCGGGAGTTTGAGAAGCTTTTGCATGGCAAATTACTACGGGATCGAAACCACGGCCTCTTGCACAGCGGTCGCGCACACTAGCCGCTGAAACATAGGAACTTGAATTTTTGAACATATAAAGGGTGATTTTTTAGCTATTATCTTTTTGGCAACACTGGTTAAAACAGCTCACGCACGTTTCGTGTTTTGTTTCACTGTCAAACATCTTCAGTTTGGTCTATAATTTAACCATGAATCGTCTTACAAACGAACAACGCTTGCAAATTATTAAATTTTATTATCAAAATGCGTGCTCTGTTAAGAAAGTTCATCGCGCGCTTCTTCCATTTTATGGTCAGTTTAATCGACCCACTGAAGCGGCTATTCGAGATATTGTGACTAAATTTCGCACCAAATTTACATTGTTGGACATTAAACCACCAACACGCTTACGTAGAGTGCGAACTGAAGAAAATATCGCAGCAGTATCGGCCAGTGTTAATGATGACCATCAATTATCGATTCGTCGCCGTTCGCAGCAATTGGGCCTCTGTTACTCAATAACGTGGAAGATTTTGCGGAAGGACTTGTTTACTTTTTAACTCCAAAAATGACTGGTTTTATTTATTTACACAACTATTAATTTTCTTCTCGAAATTTAAGTATACCTAATAAAATAAATATGATTTTAAAATTCCATTTTCATTTAAATAAGGTCTTATAAAAGTGTCTTGATTAATATTTTGATTCGAACCTAATTTCAAACGCATGGGATCCGGCTTGAAAGGTCATTAATTTAGGTTAGGTTTTAGTTCTTGCTTTTTTTTTAAATAGTCCGAAAACTTATTGCAAAGCCTTTCCGTACGATTTTGCTGCGCACGGCTGGTGCAAAGAACCCTAGAAACAATTTCAATCTAATTAAATTTCAATTTTCTTATTTCATTTTATTTAAATTCTTAATACATATATTTGTTGTAGGAGATCAGGTAGATTCGTGTACTTTGTACTTAATTTCTTATATCAAATCACTGGGTGACAATTGGGATTCGCCCTCTGCCAAATAGATGTGCATTGCCTTGAACAGCAAAGCGATGCCCAATTGTTTCTTCTGTTTCATGGTCCAAGACTGCGCCGGACCATAATAATCGCCACGCTTCAAATTGGTCAAGTGCAGCAGACCCAAGGCATCTATCATGGAAGCCTCCCGTGTGTAGGCATCAGTGGGCATTATATTATGAAAGACATGCAAACAAACCACACCAGAGCCATGCTGCCAGATATCCAAGATGCGTGACAATTTCCGCGAGGTGTTGGCGGCACTGCCCGCCGGTGGAGGAGATTTGAATATATCGGGATGGAGTAGAGAAACACCCTTTTGACCCGATTTTTTGTGTAGTCGGGTGTGCTGACGCATGGCATCATAGAGATGGGCATAGGGACGAGAGGATTTACCTTTGCCCACATAGAAAACAGAGTCCAAAAATCTTTGCCAGATACGAAATTTGTCCAGAAAGGCACTTTCACCGGGCAAATTACAAGAGATGCGCGGATCGATGAGTAGATAAATGAAACTTTGCTTGAGATGACCCTCACGCAGGGGTTTGCCATTTTTGGCCACCGTGCTGAAGTGTTGGGCCGAGGTGGCTTCATGCGGCAGGTAATCCGAAATTTTCTGAAAATCTTGGGCAGTTCTGAGCGTGCGGTGTAACTCCACCGAGTACTTAATTTGAGCCGCCTGGGCATGTCGTTGGGCGGCCTGTAAAGCCTCCGTATTTCTGCGATATTTGATCAATTGCTTGATGTATAATCTTTTAGTTGTTTTAGTAATGGGACCCACTGGGGCACCCAATTGGGTAAGTTCAGCGCGTAGAGCATCTGTTTCATAGTCCAAGGGCAGGGTTAGATCGGTACTAACAGTGCTATCCAGTTGCTCCTTTTGATTGGCCTTGGAAGCCAGACGATTGCCACCGTTTTGTAGCAATTTGGTCTCATAGAAGACCAGGCCATTGTCATCATCCTTGTGCACATAGGCCTCGGTCATTTGCAGGAAGTACTCATCTTGACGCGGGGAACGTATAAAGGTGGGCGGCGACTCCTCCTCGCGCTCTGGAGCAGTATGAAAGCTTATCTCCAGGGGTTCCACCACTTTAGCCTGGGCGACCTGCTCCACCAATTGTTCGAATACCTGTCGACCCTTGGTTGAGGGTTCCTCTTGTTCGTTGGATTTTAACTCCAGCTGTGCTCTTTGCTCTTCCTCGCGGAGCTTCCTTTGTACATGTTGATCATAATTGAAATCTTCATTGGTTAAAGCCTCCTCCACCATTTGCTCCACATGCTCATCGAATTGCTTGAGTAGCGTTTGACGTGCCCGGGAGCGTTCCACACGATCGCGCCAGTTTTCGATGAGCGATCGTCTAGAGGAGCTTACGGTCTCCACCTGGCTGACATGGTCGCGGGTCAGGGAAAACAAATTTACGGTCTCTTCCTCAGCGGGATAACTGGGCTGGGTCTTGTGCCGCCTGTGGGTTATATTAATAAAATAGGGCGAAGTCACATCATGATTGTACACAATCCCATCCTCCTTGGGTGTCTCCAGCATTTTGTGTTTCTTTTGCTTTTGTTTCTGCAGTAAGATGTGATCCCGGAGCAACTGCAGCACCTCAAAATGGCACTCCTCGATGGCATAGTGCACCGGCAGTTTATTCTCATCATCGCATAGTTCCGAATTGGCTCCATGCTCCAGCAGCATTCGCACCATTTCCGCTCGTCCATAGATTGAGGCTATGTGCAGTGGCGTCATCTCACCATCGCATCTTACATTTACGTCCAACTGTGGGTTTTCCAGGAATTTGCCCAGCACCCGCTCAGCCAACTCCACATTTTCCAATCCACCGCACACATAGTGCAGGGGAGCCATTCCCCTCTCCAGTATAACTACACTTGCATCGATGCACTTTCCATTCCTCTCCAGCATTTCCATAATGTCCGCCTCATTCTCATCCTCCAATGCGTCGAGCAGCATGAGGCATAAAAAGTTTGCACGCTGAGCCATGGCATATGTGGGAAATGATATTGATTTTTAATTTCCAATTTTTCATTTATTGCTATTTTTCAATGCCAAGCCACGGATTGTTGTTGTTGTTGTTGTTATTGTTGGGGTGCTTCAGTTATGTTAAGTATTAGCAGTGCTGCTAGCAGACTGTTAACTTCGTCGATGGCTATCGGTATCGAGAACAATAGCTAACAGCTAGTTGAATTCAGCTATTTTCCAGCTAAAGTTAAGTGTATTCAGCGGGCGCCAAATTTAAAATGATTTGAATAGCAAAATTTGTTTTTTTTTTAATTTCGAGCTTCAAGCATTTAATTTAAGTATTTTTACTGAAATTTTACTTCCAGTTCGTATTCAGCGACTTCAAAAACCCCCGAGTACAGACTTTTAGCCAAATCAATTACCTTTTTGCAGAAATTGTCTTTTCTGAATTTTGACTTTGAATTCGTAATCATATGTAAAATGGCTTGACACAGCCCTAAAGGGCCAAAGCCGAACCTCTATCAATCTCTTGGCTTGTGCGCTTCTAATTTTCGCACAAGAGAAAGGGACCTACAGTTTAACGCCGAATCCGAACGGCAGTTTGAAAAGCTTTTGCATGGCTAATTACTACAAAGCTGGCGCCAATAGCAGAGAGGGGTGACCGGGTGTTAGGTTTATTCAAAGAAAAACTTTTCATTAGATGTTCCGAGGCGGAATCGAACCCACGACCCCTTGCATAGCGGTCGCGCACACTAGCCACACGAACTCGTAATCAGCGACCCCGAAAACCCCCGAGCACAAGCTGTCAGCCAATTCAAATAAGTTTATCGACTTTTGGCCAGCTTTAAGGAATTTGCGACCACTGTGCGTCGCTGCTCTAAATTAAAAACAAACTGTTATTTTGCAATTTAATTTTTTTTCTTTAGTAGGCCTTGCTTTGCTATGAAAGCTATCCACTTTTCAAAATTTTCATTTCTCATCTGGCTGCTCTGGCGAACAGTTCAGACTTTTTGTTTTCTTTAATTTATTTATTTCATTTGACCCATTTATTTCTGTTCTTCGCGCTGCAATTTCGTCTTGCGTCGAAGCTGTGTGTACTTTCTAAGAGATTACGCTTCCTTCGCTCCTGCCGTTCCCTTTGTCGTATTCCCGTCCGAGTGGAAAATAGTGCGCTCAAAGTTTGTACTCTCTGTCGGTTTGACATTTTCTAAAATAATTTTTGTCATATTCATTGTTTGATCCTATTGTAATAAATCACAATTTTTTGAGAGAATGTAACAATTCCAAGATGACCTGTTGTTGGAAAATCAAATTCAACATTTCCGCACCCTATGCTAAAAGCTTCATGAGCAATTAGTAAATCTCGCCTGATCCACCTTCCTGGCTCCCTGCTCTAACCAGTTACTAATACTGCCGGTGCAACCATCAAACGTCATCATGAGCACAGCGAAAAACGCTTCCGCATCCGGCAAAACAGGAGGAAAAACGGAATAGTCGGTCAAGCCCGACTATAACATACGCTGTACCTGTGAAGTGCTGCCCATTACCGTTGCGACCGGTGCTGCCCATAATTGTTTGTTTTCCCTATAACTCGACTGTCGTTCATCCGAGCTTTAAAATTCCTTCAGCGGATTGATAAAGAATCCCGATTATTATTTTGTCTAGAAGGCACGTACCTTCTATGGATCTATAAGGCTGAGGGAGATATGAGGTTTTTTTCGATATTGCGGGGACGGGAGGGGGGTGGCGAAAATTGAAAAAAAACTTGATCTGCTTGCAAGTATAAGAAACATATGTTCCATACATGTCAAACCTCTCTATCTTGCCATCTCTGAGAACCGTTTGCTCATACGGACAGACGGACACTTGCAAAAACTTTATATACTCTATGTACCTCTGGTACAGAGTATAAAACCGCGAAATTTGCAAAATTAAAACTGTTCATCCGGCTACGATGAAACTTATTGGATTGTAGGACACTTGCCTGCGAAGGTTTCTAAGTTGAAATAATGGCCGCGAAATATACCGATCATTTGTTTGCAATGAAACTTTGGCGAATTTCTGAGTGCTTGCCCGGGAAGGTTTTTAAATTCATGAAATGGGAAATGATCCAAAAACAGCGAAATTTTTACCAAAATTATATAACAGTGTTATTAAAAAGCAGATTCGAGTGTTTACTGGATTGAATTGGGTAAATATTCTAGAACTGCAAGATATGTTGGAATCACTTGTCAATTGATCGAACGATTGTTACATTTCTATATAAAATCCGAACAGGAAATTCACACAGAGTTCTTGCATCCACACTTGTCTTAGACAGAGAGCAGAAAATATCGGAATTAGTCAAATCTGTAATTAATTCGTTTGAAAAGGATGTTCTTTCTAAATATTTTGGGTTTATTGCAATAACTAGGAAAGAATTGATTGAACATTATGTTGGATTAATGGCCAGCAAACTATTTGGTGTATCTGGTAGGCTGGCTTTGATTTTTGAAGAAACTTAAGCCCATCATGAAAAAAGTTCAGACAACGTGTACCAACGAGATAAACAAGTACCATACATATATATTCTCAACACGTTGGATCCTTTTTATACCCTGTTCCCATTGAAAATGGGAAAAGGGGGATCATGAAGTTGTGCAAAAGTATGTAACAGGTAGAAGGAAACCTTTGCGACCCTATAAAGTATATATATTCTTGATCAGCATCAACAGCCGAGTCGATTTAGCCCTGTCCGTCTGTCTGTCCGTCTGTCCGTATGAACGCGTGTTTCTCAGAGACTATAAGAGCTAGAGCCACAAATTTGCATGTTGATAGGTGTATACCCGATTCAAAACGAGTTTGTTTCAGATTTGGAAAATTCCTCCCCCTCCCCCCTTTAAACGCAAAAAACTGTCAGAGCCACAATTTTTAAGATAGACCTTCCAAACTTTGCATATATCAAGTAAGGCCCAATATCTATCTATTCTGAAAAGATCAATAAGATCGGACAACAAACACCGAAGTTATATACGAATCAATTTTGCTTGTGGGAGAGAGGGGGGGTCTTGCATTGTCAGATATCGCGCGCGGCCGCATGCCATGCGTTTGTGTGTATGTGTGAGTGTGTGTGTATGTAAAGAAAAAACACACGAAATCAAGGGAACAGGGTATTTTGTAGTCGGGGCACTCGACTTCAGCTCCCTTACTTGTTGGATACTTATGCCTGCACTAAAAGGAAACGTAAACAGCAGACAACAGAAGAATCTAATGAATCCTGGTATGCTATCAAGGTCAGAAGGAATTTTGAAGCAATTCATGGCATTTTCATCAATCGATGGAAAACGTAAAATGCAAGCTTTTTAAACAATAAGTTTGGCAAACGTCTTGTTGCTGTGAGGAAATTATAACTAGCCTTTCTTTTCTATGGGAGCAAAACTTTATAGATGACTGATTTTGACCAGACATAGCAAACTAAGAAATACGTAGTTTGGAGGCGTTTCCATTGAAAACAAAAAAGTTTTCCCCACAAAAACGTGTTTTTCGACCGATCGTTCCTATGAGAGCTATAATCTATAGTCATTCGATCCGGCCGGCTCCGAAAAATGTGCAGCGTAAAAGACTTCGTGCAAAGTTTGGTGAAGATAGCTTTCTGAAGGAGGAGAACGCACAGACGGACAGACAGGGCTAAATCAACTTAGCTCTTCATGCTGATCAAGAATATATAAACTTTATGTGGTCGGAGATGCCTTGTTCTATCCGTTACAAACATTCGGACGATTTTATAATACCCTCTGCAAGGGTATAACATAAAGAAAAGTCGGCCAAGCCCGACTATAACATACTCTGTACCTGTGAAGTGCAAGGGCGAAAGGGGGGCGTGGAAAAATTTAAAATAAACTTGATCTGCCTGCAAGTATAAGAAGTATATGTCCCATACATGACAAACCTCAAACACTTACCATCTCTGAGATCTGAGATCCGTATGAACAACATACGCACTGACGTACAGACAGACAGACATGGCTAGATCGACTCGGCTGTTGATGCTGATCAAGAATATATATACTATATAGGGTGGGAGATTTTTCCTTTTGCCTGTTACATACTTTTGCACAATATTATATTCTATGCACCTCTGGTACAGAGTATAAAAAGTCCGCTCAAAACGAATTGGCGGAGGAAGAGGCAAAGTGCGGCTGGAGAAGACGTTAAACTCTATTTCAGATCATTTCGACATCGGATTTTCCGGAAATGACCAAGAGGGACCTATAAATACTTTTTAACGGATCCTACAAATTAGTGTCCTATGTGGCTGAAATAATTAACAAGCATTGAAATATAAATATAAGTTTTCTGAAAGCTAGCAAGAATACAGTTCAAATAAAATTAAGCGGCACATTTCCAGCAAAGCATATAAATGCTATAATGAGTATGATCTGCAGTCCATTGGACACACCGGCATACTCGTCTATTGCTGTGAATGTGCGAATGACAACAGGACTAAGGGATGTTGCTCACACATAGCTGTAACAATATATCCAAAATTCTCAGACCAGATGATACTTTAAGCAAGCTATAAATATAAGAACGTGGATGCTAATGCACTATTTAACGAAGACAGTGACCATGATCCCAACTTTGTAATTATTAAAAAACCAAATTAAAATACTTAAAACGAGAAAGCAAGCTAACTTCGTCTGTGCCAAAGTTTAAATACACTTGAAACTTTTGTGACCACTGACTTAATTCTGTAATCAATGACTTAATTTTAAAGCTTAATATCTTGTGTCATTGGAATATTAAATAAAAAACTAAAAAAAAAATTGTATGGCAGCTACAAGAAGTGACCATCCAATTTTCGCGGTTCCGACATATGTGCAGTGTGCAGCTAATAGATGACTCTGTGCGAAATTTCAGCTCGGTAGCTTCAAAACTGAGGGGCTAGTTTGCGTAAAAACAGACAGACGAACGGACAAAGCTCAATCGACTCAGCTCGTCAAGCTAATCAAGAATAATAACATGTGGACTTTATGTGGTATGTGAATACTTTCTGTGGTCGGAGATGATTCCTTCTAAGCGTTCCAAACTTCTGGGCAAAACTTTTCAAGTTTATAAAAATACATGCAATATTGTTATACCGTTGCAAAGGGAGTTATAATTTAGCCCAGAAGTTTGCAACGCATAAAAATATTTATTTCTGACTCATAGATTATGGGTCACAAAACATGTTAATTCAACACACGTCAAATATAACAAAAGGAATTTCATCACAATTCAATTTTAACAAAAGTCAATTCAGCAGAGGGTCAAATTTATCAAATTACAATTTAATCACTAATAAAACATTATTACAATCAGAATTATTTAATTCAAATAATGGATTGGACGAAAGCTACGAAATGGTCGCCCTCAAGACCCAAAATTTGCAATTAATTTTTGGAACTGCAGTGAGGTTGTAATACATGACACGCTTCGGACCAACAACAGCGTTGAAGGCTGTCACAATTCCTTCAATGGAAAAATTTCAGTCTCTCGTGCATCAAAGCAAAAATTCATTGAGTCTTTAAAAAAGGAACAAACACCAGTAGATGTATTTCTGAATCAGCATTCAGCAAGCCGAGGTACTGAAGTAAGAACGAAAGAAATGTCTTGACTACGGAGCCTGGCTGAAAAATGTTGTGCCCAGTTCCCAGTCACATAATAGACTATTTTAAATGTATTGCAACAAATTATAAAATTTAAAATATTGAAACATTTCATTGATGAATTTGTCTTGTGTTGTTGTTGTTTTTCAAGGGTACATTGGAAAAATTTTGTCTTATAGCACCCATAGGAACGATCGGTCGAAAAACTAGTTTTAGTAAGAAAAACTTTTTTGTTTTCAATGTAAACGTCTCAGAACTTTGTAATTATTGTTTTTCCATGACTTTTCATAATTTTACTAAGTTTGGTGAAAATCGTACAACTATATAGCTCCCATACAAAAGATAGGTCTGAAAAATGGTCTTAGTGAGAAAAACTTTTTTGTTTTTAATGGTACCGTCTTAAAATTTGGGATTTCTTTGTTTTATATGCTTTCACATAGTTTTACGAAATTTGGTCAAAATCGGGTATATATAGCTTATAGCTCCTTTACGAGCGATCGGTCTAAAAATGAGTCAAAGTAAAAAAAAACTTTTCTTTTTTTTCATTTTTTTCAATGTTACAGTTCTTTAATTCGGACGAGCATTTGCAAGGGTATAAAATTTTGAAAATATTTCTCAAACTGCAATGACAGTTGGACATGTAAAAAACGAAAGTGGAACCTAGACTAAAACTCTAAGGGCCCTGTTCCGGTTTTCGAGTCGATTTTCGTATAACCGTTAACATTTTGCATCCAAATTGAATAACGTTGTATAGAAGGTGAAAAATATGCCTACGGTTACTAGATCTGGTATAAAAAGACTCGAATTCGTTTGAGCAACAGAAATCGGTTGATCTTTGCAGAAGTGAATTCAATTCGAGAGAAAATCACGACCGAGATCTAGTAACCACAGTTTGTCTTGTTACTTACAAACAAATTAATACAAGTTAATCGCGAAACATTAACGTTTACATGAAAATCGAATCGAAAACCGGAACAGACCCGTAAAATAAATGGGTTTAAAATTTTTTAAATCTCAAATCACTTAAAAATCCGAAAAATTGTTCTGGAGGAGTGTCGCCATGCCAGCTTTGGCCATAAAAATGTTGGAATTTTTTTGAATGGCAAGAAAAAAGGCTCTCACCGATTAAGCTTGTTTACATGAGTTTTTCACTCAAGCTCTTCCTATCTCTTTGATTATTTCAAAAGTAGCAACAAAATTCACCCATACACGCACAAGGCTCAAACTGCGTGTTATGAGAAACAATATTTTGAAAAAGCAGTTACGGTCGTGGTCAAATTTTAGCATTAATTTGTTGTTGTTTCTGTGGTTCTGCCTTTGTTTATTATTATAGTATTTCAGGCACGTTTTGAGTGCGATAAGGCCGCGAGGGAAGAGCGCCGCACGTGTGTGTCTAGCTCGGGCGATAGAACTATGTATGTATTGTACATACAACAAATGATTTCTTTGAAATTGAAACTAGTTTCCTTGCCCCCCAAACCAAAGGCGTAAGCAGCTAATTTATGGGGCTCAAGGCTGAAATGCGATAGCGCGTCATCGGCGGAGGCCTCGTTTGTTGTTAGTTTTTGCTAATATATTTTTAAGCTTTTTTTCCCCGCAAGTTGTTTACTAACACAAATAACAAAAACAATGATTAGCATTAAAGTGGACATATTGGAGATTTTTTTGAAAATGACGCATAGACTTTTTGGGGAATTGAACTCATAAATACATATATTGTGCAAGATAATCAAAAACAGCGAAGAAATGAGTTCACAAAAGGTGAATGGAAAGTTCGTTTGCTTTAAAGAAAACAGAAATTAAAAAAAAAATTTGCACAGTGTGTCAGGAAAGTGTGTGGACTGGAGAAAAAGGCAATTTCATTAAACGAAATTCTGAAACTTTTTAATACAGATTCGAGTAAATGATTTTATTTTGAAAACTTTTTAAATATTTCTTTTAAAAGTGGAAAGTTTAAAACCAGCGGTGGGACGCTTTGATTTCGGGAACAGTCCACAACTCAGAAACGCATATTTTGTTTTGCAAACCTGCTCTGTGGGCGCCTGGCGCCATGCTCCGATACGCAAGATTTCTTGTTGTTTTCGCTTCGAAGCGAAGCAATTGTGCTTGTCATTCTGTCTAGCTTGTAAGCGGTGACGAGGAAATTTTTAATGCGACTGCGTGGCGCCAGTTGACGTAAAATAACTCTCGGGAGCACTGGGATCAAAGAGAGCAAGGGCTTGCCCATCGCTGTTTTAAACAAAATCTTTTTTTTCTGTGTAATTTTGAACGAAGAATTCCCTTGTCAAAACACTTTCTCGACCTACTGTACATATTTAAGTATGCACTTACATTGAACATTCTTGCATCACGTGCATTCGTCCACCTGTTTACTAATTAAAAACTAAACCTTGAACTTGCTCTCCCAAGCAAAAGTCAAAGGAAATGTATAATTTCAATCAATTTGCGTGCATTCACCCGCTAATTGATTTTGTTTTCAAGATTAGAGAAAGCTTTTACCTGCTATCTCTCTCTCTCTCTTTCAGAATTTCCGTTCTTTGTTCAGACTTACTGACGCGCAGCTATTAGTTTGTTTTGCTTTTGTTATTGTTTATTACATTTTTGCAAAATTGTTGTTGTTTTTTTTCTTATTTTCGCCATAAGTGGAAATATTGATTGGTTAGTGTGCGTCAGAGCAGAAGAGAGCCACAGACAGAGAGAGGAAAGGGAAAAGTGCACTTGCTTGAAAATGTAACGGAACTTTGTGGCCTCTCAATGACATCAGCTGTGCGAAAATAGAAACAAACAAAAAATTCAAACCCAAAGGTAAAGTAATCACACAATTTAAATAAAAACTGGTTAATTAAGCTTTGCAAAAGTGGCCCAATCAGAGGAATATAATTTGTTTAGCATCATCATCAGCTGTTGCTTACTTTATGGTTCGCGTGTGTGTATGATTGTATGTAGGTGTGCGCGTGTGTTTGCTGAGAACACTGTGCTGCAAAATCAAAGTACCATATAAGTATTTCTTTTGGACCAGAGGGTTGTAACTGTTGTGGTTCAGACTGATAAATGTGCAACTTGTTTTTTTCTAAATATTTTTAAGGAAGTCTTGGAAGTAAGATTTTTATTATTATTATTTTATATACGAAATGTATGGCGACATGACTCCCCAATCGATACAAGAGCATTTTCGATAATTGCTGGACCGATGAATTAAATAATTAGATAATTAGCTTAACACATTCAAAATATTAATGCTATGGGCACAAATGTAGAAAAAAACCTATTTTATTGAAAATTTTTTTAAAATTTTTACGAAATTGAAGTGATTGTAAATGCAAATGAGTAAACAAAATGTTATGTTTTTTTTTTAATTGCGAATTTTAAGTATTTAATTCCCTTAAAGAAAATAAATCAACACAAAAATCTGACATAAAATGGATTTTTTATAGCTCTTTTTGGGGAAAATAGACAAAACTTTAATCTTTATTCAGATTCCGCCGTTTTTACACTTAAGGTAGTCTTTTTTTGAGATATTGACTAAGAGCAAATTTTTCAGAATCTATATCAAAGCATATACTCATAATGACAGTGTTCAAGATCGCTAAAATCTAAAACATACAAGTTTTCAGACTTAGACCCATTTCCGAACAATCGGTACTGTACCAGGCTTAGCAACACCGAAAGCCCCCGAATACAGACTTTCAGCCAAATCAAATACGTTTTTCGACTTCTGTCGAGCTTTTTGAGATGTAGGACCCTTGTGCGACACCGGGTTTTCAGCTGGTCATAAATATATTCAAGACTGTCTTTTTATCAAAAACTATTTCTTTTTTAATTACTGGCTTTAAATGTAATTTTTAAAAAATTAAGCAATAATATTTTATAAGGTGTTTCAAAGGCCTCGAGAAAGTTAAGCAAAAGCTTGTTGGTTAGTGTAATCGCACTCTTACAATTTGCTAGTGTAATTTCTTAACGGTTCGCGAAACCCTCTTCCCGTTATGTGTGTGTGTACCAGTGTAATTTCACACCCACCCCCGTTGCAGTTCCTCACACCCTGCAGTAGATTTCATAATAATTTGTTATATGCATGTCATTCCTAATAGAAATGGTTGTTTGCATGTTCTAATAAACTAAACACACAAAGACACACACACACACAGCAATTCATAAACATAAACTACGCCAATACACGCTCAGAGCTGAGCTCGCAAGCTCTATTTACCCACCGACCCCGCCCCCGCTCCCAGCAGCTGTTTTGCCTTGTTTATTTGTGTCTCTCGTTTGTCGTTATTTTTTTTATCTCAATTTTTTTTTTTGCTTCGATGACCTTCTTTTTATTGAGCCAAGGTTTCTGCTTGAAATGCGAATTAGTTGTAACTTACGTAAAATCCTGGTTGAAATTCATTTGATATGCTGCCATTTTCTGTATCTTGTATCTATTTTTTCCCCACTTTTCTACACTTTCACTTTGTACAAACTTTGGTTGTATTCTTGAATTGCACTTTTGTCACACAATTTATGGAAATTTTTGTTTTTTTTTTTACTTTGAAAAATGCACTGAATATACTTCACTTCAGCAGTTGGCACTGCGTTTATTGCTTTTGTTGGGGATTTTTCGATTTGCGATTGAAATTCGTTATTGTTTGTGTTCGTCTTTGTTGTTTTTTCAGCGCGATTGTTATTTTCTCTTCTTCTCTCGCTCTCTCACTAGTTCTATCTAACAGCTAGTGGGACCGCCAATTGTTAACGGTAAATGCCCAAGAAATTTGAATGGAAAAATACCAAAAAAGAAGTTGAGTGCCAAAAATACTAAATAAAAAATTTCAATCTGTTGATAAAAAATAACAAAAATATTTTCCTGAAATTAAAAAAATAACCGAATTTAAGATCTTTAAAAGGGTTTTATAATGTTTTTATTAAAAGAAAATTATTTTTATATCCAACATACCTCAGTAAAAGAATTACATGTGCAAACATATTTGTTAGGCTGGGTTAATACTGCGTCTAAGTGTCACATTTCAGTGTCGGTGTCAAATTTATATGGAGCTGTGAAACTCTGACACTGAAATGTGACACTCTGTGACGCAGTATAAACCCAGCATAACTTTCATAAATGAAAAGAATTCAAAGAGTTTGAAAAAAGAACGAAAATATCCCCCATAAACTCAATTTTGCACGTTTTGTGAGTTGCACTTCTTTTCCACTTCTCTTATGAGTAGAAATCATGCTGATATATCGTTATATTTTGTTCTTATTATATTCTTTGTATTCGTAGAGCAACTTTAAACGTTTTTCTTGCGAATCAAAGCAGATTTGGTTCACTCCTGAAAGTGAAGCGGGCGTTATTTCTCACTTATTAGTGGCGTTATTTCAATTTTCAAAGTGAAATAAGGGCCGCGTGCCTTATTTTTAGGAGTGAAATAACGCCCGGGGGCGTTATTTCAACTGGCGTTTTTCATGCCCCCATTCAGATATTCGACTAATGATGTCCAAAGAGAGAAGAAACAAGTTGCTGACACCAAAGGGTCCTTCTCCTGCTAAAAGAGCGCTCCTTCAAATATCCGATATGCTCCCACTGTAAAAAAACAAACCTGCATTGTCCGATAAGAATGGTATAGCACGTTTCGAATTAGCAAGGGAGCACAAAAATTGGACCATTTATGATTGGAAACGTGTTATCTGGTCTGATGATTCCGGTTAACCTTTCTGTAGAACATATGAGGCGAAAGGTCTTTTAAGAACGAAATAGAATCGTATTCAAAAAGATTTTATTGAAAATTTAGTGGAGAGCAGGCCAAACCGTGTAAATCAAGCTATTTCTAAAAAGGGTCTATGGGCAAAAAAATGAAAATTGCTTAGTATTTAATTTTCTTGAAACGTGCAAAAGTGAGTTTATGCAGGATATTTTCGTTTATTTTTTTTACACTCTTAGAAGTCATCTCATTTATAATTGTTGCTTTGCTCCCATTTGTTAAGAATAAAATAATAAAAATAAACTAAAAAAGTTGTTTGGGATTTGCTTGTATGATTTTTTTTAAATGGATGACGAAAGTTTTGCTCGCCACTGTATAATTCTTTATAACTAAATGCCAGAGGCAAGCTAATATTTTTCAACTAACGGTACAACGAATATGAGAAGAAAAAGAAAGTGATAGTTTAATATATATAACAAGAGACCGACAAATCAAACTGCGTTCTCAGAAATAAAGTACCGTTAGCTAAAAAGGAAAGCCGAGCAAAAATATTTTATCACATATAAATGGTATTCCTGAAAGTGATTTGCTTTGGATTTCGTGCATCAGCTGCTCAGGACTGCTCCATACAAAATGTGCAGTATGCCCAGAAAAAGTTGGGAAAGTAGTTGATTTCACGAAATCAACTTTAAAACTGATTTGGATTTGATTTCACTTTGGTGTGACCATTTATTTGCACCCCGCGTTTGGCGGTTGTTTCTTGAATGTGATAAAGTTGTAAATTTTGTCACAAATTTGAATAATTAAATGAATTATGAATTTATTGCTTGCATTTTAGAATGCATACGAGCCCATTGTATAAATAGACCAGCGACATAGATTGGAAGGAGTGATAAGTGCTCGAGTTTTTAGGACGTTTGCTTGATGTGTTCGGGATAACTTATTTCAATAATTCTCATAATTCTCTGGCAAATGGCATACTTCGCTTGACCATAATAAAATACTTAATTAATTGAATTAAATTTTGTAAAGATACAAACTTACTTAAGCAAAGCTTACTTAGAATAAAAACTAGTTTTCACAATTTTATTCAACGTTTTTTGGTTTTGCTCCTTTGTTTAAATTGGCGCCAAATGTTTTGTCAAGCGAAAGCAAATCAAAATGAAATCAGGATCGTTCCGTCAACTGCTTTTGATGTGCTTTCACGAAATCAAAATCGAAAGCAAATCACTATTAGGAATGCCACTATAATAATTTTACAAAGGAATGTATTCAAAATGTCATATCCTCGCTTAAAAAATCTTAGAATTGTTCGGCACAGTGTATTTTAAAGCTAAGAAAGAGCTCTATAAGATGATTTCATGTAAGGTTCGTCAAAATATTTCTATAAGCTATTTTTTTTTTCCAAATAAATTAAATACCATTTTAATTCAAATACCCAACCTGGTTACACTGCTTCCACCCACAAGAACTAGTTCCCATTCCAATAGTCTCAGCATTTCATTTACTTGCGCGATACGGTCACACTGAGTCGAGCCACAATAAAATACTAGAGCCTTCTCATTTTTTGTTTTCAACCACAAATTTTCCATGTAAAACGACAAATGCTGTGCTTAAAACTATGCTTAATCGATGCGTTGATGTATTGTGCATGCCGTGTGCATAAAATTCCAACAAATGCCGTGTGTTTTGTGTGCTAATTTTGTCAGTTTATTCGTTTTGTGTGTGTGGTATACAAGCTTTTTTTCGTGCTGAGAAGAAAATTTTCTCTCGTTCATTTTGGGCACGCATGAAAAATGAAATGGCGGCGTCCATAACAGAAGCAGTAGCAACCGCATCGGATGAATGTAAAGATGATGATGCATTGACCACCACATTGCACTCGTGTGCAAATGATCCAAACTTTGCGGTGATTTGTGCATTTTTGCAAAAGTTTTCTAAAGATTTGGGCTTGGAATTGCCAAATTTTAAGCATTTGCAGGAGTGGTTGACAAACAACGACGAAGGTGAGTGAGTGTGTGTGTGTGTGTGAGTGAGTGCGTGCGTGAGAGAGCGAGCGTAGTGAGTAATCAGTGTTGGCGACTTAGCATATTTTATATGTAGCTAGATTAAAAATAAGCCAAAAATAAAGTAAAATTTATTTGTTTAATCGACATTGTGGCATTAAAAATGAAATTTATGAAGATATTGACCCCGCAGGATCTTGCTTAAATTGTTAACAGGTTTATAATGGCTACTTTTCTAAAAAATGTTTGATTAATTTTGATAAATGTGTATAGTTATTGTTTAAAAAAACATCAATAATAGATAATTCAGTAAATTGTTGACTAAATGGCGTTCCTTATACTAGGGGGTTCCATGACAAAGGTCCAGTACCAAAATTTGCAGAACCGGTTTGGGGTTTTATATAATTTCTTGATAGGTTTGTCGTTTTTAAGTGTAAATTTGGTCAAAAAACCGGTTTCAAATAGCAGAAGTTTTACGAAATGCTAAAATGGAAGCACGGCTGTATATCAAAATTAGTGATATTCGGAGGCGTCACCGAAATCGCGTTCAACCAAATTCCAACCCAAATCCAATTCGGTGTCACAGAAATCTAATTGGTTATCTTTAAACTTCTCGTGTTATGTAAATAAACCAGTTTAAATTAGTGAAGTCAATTTAAAAAATGTAAAGATTATTTTGCAAATACATACACTTATGGACAAAATAATAGGTGTGTTTTATTTTTCTTTTTTTTACTTCTTATTTCCAATTCATAACTTCTCTAATCTAAACAAATCAAAGTTTTTTCAAAACTTATATTAATTGTCTTTAAACAAAAAGTAAAAACAGTTTCACAAACCCTTTAATATACAACTAAATTAAATATTCCCTTAAATCCGCCAATTTTGGCTAGACACAATAAATCAATATTTCACTATTTTTGCTCTTGTTTTATATTAAACTAAGTATCTGGCAGCTAATAACAGGTATATCCGACATTATTTTTCAAGACTTTCTCCATTCGTCTTGGCATGAAGGATATTAACTTGCGACAAGTTCCAATTGGAATGCTGTACCATGCTCTTTGGACAATATCCCAAAGTTGATTTTTATTTTGACAAAAAGTCTTTCCGACCTCTATTTTGAGTACACCCCAGAGATTCTCGATGGCATTGAGATCCGGGGATTGACTTGGCCACTCAAGAACATCCACATTTTGCTCTCGGAACCAATCCTTTACTACTCGAGAGGCGTGCCAATAGATCTTTGTATTCGAATCTGTCCATTATTCCGTCAATACGATGAATCGGACCAACACCAAACCATAAAAAGCAGCCCCATACCATTAGGCTACCACCTCCATGTTTCACAGTTTTATATGTGAACTTGGGATCAAATTCTTTGCCTTTCGGACGACGAACATTTTTTTTGGCATTATTTCCAAATAAATTTATTTTGGTTTCGTCACTCCAGAAGATATTACGCCACTTTTTCTCACCCTCCGGTCCGCACCAGGTTCTACGATCTAATGCAAATTTGCTCCTCATCTGTAAATTTGGCGACCGAAGCAAAGGAACCCTGCGAGCAATCCTACCTGGTAGGTTTGCTATTGCCAATCGTCGCCGAACGGTCCGTGATGACACAATATTCCCAATTTTATTGGCAATCGTCCTGAAAGACTTGAACGGGTCGCGACTAAGTAACTGAACCATGTGATCGTCGGTCTTAGAAGATGATTTTCTAGGTGCTCCCCGAGTTTCACCCATTTTTTCCGGTTTTAAGGCATTGGTTACGAAGTTTTGAGAACGTTTCATTAACATGGCAATGGATTTATACGTTTTTCCTTCATCTCGGAGTCGTTGAATGAGCCTTCTCTCCTCCACACTGCAGTGCCGCCCACGGCCCATCTAATACAATTTTAATGGTTATTAAGTCCCCATTTAGTTATATTTTCCTAACAATTTCCCTTTTGCAAACAAATAAATGTATTTATTTATCAACTACAGGTTAATGTTTTGCAGTCTAACCAATAAAACAATCCACTTTTTTTCCCAGAAAGCTTATTAATTCCGAGAATTCACCCAATTCGTACCGAAACAGTGTGACCATATTAAAAAAGTATAGCTTCCTTATTAAGTGTTATGTTTAAATCGATTTAAATCGATATTTAAAAAAAAAAAACTTCACACCTATTATATTGTCCATGAGTGTATGTCCCATACATCTCGAACCTCTATCTTTTACCATCTTTGAGATCGATTTTTTGTACCAAATCTTTAACACAACGACAAAAAAAGCTCGAAATATAACATGCGAGTTACATCTGCTATCTTCGTGAACATCAATTCCAAAGTCCAAACATGCTCAACATACATATCGATTAACATTAAGTGTTAAAATTGTTAAAATAGTTTCCAGGGATTAACCACCATGCTTTAGTTTTCGTTGTATTACAGAATTCGGTTTATTTAAGAAAATAGTACAAAAACAAGAAAGAAAGTCGATTAAGCCCGACTATAACATACTCTGTTCCTGTGAAGTGCTGCCCATCACCGTTGCGACCGGTGCTGCCCATAATTGTTTTTTTGCCTTTTAACTCGACAACCGTTCATCCGATCTTTACCATTCCTATGTCCTGAAGTTTGAACCTTTTATCTATAAAACTGACAAAGATATGACGTTATTTCCAAATTGCGGGTGCGGGAGGGGCGTGGCAAAAATTCAAAATAAACTTGATCTGCCTGCAAGTATAAGAAGTTTTTGTCCCATACACATCGAACCTCTATCTCTTACCATGTCTGAGATCTAAGCGTTCATACGGACAGACGGACATGGCTATATCGACTCGGCTGTTCATGCTGATCAAGAATATATATATACTTTATAGGGTCGGAGATGCTTTCTTCTGGCTGTTACTTTCTTTTGCACAAACTTAATATACTCTGTGTAAAAAAAAATAGAACCCGAAATCTTCTTGCTAAATTATCCGAGGTTTAGATTTTTAAGTCTATTTTGCATTCCATATGGGGTGTTCTATCACTACGGCCATGATATCGTCTCTATTTCGTGCGATTGCTCGTCGGAAAACATTTGTAAGAAGCTATACACAACGCTCAGTTCCTTGGATATGACATGGAATTTCTGTGCCAGAAAGCGGCGGATCTGCAGACTCAAAAAACTTCATATGGAATGTTTTGCTGTTAATGGAGGCTCAGACAGAACACTATCATCATTTAAGTCAACCATGTCAAAGTAGTCTGAACAATCAATATTTAGTGCGTGCTTTTTTTATACGTCCTAAGTTTGGTTGGATCACAAACCTTATCTCTATAATGCAATATCAGTTTGTGCCAAAGTCATTGAAAACTTTAATAGAGATTCTCACAAAATGGATTACTTGTTCGCGACTAGAGCATAGTAAAAAAAATGCAATCAGCCCAAAATGTATACCATCAGGCATGTTCTCAAGTCCGCTATCTATTGAAAAGTAAAACGAACGCAATTCCGTTCCGTTTTGGATTTGTTGTTCTCAATTCCGAATGATATTGCTTACGTTTTACTTTTGGAAAACCAAGGGCCAAACGAAATCGGCACGGGAGAATCAAGCGAAAGGATGGAAAAGGGAACATGCGGAAACGAGAGAGGCTGACTTTTACTTTTCGGTTTGGCAGGCGCTGCCAATTTCTTGAGACACTTACCAAAAAATTATTTTTAATTCAGTTAAAGGCTTAAATGCAATTCAAAGTACATAAATAAGATCTACATTGCTCACAGAATTAAGGAAAATGAACTTAATGTACATTTGGCAACTGTACGAGTGCGTAATTTGCCAATTACTTTTCATTTCACCGAGCAGCAAGCATTACTTTTTAAAACGAAAGACGCTTTCGTTTTCGTGTTGCGAGAATCTGAATTCCGTTTCCGAAAAGTTGCAGTGGAAGTTGAATTGAGAACATTCTTATAAGCAAGGCTGCAAACCGGTCCGGTACCGAACCCCTGAGAACCGGTTCGGTTCGGGTTTTAGGGGTTCGCGAACCTAATTGCCTCGAAAAACTTTCTTCTATTATAAGCTCAGTACCAATATTGGCTGCAGTGTTCTTAGACCCAACAATTCAAACTTAGCTTTCTTCTGACAAAAAATGGTACAAAGCAGCACATTGCAGACATGCTAAAGCGCCAAAACAAAAATGCTTAATGAGAGTTTTCAAAATCCGTCAATTAATGACTCAACGTCTGATTGCGAAGACGAGAAGTTTACAAAAACAATAAACAAATTTCAAATATTAAATCTGTGAATGATGTTATAGATTCCTTTGAAAATTCTCCAAGAGCACATACATCGACAAATGTTTTGAAATTTTGGAAAGGTCATAATAACTAGGACTTTCAAAATATTGCCTTAACCATACTAGCCGTTCCTGCTACTCAGGTATCAGATGAACGAGCATTTTCAACACTTGAGTTTGTTCTTTCTGATTTAAGAGCTACTATAGATGAACAGCTCCTGGAAGATATAATGCTAATTAACTTAAACTAAGCAGTTTCTAATAGTTGTTAATGCCATCTAATGGTTTTGATAATAACATTAAGTAAGTACAATATTATGTTTAAAAATATTAAATAGAGAGAAATATTAACAAATTTCATTTTTTAAGAATTAATAAATCGCAAGTCAAACTTTTCTTTTATGTTCATGCGAACCAAGGGTTCGAAACAGAACCTTTGGGTTCAGGGGCTCCAAAAACCGGTCCGCGAACCGAACCTTAGACTTTGCAACGGGTTCGAACCCCCGGACCGAACCCTCTGCAGAATTTCAGAGGTTTGCAGCCTTGCTTATAAGTATTCAGACCACGCCATTCCAAAAAATAAAATAAATTGCAATTATTTATTGTTTTATAACGAATAAAAAGTTGTATCAATACATAAGCGCTTCACACAGAAAGATGAGCAAAGCAACGCATTGTTTTTGTTGCCAACACTCACTGTGCTCTCTGCTCAGTTGTATTTTGACATTTAAAAACAGAGAGAGTGGCTCTCAGTTCGCTTATTTTGATTTTGGTTTTAAGCAGATTTACAGTTTTGTTAACATGCTGGTCTCACTTAAATTCAAGAGCGAAAAAATGTATTGCAATTATATGATAGCATTGAAATTCAATTGAACATCACTACGCTACAAAATCATATCATTGATGTAGTAACATTATGAACACTAAGTTGCTGCCAAAGGAAAATATATTTATTCTACATCTTCACACTTTCCTTGGGCTTATGAAAAACTTTGAGAAAGCAGAATAACAAATCTAGCCTTTTTCTCGAGCTATCATCTCCGATAGCCTCTCTAGAATGTGAGAATGGGAGTAAAATGCGTGAGCGTATGTTTTGTTTGTATGCAAGAGAGAGGGAGTGAGAATGCTAGAGCGCCCATGAAAATTTGTTTGCAGTTTGGTGAATAAGCAACAATAACAATAAATAACATTACAATTATTCATAAATTATTTGCAGTACCGGAGCTAAGAGCACTGCACATAAAACTTTTGCGCAAGACACGCAAAACGGTGCACGAGAAGAGCTGGGAGTCGGCATTGAGTAAATTCTGCTTCGGTTATTCGGTGCAAGATGCCTGGGAAATTGAGAGATTTGGCTATAAGAATTCCAGTTTGAAAGTCAAGCTGAGAATTTTTCGGGTAAGTTGAAAGCGCCTTGAGAGGAACTCCAGTTGATTATCTACTCTTTCTTTAAGGAACTCCTGGAGAGCCAGTTTGAGCGCAATGCCAAGTTTCGGGCCCACATTCTGACACAAAATGCAGATGCCTTGCGGAGCCAACCCATAGGCAGGGATCGCCTGGGACATGCCTATTGGTTGACACAGGATAAGGATTGCAATTTACGCATCTATCAGGAGCATTTGGATGAAGAGATTTGGCAAGTGGTGGCCACCAATCGTGATGAATTTGTGGATCTGATAACACGGCTCAAAGGAAATGAGGTGGTCTTACCTTCCAAAGATATAGGCGAAGCAGATGAGGATACTAGCAGTAGTAATAGCTGTCAGGAGAAATTGAAGCCGCCTCCGCCGGAGGAACAAGAGGAGGAGGAGGAGGATGAAGAAGAAGAAGAAGAGGAGGAGGAGGATGTAGAAGAAGTGAAAAAGCAGGAAGAGGCTACCAAAGTGGTGCCTAATTTAAAGATTAAATTGCGCTCACCTGAGCAGAAGGAAGCTGAAACCCAAGTAAAAAGGGTTAAGGTATGTGGGAAAAGTTTGGAACTAAAAAATATACTTATTTTAATCTCTTTCCAGCCTCTCCTAATAACACAATCCAAAATCCAAACGCCATCCCCGGCCAAGAAACGCTCTCAAGAGGAGATGGACAGCAGCCCAACCGCTTTACAGGAGCTGGAACAACAAAAGAAACAACGACCCACTCTACTGGATACGAAACGCATAAAGAAACCCAGTCGCTATGAGGACAATGAAGATGAATCGGCCGAAGAAGAGGAGGAAGAAGACGAAGACTCTGACTTGGATGAGGGAGAGGAAGAGGGCAGTGAGGATATGGATAGTGCGGCTGCTGATATAGAAGAAGATGATGATCAGGAAGAAGAGGAGGATGATGATGACGATGAAGAAAATGCAGTAGGGGAAGCTATAGAAGAACCTATTTTCAGAATAAAGGGACAGGGTTCAGGAAAAGACTGCGAGGCGGGAAATTGCTTAGAGGAGGAGGAGGAGTTGGAAATAAGCGAAGCCATTGAAGAACCTTTATTTCTGGTCATAGGCTTGGGTAGTGGCTTTTCCAATCAGGTGGGCAATGGCAAAAATGAAGAACCCGAAGAATCCTCAACCAACTCAACGCAAACTGAACCCAAGGCCACATTTTTCTTTGGCGAACCGGGTTGCCTTAAACTGAGCCCCATTAAGCAACAACAGCAAGAACAGCAGCAGCAAGAAACACCAAAACGTAGTATTTTCGATGGGAAGACCAATGGAGAAATTGATAAAGCAGAAGAAGAGGAAGCCGCACCAACCAGAAATGGTAAAGAACATAAACAGGAAGAAGAAGAAGAAGCCACAGAAGCTGAAACAGCAAACGAAACAAAAGCAATCTCTAAAAATAAGCAAATAGAACAGGAAAAGGAGTTGGAAAAGGAATATAAAGTTAAAGTGATTGAAATTAAACCAGAAGAACAAGAAAAAAAGGGAGAAATCGAACTTGAAAGTCAAAGCTCTAAGGAAAAGCCTCAAAAAACTGATGTAAAACTAAGTTGTCCATTAGAAAAAGTAGACAAAAGCGAGGAAAAAGCTAAGGAAACACTTAAAGCTGGAGTAAATTCTAAGGAAACGCCTAAAACTGTGGTTGATACTAAAGAAACTTTGGTCAACATAAAAGAAACTGTTAAAAAAGAAGAAAAGCCGGCTAAAGGTTTTTTAGAATTAAGTGTAAAGTCTAAGAAGGAAGCTAAAGAAGTTCCAAAACCCACAGAAACCTTAAAAATATCAACAGATGTTAAAAATAAATCATCTAAAAAGACTACTATGACTACAGAAAATGTGGAAGAACTTACTCCAAAAAAGCACACGGAAAAAGCTACAGTAGAAATATCAACCCTAGAGAGGAGTAATAAATCCAAAGTAAAAATAACGGAAACAACTCAAAAACCCATCGAAACTGTTAAAAAAATGTCACCACAGCCACAAACAGTTCAAAAATCAACTCCAAATCTAAAGGAACTCAGTAAAAGTAATCCTGAACCTAAAAGAGAAATACAAGAAACTCAAACAGAAGTTGATAATAGCTGTAAAAAGAACAAAGAAACGGTTAAAGCTGATGACAAGCCCACAAAGCCAGCGGAACCTTTAACATCCACCAAAACTATTCCCCATGAACTCTCAACATGCCAACCCAAACAAAAGTTAACGAATTTAGTACAAAAAGCCGAACTACCCAGCACCTCAAAGAATCAAGAAGAACAAAAATCTCTCCCCAAAGCAGAGTCCCTTACCAGTTTAGTATCTCAAGTGAAAGCTCCATCCTTAATGCCAACACACAATCGCAAGCGTCGTCTTAATGATTTTGTAACTACAACGCAACGTACTTCCACTTCAGAAAGTGAAGTGGAACCCCCCGCCGAGGAGGATCAACTGTTGTCACAGCAACAGGAAGAACTTGATGTGGGTGGTAAGCGTTTTAAAATGCGTCCCAAGATAACCAATGTAGAGGCTCGTCGTAAAGTGGAAGCCCAGAAGACACAAATTGAGGAGACCACCTCATCTAGTGGGGAAGATGATCGTAAGGTAATGGCAGCCCCCAAGCGGCATTTTGAGAAAGCTTATACAAACAAACAGAAGCCCACTCTAGCAGAGATTATAGAGAAGAAACTGAAGAAAACGCCCACAGCTTGCCAGCCACCCAAAAAGTTGCCCATAACCAAGCCTCTGAAAAAGAATTTGCTAACGCAAATGCGCCAAGAGGAAAGCGATGAGGAGACCATACCCAGGAAGCGCACAAATAGTGAGACTACAGTTAATGCACCACCACCACCGCCGCCGCCACCTGTGCAGGAAGAACGTCAACGCAAGCGTCGTAGCAGCGAGGATGTTAAAGAGGCCAAAGAATCGTCTGCAGGTGAAGATTTGCCTGCGGTAAGTGAGAAATTAAAACGTCAAAATGATCAGGATATCAAGGAGGAAGAGGAGGAGTTGAATGATGCTAAATTTCTAAATTCGGAGAAATTGAAGGAGGAGGAAGAGGAATTAAATGATGCTTCCGCTTTGTCGCGTCGTTCGGGACGTCGTGGCGGAGCTGCTGTGGTCTATACCGAGCTACCTCAACCCAAACGCACACGAGGTGGGGCCAAAACTCAAACTGTAAGCAAAAAGGAAAAGGCAGAAGTCAAAACAGAGGATACGGCCAAACCCTTAAAGGAAATTAAAGAAGAATCACAGCAGAAAGTTCAAAAGAAAATGCAGGGGGAAACCCAGGAAGTGAAGTCAGCACAAACAGCCAAACCTTTAAAGGAATCTGAGGAAGAAGAGTCCCAGCCGGAAACGAAAAAGAAAATACCAGAGGAAACCCAGGAACAAACTCTAGAAGAAACCCAACTAGAAACCAAAAAAGACTTGAAAATTGAAGAAGAATCCAAGATTAAGGAAGAAACCGGCGATAAAAGCCTGGTGGAAATAAAGCAAGAAACCAAAAAACCTGAAGAAGAAACCCCTAAAGAAGAAGAAGAGGAGCAGGAACAGCAAACACCAAAATCACGTCCCGGTCCCCGTGGACCGCGTAAAAAACGCGAAGTAGATACCACCAACATCATAGAATGCACCGATTCCGAGACTCCCGTACGCCAGTCGCGACGCATAGCTCAGCAGAAAATCAAGGAGGAAGCCGAAAGACGTAAGCTGGAAGAGGTGGCCCTTCGCACCATGAAACAAGAATTAAAGAAAAAGAAAAAGGCCGAAAAAGAAACAGATCCCACCGTACTCGAACCTTCGGGGGAAGAATCTTCCTCCGAGGCCAGCGAAGTTTCCACCTCTGCCAAAGCCAAGAAAATTAAAAAGAAATGTCCTGGCAAAGATGGTACTTGGTCTTCCGATTCCGAAGTGCAGCCCGAAACCGAGGAGGAAGAAGAGGAACCGCCACACTATGACACCGATCCTGGTTCACCCCTGTTTAAATCGGATCATGAATTCTCACCCGAATCGGAGCTAGAGGATGAAAGTCAAGTGGTGCCCATGAAACGTGCACGCACCGTGCGCAAAGAAAACGAAGAGGACTTCCAAGAGGCCGAGGTCGATGAGTCCTGCCAGAAATGTGGCAAATCTGATCATCCCGAGTGGATACTACTCTGTGATACACCGCTATGCAATAAGGGTTATCATTGTTCTTGCCTATCGCCGGTACTATTCTACATACCCGAGGGCGATTGGCATTGTCCACCCTGTCAGCAGGAGCAGTTGATAGCTGGGCTGGAGCAGCAGCTGAAACAATTTGACGAAACGGTCAGGCAGAGGCAACAGGAGCAGGAGCAAAAGGAGAAAGAGCGACTGGAACTGGAGCAGAAGCAACGTGATATTGTTCCACGGGTGGAAACCGAAGATGAGGAGCCTGAAGAGAAGGAGGTGGTGGTGAAGAGTAAACGCAGACGTGGCGATGGTCGCAGCCAGCGACGTAATGCCCGCCGTTCTAGCTCCTCCAACTCCAGCAAAGGCAAATCTAGCAAATCCAGCTCTAGCTCCAGTTCCAGCTTCTCCGATTCGGATGATGAACCTATATACAAGCTGCGCAAGCGACGTCAGATCAATGTTAGCTATCGCCTTAATGAGTACGATGATCTCATTAATTCGGCGCTCAAAAAGGAAATGGATGAAGTGGCCGGAGCAGGCAATTTGGGACGTGGCAAAGACATTTCCACCATTATCGAGGCGGATAAAGAGAAGACCTTAGTCGAGACCAAGGAGAAGACTCACTCCAGCTCAGACTCGGATGAGATGGTCAACTTGAAGCGAGCTAAAACCAAATTGCAGCCACCTGCTGGCAAAAAGAAGCCACGTAAGCTGACCACTTTGGATGTCAGCTCAGAGGAAGATCATGGCAGTGATGAGGACTTCAAAACCTCCAGTTATTCCGATGAGGACTCCAGCCAAACCAACTCGGACGATTCAGACTCAAGTCTGGAGGTGTATCGTCGTGGACGTGGTGGCAAAAAGCAAAGAAAAGCCGCTCGACGTGCAGCACGTGAACGTCGCAAGGATCGTAAATTTGTGGTGGACGACTCAGACGATAGCGAGGAGAATCAACCCCTAAAGAAATCCAAATCAAAATCCAAGAAAAAGAAAAAGGATTCCGATTACACGGAAACTGAAACCGAGGAAGATGACAATGGCTCGGAGCTGTCTGAAAATATGGATAGCGCCGATCTGTGTGATGATACCACCAGCGAGAGTGGCGAAGATGGAGCCTGGAAGCCCAATAGTAAGAAGAAGAAGCAAAAGTCTGAGAAGAAATCCTCGGGCATTGCTCGCAAATCTCCCAAATTGAAGAAACCCACACAAAAGTCAGCCAAACGATTGGAGTACTCTGATGATGACATCAGTGAAACTGAACCCGAGGAGGATGAACCCACCTCGGGCAAGGGTTCGGGCAAGGGATCGGGCAAGCAACCACGCTCTCAGCCACTGAAAAGCAGCAAAAATTCAGCCTCCTTAAACAAAAAGAAGTTGGCGGCCTCCTCCTCAGATGAGGCCGCCTCAGAAACCGAGCGTACACGCACCCGAGGTCGCCGCTATGCATATATAGAAGATTTCGATGACGACAGCTCAGATGGTGGCATCACGCCGGGAGTACAACGTCCGGATACGCCACCCGAAGAGCGTGAGAAGTTTATACGCAAACAGGAGGAGATTAAACGTATGCTGGCCGAGAAGAATGCTGAGGGAGCCAAGCTGGCGGCCACCCCCAGACTGACGCCCATCAAGGGACCCCAGGAGAAGCGTACTCCCACCAAACTGGGCGGGGATTCGCTTTCCACTGTCCCCTTATCGGTTATAAGGCAAGCCAAAGTTTTGGATATTGATTACCTGCAACGTAAGGGTGAAGCAATAGAAGATCTGGATGATGTAGATGAGACCGAGCTGGATGATGCCGAGCTGCCCGATGATTTGCCCGAGGATATGGAAGATGCCATAGCTCGTATGGTGGAAGAGGAAGAGCAGTTTAGTGCAGCGGCCGCCAGGGAGTTGCCCGGTCCCGAGGAGGTGCTACGCACCACTCCAGTAAAAGTCAGCAAGCCCAGTCGACCTTTCACAGAACCCCCCACGGCGTCTGGACTGCAGGAGCCCATGAGAAAGCGTCTACCCATGCCCACTATGGGACCACCTTTGTTGCGTCATCAGTTTCCACACGCTTCGCTGCTGCCTCCACCACCTCCGGTGTCCAGTAATCCAGCTGGCCTGCATCCCATGCTGCAACGTCACTTGCAATCCCCCAATGTGCCTCCTTCAACTCCTCCCCAGGCCATGCAACTACTACAGAATGCTCTCTCCGCCCCCTTGGGTCAACCACTGAGCCGAGCCAATTATGCACCGCCTCCCAATCACCATCTACCCTTGAGTATGTCCATGCCTTCGGCTGCTCATTTAATGCAGACAGCAGCAGCCTCTGGTCCGAGCGACAACAAGCCGCGTGGTAGGCGAAAAAAGGTCACTCCTCTGCGAGATCAATTGCAAAAGCAGCAGACAGCAGCCGCAGTGACTGCGGCCAGTACAGGCGGCACCGCCGAAAAGTCCAAAATCTTTAAGCCACATGAAGAGCCACCCAGCTCAGTTCCAGCGGCTGCAGCTCCTCCCCCCTCCTCACCTGCTTCGGTCATCACACGTTTGCCACCCTCGCTCTTGCCACCTCCCCCACATGGACGAGGTCCACCGGCTGGCATGTATCCCAGTAGCGCCGAATTGGCACGCTTCTACGGTCAACCCAATCCCGCTTCCGCTACAGCTGGTTCACGTTCACCATCAGCCTCATCACCGGGTCCACCTCCACGTCATTTGCTAAGGCCACAAATGCCGCCCGGTTTGCCTCCTCCTCATTCAGCCCTGCGACCTACCTATGGACCACCGCCTCCACTGCGGGGTGCACCCCCGCCTACCTCCACAGCCAGTGGGCCAGCTTCCAATCCACGGCCGCCCTATAGCCTGCATGGGGCTGAACATCTAGGGGGTCCTCCGGGAGCATTGTATGGCACAGGACCGCCGCCAGCTAGACATGCTTCACCCCATTTAAATCCTTACCGGTGAGTAGCAGTTTTTGAAAACAATTCCAGTTACATCTAATTTCTCATTTCATTTTCAGACCTCCGCCCATTTATGGTAATCCCAACTATCCGCCTCGGGTAGGACCACCCGGCGCTGTGGGTATGCGACCCGGAGCTGTGGATTATGCGGCCGGACCACGTAAGTATCTCGGATTTGTGACCTTAGACAATATTGAAAACCCTTTTTTTCTCCCTCAGGCGGTTATCCACCTTATGGCTATTATCCACCGCCTCCGCTGACTACACCAGCTCCCAGTTCAGTTATAGTCAGTGCTCCTCCCTCAGCTCCACCCACAAATCATTCAGTTTCTGCTTTGACGCGAGGGAAATCTCCTGCCCCTCCACCAACCACAACAGATGTTCCACACAAAACGAGCAAAAAACTGACCACATTGGAGGCCTACTCCAATACAAAATCACCTCTAACCCCAGCCGCTGATTCACCAGCTCCCCTAGCCGAAGAGGATTCGAGTTCAGCGCATGGAAACTCCAGTGTGACACCAGCAGCCGCCTCTGGCGGCGGAATAGGCGAATTTAGTGGACTAGTGAGCTATTTTAGCTCCCAGCAAGATGACTATGACACATAACAAACGCCGCTGGGCGCATAAAAAAAAATTAACAAAAAGTTGTATATAGATAGGAGGGGATATATTTGTATAGATGTGGGCGGGTTATATCATGTCCTGACTCTTTGGGCCACTTATTAGAAATTCGCAATTCAAAAACGTGCATATAAAAACACTGTAAAATTAAATACTTTAGCTAAAGACGCCAACAAGGAAATTGTATTGTTTTAATTTTAAGGAATATCTTTTAGTTTTTAAGCAAATTTTTTAATATATTGTATAACTAATTTTCTTTAACCACAAATTGTTTAATTTATTTTGAGTTTTTTTTGTTGCTCCTAGAGAAAAAAACAACTACATAGAAAAACCATCCCTATTTAGTATTTTAACCTTATTATACATACCATTAAATAAATATAAAAATTCAAACAGAATCATAGTTATAGTTATAGAAATGCAGTGCATATTAATTAAAAACTAACCATTAAACAAGAATAAATAACAAATAATAGTATTAGGTACAACATAAATGGTATACTAAAATCAAAGAGATAAGTAAAACAAATAAAATGAAAACTATTTAATATTAATTGCTCCTGTCGACTATCATCTGCTTTGTTAAATTCAGCAAGCTGCTATGTTGGCAGGCAACCCATGAACCTTCAGGAAAAAAGAGAAAAAAGAGAAATTATTTTGCTCATTAAAGCTGAATTTTTACTTGTCTGATATTTCATAAAAGTTTACCATTTGAGATATCAGACAAGTGAAATAGCACAGCCCAACTGTAATATAGATTTCACTGAACAAAACAGCGTCATTGGTTTTGATTTATCAAATCTTGTTTCCAAGATATAGCGGAAACCCCATTTTTCGAAATTTTGGCACTAGAATTAGGGAGGCTACACTAGGTATAAATATCTGGATTTATGCGCTACATGCGAAAGAGCACAAATCAATGCATCTTTAAAAATAAAAAGCGCTATAAAAGTATAGCGGAATGTGTCTTAATTGGCTTCTTAAGTCGAACTATATTCGTTCTAAGGCATTTTTTTCAAACTTAATCATCACTTTAAAGCTAGTGCGGTTATTGAATCAATATTTGTGACATTTGAGCATGTAGCCAAACATTTGATCTAATTATCTGATTTTTATATCACTTTAATCAGCTTATTTGGCAAAGTTACAGCCTGTTTAAGACTAAAATTCAAAGCTCATTATAGTTTTTCCCAGAAGTTTGGAACGCATAGTAGGAATCATCTCCGACCACATAAAGTATATATGTTCTTGATCAGCATGACAAGCTGAGTCGATTGAGCTTTGTCCGTACGTCCGTCTGTGTGTTTCTACGCAAACTAGACCCTTAGTTTTGTAGCTATCGAGTTGAAATTTTGCACAGGGTCATTTTAGGTTTTTATTTAATTTCTTAATGACAAGACATGAAGCTTATAAATTAAGTCATTGGTCACAAAATTAAGTCAGTGGTCACAAAAGTTTCAAGTGTATTTAAACTTCGGCACAGACGAAGTTAGTTTTGCCTTCTCGTTATTTTTATGGGAGGAAAACCAGATTTTAGACTAGACAAGACTTTAACACTTTTAATTTTTATAGGAACAATCAAAGGCTACTTGATTCAACATAGAGTTTGTGAAAAAGACAGGCAAATCTAAGATTAAACAAGCAGGCTTTATTTGTATTTATTAAAGAAACATCCTAGCGATACATGTTACAAAACTTATACAATATTGCGCTAGTCACAAGGGCAAAGTTACATTAACGGCTCATTTGTATATATAATATTATGAAGAAGTATCAGTGCTCTGAGTGTTATCCAAGATTGTAATGGGCGATTAAATATGTTGATTGAAACGTCTGATATTCGGTCTGAACGAGTATGATTATATATATCTTGCAATATTATTAAAAGCTACTTGCATTTTGTGTTGACTTCTACAGTCAGGGATACCAATGACTTCGATGCCATAAAATAGTCTGGAACTTAAATATGTCTTAGCAATTAGTAGTCTGAGATTGGTCGGCATAAAGTCTTTAGTCAGATAGAGTTGCCTGAGAAGACCGTATAATTTTCCTATAGAGGCGGTGATATGATCGCTCCAAGTTAAAGTTTGATTAAATGTAAATTCGAGATTGCTCGCCCGCTCTACATACTGGACTGGTAAATTATTAATTTTGAGTACTGGCAGATCCGCGGTGCTAATGGCACTCCTGCTTATTACTATGCACTTGGACTTAGTTGGGTTTAAGCCAAGACCGTTCTTATTTGCCCAGTCACTAACATTACATAGATCACTATTACGTATCTGAACACACTCATTAAACTCTGACATAGGACGAGAGAGATACAGTTGCACGTCATCGGCATAGATATGCACTTCACAATTAGACAAAACTGAAGGCAGGTCATTCACATAAACAGAAAACAGCAAGGGTTCAAGAATGGATCCCTGGGGCACACCTCGAGTTAGGATCAAGAACGATGAGGAAGCATTACTTGTGGCTACTAGTTGTCGTCGATAGCAGATTGTAACATTGTAACAGGTCTACAGCAGTGTTTGAAAACATATACATTCGATTTAGTTTAGTGCGTAGTACATCGTGGTTGACTGTGTCGAATGCCCTACTATAGTATAAAAGAGTCAATAATGTAATATTTCCATTGTCGATTTGTTTTCGAATGTCCTCCTTTATTTTGAGAATTGCCGTGGTGCAACTTCTATTTTTTCTAAAGCCTGACTATTATTGAAAAGATTTATTTGAAGTCATGAATTCACTAATTTGTTTCGCTATCAGATGCTCAAGTATCTTTGACAAGTACGTATGTAAGTATAGATATTGGTCCATATTCATTCGTAGATTTGGGCAAAGGAACAACCTTAGCTACTTTCCAAAAGTTCGGAAATGTAGAGGTGGTTAAAACTGTATTAAGTAATATAAGTTAAATAGGTCAGAATTTTGGGAAGAGTAAACTGCGCAAAATCAAAAGTTATGGTCATTCGAGATGGTAGAGGCCGCCGAGCTATAGCAGATGCATGGAAATTAAACGGAACGAATCTTGAAGTGGTCAGCGAATATCGATACCTGGGAGTGACTCTTACCCCACGCATGACGTTTCATAAGCACCTCAATCAAAAACTTAGCGACTCCAAAATTGCAATAAACTCGACTTGGAAAGAGCTGCTTAGGAAAAGGAACGTCAGCCACAGCACCAAATATGCCCTATTTGTAGCCACTGCAAGAGCAATTATGTGCTATTCTGCTCAAATGTGGGGCGTTGATCAATTTGACGACGTAGAAAAGCTTCTTCGTTTTTTTGTCAAACGAGTGTTCCACCTACCTCAGTACTCCACCAACTATGCAATACATTTAGAAACAGGACTTCCCACCATGTCACAGTAAAGTAAAAGTAAAATCGGCTTGTCAAGATGACAACAGCCCCAAGGGGCCAAAGCCGAGTCTCTCTCTCAATCTCTTGGCTTGTGCGCTTCTAATTTTAGCACAAGAGAAAGGGGCCTACAGTTTAACGCCGAATCCGAGCGGCAGTTTTTGAGAGGCTTTTCATGGCTAATTACTGCAATGCTGGCGCCAACAGCAAGAGGTGTGGCCGGGTGTAAAGTTTTATTCAAAGAAAAAAACATAAAAACATAGATGTTCCGAGGCGGGATCGAACCCCCGACCTCATGCTCAGCAGTCGCGCACACTAACCGCTGAGCCACTCCGGCCACTGATGTCACAGTATACAATGCAAATTCATTTTGACTACGTTACCAAAGCCATGCGAATGCCCCCACTCGTCTCCCAAGAGTTGTTACAACGTACCTGCTAGAGACCAAAACGCAGTTTTTCCGCACTTGGGAATCCATGGCACTGGAACACAACATCGAATGCAATCTGAGCGATTACAACACATGGAGCGTTTGGCAAGGTCAGCTTCTACGAAGTATTGACAACAGAGAGAGGGCCAGTTTCGAAGCAGAAGCTAGAGCTAGTCAGTCCCGCATCACCTACAGCCAACTGCAGTATAACCTTTCGACTAGGAACTACTTCCAAGATGACATCGAAGCAGCAGCCATATCCGTTATTTTCCGAGCCAGAACAGAACTGATGAACCTAAACTACACCCCGTATAGTACCACGCCCAGCCAGTGCACACTCTGCAATACCGGAGAGAGAGAGGACACTGAACACTTTCTTGCCCGGTGCCCCATACTGAAAGAACTTAGGGTTCTGCACTTGGGAAAATCAACACTGTCGCGCCAGGAGTCACACGCACTGCTCAACGGAAGCAATTGGCGCTCCCTTACTGCCTACTTGCGGGAGAGCCTCCAATATCGCCGAAGCTTCCATATGGACTACGGCGATACGTGATCTGGAAACCAGGAAAGCATAGTCACATTTGCTAGGCTAACGGCTAACTGCCACAGCCCCTATTTTATTATCTATTCAACTTCCTTTTTTTGTTAAATTGTTAAACTTCGGAATAAGTTTTTTTTTATACTACTTTATAAAAAAAAAAAAAAAAAATTTAAAATAGAAAATAAATAAAATACTACTACTTCTACTACTACTAAATTTTGGGAAGAATTATTTTTACCAACTTAGGATTGATATCATCCAGTCCAGTAGCATTCGACTTTATCAAAAGAACTGATTCAAGGACATCACACTGACTAACACATGAAAAACTAAAATTATTATCACATTCTTTGTAGGGTCGACTATTCAGGTACATATTACACGTAATTTCAGCACTGGTGAATGTACAAATTTCCTGTTTAGTTCATATTTGTGGACGTCTTGGGCATTCTAGTTCCCAATTCTCTAAAATAATTCCATGTTTGTCTATTGGTAGTTGCATATTTAAATTTGCTATGATAATAGTTACGTTTATAAGTATTTATTCATTTTTGTACTGTCTTTCTTAAATTCTTATATTGCACTCAAAGGTTATCAGTTGTAAAGCCTTTCCATTTACAAAATGCCTCATTGCGAAGATTAATGTGATTTTTTATGTTATAAGTAAACCACGGTTTGTCTGTATGCCTACATAGTTTACGCCGGACTGCAAAAAGTTCAGTTGGGAGTCAATTGTAGGCAGATTATAGATTTCTCATAGTCAATATTTTTTAAATCTCTGTACTCAATCCCGTAGTCACTATGGTCAATTTTTATATTGTAGGTCAGAAAAATCAGGTCATGTTTGGAAAATACTGGAAAAGCGATTTGGTCATAGAGTAGAAGATAGAAATGGATAGAGATAGAGTGTTTACAAAAAATACGTCTAATAGAGTGTCGCAAGTACTAGTAAAGTGTGTCGCGGCTGATGCATTTACAAGTTTCAATCCAATCGATTCCATGTTGTTTTGGAGATGATTTTCACGCTTTAAAAATTGCAAAAAGAATTTGAAGGACATCAATAGCAAAAATCACAACGGTTGGAAATATCCTGAAGTTAAATCACCGAGACGTCCTATTGTTCATAGCAAATAATGTCCAGTACCACACAGGATAAAAATCGGTTTAAAAATATGCAAAATCCGCTGTCTAGAAATGACAGAGTATAAAAAACCTAGTGCTCCTTGAATGTTATTTGTTTACAGCTGCCTGTTTTTTTCACAAATTCTTTGTTGAATCAAGTAGCCATTTGAGTATTCCTATACAGATTTAGATTGCGAATCTAGTTGTCCTCCCATAAATATAAATATGTATTTTCGTTATAAACAGGCTGTAACTTTACCAAATAAGCTGATTAAAGTGAGATAAAAATCCGATAATTATTGTAGATCAAATGTTTGGCTACATGCTCAAATGTGTAAAATATTGATTCAATAACCGCACTAACTTTAAAGTGATGATTAATTTTGAAAAAATTATATAAAACGAATATTTTCTGACTTTAGAGGTCATTTAAGACTCATTCCGCTATATTTTTATAGCGTTTTTTATTTTTTAAGGATGCTTTGATATGTGCTCTGTCGCATATAGCTCATAAATCCAAATATTAATACCTAGTGTAGCCTTCATAATTTCTATAGTGCCAAAACTTCGACAAAACGGTTTTTCCGCCATATCTTGAAAACAAGAGCTGATGGAGCTAAGCCGCAACCACTTTTGGAATCAGAGAACATAAATTTATCATATTTATACCCGTTACTCATAGAGTAAGAAGGGTATACTAAAGTCGTGCAAATGTATGTAACAGGCACAAGGAAGCATCTCCGACCACATGAAGTATTTATATTCTTGATTCGCATCAACAGCCGAGTCGATGTAGCCAAGTCCGTCTGTGTGTCCGTCTGTCTGTATGAACACCTAGATCTCGGAGTCTAGTAGAGCTAGAGCCACCAAATGTTGTACGTAGACTCCTATTGTCTGTACGCAGATTAAGTTTATTTCAAATTTTGGCCAGGTCCCCTCTTGCCCCCACAATTAAAAATGTTGAATAACTCCTACAATTTTGAAGATAACAAGCTCATGTTTTGCAGTGTATGTGCCCAATATCTACAATCTCTGAAAGTTTCATAAAGATCGGATATATAAGGTCCCCTCTTGCCCCCACAATTAAAAATGTTGAATAACTCCTACAATTTTAAAGATAACAAGCTCTTGTTTTGTAGTGTATGTGCCCAATATCTACAATCTCTGAAAGTTTCATAAAGATCGGATAAAAAATGACAGATTTATAAAAGTTATAAAAATGTTGCATATCTTTTGGTGCCGCATGCGCTATTTGCTTAAATAATGCTGTAATGTTCTCATTAATGTTAATGCTCTGTTAATTAACATAAGGCTATTAAACATAAATTTCCCTAACTTTAACGTATGCTCTCGTCTTACATCGAAAAGGCTGCACCTCACATAGTTGTTCATTTTGTCGGCCTGTGTGGTCAATCTGAGAAGCACAAAAATATATGAAAAGCGGCATTAGAAGTAGGCTATCTGGGTTCGCAAATGAGTTTTTTGACAGCCAACTCACAGTAAACTGAGGTAACCTTTTCCCATCTTAAATGAGATCTCGATAAGTGAAACTACAGCTTAAGCATTATCTATTTGTGCATATGTTATTAAAAAATGTACGTGGACTAAAAAATGTACGCTGACCGTGGTCCCGAGCAAGGTATACTTAACAAGGTAGGCGCACTCGCTCTCTCGTTCTCTTGGACTCGAGTGCTAAAAATTATTTAGTAAAAGTAAAAAGCCGAGCCTCTCTTCAATCTCTCTCAAGGAACCTACAGTTTAACGCCGAATCCGAACGGCAGTTTGTTCTCAAATGGCTAATTACTACAAAGCTGGCGCCAACAGCACAAAGGCGTGACCTGGTGTAAAGTTTATTCAAAGAAAAACATTGCATTAGATGTTCCGAGGCGGGATCGAACCCACGACCTCTTGCACAGCGGTCGCGCAAACTAGCCGCTGAGCCACCCGGCCACATTAAACTATTTAGAAAATGGAAAATAATAGTGAGAGCCCGACAAACCCTACATTTATCTATTAAACTAGATAAAATGGATCTTGGTTTGTTTGAGTGCTTAAAACTTGAAAATGACTAGGCTAATTTGGATACTTTCTTTTGCGGGTTTGTTTTTAATTCTGAAAATTCTCAACAAATGGCTTTGTATTCGCACATTTCGTTTTTCAGTTCAGTTCATTCCTATTCGAGACGATTCCCTTTCAGTAGCACGTTCCTCTTCCGTCCAACGTGCTGCGACTTTGCCGTCGGTTGGTTTGCAAATCTTTCAAAAAATCCGTCGGTGCCACAGACCTTCGAGGGATTTCGTTGTCTTTTTCGAAAGTCGAGTTAAAAGGTGAGTGTATATGATTATGGTCCAACTGAAAAACAGTGATAAATCGCGAAGGTTCGTGAAGTCGATTTTCGTAGGTTTGCCAAAATACTAGAGGTTTCTGTGGCACCTAAGAATTGGTTTTCGGTTGGAATGTGGTTGGAAGAGGTTTCTGTGTCATCCCCTTAAGTTTCCACTTATCAATAATTTATCTTTGAAATAGTCAAAATAAAGGAAGAAAACGAACAAAATAGTTGCAATTGAAAATTGTAACGCAACTGGAAAATTAAATCATATCAGAAATTTAGTATAAATGTTCATGAAGTGGATGCACACAGCTCTTTAAGTTCTTCGCATCACTATGCTCTAAAGCAGCAGTAGATTCTTCAGTATCTTGTCAGATGCGTATTATAATTTCGAATCATGGTTTATTAAAATATCTATCTTGAAATTTTACTAATGGGAAGAATTGTCCTTAAGTTTTGTTAAAAAAAATTAATAAAAAATTCCTGCGGGAAAATGGAACCTCTATAAGCCCCTTGTGTATAATCGAGAATCATTAAGATGATGTATCTTTAAGACCCATAATTTCAAGTTGATTGTATTTTTTAGTTGAAAACGATTTTCAAAATTTCACATATTTCACAATTTCAATTCATTCTTCATATTTATGCTCAAAATCTTTAAAGTTTATTTTCCATTTTACATGTTATCAATGCAAACATTAATATTGGGCAAGAAAGCATTACACGCGTCCTGCACATCTTTGGTGGCCGAGCCATAGCAGGTAGAGGTATCTATGGGGAATGAGGCACACTGCTTCAGGGTGCCGTTCATCTTGCGGACCAACTTCATGGTGGTATAAATCAGTTTAACCACGCAAATGTGTGCGGGTGGCTTAGTGGAATCTGGATCAGTCTCATCGCTGCCACATACGGTGGAGTTGGCATGCAGAATATTGTTGCAGATGGTAATCATTTGCTTGCAAGAGTTGACAATCGCGAGCACATCCTTGGGTACAGTGCCAGTGCAGTGACCAATAGCATCCACATAGTCGGTGCAGGCAGTCATCACGGCAATAACTTCCTTGATAATGCAGTTGACACCACGAATGCAGCTATAACCCTTCTTCAAGATATTGTAACATGTCCTAATGAAACCATGTTGTTCAATTTCCATATAGTCATTGTCATAGTCAAGTTCGGCCAACAACATATCAAGCTGAAGCTGAATATCCTCGAAATCGGGCACCTCAGCATCGTTAGCCTTGACCTGAAAGAAAAAAAAGGTTTGTGTTGGAGGAAAACAAATTTTGGATAACTTTTTGGTTAAGGAACTTATACAGTACATTCGTGCTCAGCAAACAGCTGGCCGAGATTAGAACCAGAAGACACAGAGTGATGGTTTTCATTATGCTTCACTATTCAAGAATACACTTGGGAATAATTTTGATCAAGCCAGAGTGTTTGCTTTTATAGAGCAGCTAGCGGCGCAGCAGTATCTTATTTTGTTGAAGAGGTTAGATATCTACGGCTTATCTCTGACACTTAGAATATAGAGGGGGTAAGTTAAAATAAAATAAAAAATAAAGAAAGTAATTGATTAGTCTGTCTTATGACTGTACACGGAGAGAAAAAGGCAATTAAAAAAATCGTAATTTAAAACGCTTTTTAACCGATTATTTAATTTTTTATGTCAAACAAACCTTAAGCCAGTCCACGCGGGAAAATTGAAAAAGTTGAAAGTTTGTGTAACAGAATGAAACAGCCAGAAGGAAGCATCTCCGACCTTATAAAGTATTTATATTCTTGATCAGCATCAACTTGCTGGTCAGGAATATATGAACTTTATATGGTCGGAGATGCTTCCTTCTGGCTGTTACATACTTTTGCACAAACTTAATATACTCTGTGTACCTTTGGTACAGAGTATAAAAACGAAAATCCTGACACTCGCACAGCAAATTGGGCTGCTAGGAGAATTGAAAACTTAAAAAAGGGGCACAATAGATCAGGACTGATCAAGACAACAACATATATAATTCAAAGTACCAAGCCGACTTGAAACCAACGAAACCCCGGGCGTCGCCGGGTATTCAGTTAGTACAAAATTAAATTCAAACCTAACCTTCCAAGAAAGGGATAAAGCCTGATGACAGGTGTAAGCATTGCTCCCAAAAAAGTGTTTTCAATGCGACCAGCCTTAGTGAAAAACAGAAACAAACACAGCACAAGCGGTCTTTCTCTTAGCGGAACACTCTTCTCACACCTCATGTGTTTTCTGTTACGTGTTTTTGGTTGAGCAAAACAAACGAAGCGGTCTGTAAGCGACCTCTGCAAATGAGCAGAGCACAACAAGCGTCTAAGAAAAGTGTTTATTATTTCATGCGGCAGGCGATGGGCTTATGTACACACATAAATAAAGAAATATGTTTTCTTTATTTAGTTAAATAGAAAAAAATGCTGAAAGTGTTGAGAGTTATTTGCGAGCTCTGGGTGTAAGTGACAGAAGACAATTGCTGGAGATGCTCAATACCAAATATTTTTGGATCAATGGAACATATTATCAGCAACTGAACGAATCAACGTTTCTTTTCCTTAGAGATATTGCTGGAAGGACGTATAAGGCATTCTGTAAGCTCATACAAATTATCACTAAGGACTAATTCGGACGTAAGCTACGCAAAGCAATATGAGACGAGACATTTCGCTGAGACACCATGACTTCTGTCGTAGTTGTCGGAATGAGGAGGAAATTGAAAGCATCCAACACATTCTTTGCGACTGCCCTGTACTTCTTAAGAAACGCACCCAGCATCTGGCTAAGCCATTCTTTGAAGATCTGGGCAAATGTGCCCTTAGAAGACCTGGCTCTTTTTGTGGATTCCTTAAAATCGCTTAAATAGAGCGATTGCGCAGAGCCTGACCGTCAATTCCCACTACCCCCCTCTACCACCACAAAACCCTTATTAGGCATCACAATGGGCCAAAAGGCCTCTGGGTGATCTCGGCCCCTGCCGAGCAGCTTATTTAACCTAGCCTAACCTAACCTTTACAGGTATTTTAGTCTAAAAAAAGGCACGGCCAAAATGTCACGGACTTGAGGTTCGGCTCAGGTGAGCTTCAGCTGAGTTCCCAACCGATTTCCTGCTCCTGTCTTATTTTCCTTGTTAATGTTACAGTGTCACTGAATCGATAAAAAATTTGTGTAATCCTTAATGTTGATAGTTCTAGGACATGAAAGGTATCAACGGAAAAATGATGAGACGTAGAACATCGCTTTGTTCAAATGATTGAATTTAATAAATTCATATTTTAAATTTTCAAAATAAAACCAAGTTAGTATCTTATTGTGATTAGTTCAGCTGTACTGAACATAACAAAAAACAAGAAAGAAAGTCTGTCAAGCCCGACTATGACATACTCTGTACCTGGGAAGTGCTGCCCATTACCGTTGCGACCGGTGTTGCCCATAATTGCTTGTTTTCCTTATAACTCGACAACCGTTCATCCGATCTTTATCGTTCCGGATCGATAAATAATCCTGATTACTAAATATGTCGAAAAGGAACGAACCTTCTATCTATAAAACTGTGGGAGATATGACGTTTTTTTTCAATTTGCGGGGGCGGGAGGGAGGTGGCGTGGCAAAAATTAAAAATAAACTTGATCTGCCTGCAAGTATAAGAAGCATAAGTCCCATACATGTCAAACCTCTATCTCTTACCATCTCTGAGATCTGTGCGTTCATACGGACAGACAGACGGACATGGTTATATCGACTCGGCTGTTGATGCTGATCAAGAATATATAGTTTATGGGGTCGGAGATGCTTCCTTCTGGCTGTTACATACTTTAGCACACTTATTATACTCTATGTACCTTTGGTACAGAGTATAAAAATTAGGGAAAGTTAACTTCGGCTCTGCCGAAGTTTTGTGTACCCTTGCAGTGTGTTTTTCTAAATAAGACTACTTTTTGGACCCTAAATTTTCTATGGGAGCTATACTATTTAGATGTCCGATTTCGATCAAACTAAGTGAAATCATGAAGAAGCATAAAAAACTTACTTGTACATTTTTTAAAGGCGATTCCATTTAAAACAAAAAGTTTTTCTCAGTAGAACTAGCTTTTCAACCGATCTTTCCTATGACAGCTATGTATATGCTATAGTCATCCGATTTTGACAAAACTTTGTAGAATTGTGTAAAAGCGTACCAAATTAAAAATTTTAGCTACATTTCCATTGATAACAACAAAATTTTTCAAACTAAGACTTTTTTTCAGACTATACTTTTTTATGTCAGATATACTATGTATGTATATAGATGTCCGATTTCGACCAAACTTTATGGAATCATGGGAAAGTATAGAAAACTAAGAATTAAGTTTGAAGGTGTTTCCATTGAAAAAAAGTTTTTCTCAGTAAAACTAGTTTTTCGACCCATTGTTCCTTTAACAGCTTTATGCTACAATCATCCGATCCGACCGGCAGCGTATTGATTTAGCGCTGTCCGTCTGTTTCTATGCCAACTCCTCCGTCAGTTTGAAAGCTATCTTCACCAAACTTTGCACAAAGTCTTTAAGTAATTATACGCTGCACATTTGTCGGAACCGGCCGGATCGGATGATTGTAGCATATAGCTGTCATAGGAACGATCGATCGAAAACTAGTTTTAGTGAGAAAAACCTTTTTTGTGTTCAATGGAAACGCCTTCAAACTTCTTATTTCTTAGTTGGCTATGCTTCCATGATTCCACTAGGTTTTGTCGAAATCGGACATCTATATAGTATAGCTGTTATGAGTCAGAAAAGTAGTCTTAGTTATAAGAACTTTTTTGTTTTCAATGAAATGTCCTGAAAATTGGCATTGATTTATTTGGTATGCTTTCACACAATTCTAAAAAGTTTTATAAAAATCGGATGACTATAACATATAGCTGGCATAGGAACGATCGGTCGATAAACTAGTTCTATTGAGAAAAACTTTTATACCCTTGCAGAGGGTATTATAAAATTGTCCGGATGTTTGTAACGCATAGAAGGAAGCATCTCCGACCACATGAAGTATATATATTCTTGATCAGCATGACGAGCTGAGTTGATTTAGCCTTGTCCGTCTGTCCGTCCGTCCGTCTGTCTGTTTCTATGCTATCTCCTCCGTCAGTTTGAAAGCTATCCTCACCAAACTTTGCACGAAGTCTTGTTGTACAAATAGGCTGCACATTTGTCGGAACCGGCCGGATCGGATGACTATAGCATATAGCTCCCATAGGAACGATCGGTCAAAAAACTAGTTTTAGTGAGAAAAACTTTTTTGTTTTAAATGGAAACGCCTCCAAAGTACGTATTTCTTAGTTTACTTTCCCATGATTTCACTAATTTTGGTCGAAATCGGATGACTATAGCATATAGCTGCCATATGAACGATCGTTCGAAAACTAGTTCTATTGAGAAAAACTTTTTTCTTTTTAATGAAAACGTCCTTATCATTGGCATACACTTATTTTATATACTTTTACACAATTCTGCAAAGTTTGGTCGAAATCAGATGGCTATAACATATAGCTCCCATAGGAACGATCGGTCGAAAAAATAGTTGTAATGAGAAAAACTTTTTTGTTTTTAATGAAAACGTCCTTTTTATTGGCATATTCTTATTTTATATACATTAACATATTTCTACAGTTTTATCAAAATCGGATAACTATAGCATATAGCTGCAGTATGAATGATCGGTCGAAAAAGAAGTTCTAGTGAGAAAAACTTTTTAGTTTTAAATGGTATCGCCTCCAAATTTCGTAATTAACAGTGTATTATGCTTTTACATGACCAAGATTGGTCGAAATCAGACATCTATAAAGTAAAAATCCCATAGTAAAGTAAGGTCCAAAAAGTAGTCTTAGTTAGAAAAACTTTTTTTGTATTCAATGGAAGCTGCAAGGGTATACAAAACTTCGGCCGAGCCGAAGTTAGCTTTCCCCTATTTTTTGTTTTCAAAGGAACGTCCTTATCATTGGCATATACTTATTGTATAAACTTTTACATAATTCTACAAGTTTTGTCAAAATCGGATGACTATAGCATATAGCTGCAGTACAAATGATCGGTCGAAAAAGAAGTTCTAGTGAGAAAAAAATTTTTTGGTTTTAAATGGAATTGCCTTCAAAAATTGTACATGTTAGTGTGTTATGCTTTTCCATTAGTCCACTAAGTTTGGTTGAAATCGGACATTATTATAGTATAGCTCCCTTAGAAAAGTAAGGTCCTAAAAGTAGTCTTAGTTAGAAAAATTTTATTGTTTTCAATGGAGGCTGCAAGGGTATACAAAACTTCGGTCGAGCAGAAGTTAACTTCCCCAATTTTTTTTTCCAGTGTATTTTAAATGAATTCAAACATTATTGGTATGAACTTGTCATTTATTTTGTCCTATTATAAAAACCCCAGCAAAGAAAGCGACATTGGACTTTAATTAAATATTAAAAAAGTGTATGCAAAAATTTAAATTGAGATACCAATATTGCTTGATAGAATAGAGGGCCTAAAGTGATTGCCTTTAATCAGTTGCCAAAAGAAGTCAATTGATATGAATTTTGATAACTTAAAGTTCATTTAATAATTTGTTTGAACATATTATCTATAGGCACACTCTCGAAAGTAACCCCATGATAAGATAATAACTTAAGCTCATTTAGAAAGTCGCAAAAAACAAATATCGCAAAAAGGTTTGCCAAAAAAAGTGAAAATCAAAGAACTTGAATTTGTATAAGCTGTTGCATTAGCATACATTTATTATTTACACTATTTTGCATAAAGCATACGTTATGCTTGCGTGAATGTATTATTTGCTTTATAATAAATCATTTGATTGGTTGAAAAATGTTGGAAATAAGTATGCAGATTGAACCACTTAATTAGTGGAGGCAATTAAGTAATAATTTATCAAATCCAAGGGTTGCATTGGGCTATTCCAAAGTATGTGTACCTTAAAATAAATCGGATTTATTGATATCAGTTTCAATTTTGGGCTCTTGGCAACAGTTAATTGATGCTTCCATTGGAAAGATACCTATAATGCTTAGCGATAAGAGGGCTGCTTTCTTGCCTTGAGATTGAAATCTTTATTTATGCACTGTCCTTTATTGGTATAACACTCTTTGAGCAGCTTTCTGCTATCAAAACACAAAATAAAATTTCGGACACAGTTCAGAAATCCGAAACTGGCCTGCATCTTTCAGGTGTGACTTCCACCATTACTAATTGACATCTTGGTCTTTTGTTGCTTCCATGGTCCAGTGCCTAAACCTGAGGTCATCTTTTTATGATGTCCATTGAAATCGTAAAAAACTTGCGCAAAATGTAGTTAAACGGGAATTTATTTTGCGAATTTTGCTTGATTGTCTCTTTCACTTGGTTTTTTATGACATCGAATTTAAATGTCTATAAGCGATCGAATGGGATCGCCCAACATCTGAAGATAAAGGAAACTTGAAAGACTTTTGGGTTTACATTTAAAAATGTTTTTTTTTATATTTTATTTATTAGCTAAAAAATCTCAACAAAAACTTTGCATAACAACAAAATATCAACAACAAAGATGCAGGGAATGGAGGCCGCTTATTAATTTAACAAGCGGCGAATCCTGGTGATTAACTGGTGGAGACCGCCACGGATCTATATGACTAGGCACATTTAGAAACGGAAACGTTTGGCTGGCACATTGTATTGGTAGCCGGACGACTGCTCCACGGGTGCAGGTACATCATGAACAGGAGGAAGGTACTCAGGAGCTGGGGCAGGAGCAGAGTAGACTGGGGCTGGTGCGGGTGCAGAGTAGACGGGAGCTGGAGCGGGAGCAGAGTATACGGGAGCTGGAGCGGGAGCAGAGTATACGGGAGCTGGAGCGGGAGCAGAGTAGACGGGAGCTGGAGCGGGAGCAGAGTAAACGGGAGCTGGAGCAGGAGCTGGGAAGTCCTGAACAGGAGGAAGGTACTCAGAAGTGGGAGCTGGAGCTGAGTAAACGGGAGCTGGAGCTGGGGCTGGGGCAGAGTAGACGGGAGCTGGAGCTGGGGCAGAGTAGACGGGAGCTGGTGCAGGAGCTGAGTATACGGGAGCTGGTGCTGGAGCAGAGTATACGGGAGCTGGGGCTGGAGCTGGGATATCATGAACAGGAGGCAGATACTCAGGAGCTGGGGCGGGTGCAGAATAAACTGGAGCTGGGGCAGGAGCCGAGTATACAGGAGCTGGGGCAGGAGCCGAGTAAACAGGAGCTGGTGCAGGAGCCGAGTATACAGGGGCTGGGATGTCCTGAACAGGGGGCAGATACTCAGGTGCTGGAGCTGGGGCAGGAGCAGAGTATACGGGAGCTGGGGCAGGAGCGGAGTAGACGGGAGCTGGGGCTGGAGCAGAGTAGACTGGAGCTGGGGCTGGAGCAGAGTAGACTGGAGCTGGTGCTGGCTCAGAGTACACGGGAGCTGGTGCAGGCGCTGAGTACACGGGAGCTGGTGCAGGAGCAGAGTACACTGGAGCGGGTGCTGCCGGGATGTCAAAAGTTGGTGATGGCCTGTTGTACGAGTAGCCACTGCCCAGATTCAGGTGCGAGACATCAGCCGAAACGGAGGCAATTACACACACAGCAAACACGAAGAGTTTCTGTTGGAGAAGGGGAAGTCCCGTGACATGTTAATTGACAGGCCAAGGTGAATGAGTTTTATTATGGAGAAGGCGTTTCCAGTAAGGTCATCTTCCTCCTCCACCTCCAGTTGCTCCGCTTATCTTGATCGATGCTTGCACTCACCATTGTTGTTGATTTGTTGTTGCTAGGGTTCGAAAGTTCGTTGGATTTTTGCTTTTTTGGCTTGTGACGCTTAGGCCAAGAGACACTTAAGCTGAATGATGACCATCTGCAGATGGCCCACCGTTTATATACCCAAACAATAAGCTAAAACTGGCAAACAAAAAGGTGTTGGTCTGTTGAGCGGCTTCTTCAACGCGTTTTGGCCTCTTCTTGTCAAACCAAGCAGAGCTTAAGCCGAGCAGACAAGAGCGAACCTTAACCCGTAAATAGGTGTTCAAAAATCAAGTGAGAAAGGCGCTTTTTTTTTTATAAATTTTACATATTTTTTCCTGAACAGCAGGTTTTGGACCAATGACTATGTTTCGATTAGTTCTGTGATAATTTGAAATATGAAAATATAGATTTTTTGAAATTATTATTCTGAATTCTGAAAAAAACTAGGGATCTGTTCGGAATATAAGCTGATTCTCATGTCGAAGCAGCATAAAAACCAAATAGAAATTCTAACTTCACAAGAAGGAAGGACTTAGAGACTATTCCCCTTCCAGAATATAATTTTTAAGTTATTTATTATCAATCTGGTTACGCTTCTTTTTTTGAGCACAAATAAGTGGATCGTTTCCGGTTATTTATTTAGTCAGCTCCCTTATGTGAAATTATAATTTAATCAATTTAAAAGAATTTTTACATATCCAAAAAAACCATTTTCTTAATCTTTATATTAAAAATTTGTAAGATTATCTTCTTTAGATGATTTTCAGCATATTAAATAAATAAAAAACTTATCTTGCAGGGGCGAATAAGAATTGTTAACTTCTTGTATAATTAATGTACCCTTGTAAGAGTAGTATAAAAATATGAATTTATTGATTGTAAAGTCATTTATTGCCAATGCCGTTTATGCTTCAGCCCTTCAGACTAATCGATGACAGCAAGAAATTGTGGCTATGCAGCACTATGACAATGCTAATTTTTTCACATTTTTTTAAAATATCAATGAATTTTGAAGTACATAATCGAGTACTTGCCATTCTGGGTCAAATTTAACCCAAGTTTAGGCGACCCACGCCTATTACAAAAATATTTTTGTTAGCACTAGACTGGATGTAAAAAGTTTTTTGCTAAAAACTGTATAAAATGTTCGGTGCATAATTAGAGAAAAGTAAGTGAACTTTGTATTGTATTTGTTTTAACATCACAATATTAGCTCGGGTAAATTAACGGGTTGCGTGTGCGGCTCAGCGGCTAGTGTGTGCGATCGCTGAGCAAGAGGTCGTGGGTTCGATTGAAAAGTTTTTTCCTTGAATAAACTTACACATCCGGTCATCCTCAATGCTATTGGCGCCAGCTTTGAAGTAATTAGCCATGAAAACGTTAATCAAACTGCCGTTCGGACTCGGCGTTAAACTGTAGGTCGCTTTTGTCTTGTGCGAAAATTAGAAGCACACAAGCCAAGAGATTGAGAGGAGCTCGGCTGTGGCCCTTTGGGGGCTGTGTCAACATTTTATTTTACATAACAATAAATGGGAAAAGCGACGAGCAGATCGATAACCCAATAACCAAAATGATCCTTGGTTGAGACCGAAACTTTTTGATGTATTGAAGTCCCAATTAAAATAATTCAAAAGAATAGGGGATACCCTTGCAGTTTGTTTTTATACCCTAACAGTGGGTATTATAAAATTGTCCGGATGTTTGTAACGCATAGACCACATAAAGTATATATATTCTTGACCAGTTTGGTGAAGAGAGCTTTCAAACTGACGGAGGAGATAGAATAGAAACTTACAGACGGACGGACGGACAGACGAACAGGGCTAAATCAATTCAGCTCGTCGTACTGATCAAGAATATTTATACTTTATGTGGTCAGAGGTGCTTCCTTCAATGCGTTACAAACATCTGAACAATTTTATAATACGCTCTGCAAGGGTAAAAATATATGGGACGTGAATTTTACCGTGTCACAGTGTGTCACGACACGTCACGACGTGATCGTGAGAAAACATAGAGTGAAGAACCGTGATTCGTGCGTTTTTCGTGAGTGAAAAAAGAAATGTTTTCTATGTGTAGCACTCTAACGATCAACAGCATAGTTCAAAACGACAGCGAAGAACTAAGCTCTACTAAGGGCAGTCACATTAATAAACAATTTGTCTGTAGAAAATGTAACTGGAATTTTGGAGAAATATATCTAGAATTCCATATTTGAGAAAGCTCTTCATGCAAATACTAATAATTCCACCAAGCTCAGCTAAAAGAGAGTGCGTTTTTTCTGCTGCAAGCAGATTATAAGAAGAAAGAGCAACAGCGCTATTATGCGATAATATTGATAAGTTAATTTTTTTAAATAAAAATATGTAACTATTTTTAAAAATAATGAATTAAAGATAAACACAATTAGCGTATTCACGACCCCCAGTTGAGCCGTGGAGTTGTTGAATTGAGGAAATTTACAATTTTTGGTAATCATGCCAGTAGGATTGATTTGTTTTGTTATTCTTGTTTTCGATTTGTAAGAAACTAAAAATATCCTCAATTCAACCACTCCACAGCTCAACTGGGGGTCATGAACACCCTTAATGTTTTATTTTTAAGTGCTTATGTTGAAATAAAAGTACCTAAACTAATGTTAGCATATTTGGGTTGTATTTTGTTACAACAATTGGAATGGATATGCATTTATTATCGTTATTTATTTAATTACCGGGTATTTTTAAGGGAATTGTGAATCGTGCATGATTCGTGAGTGACGCAAAACTCTTAAAAAATTACGTGCGAAAATCGTGACCATGTCAGAAAATTCGCTGACGCGCCCAGCTCTACTCTGTACCAAAGTTACATAGAGTATATTAAGTATGTGGAAAAGTATGTAACAGCCAGAAGGAAGCAACAGCCGATATGATATAGCCATGTCTGTATTTCCGTCTGTGGTTCTGTTCGGCTGAACGCACAGATCTCAGATATGGTAAGAGATACATTGGTGAGTGTGGGAACTTCTTATGCTTGCAGGAAGATCAAGCCTAGTTTGAATTTTTGCTTCATTTCATTTGCTTATCGTTTCGTCAAAGGAATTGTATGTTATGAGCAAATGAATGTTCTTTGCTGCTTTCAACTGCAACTGATGCTTTAAAATTCATACACTTTCGTTTGTACAAAGTTTATTACAGTTGGGCTTTCTTATTGGTTACGATTGAGAGAGGTGGATTATATTCTACACCATAAATTATGAACACCATAACCGATTTTACAAATAAGTCCTTCACACTTGGTAGATTAGGTTAATGGTTTGGGAGTTTTAGAATCATCTTGCAAGTTCACTGACTCTACTCTATACCTATACTCTATGTCGCAACTATCTCCCCACCCAGCTATCATAAATTAGGGCGCTTAAATTAAGATTTGTGTACTTGTCATTCGCTTCCAGAAAAAACCGTATAAGCTTTTGCAATTCAAATTTAAATTGTATTTCTTTATATGTAAAGTGACAAGCAGAGATTAACACCTAAACCGGAATCGTTGACTGAAATAAACCGATTCAAATCAGCTATCGGAACCGGTACCGGAACTTACACTAAAACAGTTACTTTAAGATCCGGAACGAAGCCGAAACTATGGTACTGGTAGCGTTTCGGGTTTTATCATAATATTGGTCAGATGTTTATAGCGCAAAGAAGCAAGCATAAGACGCCCTTCCCTTATGGAAGGCGTAAAATTGACGCTCCCTCTTGAAAATGACACATGCACGAAAATCTCACATCTTGTAAATAGCGCTTAAAGTGCTTTGTTTAAAATATGTTTAGTGAAACGAGAAAGCAAAGCTAACTTCTTCTGTGTTTAAATGCACTTGAAACAGAAAATTCCTATGGCAGCTACAAGAAGTAACCATCCGATCGGTTCCGACATATGTGCAGTGTGCAGCTAAAAGATGACTTTGAGCAAAATTTCAGCTCGATAGCTTCAAAACTGAGGAAGTAGTTCGCTTAGAAACAGAGAGACGGACAGAAGGACGGACAAAGCTCAATCCACTCAGCTCGTCATGCTGAAGCCGAACTTTATGTGGTCGGAGATAATGCCTTCTCTGCATTCTAAACTACTGAGCAAAGCTTTAAAAAACTTTTCAAATGTATAAAAATGCAATCTTAATCTAACGATTTCAAGAACATTCGATGAAAGTTGATTATGTAAAGTCAACTCATTCGGATTTTTGTTTTCTTTTTACCTTTATTTTATCTGGCAATCGACTTCAGGATGTCGTACTTAACACGAAACGCGAAAAATCAACGCAGAAAACTATCAATACGATATGTGAAATAGTTTCTAACATTTACATTAACTGATATATTTCGAACTATTGATATTATTGGAATAAACTTTCTTCTGTTTTATTTCACAAGAATAAAATGATTTGGATTTATTTTGGAATTAAACTTTTCCCATATTTAAAAAAAATTTTACTTGTACCTGCACGGACCGAAATAAAAATCCGGGTACCGCATCGGAACCGAAAACTGAAATAAAAAGAAAACCGATATAAAAGGTAACCGAAACATTTATGTTTATTATCAGTTTATTGAAAACAAAAAAAAAAACTAAATAAAGAAAAATAGAAACCTCAATAATCCTGCAATATGACAACATTCAGAGCATTATAAATATAGCCCTTCAGTTTTGGCGATTCGGCTTCAGCTCAAATGGGTAGCCGATCTTATTTTATAACCTTCAAAATTAAGTTTTTTTTATAAAGAATAGTTGTTCTTTAATATGATTTAAGTAAGTTATAGAAGTTCGGAAACCTTTCCCAATCCCTTTTTCAGTGGCTAGTTGTGCTGAACTGGCAGCATCGATACATCGATGTTTTAGTCGAAGCTGAAAACTTCGATGACTTTTTCCCACAATTGATGCATCGGTCACAAGCTTTAGAAGCCAAGAAGTGTGGGACTGTTCTTTACTGTAAAAATAGAATCAATTGGATCTTTTTTTTAGAATTCTCAAGTTTTAATTCGCAAATACGTATTTGCAATCGAATTGTTGGTACCAGCGCTTAAAACTCACTGATGAGATTCCCAGTCCATCGGTACAGTCTGTCTGAGTATCCATCTGCCCATATGTACATATGTACAAAATCTTTGTTGACTTCGTTGATTATAATCAATCCTAGACTTTGAGGCGGCTAACAAGAACAAACCCATATACATTATTTCTATTTAATCTCAAGCAAGAAAGTGCTTTGGGAAGGTACATAGGCAGACTCTTAAAATTTGAAAAACATCGATGACATCGATGTTTCTCCAGCTCTAGCTTCGTCTGCAAGGGGAGGCCTGGGTTCCAATTCATCTTTTTTTAACAGAACCGGTCACCTTGATCAATAATTATTGATGCTAGGAAGTAGCGTCATGAAAAACTTTTCTATGTTTGCCGTCCGAATTTAAAGTATAACTGCAGGATCATTTTAGTCGACCGCAAATTAGAACTATTCTTTCTAGGCTCTAGTTCAAAATATGTTTTGTACTTGGGGGTTGTTAATTTCAAATTCAACAACAGACTGAACGTTCTTTTTCCAAATTTGGAATCACTAGTGTACTGCTCTTTTTAGTGACTCGAACACAGAATAGCAGCTCCGAGAATGATCCATATCTTCATTGGAGATTCTCCACTTAAAAATATTAAGTCTTTGTTAATTAGGAGGATTTCTAGCCCAAATAAATTGAAGATAAACATGTAACTGTTAATTCTGGCCTTAAGACGCAAGAACACAGTTGTTTTGTACGATCTTTTGGCAGAGCTACAAACCCGTTAACGCATATGATAAATGTAAGTGGCACACAACATAGACAGGGAAAAATTAAGCTTAATCAGTATCCCACTTCGCAGCGATCACCGACACTAACTATAAAGTGGTTTATGTTGATAAATCAAAATTTTGAACAGTGGTCCCATTCATCTCAGCGCATAGACAGTGGGTTAAAAGTTTCCTGTGTGCTGTGCTCTCACTTTGGGGTCGCCATGCGTGTGCGTTGGCTGCCGGTTGTCTGGTGGGTTTTGCAATGTCAATAGGGCAGACAACGGGTAACTGCACGGCAACGCCAGCAATATGCAAATTGTTTGTGTAGAGTGGCGCTCAATTAAAGGGTTTTGGCTAATGTCAAAGGTTGCCTTTCAAGCGTTCATAGCTCGTATCGTTTATTAGCTGGCAATTTGTTTTACTTAAGTTTTTTTTTAGTCGGTGCTAATGGTTTGGGCTGCACGCTTGGCCAGTTCGGCTCAAGGATGCCCCGCACACGCAGAGAGTGCGGCTAAGGTTTCAGCTTCTTCTTAATTTATCATCACCGACTTAAAATTTCAACCCAGCAAACCAACATTGGTTGAACTTGTAACACTCATGAATATGCAGACGGAACATCATTTAATTAATTTAAAGATGATTTAGGGTCTCTGTCCGCTACACGGTCAATTCGTGTACCCATGAAGACACCATTTGTGTTTACAAATTCAATTTCTTTTAATTTTTCGCACTCTTTTGCAAAGTACGAACGTTTACTCAATCATCTGCATTAGTTGGCAAAATATTTTTGTATAACATTCAGTTTAAACGCCTATCAAAGCTACCGTGGTGACCTTCAGACGTCCAAAAGAAACCTAATAAAAGTGATAAGCTTTTTTTTCCTTCGTTGCATAAATCATCAAATTAATCAATGAAATGCAAATGCATATTTCACTTAATAAGAAAACACGAATTTGCTTAGCCTACTTAAAAAAAATTTAGCCAAAAGCTAAAAGGCAGCTGCTTAAGCCGTTTTAATTATACCATTCGTAACGTCATCTACAACAAAACTAAATTTGCCAAAAATATATAAGTTGGCAAGTATACCAACTTAATTAACCAATTAGTTAAGCACAATGAAAATGTTAACAATGTTCGTGTAAAAAACTGGTTTGTTATTATATGTAAATTCGGTTGCATTGTTAGCCAGAATTTGTTGCAGTTTGATAACTTTATTAATACAAAAAACAATTCCCTTTTATGTTTGTGTATTGCCCAACAGACAATAAATAACGCAAACTTTGGGCGACCACATTAAAGTCCATTTATTTTCGGCTTCAGCTACTTATTAGCACATATTAGTTGGTCATTAAATTTGTTTGTATTATCTGCTGGTCAAATAGTACCGACATTGACAAGAGTTCAAACAAACGACGCCACTACACCTCTTTCCTACAAACAACAGCTTTTTAAAAAAAACTTCATGTAAATCCCCACTTGAACTTGCTTTGAAGATTTCTATTTTTAAACACAAAAGCTGATTGCTCTAAAGCTTAAGTTTTAGCGGTCTAAACAGCTTTAATTTAAAATTCAACTGCTGATCGTTGGGTAGCACTGGCAGATAATTCTTTTTTTATCTATCTGGCAAGACAGTTTATCTCTGTGTGGCAGCGCCAAGTGGATAGTTGTTTTTCAAATTAAGGTTTGAAATGATCGTGTTAACGACTGCTGGCAAAAATCCCATACTTTTGTTGCAGGCACGGCATTGATCTGCAAATTGTCTTTTGAAAGAACGTTTTAAGCACCCTCTAGAAAAGGGTGTAAAAAGTGGTCAAATTTTAGTATTGAAAAAATACGTTGCTTTAGGACTTTTAACACTATTCTTTTCTATTAATAGTAAAAACCCATCCCCCCTCCTCTTTTTTCTTCGGGTGCGCGCCGCAATAAAACAATAAAAAAAAAAAAAAAAATTTTTATATTATTTTAAAAGGGTTTTTTTCCCCCTAGGGAAAATTTTTTTTTTTTTTTTTAAAACAAAAAAAAAAAAAAAGGGAAAATTTTTTTTTGGCGGGGGGAAGCTTTGTAAAACCTTGCAGCCTCCGTTGAAAACAAAAAATTCTTCGGACCTTACTTTTCTATGGGAGCTTTACTATATAGATGTCTGATTTCGACCAAACTCAGTGGAATTATGGAAAAGCATAAGAAACTATCAATTACGAAATTTGGAGGCGATCCCATTTAAAACAAAAAAGTTTTTCTCACTAGAACTTCTTTTTCGACAGATCAGTCGTACTGCAGCTATATGCTATAGTCATCCGATTTTGACAAAACTTTGCAGAATTGTGTAAAAGTATGTAAAAAAAGTTTTGGGCAAAAAAAAGTTGGATATCATCTCACGGTAGCGCTCACCATTCACAGTTACTTTACGAGTCGCATCATCTTTGAAGAAGTACGGTCCAATGATGCCACCAGCCCATAAAACGCACCAAACTGTGACTTTTCTGGATGCATTGGTAGCTCTTGCAATGCTTCTGGCTGATATTCACTCCAAAATCGACAATTCTGCTTATTTACGTACCCATTGAGCAAAAAATGAGCTTCGTCGCTGAACACAATTTTTCGGTAAAAAAGTGGATCTTCGGCCAACTTTCCAAGAGCCCAATTCACCAAAAATTCTACGTTGCGGTAGGTCGTTCGGCTACAATTCTTGCACCAGCTGTATTTTGAAAGACTTCACACCTAAATCCTTCCGCAAAATTTTCCACGTTGTTGGGTAACAGAGGGACAATTGCTGCGAACGGCGACGAATCGAGGGGTATTGTTGGCGAAAACTTAAGTAAACTATGTACAACATGGGAAAATCCCCCCAGGCACGGAATCCCCTTTCGACAGGCCTGTGTATAATCAAAAGTTCTTACATGTTAGCTTCGTAAAATAATACGAAATGTTTTTACATGATAGCTTCGTAAAATAATACGAAATGTGAAAGATTGATTATAGTTTTACTTTAAGTGTCAAACCACTGAAACTTTAATGTTGAAAGTTGTTTCTTTATATTTCAAAGGTATAAAATGATTTGGACTTCTCAGCATTTACTTTTTAGAATATTTAAAAAAATTTTACTTATACCGGAACTTACCGGTTTACCGAAATAAGAAACTGGGTACCGAATCGAAACCGAAAACCGAAATAAATCAAAAGCCAAAATATATAGAACCTTTTACCGAACATTCATTTTGGGTCGTACCGGTACCTGTACCGGAACTGAAAATCGTTTCGGTATTAACCGGTACAAAGGCATTCCCTTGGGAACCACATCTTGCAAAGTTCAACTGGGTTGTGATAACGATTTTATATGATTAAAAAAAATGATTTGTCAAACAACGATTCCAAGCCGTGGTTCACTAAGATCTCATAACCATGCCATGAACCGAACCAGTGGCCCAAATCTGTTGTGAACGACTGCAAGTGGTTTGCCAATTATATCCACGCAGAGTAAAGTAAAATTAGTACAGAAAGTATCTTCGATCTTATACGGTATATATATGTATTTTGCTTGCGGAGTATGTCTGGACTTTGGATTTGAGGTTCGCGATAATAGCAGAACTAACTCGCATGTTATATTTCCAGCTTTTTTGTCGTTGTGTTAATGTTTTTGTATACAAAAAATTGCAGACCTCAATGATGGTAAGAGATAGTGAATCGAGTTGTATGTGACATATACTTTTTATATTAACAGACAGATCAAGATTCTTGTCAAAGTTCGCCACGCTCCCTTTCGCCCCCACAATTTGAAAAAAACGTCATATCTTCCACGGTTTTGTAGATAGATGGTACGTTCCTTTTCCCACATTTAGTAATCAGCAAAATGTATCGATCCGCTGAAGAATCATGAAGATCGGATGAACGATGGTCGAGTTATAAGGAAAAAATAGGGGAAAGTTAACTTCGGCTCGGCCGAAGTTTTGTATACCCTTGCAGCTTCCATTGAATACAAAAAAGTTTTTCTAACTAACACTACTTTTTGGACCTTAATTTTCTATGGGATCTATGCTATATAGATGTCTGATTTCGACCAAACTTGGTGAAATCATGGAAAAGCACAATACACTGTTAATTACGAAATTTGAAGGCGATCCCATTTAAAACAAAAAGTTTTTCTCACCAGAACTTCTTTTTCGACCGATCATTCATACTGCAGCTATAATGCTATAGTCATCCGATTTTGATAAAACTTTGAAGAAATGTGTTAAATTATATAAAATAAGAATATGCCAATAAAAAAGTCGTTTTCATTAAAACAAAAATGCTTTCCTCACTTGAACTATTTTTCCGACCGATCGTTCCTATGGGAGCTATATGCTATAGTCATCCGATTTCAACCAAACTTTGTAGAATTGTGTAAAAGTATATAAAATAAGTGTATGCCAATGATAAGGACGTTTTCATTAAAAACAAAAAAGTTTTTCTCACTAGAACTAGTTTTTCGACCGATCGTTTCTATGGGAGCTATATGCTATAGACATCCGATTTCGACGAAACTTTGTTGAATTGTGTAAAAGTATATAAAATAAGTGTATGCCAATGATAATGACATTTTCATTAAAAACAAAAAAGCTTTTCTCACTAGAACTAGTTTTTCGACCGATCGTTCCTATGGCAGCTATATGCTATAGTCATCCGATTTCGACCAAACTTAGTGAAATCATGGGAAAGGATAGTGAACTAAGAAATACGTACTTTGGAGGCGTTTCCATTAAAAACAAAAAAGTTTTTCTCACTAAGACTAGTTTTTCGACCGATCGTTCCTATGACAGCTATATGCTATAGTCATCCGATCCGGCCGGTTCCGACAAATGTGCAGCGTATTTGTACCAAAAGACTTCGTGCAAAGTTTGGTGAGGATAGCTTTAAAACTGACGGAGGAGATAGCATAGAAACAGACAGACGGGCAGACGGACAGGGCTTAATCAACTCAGCTCGTCATGCTGATCAAGAATATATATACTTTATGTGGTCGGAGATGCTGTGGTCGGACAATTTTATAATACCCTCTGCAAGGGTATAAAAAATTTTAATGCTCGGCAGTAACAGTTGCAAAGCGATTGGCATTACATTAGACCTGCGATGTTCCTCCATAGCCTCCAGGGGCCGAGCTCAATCGGCTATTTACATGCACACGAGCCGAGCGCATGCCGATGTCGGGCATATGAGCGTAGGCAGAGCTCTCTTTGCCTTCATTCGCTGCCCAGCCGTCGTTGAGGGCAGTTCAAAGCTGGGCTGTGTCGCTTTAATATCGCACACCAAAACACTCCCACTTTTTGGCCTCGCTCTTTTTGAACATCGCTGCATTAGACACTCGATGGCTTTTTGCGACTTTGTACGGCTTCTACATTTAATTGATCAGATATTTGCAAATTTTGGGGGTATAGAGTCTATAACTGTCGAGATTGACTAACTTTCTAATACTAAATATTTTTTTTAAATTTACTAAAGTATTTGAAGTTGATTTGCGCGGGCTAAGAAATCATCTTAGACCCATGGTTTCTTGGTGAAAGTTTCCTAGAGTTGAACCAAGTTTTCGATTTTGCTATACGATTTGTGCGAAAAAATAGACCCCCCTAATACATACAAGGGTTCGAAGTTGTCTTTATGGAAGTGTACAACTTTAAAGTATGTCGGATGCGCAATTTGTAGAAGACGGCACAAAGTTACAGTTATATCAAAAAGCACATTTTAATGTTCATTACATTTAAGACCATTGATAAACTGGTTACAAATTGTACAAAGATATATGACAAATATGTATTAGCTTATACAAAGGCCATTTGAAAATTTTGCTGATTCACATACTTAATCCATCAGGTCTTGTTAATTTATCAATCACAAGAGTAACCAGAGAGCCAGCAGACTCGTACAAACCATGGCAAGCGCATCATGAAATTGTGTCATAATTATAATTCGTATTTGATTTCGATGTGCTGGTGGCCGTCTTAACCAAAAAGCGCAGGCATTTACCGTTCCAAAGAATTTTCTTTCACGATAAAACGAAAATAATTTATGCGTCTGCTTGCAAAGCAATTACAATTTTGTTGTTTACTTGAAGTGCGGCGCTGATGAGTATGTTGGGTGGTAATTTTCCTAGTTTTCTCTGCTTTATCCTGTTTGGCCAGTTCTGCGGGAAGTTTGCTGATGCTGCTGCTGCTCCAGTTTTAAAAAGTTGCCCTCATATCCATCTTTATATATCATCATCCTCATCGTCGGGCGCAAATAGTTCGCTGACCTCCAGAATATAGGCCAATTTTTTTGCCATATAACCGCCCAGCAATATGCCCGGTATTACGGTCAGTGCCACTTTCCACTTTGCATTGATCTCCCGTTCCGGTTTGCGCCTTAACCCTCCATAATTTGTATAGCTGCCACGCAAATAGTAAGGCACTTGATGAACAGCCGCCCTCCTAAAATGATTGGCTAATTGACTAAACATTCCCGAGTAGATGATAGCATTTTTTGAAAACTTTAAAAACTAATGAAATTTTGTGATAAATAATACAAATGATTTTGATGGCAATGGCAAAACTTTCTATATCCAAAATTGGAAACGGGTGACAAGAACTCATTGCGCATGCTTATTGAAATGTTACTTAAAAAGGGCAACTTCCGTTCTGTTGGCCAAGCGCTGATTTGGTCAACTGTCTGATTGTCTTTACAATTTGGCTACAGCTGTGGGGTTCTCGAGTTAATTACAGTTTCTCGAATATTTTGAGTCTGGATGTGTCATAGTTTGGCTGTTTGACAGAGCGTAAAAGGGTTCGGCCTTGATGACCTCAAATGCATAATAATTATTTTCGGGTATTTTTAAAGTAAACTGCACTGCTTAGACTAAATTGTGAACTTGGCTACTTGACTTTTTTGAACCCACTATTAAAAATTTATCAAGAATCAAAGTTTCTTGTCCAACTTTCCCAAAATTAAAAGATGAGGTAATTAAGTCTAAGCAAGGAAGTAAAAGATTACACACCACAAATAACGCTCAACAACCATTAGAAAGAAGATTGATTGTTCGGACGCCAACCGAAATGATAGACGATTGAAGTGGCGTCAGAGTGCACTGCACCTTAAACTCATCGTTCACTGCAAACAGAAAAGTACCTACGTACTAATTTTATTGCCCTCTTAACCTACCCCATTTGTCTTCTAGAGCAACCCTATTCTTATGCAAACTCTTTAGGTTGACCCTTTTAGCAGGTCCTTGCCAAGGGCAAGTTTGTGTTCTAAGTCTTTCGTTTCAGTCATCAATATTTACCGCTTCCGCTTGGCATTTCGCACGTCTGGCAAATTTTATGGACCTGGGTAAATATTTGAAAAACCCAACACAGTAAAAGGCACATGTCCCTGGGCCATTAGTTTGATTTTCCCAGGAAGCAAGCCCTAATCCATGCACATGGGTTAAGCCCATGTTCAACAGGTAAAATTTTAAAATTGAAGCTACCGAGCCGCCTTTTTATTTTTCTCAACGGCGTTCGTCCGATCAATGTTGATTTCAGCCGGCTAGGGAAAAGCTTTTTCAGTTTGTGTTCAACTGTGGCGCGTGGTGGACGTTGAAGCTGCGGTTAACGGAGAAACGAGCAGTGTATGTACATTTGAGTTCGCCTGTGTGATTGTGTGTGAAAGCCGTTAAGAAGTCTGAACAAGAAAATCTGTAAAACGGGCACGTTGAGCCGTTTTTATTTTCTTTTTCCAACGTTTCTACCTATTTCTCTGCTTCTTATAACTTCTTTTTTTGCCTTTTTGCTGGCGTGTCTTGTGGTCTCTCTTGTGTTGGAGCGTATGTGCATGTGTGCGTGTGTGTGTGTGGACTTCAGGTGCAGGCCGTCGCGTTGATATTTTTCTTGAACAAGTTTCAGTCTGAGTTTGGCCTTCGTCCGGCATGGTACAGTAAACGCATTTACGCTTCGTCTTCGCCGGCTCTAAAATCTTAAGTGTTAGTGTTGGTGTCTCGAAACTGGATTTTTTCAATTGTTTTGTGTGCACAACAAAATACTTTCCAAAGGATTTGTGTATAATGGAAAGCGCGTGCTTGAATCGTGTCTTTCTCGATGTGTGTGTACATGTGTGTGTGGCTCTATGAGGAAACTGATCATTAAATGTCCAATGGAATGCAAACATGATTGTTTTAATTGAGTGAAAATTGAAGAAAACTGAAACTGATAAATATGCCAAGTGGTGAAAGAGCTAAGCCAAGCAATTAAGTTCTTTTGATCTTTGAAACCACGAAAAGTTTAACTAAAATTAATCAAAATTATAAAAAAAAAAAGTAAAGAAAAAAGCCGCACCTTAGTTTGACACAAAAATTTATTAAGATGAAATAAACAGACAAATATAAAACTAATTAACTAAAATCATTCAATTTTTTTATTCCAATTATGAATGTTTTTTGAGATATCTTGAAAGTTGTGAGAAAAAAAATTAAGAATTTAATAAACAAAATTAAATGGATCTTTTAAAATCTAAAAAAATTTTTAAACTCGATTTCCCAAATTCAGAACATTTCGTTTTGGCATTTGAATATTATGCGATACAACCAGAGAGTTAAAATTCCACTTTATACTTTATTAACTATCTTTGTCCTATATAGTCCCAGAAGAACTATAAATTAATAAGATCAATCGAAATGAGACAGAATCGGCTGTACTAAGAGCAAATATAATTGATGATAACAAGCTTTGCCAAATCCTTAACAAGGAATTTATCAGACTGAACCTAAACAAGCAATATAACTTACTGAAAAATGAGGGAGTCACTTTTTATCGCAAAGTTTCTTTTATGATTTTTTAGAATTTGTAACTTTTTAGTTCTCATCAAGAACAGTTAGTACACTCAATGATTTACTTCGACATCAGTAGTCTAAACTAGTAATTTATTCATTTAGAAATTGTTGTCCCAAAATCTTAAGATAAGGCTTTTCAAATAAATGTGATATGGCAACTTCCTTTCAAATGAAAAGGTTCTTCTGTGCATGTGCTATGGCAGTTTTTATATAAATGGAAAGTTTCTTTTGATTATGTTCAAAATTTAAATAAGAACTAAAAACAAGCGTTTGCTGGTTCTAAGATAGGGCAGCAAAGGTTCGGTCCGGGGTTATTAATCTATTTCTTTAAGCATATTTTTATCGGCCCTATCTTTCCTGAAGCTAACATTCTCCTTCACGATACCACTTTGTTTCTTGATCTTTAAGATTTATGTGACGCTTCTTAAGCCATGTTTCAGCTTGACTCAAGCAAATTATGGTATGAAAACCAATCCAAAACAATGTCAGAAGTCGGCCAATCCCGGATTTCCTCAAACCAAGTAGTAACAGATTCACTTGGGAACGCGTTTTTCAATCCCGGAATTCTTGTCTTGATTACGTCTTAAGCTCAAATGAGTCTGATTTAAGCTCGAAATCGGCAGTCAGGGTTGAATATTGCTTGTTTCACATTTCGGATCCCATCAAGAATGTACAATATTGATTTAAGCTCAAAAATCATACTTTATTTAATATCGAAATCGACTTAGTGCAAGTATTCCAGAGCAGAATTTGTACTTGAGATGAGCTTCCTCGGATTGATACACGAACTTTAGGACAGTTTCAAGCATTTCGTACTTGTTTCAAGAACAATCTAGTACGAAGTCTACTTGAAATTTTATCAATCAAATCCATCTTTTTTAAGTTGATGTTCGTTCTCTGTTTTTATTTTCAGAGTAGAGCTTGAATCAGATTGTTAACAGAAGTCTAGAATGGAGCACGTTTTAAATATAGAGAATTTTTTGATTGTCTAAATATTAGTGTTTGGGTTGTTCATGAGTGAGTGAACAAAATTGAGTTGTTCACTAAACTGAGCAAGTGAACATGTTCTTCATTAGAGTTGTTCAGTTGTTCTTGTTCAGTTGTTCTTGTTCTGTTCTTGTTCAGTTGTTCTTGTTCTGTGTTCTGTGAGTTGTTCTTGTTCAGTCAGAGTTGTTCATTTGATCTTGTTAACTCACTCTTGTTCTGTGAGTTGTTCAATCAAAGTTGTTCAGTGAGTGGTTCAGTGACTAGTTCACTCAATTTGGGGACTCTTCAGCTGTGTTTCAGCTGTTCAGCAATTTGGAGATGGCTAACAAATAGGCAAAATTCTGCAGTGTGACCAGCGACGAAGGATTAAAATTAGTTTGAATGATCGGTAATCGTCACAATGCCCAGGTGAAGAACTGGTGAATTATTGGAACAGCACAGATCCAACAAAACGGTCCACTTTTCAAACCAACACTAAACAGCTGAACAAGTGAACAACTGAACAACTAAACAAGAACAACTGAACAAGAGAACAACTGAACAAGAACAACTGAACAAGTGAGCGAGTTGATTCACATTGAAAAAAAGAACAAGTGAACATGTTCAGTGAAATGAACAACATTTACCAAACACTACAATATATTTGATGAAAATATTTAAATGCACTAAAACGCCCCAAAAATATGAATTGACTCCTAACCTTTTATTTGGAGTTCGAAGGTTCGGTTAATGTATCTGCTTGGTAGATATCAAAACTCTAAACCGAACTGATGCTGCGGGAAATCGGTTATTGACCCGTTTTCAGCTTTCATTAAAACCGAAGCTAAGTATCAGAGATTTACATATACAAAAGCGATATTTTCAGAGTTTAAATTGCAGCAAAAGTTGTAAAATTCTGATTAACTGAACTACTATTTGAACTCTAAAAAAACAAAAGAAGCTTTTTAAGAAAATCATGTGACTAAAATGTAATATAAATGACAAAAAAGCTCAGAAACATTGAAAAAGAAGCATCAACGGTGATTCTTCCTACCCCAATTGGTCATTTGTACAACTTGTAGTTCTTCTTTGAACCTAAATGTGTTCTCAGCTGTTTGCAATTCGCAACAATGTTGTTTGCCATTTCTGTTATGTTTATATTTAACTAACCAAGTTAGTTGAACTTTCATTTCTTTTGCTCGCTATTTCTAGCTATCTTAAAACTTGCTCAGTTTATTTACCACTCCATTAACTTGTCTGTGCCTTTTGCACTTTGTTTTAACAGACCTTAGAATACATTGTATATATCCATAGGGAGTAACATACTCAGTGTACTCACTTCACATGCCAGCTGCGCATTTACGCTCCCATTAACCGGCAAGAAAATTACAAACAGGCAGAAGCAGACCACAACAGCAGGGCAACAAGTGTTTTGCGCAATGACCAAAGAAATGGGGAAGAAAAAGAAAACGGTGGAAAAGACTACCACAAAATAATATTACCAAAAATTGCAGCTTACGAGTGCAACAACGATTTGTTATGAATTTTGGTTAGGTCATTTTCTGTACCATCAAGTTTGCGGCTTAAATCTTTTGTTAAAGAATAGAACACAAATCTGTTGTTCTTGGTTTCTCCCCATGTTTCGGTTAATTAACATAATTTTTTTTTCTTGGATGTTCTCATTCGGCTTAACGCATTTCCAAATCGACGTGCTTAGACTCATCGAATAAGAATTCTTGGTTTCTTTCATTGCATGCATAATTAATTACTTTAGATAAATGTATGTCTGTACATTTGTAGTATGTAAAGTGACTTCATAAATTATATTTATGTGACGCGTTTTAAACATTTTCTCTCTCAACAGTGCTACAACATTGGCCTTGTCTCTAAAAACTATAATAATTAATTTATAAAAAATTTAAAATAAAAAACAACCAAAAAAAGTTGCCATATATAAGACAAGACACCGCAGTTGTCAGGGAAAGGAAAGGAACAGAAAAAAAAGAAGTGTTGCCTTTTGTTAATTTCCAAGGATAACCAGCTGACATGCCACATAAATTGGATTATTAAATAAGCAGACTACGTGGAAACGATATAAGAGCTTATATAGAGCCGCATATACAAGAGGTGAGTTGCATTTACAAATAAAACGAATGAAAATCGAAAAAGCGAACAGCTACGGTAGGGATTCAATATGAGGAACGAATACGTGGTTATTTGTAGTCAAATTCTAATTTGACAACTGCCGAAACCCAACACAACAATATTGACTGTCACTGCCATACAAAATTCGTTAGGCAAATACTTGTCTGGTGGCACGTACTCACTACCAAGAGTTAGGGGACTCGCTAATGCCGCAAAGATGCAGCCGAACTACAGGGAATGTTCTAACTAATTTATTGCATTTAAAACAAAACTTTTTTGTAGTAAAAAATTTGTCAGTTTCAAGAAACAGAATTATGTATAAATATTTATCGAGTAATTGTACTAAAAATATAATTTGGCAAAACGAAAATTAGAAAAATTACACGAACCCGTTGTTTCCATGCTCAAACCAGACCGAAAATTTTTTTAACTCGACAAAGCATGGTACAAAACAAACCTCCGGTTTTAACTCAAACCATCGCTTCGCGACTATATCAAACCGGACCCAGGACCGAACCTTCTAAATTGTTCACCTCACTAACCAAACCACTCTGTTTGGAAAAAGGAACGGTTAAGAAAATACCCAGTGGTTACAAGACTATACCAGGTCTTAAGGACCTGCACAGAGAAAAAAATATGTCAATATCAATTGGCTGTTTAATTTGATATTTGGTAAATATAATATTTTTCATATCTTTTTGATGTTAACAAATGTCAAATTGCAGCTAAATAATATCATTTTGACATTGAATATTAAATTTTTAGTGGGTAATATCATTATCAAATTCATCAAATTGATATGAAAAAGTTTCACTATTTTATGAAACTCAGGTCATTTTCAACTTTATCATATCGGCTTTTTAATGATATGAAAAAATATAATATTGACCTCAGATAATACCATTTTTTTCTGTGTGATGCATCTCTGAGCGTTAATCTGTCGTTAGCGATAGGTAATTTATTACAGCCCTAGTCTAATGCATGAACTTTAGTAAAAACTGTACACCCATCACCACACTTACGACCAAGGTCGTACTGATCGATTGGTTTTGCGGACATTGCATACAAAATTCGTTAAGCATATACGTGCCTGGAGTTTATTCTGGTGGCAAGTGATCTTTACGAAGATGCCGCACCGGTCCAGCCGAACTACAGGGTAGCTTTAGTCAGTTTTTTTCGAGACTTGTGAAACTATCACAAAATAATTTTTTAGTGCTGAATCGAAGTATTATCAGCTCAAAACTATTTCCAAGCTCGGTCTATCACGACTTTGAAAAGAAAATAAAGCAAAATTCAAATTGTAAAGGCTGGTTTCCAGAATGCCCGAAAGCCTTAAGGCTTGATTCTAGATGACATAAAAATTTATTTCGGCACACTACTTCATTCAAATAAGACTGCTTTTATAAGCATATAAGCAACCGGTTCGAACCCGAAATTTTGACTTTTCTTTAACTGTAAACCGAGCCTTGAACCGAACCTCTTTAGAAATAAAAGCTGAACTTGAACCTGCCCCGAACCTAAAACTTTGGTTTGGTTCAATAAAAAGAATTAACACCCAAAAATTTGACCTTCTGCCTAGCGACTTCTTCTGTTATCTGGTCGGGTTTGGGTGACAGAGTCTTAAAATAGGCAGGAAATTAGATAAAAAGAAGAAAGAAAGTCGGTCAAGCTCGACTATAATATACTTTTTACCTGTTAAGTGCTGTCCATCACAGTTGCGACCGGTGCTGCCCATAATTGTTTGTTATCCTTGTAACTCGACTACTGCTCATCCGATCTTGACCATTCTTTTGGCGGATCTATAAATAATTTTGATTACTAAATATGTCCAGAAGGTCTGAACCTTCTATCTATAAAACTATCGGAGATATGACGTTTTTTCCAAATTGCGGGGGCGGGAGGGGGCGTGGCAAAAATTGAAAATAATCTTGATCTGCCTGCAAGTATAAGAAACATATGTTCCATACATGTCAAACCTCTATCTCTTACCATCTTTGAGATCTGTTTGTTCATACGGACAGACAGACGGACGGACAGACGGACATGGCTATATCGACTCGGCTGTTGATGCTGATCAAGAATATATATACTTTTGCACAAACTAATTATACTCTGTGTACCTCTGGTACAGAGAATAAAAATCTTGAAAAACGTTTAGAATTTCTTACAAAATCCCACCTTATTACATAATCTGTTTTTAAGATCCTCGCTTTTTAATAACTTCTAAAAGAAAGAGCTGAACTTTGCATTGGCTTTTTTATAGACGAACTTGAATTTTACTTTACTTACAGTAAATTGTATTTGTTTTACTAATGACCCAATTTCCATACGATTTCTGTCATTTTTAGACAGAAAGCGGTATGTAGAACTCATGGGATTAAATAGATTACCAATTAATTTGTTATTTTTCTTATTAATACTGCGTAAAGCATGGGCTGAACCAGGGTTCGAACCAAAACCTTCCCCCTAAAATCTCTAACTTCAAATTTCCGAACCTTAACCGTTTTAAAACTTTTGCTCGAACCCGCAAATCGAAGCACCGAAAAAGTTTTTGGGCTTGCAGCCCTGGTGGCAACGATCTTAGTATCCACGAACAAAGCTTGAAACCAAAACCTTAGAATCGAAAAGTAATGGAACCGTCCCGATAACCGAACCTTAGACTTTCTAGCGAAAATATGCATACGCAAATATGAGTAAACAATTCAAATAGCATTTAAAGATAAACAAATTTTTGTAGCAATTGATTTGAATGATAATTCTTAACAGTGGACATCCCTGGTTTGAGTCAACTTAGCTTTTTTACAGAAAGAGTTTTGAATTTAATTTTTTTCCCACTTGGGAAGAGGAATGGTTCGGTTCAATGGTTCAGAGATATTTCAAACCATTGGTTTGGTTTAAAACATGGTTTGTTGGTTCGGTTTAGTGGATCAGAATATAATTGTACTAAATATAAGTGAAAAGAAGAAGGGGTTCTATTTTTTCAGCCTGGTGGGCGATAAAGATACCAAAACACGAGAAATTGGAGGAATGGAAGTGCCATAAAATTTAATTTTTAATTTTGAATTTAAGTAAGTAATTTAAACTTATTAATAAAGAAGAGTCTAAAGGGACTTGAAGTGTCAAATCGGTCTATGGGATATACAAATTCCAAAACCTATAAATATCTTTCCAGCCTCCTTAAACCCTACATAAGATGCTGTCAAATAACCAACAAATGATAACAATTATATCAGGTTTTGTGTATTTTTATCCAAAAACATCTTAGTTGGGTACTTTATCGAATAAAGCAAACCAAGATCATTTTTAATTTCAATTTTCGGTTCGGTTTAGCATTTTTGAAAGCCTGTTTGGCTCGAGGTTCTGTTTATAAGCACGATATGGGGTTTCATTACGGTTCGGTTGTGTTCGGTTTAGAACCGATTTTAATCAATGATTGTGAGTTGATAAGATTAGAAATAAGTTTTCACATTTTTAATTAGAGCCTGACCTGAATCTTCAGGGAAGGTTCTTCAATGTAAAACAGCAAAAACTACTCAAATCATAGATGCGATCTATTTTATAATTTGTATTGCGGATCCCGCTGATAGGAGTGGAAAGGAAACGAATTGTGTGTTCATTTTCACTTTCTTTATTAAAGCCTGACCTGAATCTTTAGGGAAGGTTCATCAATGTAAAACAGCAAAGACTACTCAAATCATAGATGCGACTTATTTTATAGTTTGTATGGTGGATCCGGCTGATAGGAGTGGAAAGGACACGATTGGCTATAAACTGCAAATATTTTGTGCAAGTTAAAATGTAAATTCTTCAAAACCTAACTTTTTGCTTACCTTTTTTGATAAAAAAGGAATAAGTTTTGGAAATTAAGGAAATGAAATTAACAACATTTAAAGAGCCATTTTAGTAATTGATAATGTAATGTCTCAAGTTCCAAATTCAAATTAAACTTAAGTTACTCGTCGATGATATCATAATTCTAGGGTTTAACTGCGATGAAAACATTAACTTTTGATATGGCTGACATCATTCGCGAATAACTCCAATCCAACCAATCAATAATCTCTCTTATACATGGCACACCTTTTTGCTATTCAATTGCCATTATACACACACTCATTGCGCAAAAATTCGATTATTAATCGTTAAACAATGGCATGCTTTCATTTTACCAACGATTTACCATACAAATTAACTTCATTTTTTTTAATTGATTGACTTACGATTGAGAAATAATTATACTTTGTGGTTACGCTCATAAAGATATTGGCTCCAATTTCTTATAAGTAGCACAAAGAACAATTTCTTTTACTTTCTATTAAACAAACAGATAGTCAGTCCGTACGTCAGTCAGTCTCGTCTTTGTTTGTCACATTTATTCAATAAAGGCCAAGTCAAGTTCCAAGTTGAGAGTCGAAAAGCGAGAGCTACCCAAACAGTTAACCTCAATTCTCAAGACGCAACGCTTGTTTGTTGCTTAATAACAACAACAATACAAAGTGTAGAAGTAGAAAAATTTCACTTTAACAGCAAAGTGAAAAGCAGAACAAATAATGTTTGAGTCGTCGTCTCACATATTTTTTTGGCAATGCAAATAAACTCGTTTCGTTTAAATTTTTCTTCTCTAGAAATTTTTGTGGCATCTTTAGAGATGAGTTCTGCAAACAAAAAAAAGAACAACATTTAAATACTTAAATACCAGTAAAACTTGTTTCGGCTGGTGTTTTATGGATCAAGTTTTGATTATGATGATTAGTCATAATTTATACACAATATATTTACTAGCGAACCGAAACGGAAATGGCGACAAGTTGGCGAGTGCAAAGCTGAGTGCACATTTTTGTGAATGAATGTGAAGTGAATATTTAAGAGACAAAAAGGCATTATACTGAAAATATCTTAGGAAATAAAGTAAGTTGAATTTATATTGGGTATTAATGGTATTAATCAATGGAAAGCAATTTGAATTAAGATAACTGATATGATGTGGACATATTTTAGTTGGTTCCTGTCTGAAGTAAACATCAATCAATCTTGTTGTTAATATGCAAACTAGAATCCCTAACCAATCGCATGCTATTAGTCACGTAACTCCGATTGATTCTTTTAAAAACCTTTTTATTTCTACTCCTTAAAAAAAATACCTCACATTCCTCTTATATAATCCCCTTTCATCAAAAGATCAAATTTCTCCAGAAACCAAATGTGAAAAACACCAACAAGTCATCTATATAAGTTCTCTGAAATCAATTACAATTTATTTCTACCTTTTCGGCAGCTGACAACAAAGTGTCCGCAGGTAGACAAACAAAAAACCTAAGCCCCTAAAATCAAAATCAATTCACAAAAATCACCGGCTTAAGTCAGGTTAAAGAAGTTACTTTCATTTGTACCTGCTAGTTAAGGAAAACTGACAAACTGACGGCAGCAAATCAAGTGTCAGTTAAAGGGCGTATACTCACAACTCATGACTCATGTCCAAAAAGTGATTAAAGTTGTTTGGAATTTTTCTGACATGATGCATGTCTTGAGCTCATCAAATCATTAAATAAATAATTACAATTTGTTTTTTTTTGCCAATACTATCAATTTTTATAATTTTCTAATCAACAACCTATTTGCCTGGCAATGAAAGTGTTTGTATTTCCGCTTTTGGTCAGTGAAAGTAACTCATTCTTAACTCTCTGCGTTTGATGAGTGAAAACAAAACCAGCTTAATCATCTTGAAAAGCTGTTGACAATTTCATAAGTTTTTCCTAGGTGGGCGCTTTCACGGGCGCCGTCGATTAGTTACAATTGCCACAAATTTTCTTCTCTTTCTTTTTTTTTTTTATTTTTATTTTTAATTGTGAGAATTGTATGGGTATAACTTCACATCGTATAATGGCAAAGGAAAAAGTAGAGTAAAATGACGCTGTCATTGTCGACAATTGTTGAATAAAAATGATTAAGCATTTGCCCGGGAGTGATACTCGGTCAGGTGTTGAGGTTTAAAATTTGAGCTGATTAGAAGGTAACTTTAGAAATAAATCAAAACAACATATTTGCCTTGAATAATTTTAGGTTAACAATAAGGTTAAATTGATACTTAAAAAAATTGAGTCTTAAAAGTATCGATATATCGATTTATCTTTATTTTATTTAGTCACTTACATGCTTGATAATTTGACACTGCAGCGCCTAAATGAAGTAAATGATCTTGGGGTAAATCTTGACCATCAACTTAAATTTAACTCTCATGTAACTGCTAGTGTTAATAAGGCCAGAAGTGTTCTTGGGTTTATTAGGCGGTGGTCTCTTGTCCGTCCTACACTTGAGTATGGATCATGTGTGTGGTCTCCGCAATATTCGACCCATCAATATAGAATAGAGTCTGTGCAAAAGCATTTCTTATTGTTTGCTCTTCGTGGTTTGAACTGGAATTCTGAGGTCCGTTTACCATCTTACTCTAGTAGACTAGTTTTAATTAATCTTCCATCCTTATTTAACCGTAGAGTTATGCTTGTATCTTCGTACATAGACCTATTAATGGCGAAATCGACTCATCAGAGTTGTTTTGCCAAATTAATCTCAATGTTCCTTGAAGATTGTCCCGTAACCTTGAATGATCCGTTTCATGTCGTCTGTGCCGATTACTACCAACTCTACCGCTTAATCGATTCGGAAATTTCTCTTCCTGCTTTAAAAACCTCTATTTTATCTCATTTGGCGCGTAGTTAACATTACCTTGTACTTTTTCATCCGGTTTTCGTGTCACACGTAGGCGGCTGCGCCTCTCGGTCGGTTGGTTCTGCCTGGGGTTCGCGCGTAACAGGCGTCGGCTTGGTGTCGCAAGGGCCACTTGAACGTACTGTGCATTGTACGTCAACGTCCATATAAAGCTTCAAAGCTTTATAAAATGAAAAAATAGGGGAAAGTTAACTTCGGCTCGGCCGAAGTTTTGTATACCCTTGCAGCTTCCATTGAAAACAAAATTTTTTTTCTAACCAAGACCACTTTTTGGACCTTACTTTTTTATGGGATCTATACTATATAGATGTCCGATTTCGACCAAACTTGCTGCAATCATGGAAAAGCTTAATAAACTGTTAATTACGAAATTTGGAGGCGATCCCAATTAAAACAAAAAAGTTTCTCTCACTAGAACTTCTTTTTCGACCGATCAACCGTACTGCAGATATATGCTATAGTCATCCGATTTTGATAAAGCTTTGTAGAAATGTGTTAAAGTTTATAGAATAAGAATAAGCCAATGAAAAGGACGTTTTCATTAAAAACAAAAAAGGTTTCTTCATTAGAACTAGTATTTCGACCGATTGTTCCTATGGCAGCTATATGCTATAGTCATCCGATCCAGCCGGTTCCGACAAATGTGCTGCGTATTTGTACCAAAAGACTTCGTGCAAAGTTTGGTGAGGATAGCTTTAAAACTGACGGAGGAGATAGTCTTGGTTGTAAGCAAGGAAAGTCTCGGTTTCAAGAATAGATCTTCTTGGATTTAAGTAGAGTTTCCTGACTTTTTAATGTTATTTAGTCGAGATCATTATATTCTCGTTTTCAAGCAGTTTTCGTACTACAAAATCAAGAAGAAAAAATCAATATTGAAGCCGATTTCAGTTTTGTATATTCGTGCTAAATTTCTCTGGGTGTATAAATCAAGAAAGATTTTTGAATACTACACGGATAGCAGGATTTGTCTGATCTCTAAGATTTCAAGGGCCTCCCGTTCCTTTCATCAGATGACTTTTTGCTATTATCAGCAGACTTTTTGCTGTCACACTGCATGTTGTTCTATGTCGTCAGTTTACGAATTAAGTATTTGGCACACTACAACAAGCGCTAATTGTTGTAGAAACCATTACGTGCTTATGTGTTCCTTTAGGAAAAGCCAAAAAGTATGCAAAGTTTTTAAAAGGGTTCTTAAAACTTTGTGGCTACATGGCTGACTACAAGGGAAAATAATAGAATGATATTTCAATCAGGGATGCAAACCGATCGGAAATAAGGACTGGTTCGGTTCAGTGGATCACACAATTTTTGAACCACCGGTTTGGATTGTTACATGGTTTTTGAAGACAATTGAACCTCGGTTTCGGTTCGGTTCAGTTTAAATTTATAAAATAGTTAATGAAATCCCGATCTGTCGAAGGTAAGGCAATACCAAAAAATACAAAAATGCAATTAATATTCTTGTATCGGCCGAAATTCTTTTAAGTCTTAAACCCTAAAGCCCGTCTTTGAGTATGTAAAGTGGATGGCACAGCCCCAAGGGGCCAAAGCACTGCTCCTCTCAATCTCTTGGCTTGTGCGCTTCTAATTTTCACACAAGAGAAAAAAAAACGCCGAATCCGAACGGTAGTCTGAGAAGCTTTTGCACGGTAAATTACTACAAAGCTGGCGCCAACAGCAGTGAGGGGTGACCGGGTGTGTAAGTTTATTCAAATGAAAAGACTTCTTCATTACATGTTCCGAGGCTTGATAGAACCCACGACCTCTTGCACAGCGGTCGAGCACACTAGCCGCTGAGCCACACCCGGGTCTTTAAGTATATCGACCAACTCCTATCGACCAACTCCTAAAGCATATACTTAAGGATAACGTGCCGAATTCAGCTTAAATCTGTCCGGAAAGTTATTATCTCCGAACTTTCGAAGAAGAGGCTGTCCGAAAAGTGTTTATAATAGCATTTCTGTCCTTAAATCCTGGCTTAACCCAAAAACTGCGCGGAAAATGTTCTTGGATTGCTCTTTATTTCACCATATCTGAGTTCTTAAAGCACTTCCTTGAGTATTCAGCCTCTGGTAAAGTCATATTTTTGGACTTTTAACGATGCGGCAAATTCAAAATGATATTAAAAAGTTTGGTGCGTTCAGCTAGAACGCATTATAAAGTATTAGTTTTGGATTGGATTTTAGAGGTATTAAGCACCAGGTTTCCGTGTAAACCTTCTCTATTGTGGTTTAGATTTAGTTTCATATTAAAACGCGATTTAAAATGTCAAGGCTTACCTTAAGTGGCTTTCCTCGAACTTTTTCTTCACATTTGAAAATTCTAAATTGAATCCTAGAAAACATTTGAGGTGAAGAAACACGACTGAATAATAAGAATTTATTCTTGTAAATAAAATGGAAATCGCGACGTAGGAATGTAATCTGATAGGCGTATTAGGAGGTCGGTGGGCAAACTCGTCTGTGATCTAAACCGAACTGTTTCGCTTTGTGGTTTTCGGTTCGGTTCAGCATTTTCGAAGGGACGCCAGTTCGGCTTGCGGTTTGGTTTTTCAGCTGGAATCAGCGGTTCGGTTACGGTTTGGTTCGGTTCGGTTCAGAACCGGTTTTCATCCCTGATTTCTATAAATGAATTTGACCAAAAATTGGCTGTTATCAATTTGCCTCTTACGGTGGGTAAAACCCTCAATTGTTCACCCCCATTTCAGATCATTTTTTAATACTGCGTTTAAAGTTCACTTTGTTCTTATAAGGAAATGATTTTCGTAAGCTTTTCGTATTCACTAATGAATTCTTTTTTAATTAGGCTCTCTTTCATATACTTAAACCCCATAAACAAAATGTTTTTCACTTCTTTCCAAACAAAAGACTTAAGCAACAAACTTTTTTTCGTAACATTTATTCCATTCACTTTCAAGATGATTTCAGCTGCCCAAACTTCAAATAAATACTGGAAAAAATTTCACATGACTACTTCACACCAACTATAGAAATACACACCATACGCCCCCATCCCTTGACTCTTGACTCTTGTCTGTGCATATTTCTTTTAACCTGTTTTGGTGTGTTTTTGCCTTTTGGCTGCCTTTTCGCTGCATTCTTGACGTCTCTGGGGGGAGTTTAAGGGCCACAACATGTCTTGAATTTCAAAAAGTCAAATAACAAAAAAAAACTGACACTGATGCATGTGTTGGTGTGTTTGTTTTGATCATACCCTTAGAGAAAGGCATTTGGAATAAGTCATTTGGTTTGGAAAAGTAAATAAGGGGTGAGTTAGCTGGCTCTAGGTCAATGTTGTTTGTTTTGTTGAAGATTTTGCAGATTTTTGATTTGAATCATATTCTTTCCCTTACTCTCTTGAGCTCTCAGCATTTACTATGCAGCTTGAGCACCTTTGTCCAAAGTGTTTTAAACTTAAAAGCAATCATACTTCTTCTTTTAACATGATTCACATTCACATGATTTTTTTTTTGTGTGCCGCTTTAGCTTTGCCCGAGTTGATTGTGTCGTTTGGGAGAATTGGACTAAATAGAATAATATGCATGATTTTGATTCAATTTATGTGAGGTGCATTAAAAAAGTGTAGATGCAGAAATTAAAACTAGGAATTTGATTTTGTGTTTTCATTTCGTTGATCTTTATTAAGCTTTAATCTAAGAGCATCAAAATTTCATTAACGCATCCAAATATGCGATGTCTTGACTTGCTGTCAGAGGCGTGTCTTCTTCTGCCTGACAAGCCGCTGACTTTATTTTGATTTATGCCAGTATGAGTATGAGTGGGTGTCTGTGTGTGTCTGCTGAGGTGTGGCCTCTTATTGCATATTTTTGCATTTCAACTTCAATGTTCGAGCCAGTTGTTCATTTAACTTTTCAGTTACAAAATCATCAGCATAAAATAAAACTTTTTCTTCTCCATGTACAAATTAAATATTAATTGCACTCGAGACTTGAGTTAAACCACCCAACAAGCCCCCGCGTATTTATGGCCCGCACATTTAGCCGGCGTTTGTGAAAGCGTTTTTGGCTAGTAGAAATCACTTGACCATTTGTGTGTGGTGTTCAGCTTTCGTCGGGTACAACATGTACATGAAAACAAACGAATATTTTGTGCTGGTTGGCGGTGGCAAGTTACCCAAAAGAAGATAAATACAAATATACGAGTGCTTGTAAGGCGGCATGGAGAGTTAGGAAAAGTGTGGTAGTTGGCGGAAAAAGAGTTGAAAGAAAAGCATTTTCAAGTTTTTTTTGAAAAAGTGAAAGACTGACTGATAAATGTGTAACAATTTCCTTATTTTATTTAGATAAATTTAAGAGCACATTTTTTGGCCTTTTCAAACTTATCTAATTTTTACCCCACACAACTTTTCCAAGTCAAATCCCCGACCACAACCTTCATAGCTCATTAAACTCTTTAACTTCAACCAATACCAATATCTCAATACCTTCGCAGTCACCACAAAAGCTGCTTTTATGGCAACCCAAATACCAAACGTTCAAAAAAAAGCAGCAACGACAACAAAAAATCGTACATGCCACAAAGTTTGAAACTAGTTCAATGGGTCTGCCAATGGAGAGCTGGGTATCCAGCTCAGCAGCTGGTTTTAGCTGCCTGGTGGCATGAATTGAGGAGTTGGAATTGCTGACTACCTGCGCCACCAAAAAAAATTAAACACAAAGAGATCAATAACACAGCATAAGCCGACACAGAAATGAAAACACGAAGCAAAGTCTAAAAATTTGCATAAAATTCAAGTTTTCGGTTTTGGTAGAACATTCCACTCAAAGGGAGGCCGTACCATAACGAACAAGAGAGTAAAATGAGAGTGAGTGAGAGTGAGAACAAAGGGAAGCCGCCTGCAATTTGAGGTGAAGACATTTACACACTCTTAAGGGACTTAAACATAATTTTGCATAGAAGGCAGAATGTGAGAACCCATAAATTATATTTTATTCAGGATTAGCATGAGAAGCTGAACCAATAATTCCTTGTCCGTCTACCCTACTAATTTTCTCAATTATTGTTATCTCCTTTTTTCGGGACTCAACTTGGCAAAGCAGGGTTTAGAGTTCTAAAACTTTTTAAAATATTTCCTACTAGCTGAATACCCGGCGTCGCCCGGGTTCTTATGATTCTTAAGAGAGCAATTATATTTAATCTAGTGCAGGCTGCAAGTCGGTATAAACATTTTGGACCGTTCGATCTTTTTCTCTATATATTTGGAAATTTCGCAATATTTTGAACCGTGTAATCTACAGCTTCCATTTACCAACGCCGGCATTGTAATATAAGTGCTTTCATAAATACTCATAAGGTTATTTGCCAAATTCGCGATTGTTGGACCTTAGAAACCTTAGCGGGCAAGCGTTGCTCAAAGTTTTATGGCAATCGGATGAACGGTATAGTTTTTGAAATTTCTCATTTCTTCAATTTAGATACCTTCGCGGGCAAGCGTACAACCATTCCTCAAAGCTTCATCAATTCGAACATTTTGCAAATTTCGCGGTTCTTGGACCATTTTCCGCCCATATCTTATACTTGGAAACCTTTCCGGGCAAGCCTCGAACCACTATCCATTTAATTTTTGCGGTTTTTGGACAATTTTCTGCAAATTTCTTCAACTTAGAAACCCTCCCGAGCAAGCGTTTAATTCATTCCCCAAAGCTTGATTGCAATCGGATGAACGGTATAAATTTGTCGAATTTCCTGATTTTTGGACCTTAGAAACCTTCGCGGCCAAGCGTCTAACCATTGACCAAAATTTCATCGCAATCGGATGAACGGTATTATCGAATTATCGCTCGTTTGAATTATCGCTGTTTTTGGACTATCTTCCGCACATTTCTTGAAATCGGAATCCTCCAAAGTTTTATAACAAACGAACACTTTGCAAATTTCGCGGTTTCATCTACTTGGAAACCTTCCTGGGCAAGCGTCGATCAATTTCCCAAAGTTTTTGCGAAAACTTAAATTTTGCAATTTTCGCGGTTTTTGGACCGATTTCCGCAAATTTTTTCAACTTAGAAACCTTCCGGGGCAAGCTTTCAACCATTCTCACATTTTCATTGCAATCGGATGAACGGTATAATTTTGCAAATCTCGCGGTTTTTGGACCATTTCACAGATATGACACTTTCCTGATCGACATGAACTTACTGTGAAAAATTATAGAGATTGTTGCAACAAAAGAAGCTTTATATGAAAACCCGTCAATTTACATTAGACTGAGCCTTCTTAATGTTTAATAGTTGGGCGGGAATATTCATTTTCTTAAGCAAGATTTATGCATCATTTATTTGAAATTATATGAACTTCCGTTTTAACTTTGCTATAACAGTTTCCCGACTCACCTGTTTGCTCCTTAACCAACCAACCTAAATTTTGCTGTCATAAAAACCAATTGACCTTCAGGCCACAAAAAATGTATAAAAATCAAAGTAAAATTATATGTATTTGGTCATTAGTTGGACAGAAAAACAAGTTGAAAAACCAAACGAGTTTGTAGTTAAGACTAAAAAAAACAACAACCAATACTCTTTCAGACAAGTGCGCAAGTGAAAGTGCAGTGGAAAACTTTGTTGGTAAAGCTGCCAATGCGAATTGGAAATGGAAAACTAAACACGGGCCATAAAAGGCAAATCCCCAGCTGCTGTGCTATGCAACTCGGCTGCAAAAAGTTCAAATAACAAAAATTATTTACCAGTTGACTTTTACCATTTTGTATCTGTCTGACAGAGTTTAGTCATCTTTTTGTTTCTGTTCGTTTTTAAATGTCGAAGGTGTCATCAATAACGACGCTGCATAGAGCAAAAGACCGGTTTCGATTTGGCTTGTGTTTGTTTTTGCTTTGCATATGTGCACAGAGATTTTGAATTTGAATTTTGATTGGCGCTGCATTGCAAAATGTCTACAAAATGGTAGGAAAAAGGTTTTTCATGTTCGTTGCTCAAGTCTTTTGTTCTTTCGATGGAGGCAGAAGATCAGTGTGTTGATGCTGAGGTGATGGGCCGTCAAGTTCGTTGCTTAAGTCTTTTGTTTTTTCGACTTTTTTTTTGGGTGTGAAAAATTCTTCTTTTTTAGTTTAGTTTGGCCTCATTAATAATATTTCTTGAGCTTGCTGTTAATTAAAAAGTTCTGTACTCTTTAAATCTGATTCGAAAGTCCCAATCCGTTGAAATCACTCCCCTTAACATAAATTCAGTTTAATTGATATATTTTTGGAAATAAAGTTGTACTTCCATTTCGAATTCAACCACTTGCTCAATCCTCAACATAATCTCTCAACCCAAATCTTGCAGTTCGATTATCATTTAACAAAATTCATTTATTAACTTCCCCAATCAAGTTTTAAAAAGCCGTCATTCACGGTTATTACGAAAAGCACCAACCAAAAAAGACCCAAAAAAACGTCCAACTTCCCATGCCGCCCATTTTCATGCAAATTATCGGGTTGATCTTTCCTCATAAAGGCGTACTATGAAGATACATAATCAAATCCAAATCAATGGGCAATAAACCTTAAACCTTTCACTCTCGTATGGCGTTTTATTTGCTTGCTAAATACGTTTTTAGCATTTTGATGTTGTTGTAAAATTATTTATTAGCATAGAAAACATTTGCATATTGCATTTTGGAGTTTGGTAAGCGCTTGAAAAAATGCACTTTAAGTCAAAGCCTGGATTGACGGGAATTCAGTTAACTTTATTTTTTTTTTGGCTATTCAAATGCCTGTTGGCTTAGTTCGTGCTTTTGATGTTTGTCGTGCTTGATGGGATGATTCATTCATTAGCTATGATTATATAAGCTTTGAGCCAAATATTTGCCAGGGTGTTGACTTCTAACTGATTGATAATTGTATTTAGCTTTGGGCTATAGAATAATGAAGCAATTTGCTGAATGAAATTCAATAGGACTTTAAGTAAATTACTGTTAGTTTTAATTAAGAGAAGCTAATGGTATATTTTAGGTGTTGATAGATTTTAAGATATATGAAAATTCTTAATAAGAAAAAGTAAATGAATGAGACTAAATTTATTTTAATTATTTTTACCTAAATATCATAGAAACAAATACATACAATGAGGATTAGGGTATTGATAAGTCCTCGTCAAATGATAAATGGTAAACTCCAAAAGTTCACGGCTCTACAACTAAATACTTGAGAATAAAGTTACCCTGCTTTGGAACTCACGTATCAGCACAGTCTGTCTACTACAGCAACAGTTTCTACGATGAACCACAAAGTGTATAGTATAGGTCAGTAGCTCGTGTATGGTAAATGTACCATTTAGTACATTTTCAATTAATTTGATTTTTTTATAGAACAATAATAAGTGTTTAAACAGGTTTAACAATTTTTTACTAAGTTTTAAAACAATAGTTATATTTTTTAAAGTATACTGTGCTGGTAGTTTTGGGATTTAGTAGTACTTTTCATTACAGTTCTGCATGTGAGGAAATATCATAAACAATTACATTCGTTTTATAAGAAGGTTCGATTCGAAAATGAATTCAACTCACTTCTTTAAGGGCTTAGAGAGCTTGGGTCATCTATATCTGTGGACCAACGCTGTGCAGTGTATTCAGTGCACCTTGGTTTTACAAAGAACTAAGTAGTTTAGGCCGGGTGTGGTGCAGCGGGTAGTACGTGTGCCTACTGTGCAAGAGGTCCTGGGTTCGATCCCGCCTCGGGTCATCTTATGAAAATGTATTTTCTTTAAAAGCTTATGAACCCTTTCACCTTCACTTACTATTGGCGCCAGCTTTCAACTGACTAGCCATGAAAAAGCTTCTCAAACTTTGATTCGGCGTTAAACTGTAGGTCTTTTTCTTATGTGCGAAAATTAAAAGATATTGAGAAATTCTCAGACTTGGCCCTTTGGAAAGCTGTTTAAGGCCAAATATTTATTCAAGCTATTGTATGGTTAGCTAATTTTGTCCTCTGCGACTATTTTACTTATTCTCAACCAGTTGGCATAATGTTCTTTCTGACTTCCTTATTTTGTACCATTTTGAGTTCAATTCCTTTTTGGTTTTTCAGCGTAAATTTGTATGTGCCAACGCCAAAAATGCTTAGTAAGGTTTGCCATTTCAGCACGAATAGACTAACAAACAAACAGGGCTTGCAAATCATAGATCATAGTGGTTTCAACAAGATGGTGCCACATGCACACGGCTCGCGAAACCATATACCAATTCAGAGGAGACCTTGGTGAGCAAATAATCACACGTTCCGGACCAGTCTATTGGCCGCCAAGATCATGATATTTGACCCCACCAGACTATTTTTTGTTGGGCTAAGTGAAGTCTCTCGTGAAACGTTTTTTCCAATTTGCGGAGGCGGGAGGGGGCGTGGCAAAAACTGAAAATAAACCTGATCTGCCTGCAAATACAAGAAGCATATGTCCCATACATGTCAAATCTCTATCTCTTACCATCTCTGAGATCTGTTTGTTCATACGGACAGACGGACAGACAGACAGACGGACAGACAGACAACAGACAGACGGACACGGCTAGATCGACTCGGCTGTTGTTGCGGATCAAGAATATATAAACTTTACAGGGTCGGATATGCTTTCTTCTGCCTGTTACATACTTTTGCACAAACTTAATATACTCTGTGTACCTCTGATACAGAGTATAAAAATCGAGAGCGTAAGTTAAAGTCGGTCCTACCTGACTTTGATATAATCATTACTCAGTTGAATCAATGTTTTATAGTCTTCTCTTCTGTTAGTTAACAGAGCATTAACATTAATGTTAACAATTTCAACATTGCAACGTTTTTATAACTTGTATAACTCAGCCATTTATTAACCGATCTTTATGAAAATTTCATAGACAGTAGATATTGGGCACATACACTACACAGCTTTTGATATCTTTAAATTTGTTGGAGTTATTCAATATTTTTTATGGTGGAACCGGAGGGGGCGTGGCCAAAATTTGAAATCAACTTGATCTGCGTACAGAATATAGGAGTCTACATACAAAATTTATTCGCTGCAGCTCTTCGAGTCTCCGAGATCTAGGTGTTCATACAGATAGACGGACAATGCTATATCGACTCGGCTGTTGATGCTGATCAAGAATATATATACTTAATGGGGTCGGAGATGCTTCCTTCTGCCTGTTACATACGTTAACACGACTTTAGCATACCTTTTTTACTCTACGAAAATTAAGGTTTCAAAAAGAGTTGCATACTTTTCTGCGCCATACGCGCTGTTTGCTAACATAATGTTGAATGCTCTGTTAATTAACATAAGGAAAGGCTATTAAACATTAATTCCCTTGAGTAACCGGTATATCGATGTCGGGCAGGACCGACTTTAACTTACGCTCTAGTTATACTACTTACAAAAAAAGAAAGCCCAAGCTACTGAACCATGCTCCCCATCCTTCACAGTCGGCTGGAACAATTTCGATTGGCAAGAACTGACAGAACTTATAAGAAAGTTCATTAAGTTCATTAATTTTTGCTTACAAAACAAGCTCGACGTTAACTGCAAAACACCTTGTAATATTTTTATCTTCACGCTCTGGTCACACAACATTACAACAATCAAGCGCGTCTGTTCAAAAAGTTCACAGTTGTTTGGAAATCGTGAACAATTTGTGTTCTGGTGTAGGTTTTGCACTTATGCTTCTTTGAAATTCCCTAGTAGTTATAGCAATGCTGGCATGAGGAAACCTCTGCTTCTGCTCTGAAGATAGAACCGGAAGGTTCTTAAACCTGCTGTTAAGTTCACCAGCCTCCTATGTAGTGTTGTGTTTGCCTATTTAAAGTTATGTGAAATCATAACACGACCGGCTAAAACCTGCTAGTATGAATATCATAATTGTCCTAAAATCAGTCATACAGAATAACCAGAATGTTCCAAAATTGGGCAAAAAATGTTTGAAAATTGAAATCGCTCTGTTCCCAACAAGGAGACCACAATGTTCTTAAGATGAACCCGAGGTATTCCACAATTATTTCCAAAATATTACCTAAATATTACAAAAATGTGCACAAAGTGGTAACTAAACGTTACCAAAATGTTTGTAAAATTACCCCAAAATGTTTCCATGTTGTGTATAAAATGGTACTAGCGCAACACCTAAACGTTAATGAAGATGGAACAACGGGTTTTAAAATTGTGTTCATGAAATGACACCGCCGTTCACAGTTCACGAAAAAGCGGGATTACTCTACTTTTCTCAACGAATGGTCTTGATTTCTGTAGATTTTATGAGTGTAAAGGCACATTTGTCGCGTTGTCCAAAACGATTTGTGTGAGTAGTCGAGTATGGACGTTGTTCGCTGCACTACACATTAAACTTCTTTCAAATTTTTGCCCTAAAATAAAGTTCCTATAGCCCGCTACTCCTACCATCCTCCTGCAAAGGTTGTGAAATGGCATGTTTCAAATTTAAAGTACCTAAATTTGATTTTTAATTCAAAAATTCAAATTTTGGAAACTCTGCCACCCAGTTCTATAAATTAAAACCTTGCTTCTAAATATTCCACTATTTTTATACCTAACTTTTCTTTCATCATTAAAAATTTAATGTAAAATGCAAATCAAGTTTGTTGCCCAATTCTTTTGTATGTGTGTATCAGCTTGCTGCCTCCACATGACTGACCAATGCAAAAATGTAATGTAAAACGCCTCTGATACTCCATTAACAACTTCCGCAAATTGTCTCCACACACAAACACACACTCAAACTTTGAATCTCAGCTTAAAATTTAGTCAAACGCGAAGGTTGGAAAGCCTTGCAATGAGATACACAAACATCAAACAAACAAGCAATATTAGATAACAAGTTTTTTTCTGCATAAATACATGCGAAAGGCTTAAAGCGAAAAGCGACGGCTTTTAATGAAAGCCGAATAAAAAAAAAAAACAAATCATTAGCCTGAAGACAATGCACGCATCGCACCACCTCAAGACGCCACTCAGCGTTAATTAAGCTAAAATAATTATAATTAAAATAAAAATATAATTAAAAGGGCGTTGCTTGATGCTTAATTGACTTTTGAATTATGCAATAACTTGCAGATTTTTTGCAGATTTTGAAAATTTTATGCGTCTCATTGAAAATCTTTTTTTTTTGTCTATGCAGCTGTAACCAAACCACATATTTGTGAGCCTGCCAGCTGGTGCCCGCTGGTGCTGCTGTTGTTGTTGTTGCAATTAGTTGACTATGCGGTTTGGCCCAGAAAGCAACAAACTTGTTAGCTAGCTAACTTCGATGTGTTTGTGTGTTTGACACAAACACAAATATTTGTGTGGGTGCTTAGCTATTGTTTTTTTCAGTAGTCACGGAAAGGCGCCAAAAATTATATAGTTTTAGGTTGTTTTTCTGTTTATATTTTGTTTGGCTAATGAAGAGGAAATCGGGGACGGCCAAGTTGATTTTTTGACCTGACCAAAAATGGCATTGTCATTAGTAAATGCAATGGAAAAGCCACGCTATTGAATATTAATTTAAAATGTAGCATAAAATAGAAATGGGATAAACCCTCCTGGGGTTTAAAAGCCAAAATGTTCCAAATCTTTTAGACTTTTTCCAAAAAAAAAACAAATAAATTCTATCTAGTTACAAAAAAAATCACAAAAATTAAAATTTATGCCAAAAATCACTTTTGAACCTTAGAAAACCAAGTTCACAACTCTCAAACATTTACACCTTCAAACTTCACCTCCCACCTAGACACTAAACAACTCTGAGATATGCAAACAAGTCCAAACAACAAATTTAGTTAATAATTACTTGACAATAACGGCAACCTTGCGCCTCGATCTCTGTTTACCAAACGGTTTTGTATGGAGACAGACCTCAGACTATATTTTTTACACATACACACAATCACTTGCTTTTAAATATAGTATCTGTGTCTGTGCATTTAACAATGAGTATGAGTGAGTTCATAACAGACACGCACTCGTGATTTATGACAACAATGCAAAAAAAGCGCCTTAAACTTTGTATACGAATTGGAATTGAGATCAAAATATAATGGATATCTAACCCAAATGTGCTTGACTTTTGCTTGAAGTGAAGTATGCTTGAGTTCATAAAAACAAGTTAATGAACATTGCAGAGGGAGTAAGCGGCGAAATTGTTATTGGGGTTATTTTACAGTTGAAATATTGATACAAATTTGCAATCAAGATTATGGACTTTTTTTCTATAATTTTGGATTAATTTTTTAAGACTGCTCGAGGTGCTTGGAGGCAATTTATTATTGATCTAATTTTAGTTTAAGCACATTTTTTTGACGAAAAACATTTAAGTGAAGATCATTCGGTATAGGATCTAGTTCGAGCAATTTCTAAAGCTTAAGCCGTATTATCCAACTAATATTTGGTTGACGGTTTCCTTTCAATCTTTGGTCTTTAAGCAGTTTGAACAGTTTAAGCTACCATTGCCAAAAACACTTTCTATAAGAAAATGCAATAAAAACCTTACATAAATAAATTTATTGACATCAACGACCTCGACATTAGTCAACAAGCGAAATAAATGCAAATTCTTATGCACTGCTGCGGTTTCTATAAAATCTGAGAAACTTTCTAAACCGCATTCACAAAATCGTATGGCCACAAAACGAAAAAAAAACACGTGTTACCCTGAAACTGACTCTGAGTCAGTTATGAATAAATTGCTAATCATTTAGATTAGGAAACCAAATCGTTGTCATGTGTGAGAGATTGTGACCATAAGGTGTGAATGAAGTTAACCAGTTTGAGAACTATTGAAATTTAACCAAAATTGATCTTTATCTTTTATTTTATTTCTAGATTTGCAAACCCAACTTGAACTTTAATTGGCTTTAAGTCGGCAACATGACCAAATCGACGGCAGCCAATTCGCATTGGCTGACCGCTTTGCTGTTGTCTTTGCTGTTATTTTGTCTGATCCAAACAATTACAGCCGACGAGGCGTTTTCGTGTCCAAATGGTAAGTGGCGTTGTTTTTTTTTTCATTCCATTAAACTTGAATTCGAATTGCATTTAAATCCGAAAAGCCAAACACGTGCGTGGCTGTCGCAGGTGTGGCCAAAAAAAAAAAAAAAAACCAACTGACTTGAACATAAATCAAAAGTGTATACATTTTCGTAATTATATAGATGGCAAAAATACCTAAACGGTATGGGTTTGATTTCCGTTGCTGTTGTGGTTTTTTTTTAGGTGTTGGCTATAAAAACGCAATGGCAATTAAGTCTTAGAATATGTCTTAGAAGTTCAAAAAAAGAGATTCTAATTGTGCATTTAATTGGTTGGTGGTATGCGAACAGATTTCCGGTCTCAAGTTGTGTTCTCAGGGTATTTATAAGGCGCAAGAAAATGAGATAAATGCCGCGAATTAATGGAAGAAATTAATTGCCTCAGTAGACTGTGTTAGGGGCAAATTCTTTGTAGGCTTTTCACACTGATGACAATCTAACCAATCATGAGTTATGACTAAATAGTCTTTGTGGTCTTAAAATATGTTTATAAACCAAATTTGAGGTCATTGTGGTTATAAGTTAGGAATAGGAACATCCCAAATAGATTGCCAATTTGTAACGATACTTGGCCGGGGTTCCCCAAATTTATTGGGCGTGGTGCGTAACAATTTCCGAGTCCTCCCAGAAAGAAAAGAAAAGTGCTAATCGAGTTAGGTATGTTTTATCGGAGGGTGGTTCTAGTTAGTTTTAGTTCTAAATTTAATATACTTAATTACTAATAAAGTACAGATGAGCCCTCTCGGTGCCGGTGGTCGGCCGGCGATGGGTAACCAGGTGGTGACTGCCCTTTCAGGGCCTTGATGTGATGGGCCGCGTCCTTTTGCCTCGGGGATGATGCTCCGGAGTTGTGCGTGCGTCAGGTCGATTGTAGTGTGACGGCCTCGTGCCCTGGGTAGGCGGCGAGAGAGGATGCCACGAGGATGGGGGCTGCGTCGTTAGGAGGCCAGGGTACTCTGAGACCACGAGAGGATTAGGGCGTTCTCGAGCAGATTCGATGGGTGGACAGAGGACAGCGGCACTCTCGAGCCACTGAGGGGATTGGAGGCGTTTCTGGAGCAGGACTAGGCGACTAAACAGGGACTCTGAGGCCACTAGAGGATTGGGTTAGCAGACAGAGGACAGCGCACTCTGAAACCACCAGAGGATTGGGGAAGTTCTGGAGGAGATTAGGTTTAGCAGACAGAGGACAGCGCACTCTGAGACTACTAGGGGATTGGTTAGTTCTGGTGCTGGTAAAGTTGGTGGACAGAAGACAGCGAACTCGGAGACCACAAGAGGATTGGTGGACAGACAAGGTTTGAGAGGCGGGGGTGGGTAGGTGGACAGAGGCAATGCGCTCTCTGAGACCACGATGTTGACGGTCTGACCTTTGCACGAGAATCCCTAACGCGTTCGGTCATTTTGCTTGATCGCTTATCGATAACTATCGATACCTGAAGTTGGGCGCCTTATTTAAATTTCAAAATGTCTGTTACATGATTAACCCTTAACGGAGGGATAGTTTACTTAAATGTAAATGTGCGTGACATATTATGGAGCGTCACAAATTTATGAGATGACAAATTTTTGACGCTTTAAAAGCTTATGACTCATGATATTATTTCCAAGTAGCTATAACATCCTCTATATTAAAAGGCAATTTTCCAAATGCTCTGCAGTAGTGCTTCATAAAAATGGCTTATTTCAGTGAACAAAATTAGTTACTCATTTTAAATTGAGGTAAAAAGTTACTAACTTTGCTTATTTGTTCAACTTTTTCCCTCACTTGCAATTTTCTATTCATTTACTTACCCATTTGAACTTTTTTACTATTTGAGTGACTCACATTCTTGTTTCTTCTACAAAAAAAAAGAGTGCAAGCAACTGAACAAAAAAGAGCAATTGAAGAAGAACAAGTCCACTTGTTTAGTTAACTCAAGAACTATTTATTTAAAACTATTTAATAGGTCACCTGTTTACTTATTGGCAAATTGAGTTTCCTGCCTTTTAAAGTTATGAAATCATATTTGGTCCAATTTAAGAAAGAAAAATCATTCTAAAGTCCTCCAAAACTTGTTTATCATTATACATTTCAGTGGTACTCTTCATTATGCCCTAAATATTAATTTCATGCTGTTTACGTATAAAGTGAAGTCTTTTGATGTTTCTACCACAATTTGGAAAGTAAATTGAAAGAGAGGAATGACTTTTAGTTTTCTATAAATTAGATTAGCAGATGATTTTGGGGTTTTCATTGTTTGCCTGCTGAGGAAGCTGAGATCATTTATGAGAATAGACTCAGAAGTTCAACTACTTCATCTACTTCAAGTAAATCCATAAGCTGTCACTAAGCTTGCCTCACACATTTTGGTCATAAAAATTCTTTTGCTGTGTATATCGTTAATGACAAATCTAAACCTGAACCTGCTCAACAAGTTGGCTTCAGGCAAAAAAAAAAAGATCATCTACTCAGCTCACAAGGAGAGCAAAAAGACGGAAGTCAAGAGCCTAGCTAATCAATCAATACATGGCAGAAAAAAAAAATGTTGAAGTTTAAAACCTTTCACTGGGGGGCCACCTACAACTGGCATAACACCGATAACGGTTATTACATATGTGTGTAGTATGGACCAAACAGGTTGCAGTCCCCCCACCCAAGAACCGATTTCCAACTCTACACATATGGAGATGGCGTTGGGGAGGTAGTGAGGAAAAAACTTAACGCGCTTTGAAACGAGATTTCTTAACGGTAATGCCAAGCCAAGTTTGCCTGACTGACTGACTGAGTAACTCTGTGCCTCCTCCTGTCTACCTGGTGTGCCACTTGTTGGCATAGCTACCATCTACCAACTTAACTAGCTGCAGTTTGCTGTGCTGATTAACACTAACACACACACACACACACACGCAAGCTCATGGAGCCACACTCACCCATACTTTGAGCCAAGTTACCGCCAAACAAGTTCGTTGCTTAAGTCTTTTAATATTTTTTCATTACGTTGAAGTTTTTTTTTCGATTTTTTTGTTGTTGTTTTGATTTCATATGCAAGTCAGGTTTGCAGGTGTGTGTTTTGTGGCACAAAAAATAGGCCAAACTGTGGGCTGTTATTGCAGTTCTTGTTTTTATTTTTTATTTTTGTATTGATGATCTCAGATCGAAGTGTTTTTATTGGTGCTAGATTAAGCTAATGGTATTATAATGGTAGAAGATATACCAAGCATTCTTTACCCATTTGCAAAGAAGAAGTGTTGGGTGGAGTCTTCCGATACCAAAACGGATTTCATACTGTAGAAAATGCTCCGCCCATTTAATAGGCGCTGAGTTTAGCAATGCTTTCCAAAATACGTCATAAGTAAACGGACTTAGTAAGAAAATACCACTTTATTGATTGCATCAACATTTTTTGTTCAGGATTATACATCAGTAAATAACTTTGAAAGTTTTTGGCATCAGACTTACAATGTATAATTTAGTGGAATTTTTTTAGAAATCGAATATAATTCGAGTACTTATGGATATCAGTTATGAAAATATAAATTTGAGGGGTTTGTCGGGTTAACACTATTATTATCCGTTTTCCAAATAGTTTTTAGTTAATTTTAAACACTAGCTATTGCTTTTTAACGACTTCCCGAGTTTTTTACTGCTCGACAATTAATTTTGGACTAAATTTATCTGATTTCAATCAACTTATGGGTGCACACACTTTGACACAAACTGACACTCGGGACCACGTTTAGCAACAGCCTACATGACAAATATAACAATGAGACCAGAATCGTGTTATGGTTGCAGATTAAATCTAAATTTAGCAGGGTTCAAAGAGCAGCAGTATAAGTGAGCTTAATCAAGATTACGAAATGAAACCAATTTTTGTCAAATCATAAAGTCGACGTTGATAAATGTTTTTAAAAAGCATTGGAAAATTGTTTAACCCTTTAAAAAAGCGAATCATATTTATTTCAACATGTTTATTTCAACATTTTCTTACTTCCTCACTTATTATCTTTCCGACGTGTCACTAAGTAAACCTTCTGGAGTTGGACGAACCCACACAAAGGAAAAAATTCTTTCCAGAAAATCTGTTGTCTTAAACACAAGATAAGTGCAAAATGTTCCCATTTTGGATATAAAAGTGTTATAAAAGTGCTTGAAATGAGCACAACACAATTTCACTCAACAACAGCACAAAAAAAATAGGAGGGAAGCCCGGGCGGTTTTCCCCTGCAGCTTCCATTGGAAACAAAAAAAGTTTTTCTAACTAAGACTAATTTTTGAGCTTACTATTATACTATATAGATGTCTGAAATTAAATAAAGCATAATACACTGTTAATTAAGAGGCGTTAATTTGGAGGCGATCCCATTTAAAACTAAAAAGTTTTTCTCACTAGAACTTTTTTTTCGACCGATCATTCTATATATTCTATAGTTATCCGATTTTGATAAAATCTTGTAGAAATATGTTCTGAAAGTATATGAAATAAGAAAATGCCAATAAAAAGGACGTTTTCATTACAAAACAAAAAAAGTTTTTCTCACTAGAACTAGTTTTTCGACCGATCGTTCATATGGCAGCTATATGCTATAGTCATCCGATTTCGACCAAACTTAGTGAAATCATGGGAAAGGATAGTAAACTATGAAATACGTACTTTGGAGGCGTTTCCATTAAAAACAAAAAAGTTTTTCTCCCATACATGTCGAACCTCTATCTCTTCCACTCTGAGATCTGTTTGTTCATACGGACAGACGGACAGACAGATAGACGAACATGGCTAAATCGACTCGGCTGTTGATGCTGATCAAGAATATATATACTTTATAGGGTCGGAGTTGCTTCCTTCTGCCTGTTACATTCATTTGCACAAACTTAATATACTCTGTGTACCTCTTGTAATGAGTACAAAAACTACAGCTAAGACCGTTTATATACAGAAGAATTTGAAATAGTCTCGCTCCATTTTTATATTAACCATTTTCTACTATGAGAACAAAATACTCTTGATAGAAACATTTCATTTAAAATAGGCGTAAAAATAAAGAAAAATATTAATGTATTGTTAAAAGCAAGGCTAAGGATCGGTTCGCTAACCGCTTCCTAATTTGAAATTTTAGTTTTTAGATAGCTTTATGTTTTGTAGAAGATGCCCTAAGATCGTTGAACATATTTTCCTCTATTTTAGTGTTGTACTTCACAACTTCCTCTTCCATGGCTTCCATTTGCTTGAAAACGGAAAGAGGAGTGTCTCTTTAGTATCAAAACATGATGTTTGCTTTTATAACGAATTAAGAAATACATGCCATCTTGATTAAATAAAGCCGAGAAATAATATAAATTCTTATATACCATACGGATCGAGTTGAAGTTTGGGAAGTCACAGGATTAAAGGGTTCGGTTCATGGTTTGGTTCGAAGGATCCAAAACACCCGACTCGAACCGGATTTTCGTGGTTCGGTTCAGGACCGGATAGAAGCCTGGGTTAACTGTGCTGCTCTAATTTCTACTTCAGTGAAATGAAATTGAATGAATGTTTTCTTATCCTAATAACTATTTTGGTAATCGGCGATGACATGGCAAAACGCCCACGGACATAGGGAGCCATATGAAAAATTTCAATCATTACTTTGAAATATAACTCCGAAATTTTCTGGGCCTTATGTCTTATACGCCTTATAGGCGTAAAGTTCGTACTCAAATTTAAATGGCATTTAACGCACGCTGATGAATATAAAACTCGACCAATTTTTGCTTGTTTTACAAGTGAATTTATACGTTCTTATTATGCAAGGCCATTCGGCCGTCAGTTTAGGGCAGAGGACGGAAAAAACACAATCCCATTTTGGCATTGGTGTGTGTGTGAGAGCAGCGCAAAAACTGATTCAATCGCGAAGTAGTTAAACTAGAGCCAAACACGCAGCGCAGCGACACTTTTTAATTGACCAAGCGAATATCAGAAACATAATCTACGGTAAATTCTAAGAAAATTTCCCCAGGATACCATAGGTCTAAAATCAATTCCTAGGTTCGCCTAGCGAGGTCAAAATTATATAAATTAAGCAGTTCAACAAATATTGGGTCATGGCTGACACTCGAATGAAATTCGAGTACCGTTCGATAGAGGATTTCAAGCTAAATACAATAGAAATTTTCAAAATTTCTCTAGCTCGTCAAATTTTTGAGAAATCGATGGTCAAAGTTGTAAAAGTTACCTAAAACGGCAGTTTTCAAAATTTATTAAAAAGCCATCTTAAACGGAATGATGCGCTTAACAATTTATAGGCATAGAGCGTACTTTAACCCTTGGATGGTAATAAACCAAATTCCTAGTTGTTGGTCCAGAAACGATAAATATTTCTTAAACTGTTTAATGTATTTTATTTTGACCTAGCTAGGCGGGACCTAGGAATTGATTTTAGACCTTGGAGAAAAGTTCTTAGAATGTACCGAAGATTACGTTTCTGCTTTACGCTTTGTTAATTTTTTCTCATCTATACAAATTGAGCCGCCCTACTGCTTATACTGTGTGTGAGCCGACTGCGCTGCTTTTGAGGGCTTGTCTATGCCTAGTAGGTAGCGGCGTGCCGGCCTCTGGTTTAGGATAGGCGATTTCAGACAGCAGACGGCAGTCTGTAACCGTAAGCGCAGTCGATCCGCACACAGTTCGAAGGGTAAGCCGAGCAATCTAATTCTCAATCTTTTGGCTTGTGTGCTTCTAATTTTCGCGAAGTATACAGTTTAGATGGCTCGAGACGGTATTGCAGACATACACTCAAACCGCTACATTACAATCGGCCAGATTACCAGCGACTGTACATGAAATGTTGTTCAACCGCCAGGCGATTTTTGGACATCGTTCGGCAGGCACATTCTCTTAAAAGTCGCCCCTTTCCTCATGAAGAAATTTTGAGCTTATAAAGTTGCTCCTCTTCTTAATATGCAAGAGGCACACATTTCGTTTTGCACCCTGCACGACCTCAAATTATACTGGGCGAAAAGTCCGTTGATATGTGGGCAATATGTCCGAATTTAATGGGGACATAAGGGCCATAACATTTTAATTTCGATGCTTACTACGATTGTATAGTGGCCGGATGGCTCAGCGCCAAGTGTGCGCGAACATCTAATAAAAAGTTCTTTCTTTGAATAAACTTTACATCCGGTCACCCCTCTCTGATGTTGGCGCCAGCTTTGTAGTAATTAGCCATGCAAAAGCTTCTCAAACTGCCGTTTTCGTCGTTGTTTTTTTCGTTGGTCGGGGGGTGTTTGGTCTTTTCACCGTAGTTGGCATTCAACTATAAATTTCTTTATGTTTTAATTCGTCAATCTTTAAACCGAATTACCCTTTAATTTTCTGTCAATATCTTGCAGAATGCTTTACCCAAAACGGTCCAAAAATATCACCAGCTCTTCATGAAAAAAGAAGAATGAGAACGAAAGTTGGGAGATTAAGTTTTCGGCTGGTTTTTGTTTTTGGGATAAATTTTTAAGATATCAGGCCTGTTCTCGTTTCCGATTTCGATTGATCGGAATTGATTAGAGTTGTAATTTCCAGGAAATGATTACAGAATTCGGTAGAATCGTCGTGTCATTAAGAGTGTCGAATGAAGATAACTGGGAATTTGAGTTTAAGAGCAAAATAAAACAGTCGGGATTTTAAAAAGGGCAAATTTAAATATTCCGACTCCGCTTTATTTGATTGAAAACGAAAACAAGAACATGCCCGTAATTCCTTTAAAACTTGCAAGGTTCTTCAAACACAATCTTAGTGTAATTGCCGAAATATATCTACATATTTTTAATGCAACATGAAGTAGTTGATTTTCCCCTGTCTAGTTCTGCTGTGCTAAATTCTCTAAAGTCTTCTTTCCCTCTGCTTACAAAATACATTTTTATTACCATTTCATTAATTCAAATCTTTAGTTGTTTGTAACAATTCTTCTCTTGAAAACTGGAAAAAAGAAGTCACTAACTTATCAAGCGTGTCTTGCCTCATTTTCTAACCTCAAACCAGAAGTTTCTATCACCATTTTCGTGAACTTAAGCAGTTTGGCCTAACTGTAAAACTCTCAAATTGATAAACCAACTTGACTGGCAACAATTTGAAGCTTAAAGTGGCAATCTACCTAGAAAAGCTACTACAACAACAACTACAACACCAAAGAAGATGATGATGACGACTTCCACATTTTTGGATACGCATGAGTAAATGCCAAGAGGCTTCAGCTAATTAAATAAACAGCTCTCAGAGTTCTTCGTTTCAACTTCGTTTACGCATACACTGTGAAAAAAAAAAAAAAATGCAACGATTTTCGATGACTTTCTGGGTCAGCACGCACCAAATTCCAAGTGATTTATGGCGACGACGATTCTCAAAACACGTATGAAATTTTATTTATGATTTGTTAGCATTTAGTAAGTCACAAGGCGTGTAAAAAGCTCATAAGCATTATAATTTTTTAACAAATTATGGTGTTAGAGGAAGTCAACGCTTTTTCAGTTGACTGACCACGTTATGAACTTGGACTTTAAATCAAATGGTAATTCTCATTAAATTTTGTACCTACCAGCCTTTCAGCTTTCTACGTACAGTGGCGAAATGAAGATCTCTTCTGAGTTCTTTATGTAGATTTTATGGTTAGATATAAATTCTGGAAATGCATGGTGGAATGGGGTTAATGAAATGGGGACAGCAGTGCTGGCGAAGATTTATTGCAGTTGTGAAACCGCACAAGGTAGTTTTCACTTTTAATTCGGCATAAAAAAAGCAAAGCAGAATAAAAGAAAAATGTTGGTAATTAAATTTATGTAGATTTCCAAATTCTGCAGAGAACAACAACAAAACTGGGTAAGACTTCGGATTATTTTGAGGTCAGCTGCTAACTGGAATGTCAATCCAATGGTAATGTCAGTTAAAGTGTCTTAACCCAATCTTACCATACTTAATCTTTAGTTTGATAAAGTGCAAAGTCAGTGCACAGACCTTAAAGACAATTTGTTCCCACTTTATTATATACTCATGTCTGAAAAATGCATAATTTTACGTAAGAAATTCTCACATTAATTATTTCGTATTGTATTCATCTGATTTTGTATGCTGCAACCTCACAAGTTGCCCTGCTAAATTATATAGGATTCAAAGTGAACTCCAATGGCTTAAGCCAACTTAAAAATTAGCATAGTACCAAACTTCCGGGCCAAGAATTTCAAATATGTGGCACAATTCAATAAAGCAGCAGCCATTTACACATGCAAATGAATGCAGAAAAGAAAAAGAACAAAGAGACAACAAACTAAAGTCGAAAACCGGCTAACCTTGTCCAGTTTACTTTGCTGCACCCAAAGAATTTCCAAGCCATTGGCAGTTACGTGGCTTTAATTGCTCAACATCGACAAGTTGAAGTCTGTAAAAGTTCTGGACTGTCATGGTGACACACACACACTCACACGGCAGCTGCAAAGAGTGGGAGTTGAACGAACAAGAGGGAGCGATACCCATTAAAATCAATTACATGCGATTCTGTTGTAAAATTGACCGCTGATTTGCCATTCAATTGATGCCAAAGAGTACCACAAAAAATGTCCATGTCTGCTCAGCCAGCATTCTCTTAAATGGAACAACGAACGGTTATGTTAGGTAGAAGAGCATGGCTAAAATTAAATACAAATTGTTGCGGTAAATAGCCAGCAAATAAATCAAATTGAAATTGTGGCAAATAGCGGTTATACAGTTAGATAAACAAATAAGTAGCAAGAACAAAAATTCTGCGGTCTGTTGGCAAGTGGAGAACAGTTGGTAATGATGATGGTCAATATGGTTAGATACGATTAACCACAAGAAAAAGAATTGAAAATGAAAGAAACGGCATTACTAACACAGTTTGAAAAAGCCTAAAGGAAAAATTGCTTCATTATTATATCATCATGTTGTAATTATTTCAAGGTTTTTAAAAGCTAACCCCTAAAACACCTTTTTGGTCTCTGGTGTCATGGCTCAAGGTTGTAAATTTGCTGAAAGTTAGGCCCAAGTATAAATAATGTGTTACATTTGAAAGTTCAAGTTGATGCTGCATAAGATAAATCTTGACCTTTGAGGTGACATAAGCTACCTAAGTAAGGTACAAGGTAGTTAGGTAAGGGAAGAAAATATACAAAAAAAAAAAATTACTCTTTTTACTCTACTTTTGTATTAATGTTTTGTAAAAAATTGCTCATATGACACGTTCACATGATAAAATGTTTACACTAGACCTGTAGTACATTGATATCTTTTTGCAAATTAAATCATTGCCAACTATATAAGATAACCGTATCATAAAAATGGCACCACTGCGTATGAGTGATAAAAAAATTTGTAATGCATTTAGTTATTTCTTAATTATAAAAGGGGGTTTATCCGTTTTTTCGTTTATTTTGTTTTACAATACTCTCACGGCAGCTTCACGGTGTTCATTTTTACGGAGCTTCTTACGGTGTGACCATCGTTCTACTTCTTACAAAATACCTTAACACATATACTAACATAATACTTATCGATAACATAACGATGAATTTACACATATTTAAATATTGGCGGTTATTTCGAACAATTTGTCCATTCGGCCGACCTGACTTTTATAGCCGATTTCCACCTCTACGCGTTCTGTCACCGATTGCACGATTCATCGATAAATTCCCCCAGGTGTTTCCACTACGTTCAGCGTTCACGTCCGCGTTCACAACAACAACAGCTATTTCTTTTCCTTTGCTCATCAATCGAAATGGATTAAGGTGACGTTGTTTTCCTAACTGCAATTCAAAAGCAACAATTGCAGCTAATGCAGTTAAACAAAAATGTTTTGCAATTGCGTACGAGGAGTCCCACCCATGTTGCATTTGGGCGTTTTAAGTCACAAGCCCAGGCCAGACGGAAGGAAAATCCGGGCCCGGGGGGAAACACCCCGTGCCCCCAACACCCACCACCCCCCAGTCCGTCCATGTTGTCTTGCCATAAGTCGAGAAGGTTGAAGATTGCCTCTGGGGTCCAGTCTATTTTTCCTTCGCATGTAGAAAGGGTAAAACTTGATATAAATAAATAAGCAATATTTGAATGATTGCGGCCTTTTGTTGTACCAGCTGATTTTGTTATCAAACTGTCCTATAGTTATAGATACTTATCGATACTCATACTCGATACTCGGTTAAGCATAAAAAAACGAGTTGGCAGAACCAGCGTTCAAAGTCATCGCGACTTTTTATCCCGTCCCCTCACCTCCCCCTCGGCCATCAACTGAGTTGTTTTTATATGGAGCTTAAGGCGAATCAATCGATAATTAAACGCGAACGCAGCTATAGTAGAAACGCCCTATTAGATCGATCAACAGGATTCAATATTTTTCCTTCTAGGGGCTTTGCGTTTTTCGGGCAATGATAAATGCACTCAAAAAATACTATTTTCAATCGGTAATGAGAAGATCAAAAGAAAAATATTGATTTGATCCCTCTTGTTTAATACCCGCGGTAGATTGAATTAAGCGAAAATTCGAGCTCAACCTAATCCCAAATCCAAATATGACCCACACCAGTGTTGATGTAGATAAAATTTCTGAAAATCAAAGAAATATACAAATTGTAGGTTATTGCCTTGCTTGGTCTGGGGTGGGAATCAAACTCACAACACTATTGGTATGGTATTTGGATGGCACATGTCTAAAATGTTATATATATATATTCGTTCTAGCTCTATAATTAATGAATATAAAATCTTAAAAAGGGGTCGATGAAAGTTCTGGTAGAATGTAAAAGGTTATGACAGGCTTATTCTTAGAGTCCCTTAAGAACAGGAGAGGGTCCTAACGGGACCCTGCATCATAGATTTTATGGTCATCAGGATGCTCTTACCACATCTCGACTTCGTTCGTAACTAGATGGGAAAATTATGAGAATATAGTATCCATCAGTTACTATGCGACTTCTTTGGGAAGTCCCCAGTATCTGGGTGAAGCATTCTTTGAAGATCTGGGTAATCTCTCAAATCTGCCCCTAGGAAAGCTGGCTTTTTCGGACTACTCAAGATAGTATAATAGGGACTTTGCGTAGAACCGTAGCGTAAACCGATTGAGTCAAAAGGTTTTAAACATATGATATTTGATTTATCGATCCAAAAGGATTGATTCCGATTTCCATAATTCAGTATTCTTATAAAATCAGAGCAGGCCAAATAGTTACACAAGGGCACATCTGGAGATCTAAGTGGCTGGGCCTCATTACAGTTTCTTTTTTGGCCAATAACACATAGTCATGCCGGAAAATCCAAACGTTTTTACTAAATAAACTAAATCTATTTTTTAGAGATGTTTACAGATTATTCAACTATTTCAACATACCTCAGTATAATATTATTGCGGCCGGGTGGCTCAGCGGCTAGTGTGAGCGACCGCTGTTCAAGAGGTCGTGTGTTCAATCCCGCCTCGGAACATCTAATGAAAAGTTTTTTCTTTGAATAAACTTTACACCCGGTCACCCCTCTCTGCTGTTGGCGCCAGCATTGTAGAAATTAGCCATGCAAAAGCTTCTCAAACTGCCATTCGGATTCGGCGTTAAACTGTAGGTCCCTTTCTATTGTGCGAAAATTAGAAGCGCACAAGCCAAGAGATTGAGAGGAGCTCGGTCAAGCCTGTGTCAGCGTAAAATTTCTGTTCTGTTCAACAAAAAGGTATTCTCATGAAAAAATTTTACCTGCGGTCAAGCAACTTCTTTTGGTTTTTGGCGAATGACTCTTACAATCGTCAGGAAAGTTCAATAAAACATCTAAATAAAGAATCTCCCCCATAATCGCCTCTGTTTTGAAAAAATTCTTGACTCCAAAGCTTATTTAATGATTCACAAAACAAGAGCATAACATTAAATATTTGCATTGTTATTTACTTGCAAAATTGCTGAGATCTTCAAGTATTCTCAAATCATCCCTTCCAACCATATTCAATTTCTTCACAAAACATAATTTCACTTAATGTAGAAAATGACCGACTCCAGTTGTGATTTCCTTTCAATTGGAAACCCAATTACATACGGAAATCGTGAAAGTCTATGCCAAAAAGCCACTTCAACTCTCATACAATTCCTGTCCATGACAGGCTTCAACTTTAACAAAAACAAAATAGAGTGTAAAAACTGTAACAACTTTCCGACCCACAGCCGGGCACCAAAGACAAAAACATAAGCCGACTCTCTTAAATGTTCGCGCGTGCTTGTGCACACAAAAAATTGTTTAAATACTTTTGCTTATTTTTTTCCACCCATTTCCATTTCCAAACAAACATTACAAACCGAGTGCGCTTTGCAGCATATTTTAGTTGATTTGATTTTAAATGAAAGCTGTCAATCAGGCTGACAAAAGGCGGGTTTTTGTCGTTTTCAAACTTTCCCATTTTATCAGGAAAACGCATATGGCATTTATTAAGGAAAATGAAAGCGCCGCCAGCTGATTATAAGATTGGACGGTTCAAATAACTCAATTAAATTCTTGTTCTGGTGGTGTCACACACAACTGGCATAGAAAGTCAATGCTAAGGAAAATAAATTATGCAGAACAAGTTGCTTTCCATTGGGGTCATTAGAGAAGATCTCAGTGGGAAATCGTAGATAAATACATGAAGCATGTAAATTAATTGTCGAGATAAACAAGGCTAAAGTAACTGTAGAAGCAATCGATTAAACTACAATATTAACACAAGTGGCGGGTGCAAGTGGAGAAAGGGGGACTTTCTTTTAGTAAGGTAAATATATGAAACATGATAATTTACTAGTTTTTAAATGTGAATCCAAATTCTCTTTTCTTTGGGGTCTGCAATTCTATGAAAAACTATTTCATTTTTGTGCAATAAAGTTTATGTTTATCACCAAAATTTTTAAATTCACCAATTACCTAGTTTAACAGCATCATTTCACACTCATTCCTGGCTTTTAATTATCAAACTAAAACTAAACAAAACATCTTCATGAACAACAGCTGCTCCAACCAGTTTTGCTCTGAGCATGGAAAGTGTCTGAAATGATTTACACTTAGAAAGTGCTTGTATGTGGTACAAAATGGGGAAATTTAGCAATTAATCAAATATTTGTTTGACCTTGTCTAATGTATAAAAATTGTATTTTATCTATTTACAGGTTGGGAACTGCGTGGCTTAAATTGTTATAAATATTTTAATATCAAACATTCGTGGGAGAAAAGCGCTGAACTGTGTCGAAGGTGAGTGGAATCATAAGCCCATAACTATATGATAATTTTGCACTGATAGTACGAACTTTTGTCTGAGGAAGTTTAGAGGCGTGAGCCTATAAAAGGTAACAACAGAGCAGAGCAGAGTGGAGCTCAAGCTGCCACGCTTGAGCAAGTTGAGCTGCTACCTGTTTTGTTCTTAGATGGATGGCTGAATGGTTAGTTGTACATGTACTTGCTCCAGCAAATTGCCGTTACAGCACCGCATTGCATTTCCGTTCGCTGACAGTTAACTGTCAATGCCAAAACCGAGACCAAGACGTCGGCGGCAACGACCAAGTTTGAAATTGTTTTTCAAGCCCGACTGGGCCTGGCCCAATCAATAAGCCATATCGATGAATCATAAATTTGTTTCTTTCTGCTTTACTCGTGTACTCCATTCAAGCGAAAAGAAAGTTGGGAAAAGCTTCCGGCGTTTTGTTTTTGGGTGTTAACCTGTGCTGTTGACCCAAATATTTGTGAACCTGCTTCAAGAATTTCAAAATGCATTGATTTAAAATTGAGAGTGTTTCGATTTAATTTTTTCCATTCCACAATCTTTAATGAGCGTGAGAATCAAAGCTTGGGGGGTGAAAGTTTTCTGGTTTTGTTTGTTTTAAGCTTAAGATAAATTTAATAAGTTAATTTATTTATCTTGAAATGTCAATGTCCTACGCAATTTCTCTTCGCCATTCAGTGTTAAATGGCAATTACATATGCTTGACACATGCTTAGCTCTAGTGTAATTTACATGCCATAGACCTCGCCCCAGTCCAATGGCAAATTTAAATGCTACTGTCGTCCGACTACAATATGTGAGTTCAACAAACGAGGCAGAGCCAAAACAACTAAAGATTTGCCAAAAAAATAACGAAACATAGCACTGACAGGTGTCGTTACTTGGTTGAACTCAACACTCAACCGTTAAACACATATATTTCGTTTTTTTTTGGTGAAATTTCTTGGATTTTTTTGCGTGTGCAGCATGCGAAATGCGGTAGAATGAAGGAAAGCCCCCTGACAAGGCGATAACTTTTTAAGTTAACGGAGCTGTGACCAAATATTATAACACGTTTTTTTTGGGTTTGGGTGAGCCAAGGAAATGAAAGGTTTATGGGCGGTTACCTGGCGAAATAATTGATGTGATAGGTGACTTAGTCCCCGGATACTATGAATTTGCATAGTACTTATAAATTGGATTCTTGAAATAATTGTTGTTAATTTGGCATATCTTGCATGTTTCATAAATGTACCGGATTATTATTTTGCTATGCCGGTATGTACCAGTACAATTATGTTTTTCTTAAAGGTTGAAAAATTAGAGTCCAAAAAACTATCGTATGTGGTCCAGCCTACCTCAAATGCAAAAACTTTTAGCTTAATTATTGGAACTATTTTATTGTGTTTTATATGTAATATAGTTTTTAAAATGAACATAGATATCTATACTAGAATATTGGAAAAAAGTTAGCTTATGAATATATCAGGGAACCGTTGTTTTTCCAGCTGGTTACTTCCTTTCAAAAACGCTGAACCGAACCGAAGACCACAAAGAAAAACGGTTCGGTTCGGTCCAGTTCTCTGATGAGTTTTGAAACGTGAATCGCTTTCCTCAAACCAATGATACTTATTAACTTTTTTTCCTAAGATAATTTTAATTCCCTAACGGAAACCCTTTTATATGAATTGGAAGTATTATCCATATTCGATAAACATATTTTAAATTTAGTTTAAGCTTCAGAAAACAATACCAAGCTTCCGTAAATAATAACCCACGGATTACAGCCCGACAATTTCTTAAATCTGGGTGGAAAGCAGATTTCCGGGACTCGAAAGAATTGGCTTAGAGTTTGGAGAAGCTTTTGCGATGTTTCAAAAACTGATCAAATTAAATTAGGAATGCAAGCCAGTACTGAACCGAACCGAACTGCTTTTTCCAGCTGGTGACCGAAAATGGAACCGACTCCTTTTCAGAAAGGCTGAACCGAACCGAACTCCACGAAGAAAAACGGTTCGGTTCGGTCCAGTTCTCTGATGCCAATGATACTTATTAACTTCGTTTTCCTAAGATAATTTTAATTTGACAAATGGGACCACTGATAGAATTGATCCTTATGAGAGATATAGCCTTTAAGGATGACTAGGCACATGTAGTCCTGTAAGTCTACCACACTTGCATGCCGATCTCTTAATATACTTGAAAGTTGATAATTGATTTGCCGTTCTCTACTGGACAATATTCTATAGTTTTTGTACTCTGTACCAGAGGTAAACAGGATTATTCATTGATCCGCCAAAATGGTAAAGATCGGATGAACATTAGTCGAGTTATAAGGAAAACAAAAAATTATGGACAGAGTATGCTATAGTCGGGCTTGACCGACTTTCTTTCTTGTTTCGCATACGATTAATAGGGTGTGTAATTAGCATATTACGTAATATTTTCTAGCCGACATTATCCGTTATCGAAGTGCATTCTTAGAACTTATAGACGAACTCATAAAAGTCGGTCTTCATAAATTTTGGACATTCTTATAAGGATCTTAAAGATACTCAAATAGTTTATAGGAATGAAATTTCCTAAGTGTGCAAAAAGTCACATTACTACAGAAATCAAAATACAGTCGAACTTCTCTATTACGAACATCTGTACAACGAAGTTTTCTTTATAGCGAAATAATTTCCGGAACACTGCGATTTCGTTCGATAACCAAACAACTCTATATTAAGAATTTTCTATATATCGAACTATATTTTTGGGCCCTTGAGATTCGCTAAATAAAAGTTCGACTGTATTTCATAATATGCCTTTATGAACCACTGAACCGAACCGAATCCGCGGTTCAGTTAGCTCTAAAAACCATGTAATGAACCGAATCGGCGGTTCAGAAACTGTGTGAACCACTCAACCGAACCAGCACTTATTTTCAAGTGGTTTGCATCCCTGGTATATATAAATCCTAGGATCAAACAATTTCAAATCTTTCGTTTGGGATCTTTGGATTCGTTTTAACGGTTCCAAGTATGGCCGTAAACAAACGATTGTCGATTAAGGTAAGATATTTCAGATGTCTACTTGTTGTATAAGGCAGAATAGAAGTCAAGAACCGATTAAAAAAAACTTTGAAGAAACCAAACCTAGTCAAGGTATTCAATAAGATCGTTGTTTCAATCCTCTGTCGGAAAAGATCTTTAAAGGCCGTTTTCTCATGTTACTGTTTTTGCAAATCGAGGTGGATTTGGTCGATTTGCACTGCTCATTTTGAGCATGAGCTATGAAATTGCGTAAAATCCACCCGGATTTGCAAAGACAGCAACAGGAGAGAACGGCCCTTAAGCAACATTTACACGAGAAGTGCGTTATGCGTTAATAGCCAAAAATGAGCTTTTTATAACCGTTACTCGTAGAGTAAAGAGGGTCATTTTTAATTTCGCACAATCCGTTTTCAACAAATCATATGAAACATGGGTCTATGTTTTAAATTTTTGGCCTACTTTGAACCGGAATACAACAACAACAAAAATGTCTAAGTTTTGTAAATCCAATTACCTATCGAACAAAGAAAACCGCTTGGTCCAAACTTTTTATTGACTTAAGGATACTCATTTAATGAGGGCAAACTGAAATTTTTGAAGAAAAATATAATAAACTCTGCCATTGTGACGTCATTCCCGACGATCCCTCGGGAAAAAGGTGCGCCCGCGTTGACAGCATAACTCCTAACAGGATCATCAAGTTATTCGTTCTCGCGATGTTAGAGAAGGGGATATCAAAAGGAATTAAAGTCTCTTGGTTTCTCTTGGAATTAGCAATATATCAAATAATCAAAAAAGTACTATTGTAGTTTACTTACCTACTACATTTTTAGTTCAACTTTCACAACTTACTTTTCGCAAGAATTTGCCAAATTAAATATTGATTTTTTGTATTTTATGGAATTTAGCTGACTTACGAATTGCTGGGGTGAAAATATCTGCACAAAATTTATGTTGAAGGCGTTAAATGAAAACTCAAACATTTTGAGGCTTAACATAACCACGCCCTGGCCATATAAATAAGCAAAAAAAAAACTGAAAAACGTAACTTGGTTTTCACTTATATGAGGCACGCAGCAAGCAATTGCTGTAGGAGGAGGTGAAGGAGTAGAGGGCTGCAGTGGGGAGTGCCATACATACATAATGCTTTTCGCATGCAACTTCCATACACAGTTGCCAGTAAAAAGCCAGGGCCCACATGTGGTTCATGCGTAATAACTTCAGATTTGACGGTGAAGAAACTTGTTTCTCTTGGGCTGGCAGAACTGAAAACTTGGAAACTCTTTTCTTATACCCATTGAAAATGTTAGATCGTTGAAATTTAATTAAAATTCCTAATAAGATCGGACACAAACACGGAAAGTATGTACAAAATAATTTTGCTTGCACTTATGAAATTTTTCCCATTTTCCTACTGTGCAGTGGGAAAGTATGAGGTGAGGCAAGCGAATGAAAGAAATCACCCAAAATCAAGGGTAAAGGGTATTTTTTTAGTCGTTTTCGCCCGATTGCAACGCTCCCACTTGTTGTTTTGAAAGTTTTCTTCTATTTGCTGATACATACACAAACATAATTAAGTTAGAAAATAGAAAGTAAAACGCATTGAAACTGCATTAAAGATTAATCACTGACTTCCTCTCTTTCCAATCTATTTTATATCTTACAGATATGGCGCTGAACTGGTGGCCATTGATACCTATGCGGAGAACAATGAAACTCTGGCCATAGCCCGTGCCAGTGATCCCAATCAAAGGGCATCGGATAAGTATTGGTTGGGTCTGGCCTCGCTAGACGATTTGCGCACAAATACTTTGGAGTCTGCATCGGGAGCTTTGATTTCGCAATACTCGGGTTTCTGGTCATTGAATCAACCCAGTGCCGAATCGGGTGAATGTGTGGCTGCCAGTTTTGCGGGCAAATCGCAAAGTTGGGATTTGGGTACGTGTGAATCGCTGTTGCCCTTCATGTGTCGTGCCCCGGCCTGTCCGCAGGGAGCTTTGCATTGTGCCAATGGTTTGTGCATTAATCAGGCCTTTAAGTGCGATGGCAGCGATGATTGTGGCGATGGTACCGATGAATTGGACTGTCCCGCTCAGTGTCATTATCATATGCAATCGGGTGGCGATGTCATTGAGACGCCCAACTATCCGCATAAATATGGAGCTTTGAGCAAATGCAAATGGACGTTGGAAGGTCCCTTGGGTAGCAACATTATTTTGCAATTCCAGGACTTTGAGACCGAAAAGACTTTTGACACGGTACAGATTCTAGTGGGTGGACGCACTGAAGACAAATCAGTGTCGCTGGCCACACTCAGTGGCAAGCAGGATTTGACCACGCAACCCTTTGTATCGGCCTCCAATTTTATGATTGTGAAATTTACCACCGATGGCAGTGTGGAGCGCAAGGGTTTCAGGGCTACCTGGAAGACCGAGGCCAAGAATTGCGGTGGTACCTTGAAGGCTAATCTACAGCGTCAAATACTGACCAGTCCTAACTATCCCAAACAATATCCGGGCGGTCTGGAGTGCTTGTATGTGATCAAAGCTCAACCGGGACGTATTATCTCCATAGAGGTCGATGATTTGGATGTGGCAGAGGGACGCGACTATTTAATGATACGTGATGGTGATTCCCCCATGAGTCGCACCATTGCCAAGCTTACGGGCAAGACTGCACAAAATGAACGTGTCATCATCTCCACGGGAAATGCTTTGTATCTGTATTTCAAGTCTAGTCTGGGTGAAGCTGGCAAGGGTTTCAGCCTGCGGTATATACAGGGCTGCAAGGCTACCATAACGGCTAGAAATGGTACTGTGACCTCACCAGCCTTTGGCCTGGCCGATTATCCCAAGAATCAGGAATGTTACTTTACCATTCGGAATAATGCCCGAGCTCCGCTCTCCCTGAAATTTGATAAGTTTACGGTACACAAGAGCGATAATGTGCAGGTCTACGATGGTTCTTCTACTTCGGGATTACGTTTGCACTCGGGAAATGGTTTTACAGGAACGGCAGCACCTAAATTGACTTTGACTGCCTCATCTGGAGAGATGCTGATCAAGTTTGCTTCAGATGCCTTACACAATGCTGCAGGGTAAGTTGTACTGTACTTGGTTTTTAGTCGATAATTTTTAGAGTGACCATAACATTTTTACAGTACATATTTACATATTTCGATAATCGATCATTTTTAGAGTGACCATAACATGTTTACTGTACATTTTAACAAATTTTGACCATACATTTTAAGAATTATTCACTCAAGAACTATTTTCCAAATTCACAACGAAAGTTTGTAATTTATAGATCCCCCAGAAATCTCAAGAGGATTTCGCAGAATCTATTTAATTTCTAACAAGAACTGTTTGGTTTTATTTAGGTTACTAGATCAGATTACAATAGATTTCATTTGTACGGTTTTGCTTCCTTATAATCTAGTAATATAACTTTTTCTTGTCTCTTTATATATAAAGTAATTGTGGTCTATAATAATAGGCTATCTTTCATTTTTCGAAAATAGTGTTCGAAATGTATAAAATAGATTTTCTCACAAGAAAACAAAATTTTCTTAATTTTTGAATATCCATCAGCGAATAGTTAGACACATCTCTTTGGATTGAGAATGATATATACAAGCGCTGATATGCTTCTCCACCATAGTCCAATTAGGTCCAGAAGCAAACCCGCGGAACGGGTATAGTTCGTGGTTTTTGGGTACTTCAAATCGGACCGAGCCGGTTCAAAAAATTATGTCCGTCTTCTTTCAAATAACAAATCACCCTAAAAGGGCCATTTTCGCCCTAATTTATAGAAAATCGCCCAAAAAAGGGCAAAAGTCGAATCACCTTAATATAAAAAAAAACTTTTCTAAAAATTATAGAAATTTGTTTCTCAATAATAGGGTGAAAAGCCCTAAAAACTAGAAAGTTTTTCTGAATTTTATGGCTATTTTTCTAAAAAGTAAGAACATTTTTTTCTCAAATTTACGGTCTTGGACACGCCCACTCACAACTCCACTCCCATTTACTTTGTGTGATTGACTTTTAAAAATTCCTCATTTATAAAATTTAAAATTTTTTTTCTTTCCATTACTGGGATTTGAACTCAGGATCAGGTTTGCCAGAACAAGAGGTTCAAAAGTTGCTAGATTTAAAAAAAAAATTGCTAGAAATATCAAAAAATAAAAGAAAAGTTGTTAAAACAAAAAGCTAAAAACTTCAATATTAATTTTAAAAGAAACCATGAACGACCGCCGCAAATTTTTTCAATGATAATTCTTTATAATTCGCGGTGTATCGATGGAACTATTTTGGAATTTTTTGAGCACATACTTCACACTTACCAAAATTACTTTTCAAGGTGCTAAGACTAACAAATTCTTTTTTGGAGTCCGAGCCGAACCCGAATCTAAGTACAACGAAAGCTGAAAGGCCAAAAAACGCTGATAATTATGTACCGGAATTTAGTAACTTCGTCCATATCAGCAATATTTGAGTTTTTTTGCTCATTATAATGAATAAAAATATTTTGCCAACAATCCATAGTAGTCAATTTCTTCGAAAGAATTTCAAGACTGAAAACACCCTGAATGTTTTCATTGGACTATCACTACTGTGGATAGAACCCTTCATGGGGGCTCAGTACCGAATCAGTACTGCAATCTGTGAAAAGTTGGTACTAAAAACATGGCTTCACTTACTTGCTCTTCGGTCATGAATCTAATACAGGCAATGCTTTTTAGGCATAAATTGAAGTATTAAGTCTCATGAATCTCGACCGAAATCACTCATGAACTAAAGCAATTTCTTATTATTATGCCTTAAATGATATTATTATCACTCCGAAATTCACTTCTGATACTTTTTACTCAGGGGAAGTTTTATAACAAACGTTTCCAACGAATTTAATAGGCGTTTCGCACTTCGTCATAAAAATTTAAAAATTGCTAGAAATAGCTAAACAAATTTTTAAGTTGCTAGATTTATAGCTAATAGCACTTCCAAAAATTTATAAGCATTTCCACTTTCAAAAATGCTAGATCTAGCAACTAAATAGCTAAAATGGCAACACTGCTCAGGATCTCGACATACTACAACAATCGCTTACATCGGCGTCTCAGCCATCACCACCACAGTAGGCAATTCTGCCCATGCGTCCATCATATCATTTTGGAACGAATTCAGAAAGCAGGAATTAAGCTTAGAGGAGGGCTGTTATTTTTATAGAACGTTGAGGTCGTGGGCGTCCTTCAATTTCAGGAATCACTTTTTTCTGAGTGTAGTCCTTGTGCAACGAATTTGCAGAAAGAAAACAGCACACAGTAACTTCGAAAAATTTTAAGAGGAAGGATTTAGAAAAGCTTTCTTAAAATTAGGGTTGGTTTTCTTAATTTTAAAACAAAATGCGCTAAATTTTCAACGATTATACCTAAAATTACCCTAAACCAAAATTACCCTAAAATTAAGAAAAGGCAATAAAGCAACTTCACCTTAAAATTGAGAAAAAGTTCACATTTTCTAAATTTTAGAAAAGTTTTTCTTAAAAATTTATATTTAGGGTAGCTTTTCTAAATATGAGAAAAAGTTTTCTTGATTATAGAAATATTTTAAGGTACAAAAAGGTAGAGGCTACCTTTCAATTTAAAAAAAAAACTTAGGCAATAGTGGAATCAGTCGAAAAGATCGGTATTAAGCATAACAACAATGAAATTGGAATGTGAATTCGACCTAAAGCAAATTAATTCGTGTATTTTAAACGATTCATTCAAACTTACAAAAAGGAGGTAAATTCTTAAGCGACCTAAGAAGCTATAAGCCAAAGCTCAAACCAAAACCTAATAAAGAGCTCGAACCCCCAAGCCGAAAAAAATTAGAGTTATACAGCCTTGGCAAATTTCTCTCAATATAGGGATAGTGATATCTCTATTTTACTTGTTTTTAGTCAAGTTTTATCTCAAGTTTTTTTCCATTGCTTCTTTTTGAAATTAAAAAAAAAAACAGTTGTTGGGATTAATGACCTGTTCTTAATTATTTAAGAAATGCTTGTTAGCCGTCGACGCAGAACTTTCCTCTCTACAATTGATTGCTTTCTTAAAAATTGTTTATTCCCAAATCTTAAAAGATTTTTTGCATTATCATAATCACTTTTATTTGTTTCCTCATGCAGATGGTCGGCCACCTTCTCTGCTGACTGCCCTGAACTACAGCCTGGCATTGGTGCCTTGGCCTCCAGTCGTGATACCGCTTTTGGTACGCTGGTCAGCTTTACATGTCCCATTGGACAGGAGTTTGCCACCGGCAAGACGCGTCTGGTAACTGAATGTTTGCCTGGTGGCAACTGGAGTGTCTCCTACATACCCAAGTGTCAGGGTAAGTTGTGATCTAATCCAATCCGCTTTCAAATGATACTATTTCCCTTTCTTCCCTCACAGAGGTCTACTGCGGTCCTGTGCCACAAATTGATAACGGCTTCTCCATTGGCTCTTCGAATGTCACCTATCGCGGCATTGCCATGTACCAGTGCTATGCTGGTTTTGCCTTTGCCTCGAGTGCACCCATTGAGAAGATCTCTTGCTTACCGGATGGACGCTGGGAGCGTCAGCCTCATTGTATGGCCTCGCAGTGTGCCGCCTTACCAGAGGTATCCCACGCAAATGTGACTCTCTTAAATGGAGGTGGACGTAGTTATGGCACCATTGTCAAGTACGACTGTGAACCGGGTTATGAGAGGAATGGTCACCCTGTACTAACTTGTATGTCGAATGGTACCTGGAGTGGGGATGTACCCAAATGCACCCGTAAACGTTGCTATGAATTCCCTGAGATTGAGAATGGTTTTGTGGTGGATTCGGCACGTGCCTATCTCTATGGAGATGAGGCAAGAGTACAATGCTATAAGGGCTACAAGCTAATTGGCAGTAATATCATGCGTTGTAGTGAGGCCCAGAGATTTGAGCAACCACCCAGCTGTGAGGACATCAATGAGTGCAGCTCTTCTCAATGTGACTTGACCACCACCGAGTGCTTGAATACCAATGGCTCGTTCCATTGTCAGTGTCGTTCTGGTTTTACGGCTACCACCGAGTGCAGACCAGTGGCTGACCTGGGATTGGGTAATGGTGGTATACCCGACGACAGCATAAGTACTTCGGCTAGTGAACCGGGCTATAGCAAGAGCTTGTTGCGTTTGAATACCAATGGTTGGTGTGGACTGTCTCTAGAGCCTGGCGCCAATTGGATTTTGATAGATTTAAAAGCACCTACCATACTGCGTGGATTCCGTACCATGTCGGTGCAACGTCCCGATGGCAATGTGGCCTTCAGTTCGGCAGTACGTCTGCAATATACCAACGAATTGACGGATGTCTTTAAGGATTATGCCAATCCAGATGGTACCGCTGTTGAGTTTAGAATACTAGAGCCCACGCTGTCCATACTCAATCTCCCGCTCCCCATTGAGGCACGCTATATACGCTTCCGTATACAGGATTATGTGGGAGCACCCTGCCTGCGCATGGAACTGATGGGTTGCACTCGTTTAGATTGTGTGGACATTAATGAGTGTAGCAAGAATAATGGAGGCTGTGATCAGAAATGTATCAACTCACCCGGAGGTTATTCGTGCGCCTGTAATACGGGATATCAATTGTATACCTCAAATGGTACGGCTGGTTATCATATTGAACGCTCTGAGACGGGTGAACGTGATGGTGATAGCTATCAGCGTAATAAGACTTGTGTGCCATTGATGTGTCCCGAACTGGAGGCCCCGGAGAATGGTCAACTGTTGAGTGATCGTAATGATTATCATTTTGGAGATGTGGTACGGTTCCAGTGCCACTTTGGTTATATTATGAGTGGCAGTTCAGCGGCTCTTTGCTTGTCGAGTGGACAATGGAATGCCAGCGTGCCGGAATGCAATTGTAAGTATGCTTCATTGTACTTTAACTTCAATCTGGAACTAAATTTCTTCTATATTGTTTTTGCAGATGCCAAGTGCGTTTCTTTACCGGATGATAAGCTGGAAGGTTTGACCGTGGCTCGACCTGACCCCGAGTCAGTGCTGGTGCCTTTCCGTGACAATGTGACCATTACTTGTGGTTCGGCTGGACGTCAACTACGTGCCACCGCGTCGTCTGGTTTCAGACAGTGTGTGTATGATCCCAAGCCGGGTCTACCGGACTACTGGCTATCGGGTATGCAGCCTTCTTGTCCTCGTGTAGATTGCTATGCACCCATGCCCACGCCTGGAGCTGAGTATGGTCAGTTTGTGGATACACGCTATCAGAGCAGCTTCTTCTTTGGCTGCCAGAATACCTTTAAGCTGGCTGGCCAAACTGCACGTCACGACAACGTGGTACGCTGTGGCGCCGAAGGCATTTGGGACTTTGGTGACCTGCGTTGCGAGGGACCAGTGTGCGAAGATCCCGGCAGACCCGCCGATGGACGTCAGTTGGCACGCAGCTATGAGCAAAGTTCTGAGGTTTACTTTGGTTGCAATCGTCCTGGTTATATACTGATCAATCCTCGTCCAATTACCTGCATACGCGAGCCAGAGTGTAAGGTGATCAAACCTTTGGGCTTGAGTTCGGGCAGAATACCCGACTCGGCCATCAATGCCACTTCGGAGCGACCCAATTATGAAGCCAAGAATATACGCTTGAACTCGGCCACCGGTTGGTGTGGCAAACAGGAGGCCTTCACCTATGTCAGCGTGGATCTGGGACAAATCTATCGTGTCAAAGCCATACTGGTTAAGGGTGTGGTAACCAATGACATCGTGGGACGTCCCACCGAGATACGCTTCTTCTACAAGCAGGCAGAGAGTGAGAACTATGTGGTCTACTTCCCCAATTTCAATCTGACCATGCGTGATCCGGGTAACTATGGAGAGCTGGCCATGATCACCTTGCCCAAGTATGTGCAGGCGCGTTTTGTGATTCTGGGCATTGTCAGCTATATGGATAATGCTTGTTTGAAATTCGAACTGATGGGTTGTGAGGAACCCAAACAGGAACCATTATTGGGTTACGATTATGGCTACTCACCTTGCGTGGATAATGAGCCGCCCATTTTCCAGAACTGCCCGCAGCAGCCAATTGTGGTGCGTCGGGATGAGAATGGTGGGGTATTGCCAGTGAACTTTACCGAGCCCACGGCCGTGGATAATTCAGGGTCCATAGCACGCCTTGAGATTAAGCCCCAGAACTTCCGCACACCAAGTCATATCTTCAAGGACACGGTGGTCAAGTATGTGGCCTTTGATTATGATGGAAATGTGGCTATATGTGAAATTAACATCACCGTACCAGATGTCACCCCTCCACTGCTGCAGTGTCCACAGAGCTATGTCATAGAGCTGGTGGATCGTCAGGATAGCTACAATGTGAATTTCAATGATACGCGCAAGCGTATAAAGACTTCCGATGAAACGGGTGAGGTGCGTCTGCAGTTTACGCCGGAGAGGGCTACCATTAAAATTGGCAACTTTGAGAATGTGACAGTTACGGCCACGGATAAGTACAACAATCGTGCTAGTTGCCACTTCCAGGTCTCGGTACAGGCTTCACCCTGTGTGGATTGGGAACTTCAACCGCCTGCCAATGGAGCCATCAATTGCTTGCCCGGAGATCGGGGTATTGAGTGCATAGCCACCTGCAAGCCAGGCTTCCGCTTTACTGACGGTGAACCACTCAAGACCTTCTCTTGTGAGACTTCTCGCCTGTGGCGTCCCACATCAGTGGTACCAGACTGCGTTTCCGAGAACACCGAACAGGCAGCCTATCATGTAACCGCCACCATTACCTATCGTGCCAATGGTGCAGTGGCTCAGTCCTGTCTGGGACAATATCAGGAGGTCTTATCGCAGCATTACACAGGATTGAATCAATTGCTGTCGCAGCGCTGCTCAGCGGTGAATGTCAATATGAATGTTACCTTTGTGAAGTCTGTGCCCAGTTTGCTGGAGGAGAATGTGGTCAAGATGGATTTCATACTCTCCATACTGCCGGCTGTACGACAACCACAGCTGTACGATCTCTGCGGTTCCACTTTAAATTTGATCTTTGATCTGAGCGTACCCTATGCCAGTGCCGTGATTGATGATCTACTCAACATCTCCAACATAGGCAACCAGTGTCCACCACTGCGTGCACTTAAATCGAACATATCTAGGGGATTTAATTGCAATGTGGGAGAAGTCTTGAATATGGATACGAGTGATGTGCCACGTTGTCTGCATTGCCCTGCTGGAACCTATGTTTCAGAGGGTCAAAACAGCTGCACCTACTGTCCGCGAGGCTACTATCAAAATCGTGATCGTCAGGGCACCTGCCTACGCTGCCCGGCCGGTACCTACACCAAGGAGGAGGGTTCCAAGTCACTGAATGACTGCATACCCGTGTGCGGTTATGGTACCTATTCACCCACTGGTCTAGTACCCTGTTTGGAATGTCCTCGCAATTCATTTACCAGTGAACCACCCACGGGTGGTTTCAAGGATTGCCAGGCCTGTCCAGCTCAGTCGTTTACCTATCAGCCAGCTGCCTCCAACAAGGCTCATTGCCGTGCCAAGTGTGCTCCCGGCACTTATTCCGCTACTGGCCTGGCTCCCTGCTCTTCCTGTCCGCTGCATCATTATCAGGGTGCGGCCGGAGCACAGAGTTGCAATGAGTGTCCCAGCAACATGAGAACAGATACAACGGCCGCAAAGGGTCGCGAGCAGTGCAAACCAGTGGTCTGTGGTGAGGGAGCCTGCCATCATGGTGGTCTGTGTGTTCCCATGGGACATGATATCCAATGCTTCTGTCCGGCTGGTTTCTCGGGACGTCGCTGTGAACAGGATATAGATGAATGCGCCTCGCAACCCTGTTTCAATGGAGGTCAGTGCAAGGACTTGCCGCAGGGCTATCGCTGCGAGTGTCCAGCGGGCTATTCGGGCTTGAATTGTCAGGAGGAGGCCAGCGACTGTGGTAATGACACTTGTCCGGCACGTGCCATGTGCAAGAATGAGCCCGGCTTTAAGAATGTCACCTGCCTCTGCCGTAGTGGCTATACTGGTGAGCAATGCGATGTTACCATAGATCCCTGCACCGCCAATGGCAATCCATGTGGAAATGGAGCCAGCTGTTTGGCTCTACAGCAGGGACGCTACAAATGTGAATGTCTACCGGGTTGGGAGGGTCTTCACTGCGAGCAGAATATCAATGATTGTGCCGAGAATCCCTGCCTGTTGGGCGCTAATTGCACGGACTTGGTCAATGATTTCCAGTGTGCCTGTCCTCCAGGTTTTACCGGAAAACGTTGTGAGCAGAAGATTGACTTGTGTCTATCGGAACCTTGCAAACATGGCACCTGCGTGGATCGTCTGTTTGATCATGAGTGTGTGTGTCATCCGGGATGGACGGGTCCTGCCTGCGATGTGAATATTGATGATTGTCAGAACCGACCCTGCTCCAATGAGGGTATCTGTGTGGATCTGGTGGATGGTTATAGCTGCAACTGTGAGCCTGGTTACACGGGCAAGAACTGTCAGCATACTATAGATGATTGTGCCTCGAATCCCTGCCAGCATGGAGCCACCTGTGTGGATCAATTGGATGGCTTTAGCTGCAAGTGTCGACCCGGCTATGTGGGTCTCAGCTGTGAGGCGGAAATCGATGAGTGTCTGAGTGATCCTTGTAATCCGGTGGGCACCGAACGTTGTCTGGATTTGGATAATAAATTTGAGTGTGTGTGCCGGGATGGCTTTAAGGGTGCTCTGTGTGAGACGGATATTGATGACTGTGAAGCTCAACCCTGTCTCAACAATGGCATCTGTCGCGATCGTGTGGGTGGCTTTGAGTGCGGCTGTGAACCGGGTTGGAGTGGCATGCGTTGCGAGCAGCAAGTGACCACCTGTAATCTGCAGGCTCCTTGCCAAAATGATGCCAGTTGCATTGATCTGTTCCAGGATTACTTCTGTGTATGTCCCAGTGGTACCGATGGCAAGAATTGCGAGACCGCTCCAGAGCGTTGTATAGGCGATCCTTGCATGCATGGCGGCAAATGTCAAGACTTTGGTTCGGGCCTGAATTGCAGTTGCCCAGCGGATTACTCTGGTATAGGATGTCAATATGAGTATGATGCCTGCGAAGAGCATGTGTGTCAGAATGGAGCCACCTGTGTGGACAATGGAGCCGGCTATAGCTGTCAATGTCCAGCCGGTTTTACGGGCAAGAACTGCGAGCAGGATATTGTGGACTGCAAGGATAACTCTTGTCCACCCGGCGCTAGTTGTGTGGATCTTACCAATGGCTTCTATTGTCAGTGCCCCTTCAATATGACCGGCGATGATTGCCGCAAGGCCATACAAGTGGACTACGATTTGTACTTCAGTGATCCTACACGTTCGACAGCTGCTCAGGTGGTACCCTTCCCCACGGGCGAGGCCAACAGTCTTACGGTGGCCATGTGGGTGCAATTTGCTCAGAAGGATGACACGGGCATCTTCTTTACCTTATATGGTGTGGAATCTGCACGCATGACCCAACGTCGTCGTCTGTTGCTGCAAGCTCACTCCAGCGGTGTACAAGTCTCACTCTTCGAGGATGCTCCGGATGTGTTCTTGAGCTTTGGCGAATATACCTCGGTGAATGATGGTCAATGGCATCATGTGGCCGTGGTCTGGGATGGTCTCACTGGACAATTGCAATTGATTACGGAAGGCTTGATAGCCAGTAAATTGGAATATGGAGCTGGCGGTGCCCTACCTTCGCATCTATGGGCTGTTTTGGGACGTCCTCAACCGGATACGGTTAAACATGATTTGGCCTACTCGGATAACGGTTTCCAGGGTACCGTCACCAAGGCTCAAGTTTGGGCACGAGCTTTGGACATCACCTCAGAGATACAGAAACAAGTGCGCGACTGTCGCTCTGAACCGGTGCTCTATCCTGGTCTTATCTTGAATTGGGCAGGCTATGAACTCACATCTGGTGGAGTGGAGCGAAATGTACCTTCGCTGTGTGGACAACGCAAGTGTCCGGTGGGCTATACTGGAGCCAATTGTCAGCAGTTGGTCGTAGACAAGGAGCCACCCATAGTCGAACATTGTCCGGGAGATCTGTGGGTCATAGCCAAAAATGGTTCGGCGGTGGTTACCTGGGATGAGCCGCACTTTAGCGATAATATAGGAGTAACCAAAATCTATGAGCGTAATGGACATCGTTCAGGTACTACACTATTGTGGGGCACCTATGACATCACTTATATAGCCTCTGATGCGGCTGGAAATACGGCCTCCTGTAGCTTCAAGGTGTCGCTGTTGAGTAAGTAGAAATTGTAGCCCAAACACTGAATCATTAAATAACAATGACTTACTTCTTTGCAGCCGACTTCTGTCCCAACTTGGCCGATCCAGTGGGTGGCTCACAGGTGTGCAAGGACTGGGGTGCTGGTGGTCAGTTCAAGGTGTGTGAGATTGCCTGTAATGCAGGTTTGCGCTTCTCTGAACCCGTGCCCGAGTTTTATACCTGTGGCGCGGAAGGCTTCTGGCGTCCCACACGTGAACCCTCCATGCCTTTGGTCTATCCGTCTTGCTCACCCGCTAAGCCAGCACAACGTGTCTTCCGCATCAAAATGCTGTTCCCCTCGGATGTGCTGTGCAATAAGGCGGGTCAGGGAGTGCTACGTCAGAAGGTAACCAATTCGGTTAATGCATTGAATCGCGATTGGAACTTCTGCTCTTATGCCATTGAGGGTACCAGGTAAATAGTAGCAAGTGGAACACTAGACATTGCGGATTTCCTAAACATTTTTTTACAGGGAATGCAAAGACATACAAATCGATGTGAAATGCGATCATTATCGCGCTGCTCAGAACAATCGTGTACGTCGTCAGGTCAAGGATGGCGGTGTCTATGTCATGGAAGCTGCACTACCAGTGGTCAAGTGAGTTAATTTGCCGCCTAATGCATGTGGTTGTAGCAAGTACTATGTGTTATATGTTCCCCCCAAAAAAAACTCTAGCGAGGATGATGATCTCACATTGACGGGGGTTCGTCAGGGACGCCAACAAACTGGCGGTGATACATACACGCTGGAAATAGCCTTCCCGGCTGTTAAGTATGTCAAAACGATAAAGAACAATTGCACCCGAACTCCATCTCTCCAGCATATCCATGCACCCAAACCAAATCAACTAATGCTTTAGCTAACACCATTTTACATTATATAAGCGTGCTAATCTCATACAAATAATACCCCGAAATCTTAAATCTTGTTATAGACTGGAACTAACCATAATATTCTTTTTACTTAGCGATCCTGTGATACACACCTCAACGGGTGAACGTTCAAATGTCAAGCAACTGCTGGAGAAACTTATTCTAGAGGATGATCAATTTGCTGTTCAAGAAATTCTCCCCAACACTGTTCCAGATCCTGCTTCGTTGGAGCTGGGTTCGGAGTATGCTTGCCCGGTGGGTCAGGTGGTTATGATACCCGACTGTGTACCTTGTGCCATAGGCACTTACTACGATGTCGCCAACAAGACCTGTGTAGCCTGCGCCCGTGGCACTTATCAATCCGAGGCTGGACAGCAACAGTGCAGCAAGTGTCCTGTCATAGCTGGACGTCCTGGCGTAACCGCTGGTCCGGGCGCACGCTCTGCTGCCGATTGTAAAGAACGTTGTCCAGCTGGCAAGTATTTCGATGCTGAGACTGGTCTGTGCCGCTCATGTGGACATGGGTTCTATCAGGCCAATGAGGGAGCCTTCAGTTGTGATCTGTGCGGACTTGGTCAGACCACACGCTCGACGGAGGCCACTTCGCGCAAAGAATGTCGCGATGAATGCAGCTCAGGTCAACAGCTGGGAGCCGATGGACGTTGTGAACCTTGTCCTAGGGGTACCTATCGACTACAAGGTGTACAACCTTCCTGTGCTGCTTGTCCTTTGGGTCGCACCACTCCCAAGGTGGGTGCCAGCTCTGTGGAAGAGTGCACCCTACCCGTTTGCTCACCTGGCACCTATTTGAATGGCACTCTTAATATGTGCATTGAGTGCCGTAAGGGCTTCTATCAGTCTGAGTCGCAGCAGACCTCTTGTATTCAATGTCCACCCAATCACGGCACTAAAATCACCGGAGCCACCTCGAAGAGCGAGTGCACCAACCCTTGTGAACACATTGCCGAGGGTAAACCTCATTGTGCTGTGAATGCTTATTGTATTATGGTGCCCGAAACTTCCGACTTCAAGTGCGAATGCAAGCCTGGATTCAATGGTACGGGCATGGTCTGTGACGATGTCTGTGATGGTCATTGCGAAAACTCTGGCACTTGTGTTAAGGATCTGAAGGGTACACCCTCGTGCCGCTGTGTGGGCTCATTTACGGGTCCTCATTGTGCCGAACGTTCAGAGTTTGCGTACATAGCCGGTGGTATAGCTGGAGCCGTGATCTTTATTATCATCATAGTGCTGCTTATTTGGATGATTTGTGTGAGATCCACGAAAAGACGCGATCCCAAGAAAATGCTTACACCTGCCATTGATCAGACGGGCTCACAGGTGAACTTCTACTATGGCGCACACACACCATATGCGGAGTCCATAGCGCCGTCTCATCATAGCACCTATGCCCATTACTATGACGACGAGGAAGATGGCTGGGAAATGCCCAACTTTTATAATGAAACGTACATGAAGGATGGTAAGAAATTGAATAGGAAGGAAGAAATGGAATGAATGGTATAATGTACATTTATTTTTTTTATAGGTCTACATGGCGGCAAGATGAGCACGTTGGCCAGGTCCAATGCATCGCTCTATGGAACTAAAGAAGACTTATACGATCGACTGAAACGTCACGCCTATACGGGCAAGAAAGGTAAGCAGTATTAGAAATAATTGAATAATAGTCAGTAAAGGCTTCGATAAATTGAATAGATTCCTCCTATAGCTGACGTAAAATTTCATAGTCTGAAATGTATATTATAGCTGCTGAACTATTAAACTCTTACTACAGGGTGGCTGATGAATATTGCTACATTAAGAAAGTCAAATAACTTTTTTTTCATTGTATGGAATACATTTTTCTTTTATTCATGTTAAAACTCATTCAATTTTATTAAATATAGCTTAACTAGATCTAAAAATAATTGAATTTTAATGCCCCCTGCTCGTTAATGCATGTGCGGCATCTTATCAAAAAGTTGTTCATTACTGCTTGGAGAGTTGACACAGGAATAGCCGCAATTGTTGCTCGAATGGATTGCTTTAGTTCATTCAAATTTGTCGGTTTTGTTTTGTAGACCTTTGTTTGCAATAACCCAATAAGAAAAAGTCAGGTGCAGTAAGGTCGGGCGACCTGGGGGGCCAACGGAATGTGGATTTTCTGAATATCAGCTTATTGGGAAATTTTCGTCGCAATTCTGTCATAACAGGCTGGGCTATGTGAGGAGTTGCACCATCTTGCTGAAACCCCACAGACTTGAAAGGAATTCTCTTTCGGCGTAATTCTGGATAGAAAACCTCTCTCAGCATGCTCAAGTAATGGTCTCCAGTAGGGCCCGACAATGCAGCGTGATGAAACTTCACACCACTCTGTCTTACGAAGTGGATGCAATTCCATCTCATGGAGTATCTGTGGGTTGGAAGTACTCGATATTCGACAATTTTGTTTGTTTATGTTGCCGTTTAAGTCGAAATGGGCCTCGTCAGACATAAAAAGACAGTTCAACATGTTTTCGTCCTCTTCCACCATTTGAAGCATCTTCTGGCAATATTCCAAGTGAATCGGCAAGTCTGCTGCGTTCAGTTTGTTGGCCATTTGAATTTTATATGGAAATAAGTTCAAATCATTGTGCATAATTGACTGCAATGAGTGTCTGCTTATAGCCATTTGAGCAGAAAAGTTCTTTGTGGAAACTCTTGGATTGTTTTGTATGGCTGCAGCTACCGCAGCGATTGTTTCCCCCGTTCGAACTATAGGGCTTCGATGATAAGGTCTTCTTTCGGCTTTACCACGCTCGGCAAAATCGTTAACAAGTCTCATTATGGTCTATCTGGTAGGAGGATCGCCGCCAAACGTTAACACTCTTCGAACCGAAACTACGGACTCCAGGGCGTGATTGCGGCGGACAATCCAAATTCTTGTTTCAATGTCCCCCCAATTATCCATTTTCCATAAATTGAAATATCAATCTACAAAACAAAAAACAAATTAAGTAGATTCATCAAATAGAAAAAAAGTTATTCAATTTTTTTTGGTAGCAGCTTTCATCAGCCACCCTGTATTTAGCGGAAGACTCTGCAGACTTTCTGGAAATATCAACAATCTAAGTTTAAAAAAATCGATATCTAATATATCGAGTCCACCAAATATAGATAGTTCGCTTCCTAAAGCCTTTTAGGATTTGAAAGAACCGTTGGTAGTGGCCATCTAGTGCATCTATGGAACGGAATATACAGAGCTTGTGTAATCTCGTTTAAATGCATTTGAAATTTTCAAAAAGCTTTATAGTATTATTTGAGTAGGTTTGTAGCCACGGTATAAAATATTAGGACCGATCAATACTTTAGCATATAAACATGATTCGATTCGTTGAAACGAGACATAACCATTTAGACTGTTGTGATACATATATCGGTGAAAGAAGTACAAGAAGTATCATCTCAGAATATTGCATATCGCCTAACAAAAGCATCGATATATCGAAACGATATTGACAACGTAAAATAACAGCGGCTACGCTGAATAGCACATGTTATATGTGCACGAAGCTCGAAGAAGACTGAAAAGAAGGATACTAACGGACTAAAACCAACAAGATTTCGGTATCGGATTGTCATCACAGAACATCTTAAAAAAATCTAGTTTCTTTTTAAGATTTGATAAAGAAAAGTCAAAAAATACGATATTCGCTGAACAGTTTCGCAATGTCTGCAAAAAAGAAGTTTTGAACTATTAAGTAGAGAGAAACAATAATACTTCAACTGCTGATTCAGATTTCCTTGGGTCATAATAGGAAAGAAACATTATTTTGGTTTCTTGTAACCAATTCGCTACGAGAGGACTCTGAAAGGACTCTTCTTTTCTAAAATCCCTCTGAAATTCAGAGTCTGAATATACTCGTATATGAAAATATAAAGAATAGAATTTAAGTTACCTCTAAATAATTGAATTGACGTATTTTATTTATATCCTTATTTTTATCTATTTTCAGAAAAGAGTGACAGTGATAGCGAAGTGCAGTAATCAATCAACGAGAAAATCATTAGAAAAAGAAGAAACCCATATGTAATTGTAAAAGCTGCTTTAATGTAAAATGTGGTCATAAATGGAATGGAATGCAGAGGCAAAGTTCTAACACTGCCCCCCTCAAATACTCATTACAAGCGAAACTTTTCTACTATGAACACAGGAAAGCTTTGCATTGAATCAACGTAATAGCCCATCCAACTCGGCAATTACGTGACTTAATGCAAAGCTTGGCTTGAACGAAGAAACAGAAATCTTACATTTAGTAACTTCCATATGTGCTCTTTAGGTATGCAACACAAAAAAACACAACTAAATGAGAAATTAAGTCGAACTTTAAATTTGTTTTAATCTTAAGTATTATTTACATCTACAAAAAAAACGAAAACTTTAAATTACCTTGCTTGAGAAGGTACTAAAATAGTTGGCAATACAATGAATGATGTTGAAAAATTCGCTGAGTGCTGTAAAAAGCAAAAATCAAATATAGTCGTTATTTTAAATTAATTTTATAAATTTCTTATGTAACTGTATAAAACAAATCAAAAACTGAAAAGAAAAGCCGAAACTAATTAAAGCAAATGCTTATGTTTATATTTAAAAGTCATCAAGGTTCTTTATTTCCTCTCCTGATTAATCTTCAAAGTACTTAACCCAGTCTTTGGCGCTTCGTTTTCTCTTCCACTCCAATTCCATCAAGCTTGGACTCAATTGGTATTGAGTGGGCTTGCGCTTTGGTGTCTTGTTCAAGTAGCGTATGGTATTATCAATGCGCAGAGCTGCTTGCGTCCGGATGTACTCATAATGACTATGAAAGAAATGGAAATGATCGGTGGCATGTCCAACCCAGGCCAAAATCAAGAAAGACGCTGGCAAGGTGAGGGATCCAACCCAAAAGCTTTCATATCTGGCATAATTGTCCGCCGAAACTAGTCCCATGAGCAGAAATATAGCTTTAGCGAGCGCAACGATAAGATATTCCAGATTGTCCCAAATGAGAAACATGCCCACCTCCAATAAAAAAATGGCAATAGCCGTTTCGTAGATATATTTCATGCCCGGGGACATAAAATCGAATTTTCGTGGTATCACCCGATTGTCATAGATAAGATCCAAGATGGCAAAACTCACAATGAGCGTGGGTAGTGAAGGACCAGGAGAAGGCAGCTTGGGATGTCTTCTGAGATAAACAGTTAGACGAAATATAATATGAACCACGGCGGCTATGCTCACAGCAAAAGCAGAGGCCATTACTGACTGTGGAACGAAATGGTGAGTTAAGAATATCATTTGAGAGCAGCCGAATAAGCTTACCTAATAACAAATTCGATTTCGATGGTCGATATTTAGACAAAAATTGATCACAAATTGATGAAAAGCACATAATAATATACAACAAAAATTTGAAATACTTATTCCAGACACTTACTAAAATGCTTAGTTGTTTTAAGTCCCATTTCAATGTAAATTCAAAAATATGACAGAGTTTTGACTATCCCAGTCGGATTTGTCGGAGCTTGGTTCCCAAAAGAATGCCTTCTGGCACACTTCTTTTTACTAGGAAGAATACACTACCAACTTTTGCTGTATGATGGAAGGCCTATAATCTGCTTGAAAACTAATGCACGTTCTTTTTGGCAGTAGGTTAGAAGCAAAGAAGTCTGCACAACATGCAAACGTCCCTTCTAAGGGCACGCATGCAGCACCCGTGCTATTGGACGATTGATGACCGTTCGTTTTTTTCAAAACATGTTTTTTTTGCCGTATGTTGGAAGGCATAAAATCTGCATAACATGCAAACGTCCCTTCTAATAGCACGAATCCAGCATGAAGCAGAGAAAGCCGAGCGTTTTACGAAGTTAAACCAACAACAACAACCCATGCAAACGTCCCTTCTAATAGAACAGTTCCTGCTGCGTTTCGACCCTATACAAAAGCGAAAGGAAGATTGCAGGACTTGGCAACTACTTCTAAGTGGCAAAAGTTGTATACGGGATGTGCTTCTAGCATGCAAGAAAGACTATGGATCATTTTACCCGTTTATGACTGGCAGTGATTGGAAAGGTACTCATTTTTTGTTATCTAGGTAAGGTACAAGGTAAATGTTAAAAAATATACATAGGTAAGGTAAAAGGTATCCAGAATTCTCAGTACCTAGGTAAAGGTACAGACAAAAAAGTTACTTTTAAATTTATTATTAAAATCAAAACAAAACAACCTTAGTTCATTACAAATATTTATTGAGTCAAACATTGATATAAGGAACTGTAAGGGCTTAAATCCAAAAAGAAGATTTGCAAATGGAACATTTTGATATGATTTGATGTTATATTATTAAACTTTTCTTATATACTTGATCGCTCCTTTTAATTACCCAAGCTTCGAATATTTCGTAACCTAGTCTGTTTCTTTTTGGTGTAAGTATTTGCCCTCCACAGCTAAAAATTTGTTTTAACTGGGTTAGAGCTAGGCAAAATGGCAGAATTCTTATAAAAACCTTTACAAATTTTTCAAAAGAGTTGCTACTATCGGCAAGACTTCCATTTCAATATTAGAATTTTCATAACAATTCTCTGTTTGGTACAATCTTACATTACTGGAATCGAAAAAGACTTCAGAATCCTTTGAACTTGAACTCTCATTGACAACAGTTTCCAAATTTTCCGTAATTTCTTCTACAAGCCAATCTTTAAAACACTTTTCAATTTTGTTGGTTTTATTTGGAATCCACTTCAATTCAAATTTTGGAAGCCTTAATAGTGGGCAAAACAAACGTCTTTGCCTCGTTTGAAGTCGAGTTTTCAATAAAAGAAAATCGATTTACAACTCCTTTTTTAAGAGCATCTTTAAGTGAATCATAATATTTCAAATTATTCAATCAATTTAGTTTATGTATTAATTAAAGTAAAGTAGGCAGCAAATATACTAAATAACAACGGGATTCGTCCTGCAGAAGATCAATAGCCTTTATGTCAGTAATATTATTCAATTATTGCAAAAAATTTCTGTATTTGTAAATAATGTTTTTTATTAAGTTGTAAAAAACACTTTTAAATTGTGCTTTAGTTCCTAAATAAGTTGAAAACTGTCATGAAAACTGTTCCATCTTGTGGCAAATTTTCTCAACTTCATCTGCTGCGTCTGTGGATCTGCTAACATCATTCCAAATTGCCGCGGCTTTCGCTAAGGAAGAGTTGTACATAAAACAGCTTGTATGATGTGTAAAGTAGAGCCTCCTCAGCATCTTTCGTGACAACTAAGTTCAAAGTGTGTGATGCGGCAGTCGTTCAAAGTAATTTGGTTTTTTTTTAAATTTTAATAATTAATAATTTTAATAATCGATCCGTGGACGCAAAAAAAAAAGACTCTTTCGATAAAGTACATAGTACCTTATCTATTAACAAGGTAAGGTAAATGAAAATGTAGATCTAGGTAAGGTAAAAGGAACCCAAAATTGTAAATACCTAGATAAGGTAAAAGATACACGAAATTTGTATCTAGGTATGTAAATTAGGCATATGACAAAATTTTAGAATCAAATTTACATGATCCTTCACGACGGGGGATACCAACGGAATACTTGTGTTTAATGCTGCTTTCCTTCCATGCAAAAGACATTGGGACTATTGGTAGCAAAAAAATTGCTTTCAATTTGAATGCACTTACATCCGTGACTTTTTAAATAGTTGCTCGCCAAGGTATCGACTATTTTGCCTATCGATAAAGCTGCTACCACTAACAGAAACAAAAAACAGCGTTGAAAGTTAAAGCAGGGGAAAAAATTAAAATGATTTGTCAATTTTCAACAAAAAGTTTATAAAAAAGCAATTCCATGTCCGTTTTTTGTGTTTGACTTCGAATTTTTTATCCATATGCATTTAGAACAGAGCAAGGCAAAAAATACATTTACATTTTTGCATTGGTGTGTGTGAGAGCAGCTCAAAAATTGCTCTCAATTTCAGTAGCAACGACTGCGTCGCGGCGTAGGAAAGCAAACAACGCAGCGGCGCTTGTACAGCTTATACTATGTGTGTTTGAGCAGCGCTGCTTTTAGACTTTTCCTATACACGCGAGATAGCAATCTGCCTGTCCCTGATTTAGAAGCACTTTAATTTCGTTAAATTTTAAAATTTAGCAAAAAAGACTTTTATAGCCTTGCAAAGTGTATTATAATTTTGACCAAAAGTTTGCAACGCATTGTGATATTCATTTCTGACCGCTTAAACTATATATTACTCTTTACCAGGGTGTCGAGCTGAGTTGATTTAGCCCTATCCGTCTGGCTGTTTTTACGCAAACTAGTCTATCAGTTTTGAAGCTATCGATCTTAAATTTTTCAGACTTCTTTTTTCTGCACGCTACTAATATTTCAAAACAGATCGGATCGGATGACTATATCTTATAGTTCCCATAGGAACGATCGGTCGAAAAAATAGTTTTAGTGAGAAAAACTTTTTTTTTTGAATGTAAACGTCTCTAAACTTCGTATTTATTAGGTTTCTATGCTTTTTCATAATACTACTAAGTTTGATAATCGGACAACAATATGGTATAGCTTCCATACAAAAGATGTGTCTAAAAAAAGACTTAGTAAGGAAAACTTTTTGTTTTTAATGGAACCATCCTAAAATTTGGCTATTACTTATTTTATATGTAAGTAAAAGTAAAATTAGCTTGTCAAGATGACACAGCCCCAAAGGGCCAAAGCCGAGCCTCTCTCAATCTCTTGGCTTGTGCGCTTCTAATTTTAGCACAAGAGAAAGGGGCCTACAGTTTAACGCCGAATCCGAACGGCAGTTTGAGAACCTTTTTTATTTTGAGAAGCATAATTACTGCAATGCTGGCGCCAACAGCAAAGAGGTGTGGCCGGGTGAAAAGTTTTATTCAAAGACAAAACTTTTCATTAGATGTTCCGAGGCGAGATCGAACCCACAACCTCATGCACAGCGGTCGCGCACTCTAGCCGCTGAGCCACCCGGCCACTCTTATTTTATATGCCTTCACCTAATTCTACAAAGTTATGTCAAAATCGGATGAATATAGCAAATAGCTTTCATAGGACCGATCGGTCGGAAAATGGGTCACAGTAAAAAAACTTTTTTGTCATTGTTACAGTTCTTTAACTTGAACATCATTATATAAAAACGAGCATTTGTAAGGGTATTAAAGCATTTTTCTTGAACTTTTTGAAAGGGGGAGTTTAAGTGGAGACAACTTTTTAAATAATCGAAAAAACAGTTTATCGATAATATTTCGATAGCTTTGGAAATACTTTAGAAAAAGATTGTTTAGTGAATTGGGGGAAGACCGACTTTCATTTTGTCGAGCAGAGAAATATATTAATTTGATGTTTAATTTCAGTACCAGCCATTCCAAATCATGGATTATTCATCTCTGATTCAGTAATGATCCAAACTAAAGGGTAACTTTAGCTAACTCTTAGAATAAAACGGGGTGTTTCTCCTCCGGGCCCGGACTTTTAAGAGGGGCCCGGACTTCTGAGAGGATTTTTGGCGAAAACTAAAATAAACTATGTACCCCCGTGCCCGGTATCCCCTCTCGTCAGGCCTGTTCTTGATCAGCATCAACAGCCGACTCGATTTAGTCATATCCGTCTGACCGTCCGTCCTTTCGTCCGTCTGTCATTCCGTATGTCTGTCCGTATGCACAAACAGATCTCAGAGATGGTAAGAGATAGAGGTTTGACAAGTATTGGACATATGCTTCTTATACTTGCAGGCAGATCTACTAAATGAGTATGGTCTAAGTAGATATAAGATAAACACACAACCAATGTTTGTGAGTGAGCTTGCTTCTATACTTCGCACAAGAGTAAACATAATGGTTCCACTGGGACAGAGAAAGTTGCAGTTATTACCCTGAAAACATTTGGGCGATTTTTGAGTCGCCCATCGACGAGAAGACTCTTCTAGGAGTCGCCGTGGAGATCGCTAGAAGATTGAATCTTGTGGGAATCTCAGGGAAGATTCAACCTTCTAGCAATCTCCACGAAGACTCCCAGAAGACTCTTTTAGGCGATGGGCGATAGAACAATCGCCGAATAGAGTCTCCTGGGAGTCGCCGTGGGGTTTGCTACTCTTTTAAAAAGCTCTTATGCGACACTTCTAGAAGACTCTTTTGCGCCGAAGTGGCTCACTTTCTCCCAACAGACGATCAGAATGCGATTACTTGGCGAGTCGCCTGAGACTCTTTGCCGATTAAAAATGTTTGCTGGGTTATTTCCAGCTGATTAATTGTAAATCTAGTTTTCCTTTGTTTTTCAGCTTCGGAAAATGTCAACTATCATATTTCAGTTCATTTTAATATTTGTTTGCCTGTAGAAAACATACAAAAAACTTCCCGTTTCCTTTTTAATTTTGTTCGATTTGTTTCCAAAATTTCATGTTGAAAAACTTACACAATCTAAGTCAAAATGGTTTCAGCTCTAGCAGTGGGTTCTGCCGCTCTTGTTCAACTGTTGGGCATATCGCTCTTTCTGATCCAGCCGAAGAATCTGTGCACTCAAGCTCCTGTAACGGCCAGCTGGCTGTTTTTGTTCGCCACCTTGCTTCTTTGCTACGACTGGAATCTATTTCCCCAACGATATATGCATCTTCGGACTGCAGTCAAAGTCGTTTTTGAGGTCGGCGCTTGTATTCTGATCGCCGAAATCGCTTCAATTGTTATCTGGTGCAGGCTGGAGTTTCTCATGCATCATCTGGTTCAATACATATTTCGCGAAATGACGGGTAACAAACAGTTGCAATGTGCCATGTGGCCCTGTGATCTGGTGGCGCTTACCGTTTTAAGCAATGCTTTTGCATTGGTAATACTCTGCTTTGCCATGGATGCCACTCATGCTTTAAGCAAGTCAGTTGGCTGGATTCATACAACCCTACGTAGATGGAAGATTATATCGGGTATGTCCGAAGAACTTATCAACCAGGACAATGATGCACTTCTAAAATCGGCGGATGAGAAGGCTCTACAAACCAGAAAGCTAACTGTATATAGAGTTTGTTTAAGATGTGGTCGGAGAGTTCAAAAGTATCAAAGGTGTCGTTGTCAGTAGTCGTGCAAAAGGGTACAGCTAACCCATTTTTGGAAAAACTGAACCGAAAAATTTTGTGCATATTTAAAAATTTGAAGTTGATTTTTGAAAAAACCGCAAATTTTTTGTAAATATTTAAAATTTTATTATTAAAGACATTTAGAGAAAGTTTTTTTCTTTAAATTTTCCGCCAACACGAGCTTGCTGCTATCGATACATATCGACTCTCTTCTCTAGCCCTCCAAAGCGCCCCCTAGCGCAATTATGCAGAAGTTTGAAGAGCGCCTATTTTAAATTCAAGTAAACTTAACACCTTTTTGTGGAATTTTGATTTTATTTACAAAATAAATGCAATTTTGAGCAACTGAGTGCCTAATGCGGTTATAGCGAATTTGTTTTGAGCTCTCCATTTTGGAATGTTCTTCTAGATGATGGTTAATAGTGGAAATTTGTCTAATTGCGTGTCCGAGAGCTTGGCGCTAGTGCGCTTTAATGGTTGTGGTTGGTATGGGAGATCCTAAACCTTGCGAAAGAAATAAATCAAACCGACAGCCATGCCACAAAATAGTACGGGATAGCTTAGCTGCACCATCTTGCGACTGCAGAGCATTTGCAGCAGCGAGTTCAAGAAACTGGATTGATGTTCGTCATCCTTGGCCTTGGGATTTTCCTGGTCTGGATCAGCGGCGGCGGCAGCATCCGGTTCGTAGGAGGACACAGCAGTATCATCATCATTGTTGTGATCAGAATCAAGCAATTGACGGAGCAGATCAATATTGTTCTCGGCATCGAGTAGCTGCTCAAGACGGACCATTCTACGAAAATTGGAACCATCAACAGAGCTGGCTGGGGTAAGGGGGGCTTGCTGTACCTCTTCATTTGCCTCATCTGCTGATTCTGGCTTTTCCGCCTCATCCAAGAGCTCAAACTGGTCTCCGACTATGGTTTCTTGCTCCGACTCTGATTCAAGCGGGGTGGTGTCTACTTCGGTGTCCACTTCGGTGTCTTCATCCTCCAGATACAGCTGTGGCGGTTGTGATTCAACCTGCTTGTTTAGTGGCTCCTGCTTTTCTAGTGGCTCCTGCTCATTTAGTGGCTCCTGCTCATTAAGATTAAGTGGCTCTTTAATTGGTTCCAGCTGGTTAAGTGGTTCCTGCTCATTTAGAGGCTCCTTTAAGGGCTCCTGCTCCTTTACGGGCTCCTGCTCCTTTAAGGGCTCCAGTTCCTTTAAGGGCTCCTGCTCCTTAACGGGCTCCTGCATAATAACGGAATCCGGCTCATTTAGCGGCTCCTTTACGGGCTCCTGCACAATAACGGAATCCGGCTCATTTAGTGGCTCCTTTAAGGGCTCCTGTTCCTTTACGGGCTCCTGCTCCTTTAAGGGCTCCAGTTCCATTAAGGGCTCCTGCTCCTTTACGGGCTCCTGCACAATAACTGAAACCGGCTCATTTAGCGGCTCCTTTACGGGCACCTGCTCCTTTATGGGCTCCTGCTCCTTTAAGGGCTCCAGTTCATTTAGCGGAACGGAGTTATGCTCGTTTAGCGGCTTCCTTACGGGCTCCTGCATAATAACGGAATCCTGCTCATCTAACGGCTCCTGCTCTTGCTCCATTTGTTCTTCTAAATCTTTCAATATCTCTTGCTGTAGGGCTCGAGCATGGGAGGCCACATCGACCTCCATTTCAGCCACAACGCGTTGCAGTTCTCTTAGAGATTGCTGCTCAGCCATTTTTAAATCCATTTGGCTACTTGAGCTCGGTATGGCATCCAGTATCTGCTGCAATATGGGCGAGGGGCTGCTAGTCAGCTGTGACTCGGACTCTGCCATGGATATATCCAATGCCGAACAATCCATTTGTACGCCCGAATCATTGTTGAGATCCAATTCACTTTCATTGGCCTGGCTCTGCTCGTCAGACTCCTCCAACTTCATGCGTGTTTGCTTCTTGACCAATCCCACGTACTGACGATTGCTCACCTGGATTAAGGTACCGTTGGCAGACAATATCACTGGGCCAGGAATTCTGGTGACGCTGCTAGTGCTGCTGCTGCTGTGGCAGCTCTTCGCCTGGTCCGACTCTGTCACTTTGGAATTTTCATCATCATTCTTCTTCTCATTCAAGACGTCCTCCAGGGATGGAGTTGCCCGCACATCGCAGCTGGCCATATTGTTGCTATCTGCTGGCCCCGACAAGTCTTGATTATTATTTTTATACAACTTGTTTCCCCCCCAAATTTTCTCTATGATTTTACTTACCCTTAACTATAAGTAGCAAAACTGACTGATTTTTCTTATGGTTTCCTACTCTGATTTCAATAATTACGCCTTTTGTGGTATTTTTTATATTTTTGTAACAAATAACGTAGGTTTAGTGTTCTGTTTTACAAACGCTCTGGTTGAATGTAAGGTATCAAAGTGATTTTTCATGGACTTCTGGGTTAAAAGAAAACAATTTTGAGCAGAGACAGTGTTGAACAGCGTTGGGAAACACACTTCATGATGACGAGTACTTTTTGACTTTTCCAACACTTTGTATTTGGTGCTACTATTCAAAATTCTAATATAATCCAGCTTAATTATTTTTGTTAAAATCAAATTTGAGCGGATACACTATGCCTACCAAAGTTTGAATACAGCTGATAGCTTTTAAATGTGGCGCTAGTATATTATGTGCTGCCCACACACTGGCGCAACCTGCAAGGCTTTAATTTTCAGTGTGACCGACTATTTATAAAAAGTAAATGCTGAATTTTAATACGTAACTGTACTTTTTCATTAAATCCCTAAAAAAAAGTTACAATTCCATTCAGCGCAAAAATCATAGACCAGTCATTACTAATTGAAATTATCTGCTTAAAGTGTTTGGTTTAAGGGATCGACTTTTCAATGTTCCTAGACTATCTCAAATTCCCTGCAAAAAAAAAACAGAAAAGTCAACAGTCTGTAGAGCACTTCAACAAAAATTGCGCCTATTTAAAATGTTCTAATCAACTGATTAATGCTGATGCTCCCTTATTGTATGTTGACAAATGAGTGTGAGCCTACTAATTTCATGTGAGTGAGTGAAACGGCAACATTTTCTGTGTTTAACCCGGAGTGGCCGGGTGGCTCAGCGGCTAGTGTGCGCGACCGCTGTGCAAGAGGTTGTGGGTTCGATCCCGCCTCGGAAAATCTAATGAAAAGATTTTTTCTTTGAATAAACTTTACACCCGGCCAGATCACGGAGATGGTACGAGATAGAGGTACGTCAAGTATGGGACAAAAACTTCTTAAACTTGCAGGCAGATCAAGTTTATTTTCAATTTAAAAATGTTGAATAACTCCTACAATTTTGAAGATACCTCTAAAACGAAGATCTGCATGGTATGCACACTGGTCCAAATACCAACAAATTTGGCAGTAGTTCAAAAAAATTTTTTTTAAGTGTAATACAAAACCAAATTTTTTTTCCATCATAGTGGTACAGTTGAAATTGAAACACTGCGAATTTAGGCAGCCCTGGAAGTCAGCTGATCGTTTACCACTAGCTTTAACTTTAACTTAAATCAGTATAAAATATAGACTACATCGAATATTGAAGTAAATCAAAATGGAAAACAAAGCTGAAGGTGTTTATATTATAAGTGTTATCATGCATTTTTTGTTTTATGTGATTTTTCTATTTTTATATGTGTTTTTGTAAAGGGATGTTTCTGCAGATCTAACCGCAAAGTTGTGTTTCGTGGAACAAAAGTATGTTGGATTGACGTGGACTTAACTATTACCACAATATTCTTTTACAGAGGGATATTCTTCAATATGTATATAATGCGAGGATATATATCTTTTTTGCACCTTTTTGCCCCTTTTCTGAAAAATCGCTTTTAAAAATCGACAAAAACATCAAATTAGCTGCAAGACAAAAAATAGTTTATATGGCAGCAATGTGAAATAGTGCTTTAAACTGAACCAAATTTGGTGAGTCGTCTAGGGAGCTAAAAACACGTATACAAACCAAATTTTAGTTCAATTGCTTAAAAATCAAAAAAGTTGATGCAAGTCGGCTTGATCGGTTATATGGCAGCTATATAAAATAATGGTCTAAGACGAGCAAATCTTGGTAAGATGTCTCGGGGGCCCAAAATATGTGTAAAAACCAAACTTGGGGCACAAACCTGAATAATTGGAGTTTCTGCCAAAATTTTTGAAATTTGGACCACTCTGATATGAAGGGAAATCATGGAGCATCAAAAACATCGCCAGCGTCACTTGCTCCTGTTCTGGGCTTGTTCCGGTGGTAGCGGAAACTTTCTCACAGCGATGTCCATGCTTCCTTGCATGCATTGTAAAATGTAAAATGGCTTGACACAGCCCCAAAGGGCCAAAGCCGAGCTTCTCTCAATCTCTTGGATTTTGCGCTTCTAATTTTCGCACAAGAGAAAGGGAACTACAGTTTAACGCCGAGTCCGAACGGCAGTTTGAGATTTGGCTAATTACTACAAAGCTGGCGCCAACAGCAGAGAGGGTTGACCGGGTGTAAAGTTTATTCAAAGAAAAAATTTTTTTCATTAGAGGTTCTACTAAATTGCTGTGACCTTTGTCCGTAAGGTTTCACAACAATCGCATCCTCTTCACAGCTTAATTTCCACATCCCTTTTTTATACTCTTGCAGAGGGTATTATAAAATTGTCCGGATGTTTGTAACGCATAGAAGGAAGCATCTCCGACCACATAAAGTATATATATTCTTGATCAGCACGACGAGCTGAGTTGATTTAGCCCTGTCCGTATGTCCGTCTGTTTCTATGCTATCTCCTCCGTCAGTTTTAAAGCTATCCTCACCAAACTTTGCACGAAGTCTTTTGGTACAAATATTTGTCGAAACCGGCCGGATCGGATAACTATAGCATATAGCTGCCATAGGAACGATCGGTTGAAAAACTAGTCTTAAAGAGAACAACTTTTTTGTTTTAAATGGAAACGCCTCCAGAGTACGTATTTCTTAGTTTCCTATCTCTTCTCATGATTTCACTAAGTTTGGTCAAAATCGGATGACTATAGCATATAGCTGCCATAGGAACGATCGGTCGAAAAACTAGTTCTAGTGAGAAAAACTTTTTTGTTTTTAATGAAAACGTCCCTGTCATTGGCATACACTTATTTTATATACTTTTAAACAATTCTTCAAAGTTTGGTCAGTCTAGGAAACTTTAATGAAAATCGGATGACTATAGCATATAGCTCCCATAGGAACGATCGGTCGAAAAACTTGTTCGAGTGAGGAAAACTTTTTTTTGTTTTAATGAAAACATCCTTTTTTTTTAATTTTATCAAACGGATGACTATAGCATATAGCTCAGTATGAATGATCGGTCGAAAAAGAAGTTCTAGTGTGAAAAACTTTTTTGTTTAAAAAAATTACTGTGTTCTGGGAACAAAGCAAGCGGCAGAGCTCTTTGGTGCCAAAAGTTTTGTGAGTTTTTTATGTATGAACTTTTTGTTTTGGCAGCTCCTTTGTTGAGGTGTATACTAAGCTTTAAGCGGGGAGGCGTGGAAATTACCCAACTCTAAAACAAAATTTATCTTCCTTCTCGCTGTTGCATATATTTGCACAACTTCATGATCCCTCTTTTCCAATTTTTAATGCGAACAGGGTATAAAAACTATACCTACATCCCACCCAACATTTGGAAGATTGTTTTAACAAAAATCACCTTAATAAGCATTTTTCGAGACTTTTTGATGACTGGTGCAATAATTTTTCAGTATTACTTGTAGCACCAGGAATTTTTGTGAAATAAATCTTAATCTAAAAGAGATGATTACCTAACGATGAAAATAAGACTTGAAAATTACTCATGAATCTGCACAAAATGTTAGTAATTAAATTATTATTCGAAAAAGACTCGCAAAATGATTTTAAAATGAGTTGAAAATGTTCAGAAGAACGGTTTAAAAACGACTCTTTAAGAAGGATCGCGGTTAGGGTACCATTTTTTCCCGACAAAATTATAATTTCTGATAAGAACTACTATTTTTATCAGACCGAGCTCTCGAAAACGACTCGAATGTAATCAAAAATTTCATAAAATGTTTGCTGGGATACCACTCCAACTTTTTTCTTCTTCTAGTTCCAATCCCTTGTGGGACATAGCGAACTCTGTGTGGCCGTCGCTTTCAGTTCTCCCCAACTCCCCACCTGGCCCCTACCGACAGTCCTTCAAATTTTGCGACGCCGACTCCGTCCAACGGGTTCCATTTTATTGCCTTCCTTGCGATGTTGTTCTCGTTTTTTCGCAATGTATGTCCTATTCAGCTCCATTTCATCCTGCGTATTATGATGTCGACACTCTCCATATTCGCTCGTTCAAGTAGCTCAGAGTTCCGTATTCTGTCAGGCCAGAATATGCAGTAGATGCGTCGCAGGCAACGGTTTACAAAAGTTTGGAGTTTCGCCACTATGGAAGTTGTAATTTTCCAAGTGGAAGAACCGTATAAGAGCACTGGCATTACGTTGGACTTGAAGAGCTTGATTTTGAGCAGCTGACAGCATCCCATAGGCACCTTTAGCCTTTTGAAGGCGCACATCCACATCGAGCTCCGTCCCTCCATCAACAGCGACTACGCTTCCCTGGTAGCTGAATTGCTCAACTTGCTCAATTGGCTCTTCGTCCAAAACCAGAGCCTGGGATTGTCCGGAACGAATGCTGAGCGCTTTTGTCTTCTTCGTGTTGATTTTGAGGGCTGCCGATTTAGCTGAGGTGTCAAGGTGGGCTAGTGTATTAGCCAGGTCGCTTAGCCTATTTGACAGGAGGCATATATCATCTGCATAGTTCAGATGCCGCAGTCTTGTAGTCATTGACCACCCAATGCCGCTGTTGTTGGGAGCAGGTTACATTGTAGCGAACACTTCTGCAACCACCATTATAAAAAAAAATGGGCGACAGAGCACATCCCTGCCAAACGCCGCTAAGGACTGGAAAAGGCTGTGATAGCATTCCACCGTTAAGCACTCTACACTGGGCGCTGTCGTATTTCGCTCTGATAAGGGAAAGAGGTTTTTCCCGTATCCCTCTCCTTCGCAGTCCCTGCCATATGCACTCCCTGCTAACACTGTCGAAGGCTTTAGCGAAGTCCACAAAGGCCATGTGCAGGTCTGAGTTGAGTTCGGTGCATTGCTCGATCAGAATGCGCACAGTGTTTATGTGGTCCGTAAACGACGTGCCCTGTCTGAATCCGGCTTGCTCTTCGCCTATGGAATCCATAATGGTGGCTCTCAGGCGATCCAGAACTATTTTTGCTATGAGCTTCGAAATAGTTGGCAGCACACAGATTCCACGCCAGTTGTCGCATTCGCGCAGGTCGCCCTTTTTGGGAATTTTCACCAGGATGCCTTCAAACCATTCCGAGGGGAGCTCCTCAGTAACCATTCCAACTTAGATGTCCCAAATACCTTATAATTCCTATTTCATAAAGATCAGCTCTAAAACGACCCTAAGAGTTGAATCCAAAATCCTTCTTCATTCAAAAAAAAACACAATTCAACATTTCTTAAGTCAGCAAAACATTGTCTTATTAATATTTTTATTTATTTGTATAATCAATGCATTTCAGTGCTCAAAATAAATAACTTCGATTACAATTCGTTAATTTGGTTAAAGTTTATGGCAGTTACACATTATTTAAACTGTTTTGTGGAGCCTGAAAATCTGGATATTTAATTATCCAACTCCACCTTGAGCTTTAAGTGTGTGGGCAATTCGTTATAAATTAAAGGAGCAACGCGAGCTATGGAAGACACAAAAAGGTTAATCAACTGAAATCGTCTTAAGGAATTTTATTAAACTCACTGTTGCATTTGTATATCAGATCCGACCATATAATCATCTCCTGAGAGAAACAGAACACGCCCAGACGTCCGCCCTTAAGCGTAGAATCGTAAACATTATGAGAGTCCAAGACCAGACGATCAGCTTCATACATTCTATGAGAAAAAAGGATAGAGATACGAAAAGTGAGAAAGATTGACAACGGTGAGTTGGAACATCCTACCTTAATCTGATCAGTCCAATGGCAGGACGATGCATGAGAGACCAACGATAAGAGGTCTTCTCCTTCCAGCCCACATTCATGGGATCTCTCCACAGCAATTTAGCTTGCCCTGGCGTGTCGTTTGCATGCCAAAGACTATTCCTCATCATAGATCCTGGCCCGGTATTGCTATCAATCAACTTGATTTGTATACCCGGTTCGGCCGAAGCACGGAAAGGCGAAGAATGCCAATAAGTCTGAGTGCCCTTCTTCCATTGCACCACATAGAACTTGCTGTTACTTTGATAGCTAAATATAAAACCCACATAATCATCATCCGTGTCATCGTTGACATAAAAAGTGCCCTCAAAGTCCACGCCACCAAAAGCATCGTTGCCCACCACCAAGCCCGGATCCGAGTTTAAAGTCTGCACTATCTCTGAACCATTGGCATGTACCTCCCAATTAGGATCCAACTGGGCATCACCTTCAGGATCCAATATAACCGATCGTATGGTACGAAAATCAGTGCGATGAATCATTGAATTGTTCGGACAATTATCGATAATATTGGGAGTACCATCAAGATCTTCATCATCCTCACAGACATCACCTTTGCCATTTCGATTGGAATCCTTTTGATCGGGATTTCTGGCCAAGGGACAATTATCACGATAGTTGGGTATGCCATCACCATCGATGTCATCATCGCAGGCATCACCCTTTCCATCTCCATCAGTGTCAAGTTGTTCAGAATTGCTGACCATTGGGCAGTTGTCTTCCGAATCTTGTATGCCATCATCATCGCCATCGATATTACTATCGCAGGCATCGCCAACCAAGTCCATATCACGATCCTCCTATAATAAAGAGTTAACAAGCGTTTTTTGAATGTAAAAGGTTAAGTTTTGGTTTTGAACTAGTTCCTAGTTAAGAAAAATACCCTTTACAAGAGGATGGTCACACTTTATAGTGAAAGTTGACGAAATAAGGAAATTATACCAAAATACAATTAAAACGTTATTGAAAAATCAAAACCATAAATAAAAACAACAATTTTTTTGTCCCCTTGTTTTGAGGGCGGGAGTTTAGAAAAGGATCTGTTAACAAGACCTTATAGACCAAGAAGGACTGAGTGCGTTTTTCTGGGTTTTCAAAATTCTTACCTGCAATGGATTTGGGATCGTGGGACAATTATCACAGCGATCGCCCACCCCATCATGATCCACATCCGATTGATTGGGATTCCTTTGCAGTGGACAATTGTCATATTGATTTAAAATTGCATCATTATCCATATCCTCATCACATTCATTGCCCAAACCATCATTATCGGCATCCAACTGACGGGAATTGGCCACAAAAACACAATTATCGCAAGCATCGCCCACACCATCATGATCGGTGTCCAGTTGTTCCATATTATAGGCAAACGGACAGTTATCCTTGTTGTTAAAGACTTGATCCCCATCGGCATCATCATCGCATCCATCGCCCGCACCATCCAAATCGGCATCTTCCTGTCCCGAATTCGGTAAATCCGGGCAATTATCGCGACGACAACGTGACTCCATGCAATTTAAGGTCTCATCTGGCCAACCGTCTAGATCCCGATCACGTCCACAAATTCTGCCATTACCAGCCCAGCCCACACTGCAGCGGCATTGATATTTGTTATAGTTATCCACCAACACACATTCCGCATTCCGAGCACAAATACTGCCATCGGGACAAACATCTGCCGATGAGAGACAGCTAAAGGTACCATTGGCTACATATCCATCATGGCATTGACATCTGTAGGAGCCCTAAGATGTGGACAATAACAATATTATATTACTTGCACAAACACCAACTTACTATGCCATTAATGCAGGTGGAATGCTCTGGACATCTGAAGAAACCAGTCTTGCATTCATCTATATCCACACAAGTTTGTCTTTGGAAACCCACAGCCAAATAGTCCGCATAATAGCCATGTGCATGTATACCATCCATGCCAGGCGGACAGGGTCCACATCTAAAGCCTGGATTGAGATTGGTGCAAATGGTATTCTCATCGCAGGGCTGATATAGAGTACATTCATCCACATCATGGCAATTGGTTCCATTGATTTTATGACCTTTTGGACAGGAGATGCATTGAAAATGGGGTGGGAAACCCATTTGAATGCATTCAACACCTAAATTAAACATTAAGATGAGAATTGAGTTTAGAATAAGTAAAAAAACTTAAACTGCACAATGAAAGTTTTTTGTGAAAGATAATGGATAAAGCAATTGATTAAAATTTGGTTAAGTGTAAGATAATAAAGGTTCTGTGAGGTTTATTAGTATGAAGATTCAAAATAGTGTTCATTCCAAATTTTAAAACCAATAAAGCTGTACGCAGTCTTTAAGCCACAAATCGGGAAATTGGTGCTTGCACAGTTCATTCGGAATTTTCAGTTAGGTATATATATTAGTGTTGGTCACAAATCGATACACTTTATATTATTAGTGATGGTAAAAACTTTGTAATATTGCGTGTCCACTACAGCTGCATTATGTTAGCGTCCATAAAAAAGAGTTGTACGACAAGGCGTTGAGTAAAAAAGATGACGTCTCCTTTGAACACAGGTCCTGCCAACTCGTTTTTACATAATATCGATAAGTATAGAAATTTAGATAACAAAATCAGCTGGCACAAAAATCTACTTTAATGGACGGCTACTTCATTTTTATATTGTTCGTTAATTTATATAAAGTTTTTAAGATTCTGACTTTGGAGAACAGATACAGATGGATTCATTTGCAAATGGTTTATTATGTCCCGTAGGGGTTTGCGAGTGTATTTATTGTAGGGACAAATAGTTTATTTCGGACAATATTTTAGATGGTAAACTTAAACTTAATTGAGTTTCAATGTGCGAAGAGCGCAAGACGCCGACTGACTTAGTGTGACTGTAAATCGTCTCTTCTTTTGCCATTCAGTGGGAAGTGATGTGGCCTTTTGCACCAAACAACTTCGTTGTCGAAGGCCCGTCTACACAATTATTTAATTATGTCATACATATTTTTTTTTCAAGAAGTAGCAAGTGAAATTTGGGCCATTCTGTTAGTGAACCAAGCGTGTAAAGCGCGACGGTCCGTATTAAACCGAAAGGCCCTTCTACACCAAAGCATTCCTTGCAAATCGCGTCTGTATTTTTAGGCATGTGTGTTCCAAAAGGAATAGGCTGTTTACACTAGGAGCTGAGGGCTAAGGACAATCAGCTGTTTTATACACTTGCAGAGAGCATCTACATCGACTTCATAAAGTATATAAATTCTTGATCAGATCCGTGCGTCCGTCTGTTTCTTGCTATCACCACTAAGCACTTAAATATTAAAGTTTTAAGCTATCTAATCAGACAAGCTAAATCGATTTAGCTGGGGTCAATTCCATTTATAAAAAAGCTAGCTAAACGGTTGCTAAAACTTTCGGTTCAGTGGTTCATAAAGGCTCATTATGAAACATGATTTCTGTCGTAACGTGACTTTTCGCACACTTTGGAAATTTAATTCCTATAAACCATTTGAATATCTTAAAAATCCTTAGAAGAATATCCAAAAGAATGTGTTCTATAAGTTCCTAGAGGAATGCCCATCGAAAACAGATAATGTCGGCTAGAAAAGAATAAGTACCATCGCTAGGGATGTATAAGGACGAGCAAAATGTCGTATAAAAATTATCGGTAATTGTTTAATAGAATGGATTGGACAAGGAGGAAGGAGGAGGTTATGCTACTGCCTTCTGGGGACACCACATTAAAAATACCGTGCCTTGAACTATACCTCAGATTGGTGGTGTGGAAAATAGTTTTCAGCAGTTTCATCTTATGTCAAGTTCCATTTTCATAGTCGGAATAAGAAATAGGGTAAATATCAAACTTGTAGAAACTTTGCATTGAATTTATTTAAATCAGAAACATAATTCGAAAAGCATATGCGATTAAAAATATTTTATATGGGCAAAAACGCAAATTTAAAAATTCATTTACAAGAAGTCCATGGTCGACCGCCAATTGAATTCTGTACGTAAATTCTTTATAATTCGCGGTCCATCTAGGCTATTTTTTTTTACATTTTTGGAATATATGGATGGATAGTAATCATTTACCTAAAGCTCCATTTTCACGATCTGATCGCTTAGCTGAGTTTTCGCCTGAGTGGCTGTCAGCTCGTGTAAACCTGATTTACTCAGGTGAGCAATCAGGCGAAATAGAACCGGTTCTAATTGACCTGACCACTCAGCTGAGCGTCATAGGGTTGCCTGATTGAAGTGTGCGAGCGTTGCCACTTCCTGGCTTTCGATATACAATTGTTATCGAATTTTGGCTATCGGTTTGGTTTGTATTTATGTCAAATCATGGGTTATTGAAATAAAACATTAAAATTGATGTAACGCGCCTTATTGACTTGTACGAGGCTGAGCCTGCGCTGTAAGACTCCTCCAATATACCCTTGTAGGTGCAGCAGATCGTACGGATTGCCACTTTGGAAAAGTTTGCTGCACAACTTGAGAGCAAATCACTTGTGGATATAAAATCCAAAATAGGCAATCTGCGTGGCCAATACACAAATGAACTAGATAATTTTCATGGTCCAATGGTTCTGTAACTGTCTCAACTGAGCTACTCAGACATGTGTAAACGCTGAACTGAGTTGCTCACCCGAGTGACGAAAACTCAGCTGAGCGATTAGGTCATGCAAATGGAGCTTAAGCAAGTTTTGCCTGTGGAAACCACATTAAAAAAAACGCGCCTTGAACTAACCTCAAATTGGTGGTGTGGAAAATAGTTTAGATCAGTTTCATCTTATGTCAAGCGCAATTTTCATCGACGGAATCGAATAAAAAAGAGGGTAAATATCAACTTATTGAATTAAATAAATATTAATTTTAAGAAATAATGACAGTAAGGACAAAGAACATTATGTTTTTAACACATAAAGTCGCAACTTTAAAATAGTCTTTACCATTGAACCGTGGAAGTCCCCCGCGATCTGAAGACGTCACAATTCTTGTAAATTCGCGGTCCATCGAGGATTTTTTTTCAGAATTTTTGGTGAGGGGTAGCTCTACTAAACAATTACCGAGATGACTTTTAAAAGGGCTACGACAGTTATCGATGAATGGCTCGTGAAGTCGATGATCCAGACCCTCGCATACGCCCACAGTGGCTTAACTGACACGGCTGGAGGCCAACAAGCTACTTCTAGCTACAGAACCTCGTATTTGCACACCAACCTCAACCGAGGCAAAAGACGTTTACTACGTTTGTGAACCTGACCAACAAGAAATTCCTCAACGTGAGGCAAACAAAGCTCTCGACGAGAGGAAACTTCAACCTCAACTGAGGCACCAGGAAGCTCTCGACGAGAGCCATCTTTAACCTCAACTTAGGATCCAAAGTTGATCCTCCTCAACGAGAGGCAACATCATCCCGGTTTGAACGTACTTGTTTATCGACTCTCACTCGAACTCTCACTCTCACAATCAACCTCCCTCCCAAACGAGCTTGCTTATCGACCACTACTCGAAGCAACCACCGGCCTCAACGACAGAACTACGCAAATTCGTACTCGGTGCACATGCTTAGTACTGGGGATGCTGCAGTTTCCTCACAGTGAAACAAAAGGATATTAAAAAATAGGGGAAAATTAACTTCGGCTCGGCCAAAGTTTTGTTTACCCTTGCATTTTGATTTTCTAAATAAGACTACTTTTCAGACCTTACTTTTCTATGGGAACTTTACTATATAAATGTCCGATTTCGACCTAACTTAGTGTAATCATGGGAAACGATAACAAACTGTTAATTACGAAATTTGAAGGCGATCCCAATAAAAACAAAAAGTTTTTCTCACTTGAACTTCCCTTACGACCGATCATTCATACTGCAGCTATATGCTATAGTCATCCAATTTTAAGAAAACTTTGTAGAATTGTGTAAAAGTAACGTAAGGGACGTTTCTATTGAAAACAAAAAAGTTTTTCTCACAAGAACTAGTTTTTTGACCGATCGTTCCTATGGGAGCTATATGCTATAGTCATCAGATTTTGACCAAACTTTGTAGAATCTAGTGGGAGCATATAAAACAAATACATGCCAATTTTGAGGACATTTTCATGGAAAACGAAAAAGTTTTTCTAACTAAGACTACTTTTCAGACTATAGACAGCTATACTATATAGATGTCCGATTTCGACCATATTTGGTTGAATCATGGAAAAGTATAGTAGACTAAGAAATACGAACTTTGGAGGCGTTTCAATGGAAAACAAAAAAGTTTTTCTCACTAAAACTAGTTTTTCGACCGATCGTTCCTATGACAGCTATATGCTATAGTCATCCGATCCGGCCGGTTCCGACAAATGTGCAGCGTATTTGTACCAAAAGACTTCGTGCAAAGTTTGGTGAGGATAGCTTTAAAACTGACGAAGGAGATAGCATAGAAACAGACGGACATACGGACAGGGCTAAATCAATTCAGCTCGTCATGCTGATCAAGAATATATATACTTTATGTGGTCGGAGATGCTTCCTTCTATGAGTTACAAACATCTGGAGAATTTTGTAATACCCTCTGCAAGGGTATAAAAATATCCTGTTGATGATTTTCGTATCCATTTGGAATGGATATGTCTTTATTATCCTTTTAATCATCCAACGGAGCTGAAAATCGTCCAAAGGATGTCCATTTTTCATATCCTTTGGGCGATTTTCAGCTCCGTTGGATGATTGAAAGACATATTCATTCCAAATGGATCTTTTTTGGATCTATTTTCCACACACGTTCCCACACGGTCACTGGAGAGGAAATACTGTGGAAGCTCTGGCCACACTTATCATCGTGATCACGAGCCATATTTTAATTCGACATAATGTTAAAAAATTAATAGTTATGCTAATGTAAATGAAATGTTAACTTATTTGCGGCTATGAAAGCTGAATATTTTTTGTCTTAGGTTATGTAAAAGTTTATGTGTTAAAAATGGGGCAGTACAAATTAGTTTACCTCCACCCAATGTATAGTAAAACACATTCTGCTGCACATTAAAAGCCAAACATGGGCCTGAGTTTAATTTAATTCTTAAGAAATTATACAAAATTTTGGGATTTCCACAATAAAGAAAAATTCATGACATTTTTAAAGAACACATTTGGCCATTACTCACTTTCAGGCCAACAAAAGGATTTTTGAAATATTTCATGATGGTTGCTTTATTGTGTATGTATGCTGCATGACCAGAAAATGATAGTGTATAAACATGAGGCGATTCATAGATATATACATAGATAAATAGGAAAATGCAAGATGATTTTTGATAGGCAGATAGACCAGAAAATAGTTGATGAAATAGCTAATCTACCAAAGAAAATATAACCAAATAGTATATCCAATATAATACAGACCGATTTCGATTGTTTTGTCAAATAAAACAACAGGGTGGTTTTTGTTTTTAATTTTTGAAAATTGTACAGCATAATTTTTATTCATTTTGTTCATTACAGAGTTTTGGGAAGGGGGGAGAAAACCAAAGTTCGTTACACGTTTATAAACTCCACTTTCTGGGCATATAAATTATTATTTAGTGCATTTACTATAAACTAAAAAGGGGGTGTATATTATTGTTTTAATTGAATTTGAATACTTTGAATTTCGTGTGTAGGGCTTACAACTTATGACTATTTAAGTATAATAGAGTTTGATTTTAATAATTTTGATAGTTTTTCTTCCAAATATTGGTTTAGTTTGTTATGACCGAGTATTTGCGCTGCGTGTACTGGCTCTGCCTTTGATAGTGTTGCACATTATGCGTGGGCAGTATAATGTTGCCTAATAACAAATGAGAATAAATAAATCATTAAATTAGGTATTTTCGCTAATGTAGTCCACCCTCATTGGAAGAAGTCTCTTTGTATTTTTACCGAAATCAATTAGCGAAACTTGACTTATAAGGCACGACATTCCCGCACGCCTTCCGACTCTCAGTAAGCTCTAATTAGAGCTGCCTTGTTTAACACATTCGTTGGAATCACACCACACACACCAAAAAAAAAAAAATGACTGCCCTGCCACTCTATAATTTTCGAGAGTTGTTTTTTTCAATCAAAAAGGGTTCAGTGAGTCTGAGCATTAATAAATCAAATAGTCGTGTGAATTGTGTGCGCTACAGGTCAAATGGTGGGGCATTTGGAAACTTCATTTAATATAAACTGTTAGCTTTTGATTTCCGAATCAAAACTTACTCTTTAAAAACTCCACTTGGCTAATTTCTTAATTTTTCTAAAACAAATTCACACACTTAGCTTCCAGACACTAAAAACTCTCATTAGCCATAAACCTCAAACCCAAATACTTAAAAAATAGCTAAACAATCCCAAACGTTCCCCCAAACTCCACTTGAGAACTAATCAAAAAATCAAATAAACCGCCTACAAAATAAAATCAAGGGCCTCCATTCAGTCAACAACTTCAACCAACTTACCTGAGGGGCATGGTGTGTCCAGGCAAGGATTACGTAGCGAACATGTGCGTCCATCACCTTCATAGCCAACTGGACAGGAGTCACACTGTGCACCGTTTACAGTATCGTGACACTGAACGCCTCTGCGAATGAAAAGTAAAAGAAGATGGGTTCGTTTTGTTTATTATTATTAATACTGACAGGCCAGGAACAAACAACAACAAAAGGCGAAATTTATTAATGATGTTTAGCTGTTGAATGGCTGGCACACAAAACAGACAAAAAAAAAGGTTATACATAGTGGCCAAGCCGACAAAAGCGATAGTTCGACAGGGTAGACATGTGCCAGTTGTTTGTCGGGTTTTTTTTTTTTGGATATCCCCATACAGCACACAGGAAGACCCACAGCTCCAAAGAAAACAAATTACAATTACAAGAAAATCTTATTAAAAGTCAAAAGAAGGCACTCTCAGTGCCTCATGTGTAGGTTGTGTAGGATGTGATGGCCCATGGCCAAAAAAACAACATCTACATTGCATGTAAATTTCTCTGTTCCTTTTATTTATGCCTTAACCGTGTGGGATTGCTTATGGGCCTTTTGCAAAATATTTACATATCATGACATGGTCATTAGTTCGCATTCGGGGTTACAGTTAGCTTTGGCACATCCATAAGTAACCCACTTTTCAGGTCATAACTCATGGCAGTTCAATTTTTTCTTAGAAGTTCTCATCAAACTACTGTGCCCAATTGACCCAGAAGTCATATATTTAAATAGTTTATGTTAAGTTGCCGGAAGACACACAGGACTGAGTTAGAGCTGAAGTCAGAGACCAAACAGAATTTGGCTTCCTAGTTTAAATGTGGCCCAGAAGTAAACAATAATTTGGATGATGTATGATGGTCTTAGGGTAAGCCAAAGCATGGGTACTCTTGCTTTATTTTAGAACTTATTTGGAAATTTACAACATTTAAGAAATGAAAATACACATAAAAGAGTGGATACAGAAATAAGATTATTTAGTTTAGAGCATTTAATAAAAGCTTTTCTAAGGCCCGATTTCTCAATGTGCGGTTAGTCAACTTCACAGGCAGTTTAACCGAATTTGCGTATCTCATGCTGTGTGTGGCGCAACCGGAGGAACAGACTTAACCGCTGCTCGAGCACTGGTTAAAGTTAACCGACAGATGCCACATTTGTTGAATGATTCAGAATGACAAAATCTACATGTAAAATAATTTATGCTAGGATTAGAGATTCAGTTAAAGCCTTGACTTTTATTTGTTTGCTTGGATTGTTACGGATTTGTTGTTAGCATGTGCTTTAATGCGGTGACTGTTGTGTAGTCAGCGTTCCTTTGGTAAGCCGTGCAGGAAAACAAGTGTCCCCAGCTATTGGTTTTAATCAATTTTTCGCAAAAATATTACCAACAGCATTTAATTGCACTAAAAAAGCCATAACAAAAATACCTAATTTGTTGACCGTGACTGGTCACCCTAACGTAGCGATAGGAATTTATCGATATCGGATGAGACTGCCGTTGAGAAAACCAAATCACTTGACTGCTTGTCAACTGGAGGAACAAATTTGACCGGCGGCTGGCCAACCGGAACCTTTGAGAAATCGGGCCTAAACCAATGGAAAATTCAGAAGATTTATTCAAACTCTTGAAATTAGTACAACTCTTTCGTTCGGGCCTGAATCACATATCCCAAGACTTATATACCAGCTCAGGTTTTGTGTTTGTGTTCTTGTTCTAAAGGAGTGTGGTCTGAGACCACCGAACCAAACCAGTTCAAACGGCACACAGTGGCTCGTTTTCTCAAAACACGTTGCATATATCATAACTCTTAAACTATTTGAGTTATCCACATGATTTTTTTCCTTTAATAATCTGCTAACCTCAAAGATTTTTTTGATGTAAAGTTCTTAAGGTAACGCCGAGGCATGGCGTCAAAATAAGTTGAGGTTTGGTGATTTTTTAAATCGAAATGCCAGCTACGTCTAAAAATGCAAGAGGCAGACCGCAAATTTCCTTTGATGAGTGCTCGGAGCTTACGAAGAAAAGAAAAGTTTTGGAAGCTACGGAGAATATTTCGACACATCAACTATCAACAACTCTATCAATAAAGTACCGCAAAAGCAGTGATAGAGTTAAAGGCAATATAGTCTCAGCAATTTCGGAGGCCAGCCCCAAAACACTTAAAAGAATTAAACAGAGCATTCCGACCCCACCAGGGACTCTATCAGTTATTCAATACAGCAATGAAGAGGCCTTGGCTTTGTTTTTAGACTTGGGATTGTCAAAAGAAAAATGTATGTTATTGCGTTGCTCCTTAAAATCAAAGAACGTAAGTATCTTGCCATCTTATTCTAACATAACATCGGCAAAAAAAGACTGTGCCTTCTGCTGCTCAAATAACAGATGTAGAAGCTAAAGTTAAACTTCAAGATATGATGGATCACACCGCCCGCAGAATTATTGAAACGAAAACAAGGACTGATGAGCAATTCTACATTACTAGGTTTTAGTCGAATGGGGTGGGTTTGGATGGATCGTCTAGCCAAAGTTCTTATAATCAAAAAATTGGTTCATCTAATGAAGAGACTATTTCAGATTTTAATTTGGTTTTATGGCTTTTTGTTCCATTAGATTGGGGAGACTAAAATGTGATTTAAAAGAACTTATGGTTTGCTAAAGAAACTGCTGAAATAAGTGAATTACACCCAACTGAAGTTTACGTCCAAAGATTTTTATCCAGCACGAATTCCATTTGACGATGATCGATGGAAAAGTTCTGAATGAAATCACCAAGACAAAATCTACGAGAACTTGCCCAATTTGTAAGCTTACACAGAAAAACTTTCAAAATCAAAGCGAATCGATAGCGTATGCGCAAAATTATCGATTTATGGAATTCTTTTTAAAATTAGCTTACTCTTTGCCTCAAAATCAAATTAAAGAAACCGATGTCAAGAAAAGAATTCAACAAGATTTTCGTAAGGAATTAGGGTTGTTAATTGACCTACCCAAACAAGGATTCGGAAATACCAACGATGGCAAGACGACCAGGAGATTTTTTGAAAATGTGAAAATTGAAAATGTGAAAATGAATTACTGGAATAGACTGTGAAATAATTAAGAGGGTGCAGGTTATACTTAATGTTCTCAGTTGCAGAGAAAAAATAGATGCCGAAATGTTTGGGAAGTATGCCACCGAAACGTCCATTCTTTTAAAGGAACGATATCCAAGCAAATGGCTAACACCTACTGTTCATAAGGTTCTTGATCATGGACAAGATATAATCAAATATCAATCTCTTCCTATTATCGGGAATTATCAGAAGATACGCAAGAATCGAAGAACAAGGAATATAAGATATATAGGTACTCGAACACTTGCAAGTATTCTCGAAGACGACAAAACGAAGATCTGTTCAACATGTTGATTAGCTTCATCGGATCCCAAAATATCATCATTAAGACATGTGAGAGCCATTCCGGACTTAAAAACAATGTATTCACTTGAAGTTGTTGCCCTTTTTGAAAATATTGAAAATTGCTTCGATAAATGTTAAAATATATCATTAAATGCATCATTAAATCCATACTGAATTTTTACAAGTTGTCGGAGTAACCAAAGGGGCGCGGCTTGGCCATTCAAAATAACTTCTTAATAAGTGTATTAATTGTTACCATTTTAGAATTTAAAAACAAAAGTTATTGAGCATCTTATCTTCAAGCTGACCTCGTTGACTCGATATATGAGCATGAGTTGTCATGAAAAATGGCTAATATGGCAATCGGGCACAACTGTAGCAATGGTTTTTTTTAAATTTGTTTCTTGAATATTATCTGGGGGAAATTAGGTCTGTAGCTTAAGTGGTTTTTGAGAAATATGCATTTAACTTTGCCCTCTTAAGTATTTTTTTCCCCATCTTTTCAAAAGTTGAAAAATGTTTCCACTTTACAAAGCTCCTACATCTAAAAAAAAAATTGGAAAATTCTTTCTTTTACGTTATTAAATAGCTTGACCAATTCCTAGTTAAAGTGAATCAATAGTTTTGCCCAATTCAACAACTCGAAACTTGATTTTTGCAACCAGTTTTTGGAAAACGAGCCACTGTGCGGCGTTCGATTCTGAATCAGTTGGCTAACTTTAACCTAGAGCTTAGGAACAATTGATATTCCATTTGATTAACTTAAGTGAAATTGTACTTACTTCAAATAGCACGTCAAATTCTATATTCTCCACTTACTAAAGAGTATACCAACTACAAACCTCCAATAACAGTAGGCGTTCAAAACTAAGCCTGAGTTGCAAAAAAAAATATTTTTTTTGTGATTTAACTTGTGCGTGGAGCGGGTATGCATATATATATGGAGTCGCTGTCAGTTCAACAGATTCGTCAGCTTGAGGCCTTTTTTCCATGGTGGGCAACAACACTTGTCAAGAGACTGTGCGTCAATATTTTTGTAGAAGCATTTTGGGGATCGGCTGTCCCCGCACGGCCACCTCTTCAATCTGGCAACGCGCAATTAGCAAAAAGTGTTAAGTACTTAAGTGGCTGGGTAAGGCGAGGGGTCTAAGTCAAGGCGGCGCTGTGGCGTGTCCAGCTACATCTACATACATGCAAGTCCAGGCTGATGCTGCGTAGGCTTATGTTCCCAGAGCTGCATCACTTTGCGCTTTTCTGCTTTGTTTCAGTTCATTCGACCATATTGTCTGCGGCATCGTTTGAGTGCTGGGAAAATAGCCAGTCAAGCGCAACGAGGAACGCATTAGCATTTCTGCCACTGACCCCGCCCCCGCCCGTCCTCCTCCTCCTCTAAAACTCCAAAACTCCAGCCACCAGTTAGTTAGCATGACGAAACCACTTGCCTGGCCGTGTGCTCTGGTCTGGGTCTTCCCTTTTTATTAACCACGCATTCATAATTCATAATTCCAATTTGCTGGCTGTTCCTTGTATTTTTTCTTCCTTTTTTTTCCTGTCTTTGGCTCAAGTCCAGTTCAAACACCACCCAAAAGACTTAGACAGAAAGTACCTGAAGCAGCAGCATCAGTAGGGACTGGCAGGCAGATTGGCGGGACAGTGAGAGAGTAATGTGTGAACATGGTTCTGAAGCATGCAAAGGCTTTTAGGCCATTTGTTTGGGCTGCAGTCACTGCTCAATGTGAGCTACAAGTGTTTGTGTGTGGAGCAGAGACAAAAGGATAATTGACATAAAAACACATACGAAACTTATAATTTCTTAAATAATTTCAATTATTTTTAAAGGGTTCAGTAGATTTTTTGTGTGATGGAAGATGTAAAAATGCTCGAATACTTCGCACAAGAGTCAGCGCATCTTCTCAAATGCGAGTTCACATATAAAAAAGGGAGAATCAGACGAAACATTCAAAAGCGGCAACAACAGAGCGAACCGTATTTTGTAAAAAGAGAGAAAAATGCGAAAACATTGGACTTAAAAGTCGAAAAAAAATATATTTTAAGCCAATACTTCGAAAATAGATGGGAACATTTTCGAACAGCTCATATGCTTGGATGCTTCAAGGCCAAGCGACCATTTTCTATTTAATTTGTGTCAAAATAAATTTTATTTCCTACTTGTGGTCGGGTATGGCTTAACGGATAGTGTGCGCGACTGCCGTGCAAAAGCGGCCGTGGGTTCGATCCCGCATCGGAACATCTAACAAAAAGTTTTTTCTTTGAAAAAATTACACACCCAGTCACCTTCACTGCTTTTGGCGCCAGCTTTGAAGTAATTAGTCACGAAAAAGCTTCCAAAACTGACTTTCGGATTCGGCGTTAAACTGTAGGTCCCTTTCCCATGTGCGAAAATTAGAAGCACACAAGCCAAGAGATTGAGAGAAGCACGGCTTTGGCCCTTTAGGGCTGTGTCAAGCCATTTTACATTACTAGGCTTAAGGACAGTCATTCTCTTTTGGAGTTCCATGTTTAGACTTGGATCAAATTTTTTTAGTAATAAATACACCCAGAGAAATGAAGAACGAATCGGCGAAAACGATTTCTTTTTGGATTCAGTATTTTTTCTTCTTGGTTTTTAAAAAAGAAATCTTCTCGAATCCGAGAACAAAATCGTTCTCTACTTCGAGCTTGATGGCGAGGGAAGTGCGGGGAGCCAAAAAACGGAGAATTCTCTCTTTCGCTCGCAGCATTTGCTGGCCGTGGCACCGTCAATTTATAATACGACTTAGAAGCCGCGATAAACACCTGATGCGTGGAGTCGTTGGCTAAGCGGTGGTGTCAGTGAGTTCAGGACTTCGAGGTCCCGAGTTCGAGTCCCAGTAAGGGTAAGTAAAAAATAAAATAAAATAAAAAAATTTTTAAATTAATCACAACAAAAGGAGTGGCGTGCTTGGTATAGTGCTAAAACCTGTTAAAGTACCTGCTATTATGGGAAGCAGACAGCACAGAAAATAATGGTCGACCATATTTGCGAGCTCCTCTTAAGACAAAAAATAGGGGAAAGTTAACTTCGGCTCGGCCGAAGTTTTGTATTCCCTTGCAGTTTGTTTTTCTAAATAAGACTACTTTTCGGACCTTACTTTTCTTTGGGAGCTATACTATATAGATGTCCGATTTCGACCAAATTTAGTGGAATCATGGAAAAGCATCACAAACTAACATGTACATTTTTGAGGGCGATTCCATTTAAAACAAAAAAGTTTTTCTCACTAGAACTTATTTTTTACCGGTCATTCATACTGCTGCTATATGCTATAGTCATCCGATTTTGACAAAACTTTGAAGAATTGTGTAAAAATTGTATATAAAATAAATATATGCCAACGTTAGGGACGTTTCCATTAAAAACAAAAAAGATTTTCTCACAAGAACTAGTTTTTCGACCGATCGTTCCTATGGAAGCTATATGCTATAGTCATCCAATTTTGACCAAAATTTGTAGAATTGTGTGGGAGCATTTAAAACAAATACTTGCTAGTTTTGAGGACATTTCCATTGAAAACCAAAAAGTTTTTCTAACTAAGACTACTTGTCAGACTCTACTTTTCTATGACAGCTATACTATATAGATGTCCGATTTCAACCAAGTTTGGTGGAATCATGGAAAAGCATTGTAAACTAAGAAAAACAAATTTTGGAGGCGTTTCCATTGAAAACAAAAAAGTTTTTCTCACTAAAAGTAGTTTTTCGATCGATCGTTCCTATGACAGGTATATGCTATAGGCATCCTATCCGGTTGGTTCCGACAAATGTGCAGCGTATTTGTACCAAATGACTTCGTGTAAAGTTTGGTGAAGATAGCTTTTAAACTGACGGAGGAGATAGCATTGAAACAGTCAGACGGACAGATGGAGAGAGAATATTTAAGCTAATTAAAGCTGTGACTTACTGGAGTTGATAGTTGCGGAGCAGAGTCCACAACGATCTAAAGGCGCCTTACTATTGGAGAAGGCAAGGAAGCCTCTCTTTAACATCAGCCTCCTCAGTGCTGAACCACTAAAGGATTAGACAAAGAAGTCTTATCCCACGTTGGCTATCCTGGTGCTGAGACCCGGGATCTTTAAATTAAGGCTAATCCTAGCAAGACGAAGCTTAAATCTAACTATATGTGCAGAGTGCCGCTAAAAGAAGACTGTGTGCAAACTTTCAGCTCGATCGAACCCACGGCCTCTTGCACAGCGGTCGCGCACACTAGCCGCTGAGCCACCCGGTCACATATAAAATTGGCAGAGTTATAAAAAATGTTGCATACTTTTTGGCGCTACATGCGTTTTTGCCTCACATAATGTTGAAATGGTCACATTCATGTTAATGCTCTGTTAATTAACATAGGAAAAGGCTATTTAACACCAATTGCCCTGAGTAACGGGTATATCGAAGTCGGGCAGGACCGACTTTAACTTACGCTCTTTTTTTTTAGTGTTCCAATCACACAAGACATAAGGTTTATAAATTAAGTCATTAGTCACAAAATAAAGTCAGTGGTCACAAAAGTTTCAAGTGTATTTAAACTTCGGCAAAGACGAAGCTAGCTTTGCTTTCTCGTTAATATTTTAAGAACCAAACGGACTTAATTTATTCTCGGACATGGCATGTTTGTTCTGCATGTAGTTTTCAGTTGCATAAATTTGGCCAGCCATGGCCGCTGGGGCCCGAAGTCACTCGCCGATTTACACCGAATGCTTGCCGAAGTCAATCATTACTGAATTTCAGAGGGGGACTGAGATAGTTCTCTGTCCTCTCTATTTGGCCAGGCCTGATCTACATGTGGCCCTTAGAGTATGCATCACAGATCTATTATGATCAGGAACCCGATTTCTAATAGGGTTTTGGTTTTAGATCGTATGGGAACGCATGTTTCGGAAATACATAAACTCCATGTTATTTCAGATTTTGTCAGAGACCTGTTGTTACCTTAATTTATAATTCGGTAAAACGGTTCATAGCGATACGTAACTGGCTTAAAACGAATCTTAAGCTTATAAATTGAATGTAGCTTCAAATAACATACTGCCAACGGGGCCTATAAATGTTTTGAAAACTTTTTGTACAGTAAAAGAAACTTTTTTAAGTTTTGAGAAGACTCAAAAACGTTATACCATTGGGTTCATGTGTTGCAAACCGGTTTTGAGCGAGGTTCTGATTCTAAGATTTAGTTTGCTAGCTTCAGTTAACGGTTTGATAGCTTATGAATATGATAGATTTATAATTAATTTTACTGCCAAATTACGCCCTCTTTTACACTTGATAATACTTTCTCCGGTTTCCAATCCTCTAGTAATAACTTTTTTTTCCTAGAGCATCCACTAACCTCACCCAAATTGCTTCTAATGGTAGCGCATGCCATGCAAATGCATAGCACTTATTTCTAACTACAACAACAACTAAAACCACAGACAAGCACTTGGCTGCCTGGTTCAGCACTCGTATCTAAGGGGGACTCCCTTTTTTTGCGAGCGATCCTCAATCCTATGTGGCGCATGCACAACGCTTTTCGACAAACTGCAACTAACTGCCATAAAGCGGCGTTTATTTTGCCACAGGCCACTTATCTGCGAGGTTTGACTAAGACTTGCAGCTTGATCTTCAGTACTGGAGCTGGAGCTTGCTGTTGTTGTTTTGTTTTCATTGCGGGGACGAGCCAGAGATGGGGCACAGTGGGCTATGTGCTAAAGAGCACTTCAAAATTCGAAAATTTAAGAGAAGCGTTCGTTGAAAAGAAACCATTTATGTTGAAAACCTAAATATTTTTGGAACTCGGAAATATATAAAAAGTCCGAAGTCCTTAGGCGAAGATCTTTTGAGATTTCAGTTATATATTTTCTTTCTGTAAAAAATAAAAAAAAAACATTTTTTTAAAGTAGTTCACAAAGCAAAGAAGTGGTGGTGATGATTTAACCAGAAATCTGTTTTCGAAAACGGTCCAACACGTTGAGATTTTTTTAAATTTGAGCTTACAGTTACCTATTTGGACCCTTTTTAACTAAGTGCATTATGTGGGGACCTCATCCTTTTATTCACAACAAATTATTGATCCCACTGTGCGGCGTCCAAGCCCAAGTCAGCTATTAATTTGAATTCAAGCAGTCAAACGACAGAGTCAACAACAACCACCACCAAGACGACGGCTTGGAATCAATGGATCCACTTTTGCGGCTGCGGCTGTTGCTTTTTTTCGGTGCGTAGGCGAACTTGATTCACTTCGCTTGAGATATGCGTTCCACCGAACTTTGATGTTGAACCAGCTAGCTGCTTTTGCTGCTGCTGGCTTTTAACTCTCCTCAAAAATTGTTTGCCGTAAACGTTTTGTTTCTTTTTTCCCGAATAGAATCTGTGGGAAAGTTGTTGCCATAATCAAAATGGAATTCTGTGTCGGAATTGTGTTTGACACATGTGTATACACATGTAGTTGTTGTTGTTGTCTTTATCTCATCATCTTCTATCTATCTATCTATGCTATGCTTTGCTAGGGGTAATATAATCTTGAGTTGATTGCATTGCTGATTATTTCATCAGATGCATAATTTAAAACTGAACAGCAGAGGAAAAAAGTGCGTTGAAAGGCAGTGAAAACTTTTAGTTTTGGGGTGGGGACTGACTGTCAATAGCTTTGGGCTAAATAATGATTGGTTTTCGAGGTGGCCCCCGTGTTGGTGCAGTATGGGGGATATGCTTTGTGAAATGGAAAGTGCCTGCTAAGTGAGTAATAAATATGAATTGAAGAAGATGCTTTATGAAAGAGTTACAGTTTAAAGATTTGAGAATTTAAATATCAGACGAAGCCCTTGAGTTTTGAGGCATTTAGGTCTCCTCATCGCTATCCAAGAACGCAATTTGGAAACAGTTAAAATATTGCACATTCACTGCCTACCACCAGCTAACATAATTTCCAACTAAACTCGCATTTTATCTTGAAACAAGCAAAGCCTTTCTTTATCAAACTTCCTGCCTCCTCAAATCCACCCACAGCCCATATCACATATCAAGTTATCAACTTCGATACCGGAAGAAAACGCCACAGGGCGGTGGTACCTAATAAAGTTCTTGCTCTGCCAATTTATGTCAAACCTAATCAACTAATTATGCAAAAGACCCTCAGATGGAAACTAATAAAAACATAAATTCTAGTTTAGTTCAAAGCCCTACGCAGTCATAAATATGTTAAACAAAACTATAACAAGTTATGCCATGTAACGGAAGAATATTTCTTCAACAAAATGCAACAAAACCTTTGCAATAATACAAAAGGGCACAAAAATAAATAAATAAAGAATCGGAAAGTTGTGAGGTGGTCTGGACCACAAATGGCACTCGAAATAGCCGCATAAATTAGTTAAAAAGAACCCGCACCAAAACTGGAGAACCAACAAGCAAAGGGTCTCTGAGGACTGACTGACTTCATTGTGTCAAAACACTTAAAGTGATTTCTGTTTTGGAAATGTGAGACCCTGAAGCGCCTTCCACTGGCCCTAGCCACGCGCATAGGAAGCAGTCGACCATAAATTTGTGTACATTATTGGAAAGAGTGAATTGTATTGTAGGTGTCTAGGGGATCGGTTGGTAGGTAGGAAGGTGCGCCCTGGCTTGACCGTATTTTAATTTGCATAAAATTGTTTTAAATGTTGTCACGACGACGATAGCCGCCGACTCGTTACTGTCATCTTTCATTATCGATGAAATGTGGCCAATGTGTGTGGTAAACCCCAAAATGCCTAACCAAGGGACAATCATTTTAATTTAGAACCTAGGCGGCGTCAGAGGGCTATGAGCGAGAACGATGTATTCTATTAAAATACCATAAAACTTGTGCTAATGATATGGCACACCTGTTGATCCTTTGTTGTGGAAGTTATCTAACAATTTTTTATAGGGGTTGTGCGTGTCCATATTCCTGTGTGTAAGCGGTAGATGGTCTTTTGTGTTAAGAGAAGGGAAAATAAACATTGATTTCTGATTGTGTTTGGTAGCACTTTACAAACTTTATACTAACATTTTCTCAGAATTTTGTAAGAACCTAACCATTAACGAGTTTGGACTTTAAAAATGTGGCTACATAGAATAAATGGAAACAATTTATAAACCATTTTGTATAACTTCTTTTAATGAAAGAAAAAATTTGATTTCTTATTCTCTGATTTTCTCATCTGTTTTAGAAAATAGCTTGAATTTAAAATGTCAAAACATAACTTGAACAAGAATATCAAAACAAGTTCTGATTAAGCCAAAATTTGTTTCCTTACAAAATAATTTGAATTGATCTACTATATACCATTATTGCACCGCCATCTTCCTATAAAGTTTAAGATGCTTTTCAATGGCTACTAGTTCACAACTGACCAGTACCATTTGCACTCACTTAATCAAAGAAAATTTAACACAGAAGCACAATTTGCTGCGTCGTAAACTTATAACTACCGTGTTTTCCAATGTCACAATTTGTGTGACTCACAAATAAAGTATCAGTATGTAAAGTACAAAAATTTAGATCTTGTAACCGAACATATTTGTGTCTCTTGTGTCTTATAAAGGCAAACAGTTTCAATACGAAATGCACAGTCTCCTGTTGATGGGTCTCACCAGCTTCTTTCGCGGTCTTCTTCTGGTCATGTACGGAGATCTTCCCGTACCTGAAACTCAGCTGGTGACCCATCGAGACTATGGACTGCATCCAGCCTTCGTCGACGCCAACAGCCATAAGGGCTCCGCCTCTCTGGAATTGAGAATTTAGCTGTGTTCGAAGAAGTCGAATATGAATGATAACATTACCCAGGCCACGTATGGCGATACATTTAAAATAAAATTATTGGCCAACCTTAATGGTTCTTAGTGTTGCTTAAAATTTATTTTATACTTGCTAATACCAGTCTTGCGTAGCTGCGATCCTTCTTGTATTTGAAACCCAAAACGAATATGAAAAGCTAACTTCCGCAGTATTAATACCCTTAAATGGTTTCCACACTTAAAGCTGAAGACAACAACACCTACCAAGGTTGCCGGTCAACTGTTAACAGACCAGTCGATGAACACGTCCAGTTTACCCATCTACAATTTACATCTATAAAAAATAAGCTCAAGTAACTCACCATAAAATTTAGCAACTATCGCGGATTTCTTGGACGTACATTTTCTGTTTCTGTGCATCAGAGGGTAACGATTTTGATCATATTGACTCCAATGTTCTCAGTCTTTTCCCTCTGTGAACCAAAATATTTATAGATTTCTGAGACACGCCCAATCAATAACAACTCGATACAGTTTAATATGATTTTTGACGTCCGAGGTTTAAACTGGGATCCGAACATACAGCTTCCTCCATAGAAGCTTAGACTTTGCCCTCCATTCCTTTACCCTCCCTCCCCTTAAAAATCGTAGAGCCTGCTGTATGGTAATTTATCTTCTTAAAGAGTCAATTGCTGTGTTAATTGCCAAATAAGTTTTTGCCGTTCCAGTTCAAGCCCCACTGCCTTCTATCACTGCCCGACCATGCCATGAAGCTTCAAAACGAAAAATAAGGAAGTTTGGATGAGGTGCGGTATCTATTATATGTAGTATCTTTGCTTTTATATACTCAAAAAATAGATCCGTTAATAATCTACCGAAATCAAGACCATTCGTTGACATAAGTAGAGTAGTCCCGTTTTTTCGTAAACTGTGAACGGCGGTATCATTTTATAAACGCAATTTTAAAACCCGTTGTTCGATCTTCATCAACATTTGGTATTGGCGTTAGAAACATTTTGTGCTCATACTTCGGGCTTCTTTTGGAAAAACTTTGGTAGCGATTTAAGACCACTTTGTGCACATTTTGTCAATTTTTTGGGAGCGAACATCGCGGTCTCATTTTGGGAACACAGTGTGTTCAATTTTCATAAATTGTTGGGCCATTTTTTGAGAAGAAACTGGTTTTAGTTTGTGACTGATTTTAAGACATTTATGATATTCAAACAAGCCAGTTTTAGTCGGCTTGAGGTCATATTATGTTTTTACATAACTTTAAATAGGCAAACACAACACCACAAGGGAGGCAGATGATTTAAGAACCTCCCGGTTCTATCATCAAAGTTCAAGCAAAGTCTGCTATACCTGCTTGGGAGTTCCAAACCAGTATAAGTGCTAACCAAAACAACAACTGTTCATGATTTCCAAACAACTGTTCGTTTTTAGTGCGGACGCGTTCGTTTGTTGTAATGTAGTGTGACCAGAGCGTGGAGATAAAATTTCACCAAAAAAAAAAAAAACCAGGGATAATTAAGTCCAATACACGATGCGTTCATGTTTTGTGAACGAATGTGCTAATTTTAATAACAAAGATTATTTTTGTACCAAAGGTACTCAGAGTATATTAAGTTTGTGCAGAAGTATGTAACAGGCAGAAGGAAGCATCTCCGACCCCATAAAATATATATACATGTGTTCTTGATCAGCAACAACAGCCGAGTCGATATAGCCATGTCCGTCTGTCTGTATGAACACCTAGATCTCGGAGACTAGAAGAGCTAGAGCGACCAAATTTTGTAAGTAGACTCTTATTGTTCCTACGCAGATCAAGTTTATTTTAAATTTCGGCCACGCCCCATCCCGCCCGCACAATTTTAAAGATATCAAACTCATATTTTGCAGTGTTGCCCAATATCTACAATCTCTGAAAGTTTCATAAAGATCGGATAAAAAATGAGAGTTATAAAAGTTATAAAAAACGTTGCATACTTTTTGGCGCCGCATGCGCTATTTGCTAACATAATGTTTTAATGTTCTCATTAATGTAAATGCTCTGTTAACTAACATAAGGAAAGGCTATGCAATATTAATTTTCCTGAGTAACGGGAATATCGAAGTCGGGCAGGACCGACTTAAACTTACGCTCTCGTTTGTTCTTTCTTTCTCAATTACTGTAAAGATTATCAGATTTTTCTTAAATAATAAATTCACAAACGAAAAACATTTTAAATCTACTTAGAAATCCCTCAGAATTTAATGCAAACTAAATATTATTAAAACTGTTTTCAAAAAGAGAATTAGTGAGTAAAAATGTATTGTTTTGTCAAACTTGTGCATTGTTTACAGTTTGTCTATTTAGCTTTGTTGTTTAAGATCCTTTAGATATAATGATCAAGGTGAAAAATAATTTTAGAAAACAAATCGCATGCTTCGAAGATATTCTAATAATTTCTGACAAATTAAACAACTTTTTATAAGAAAAATTAAATTTTTTATTAAGCATAAAATCAAAATGTGGTGTCCCTTGGTGCAGAAAGTAAAAAAAGCATAAAATTTAAAGTCCAGTACTGGTTAAAAAGGAAGTAGTTTATTCAGATATTAAAGTAATTTTAGTCACAATTTTATCCTCCAGTCTGAGAACATTTTAGTGTCTATAAACAAACTGGTTTCTATGTAAATGATGACTCACAGCTCTTGAGCTTCAACAAACACTGCGACATTTCCTCTGCTCTCATTCTTATTCATTTATGGATTATCTCTGTCTACTTCTTAGAATTCATTAAGCAAATATTTATTAATCTTCACAGTGGGCATCACTTGCTTATCAATCGATAGTTAGGTACTTAGAGACGCCTGTCTTCAGGGCTTTAGGAGAAGAGTGTTGCTTGACTAGATCATCAAACCATAAACAACATCAAATTGCCATTAAGACCATATGCAAATAATTGCAGAGGCAGAACCCCTTTTGGACACCTTTTGTAGATTAGTGTCGGCGCTTTTTAAAGCCTTTCGGACATGATAGCATGACAAATACAATTAACATGGATGCAATGACCACGCCTTTGACGCCATTAAAACAACAGCAAAAAAAAAACAACCTTAATTTTCATTTTCGCAGAATGCTTTTTGACTTACGGATAGCATTGGAAGTTGGCGCAGGCGACGCCCGGTTTGCAAACTTTGCCATCGCCAATGAAACCGACAGGACAACGGCCACACCTTGGACCCGATGCAGAATCAAGGCAGTCAACGCCTGTAAAGAGAAAGAGAACGATTAATGTCAAGTTTAAGTTGCATTGTGTTGAAACTAAGCTGTTTAGAACTAACTGAATATTTACATTTTATTTGAAGAAAAGCTAAAAAAAAAAACTGAACTAAACTAGTTCTGAATACTTTCCAATAACCACTTAAGACACCATCAAAATTATCTTTGCTCCTAACTAAAGCTATCAAGGCTCATACAATGACACAATGAAGGCCACGAAAATAAATCCAAAATCGCCGCAAAGAAATGAAGCATATAACAAATATTTGCAAAATAAAACGGTTAGGATTCGCGAAAAGTTCCCCCTTGGACTTAAAATATATTATTTAATGGGTGGGTTCAAAATTCAAGCTGTATACCTACTAAAATCTGGAGAAGAAGCAAGCTAGGATTGCCAGATATTCGAAATTTCTTTACAATAAACAGGAGTATTTAGATAATTAAGATGTCACTTGACACGTACGAACAAAGAGCTGAAACTCTAGAGAATTTTTGGTCCGGCGACTCCAGCCTGTTGGAGCCTTAGTCTAAGGTTCAGTTCTCGGACCGTTTCCTTAATTTATCACCCCTATGGTCTTGGTTCCAAGCTTGGTTCATGGAATCATAGATCGTTCAGAGGGAACATGTTGATGTTGAAATGAAAACATATATAATTTAAATTGAGCATGAATCGAAGCTCAATTTTGTGTACATAAAGATGAGTCTACTATTAAATTTAACCATTATTCAATATGTTATATTCGAAAAGCGGAAACAAAATTAAGGCCGATAACGAATCCGATGTATCTTTTCGAAAAAAGTCGATATTATTTCCGGCATACCTAGTTCGAGCACAAAAATTGGTTTGTTAGTTTGAAAAAAGTAATAAAGCTCAATCCTGTTGTTTTCAATGCATTGGGATTGTTGAGAATGCTAACAGCTTGCACTAGTACATCGATACAAATTAATATGCTCAATTTAGGTAACAGCGTGCTTTTTAAATTCTAAGATCTTTTTGTTATTTTATTAACTTTATTTTAGAGTGCACTTACCATGATAACAGGGATTCGATGTACGACAATTGACCTCCATGCGTATATTATTATCACTGCTTAGTGGCTCCTTGCAGCCAGCACAATTCTCCAACAACATGCGCAAGTAGGCAATCTCCTGACGTTGGTGGGCGATGTCTTCACGGAGCAGCTTAACCAAAGCCATTAAATCGCTCAGCGATCGTGCGAGGGCGTCTGGAACAATGAGTGCACAGCACACAAAATAAAGAGTTAAGAGTTTAAAATAAAGTAACAATAATTCATGAACCTCCATTATGTGTCAGTGTGTGTGTGGTTTGTGTGTGTACGTGTGGGAAGCGTTCAGGCGACTGACAAGATTAAGGTCTAACCAATGCAAAAATCGCACTCATTCTGAGCAAGCGGTTTCGCTGTGAACTTTTCCTGATTGCAACCTAATCCGCTTTGTCGCTTGGTTGGGCAAAGCCTCCTTTTCCAATATCCAGCTGCTAATGTGCAACGTTTTAGTGTAGTTTTCCAAATGTAATACGACAACTAAGCTGAGCACCCAATCGCAATTGGCAAACTGCAGCGGATTAGAGATGAGTCAGTAATGTGATTCAGTGACTCACAATTGAGAGCAAAGTGAGTAAGCTTAAGTGGAAAAAGTATTCTTAAATATTATTTAAAACTGGAACAAAAGATTTTTTAAGGCAATCTGGAAGGAAGACAGAATCATACTGTACGATAAGTTTAAGAAATTAAGAAATATTTAAGGGATTTTCATTTTTCATACAAGGCTAATTTCATTTAACTATTGAACTTTTTTAAAATGCTTTCTTAGGCAGCATTAAATTTTTTCATTTTCTTGAATGAAACTGTAAATAATGTATGGTCCGATATCATATCTTCTACATAGAGCTACACTTATGGACAAAAAATTAGGTGTGTTTTTTTTTCTTTTGTAACTTTTTATTTCTAATTCATATCTTCTCTAATCTCAACAAATCAAAGTTTTTTCAAAACTTATATTAATTGTCTTTAAACAAAAAGTAAAAACAGTTTCACAAACCATTTAATACACAACTAAATTAAATATTTCCTGAAATCAGACAATTTTAGCTGGACACAATAATAGGTGTACGAAGAGAAATGTTTAAATTAAATCAATATTTCACTTTGGTCTTGTTTTATATTAAACAAAGTATCTGGCAGCTAATAACAGGTATATCCGCCATTATTTTGTAAGACTTTCTCCATTCGTCTTGGCATGGAGGATATTAACTTGCGACAAGTTCCAATTGGAATGTTGTACCATGCTCTTTGGACAATATCCCAAAGTTGATTTTTATTTTGACAAAAAGTCTTTCCGACCTCTCTTTTAAGCTCACCCTAAAGATTCTCGATGAGATTGAGGTACGGGGATTAACTTGGCCACTCAAAAACATCCTCGGATGCCCTCGGAAACAATTCTTTACTACTCGAGAAGCGTGCTTCGGGTCATTATCCTGCTGCAACTTCCATAGAAGTGGCATAATATCTTCGGCATATGGTAGCATCACCGTCTCCAATAGATCTTTGTATACGAATCTGTCCATTATTCCGTCAATACGATGAATCGGACCAGCACCATACCATGAAAAGTAGCCCCAAACCATTAGGCTACCACCTCCACGTTTCTCAGTTGTATATGTGTACTTGGGACCAAATTCTTTGCCTTTCGGACGACGAACATTCCTTTTGGCATCATCTCCAAATAAATTTATTTTGGTTTCGTCACTCCAGAGGATATTACGCCATTTTTTCTCACCCTCTGCCCCGCACAAGGTTCTCAATCTAATGCAAATTTGTTCCTCATCTGTAAATTTGCCGACCGAAGCAAAGGTAGGTTTGCTATTGCCAATCGTCGCCAAACGGTCCGTGATGACACATTATTCTCAATTTCATTGGAAATCGTCCTGGAAGACTTGAACGGGTCGCGTTTAACCAACTGAACCATGCGATCGTAGGTCTTAAATGATGGTTTTCTAGGTGCTCCCCGAGTTTCACCTATTTATTCCGGTTTTAAGGCAATGGTTACGAAGTTTTGAGAACGTTTCATTAACATGGCAATGGATTTGTACGTTTTCCCTTCATCTCGGAGTCGTCAAATGAGCCTTCTCTCCTCCGCACAGCAGTGACGCCCTCGGCCCGTCTCATAGAATTTAAATGGTTATTAAGTCCCCATTTAGTTATATTTTCCAAGTGCCTTACCTTCTGCGACCAAATAATTGCATTTATAAACTACAGGTTAATGTTTTGCTTCATAAACCTATTTTATTGACCAGACGAGTTTGAAGTCTAACCAATAAAACAGTCCACAATTTTTTCCAGTAAGCTAATTTATTCCGGGAATTCACCCAATTCGTACCGAAACAGTGTGACCATATTAAAAAAGTATAGCTTCCTTATTAAATGTTATGTTTATATCGATTTAAATCGATATTCAAAAAAAAAAATTCACACCTATTATATTGTCCATGAGTGTATCTGTCACATTAACTATCAAAAATCAGAGTAAATTATGAGTTTATCTGACACATTGCAGCAATCTATTACTTTGTTTATGCACACCAAATGTATCATGATGAATGCCCTTTAAAGTAAGCGAACTTATGTTTTTTTATAATTATCTATTTGACTTTTTACCCTTTTCACACTGGGCGCAGCATATTCGAAACTGAAAAAACCCGCAGCATGCGTTCACACTAAACTCGCAGCTTCAAGAATAAGTAGGAAAAAAATTTTAAGAGATTCAAGCACAGGAAGAGAACGACATGAATGAAAGGTCTTGTAGGAGGCACAAGTCAACACATGCGAGCCACTGAGTGTGGTTGCCAGCTTGAATTGATGGAAATGCATTTTCTATTAGGAGGTAGACTTGTGTGGATCAAGTTACCTTGATCCATGTCTTTACATTTATCTTCTTGCAATACAACTTATTGTATAAAAACACATTATAGAAAAGGATTCCCCATTTTTGGGAGATAAACACCTCGAACCAATATTCAGAAGTATTGGAAAAGAACTTTCGCATGCGTTGTACACAACCATATAATTGCCTGTGGAGAAGAAGCACCTGAAGGATTTTCCAAAGTACCCACTTTTATCGAGAGGAATCAGCCCAACCTGAGCAAGTTTTCTAAGAGAGGAGGAAATTATATGAAATGCCATAGCTGATAATTTTTGTAATAAACCTGTAGTTCAGCTGGTGTCAAGGCACTACCAGGCCTAACGACCTGATGCATCACTGACCGACAGTCACGTCACGGACCATACAATGTTCTAGGACCAATTCTTAGAATTTATAAAAGACATGACAAAACCATGGAGTTTAAAAATTCATTAATTAAATTTAATTCACTGTAGTTCAGCTGCACCAGTGCGGCATTAACAAGTTCTCTAACTCTTTGTAGTGAGCACTCGTTACCAGACCAACCAACAGCCAAGTATTTGCCTAACGAATTTTGTGTGGGAATGTCCGGAAAACGTACCGATCGGTACGACCCTGCATTACCAGTCGTTAGTGTGGTGATGGGTGCACACCAGAGTTCACGCACTAGACTAGCGCTTTGATGTATTGTCGTTAACGACGCGACTGACGCTCAGTGATGCATCAGGTCGTTAGGCCTGGTGGTGCCTTGACACCAGCTGTACTACAGGGTTTCTCTACTATTACTTTTCAGAAGCATTGCATACGTTAACAGTCATTGAGCACGATCAATGTTGTGTGTATAAACGTAGTATATAAGATTGGAAATTGGCCCTTTACGGTTTTGATTTTCAATAGTAGGTACAAAAATTTTAAATTTGATTTCTAACGGGTCTGCATAATCATAACAAAGTTCCATTCGTTACGTCTAATCTGATTCATTCTGAAGTTCCAACTTTCACGCTTAAAAGAAGTAAGAATGAAAGAAAAAAAACCATTGCAACTTAAGCTTCGAAACCTAACCTAGGGTTTCTTCCATTTGAAAACCGATCCGTTAGCCAAACCTTTAGCTTTACGATAGTCTCAAGCCTTCGCATAGAACATTTTTCAGATCTTCAGGGGTGTGTAGCCTGTACATAATAATTCATAGACTCATTAAAATATTCCCATCTGCATAAATATCTGTCATCTCTAGTTTTCATATATGTAACTATACCTCATACATATACCACGATCGTGCAAATCTTGTACGACGCCATGTACGACACATGGCAACAACTAAACTAGTCCAACATTCGCCTGCTGCCTGCCTGCCTGAATGAGTTTTGTCAACATTGAACAGAAAAAAATAATAAAAACGCCGCCGCCGCCTTAACGCCCAAACGCATCCGTTCCAAGTCAACTTCAAGCTCGAGATCTCGTTTTGGTTACATTTGGGCAACCTTCGTTTCATTTCTATCTCGTCGCCACGTAAGTAATTCATTCATTACGTTTTGCGATTTATGTATATGCCGCCGCCCGAGATCCCTGTCGAGTGTGTCGACTGTGTGTGTGGGTACAGCGGCTGGCTACCAATTTGGCGTTTTGCACTGAGCCAGATAAATAATAATTATGCTGGGGTCGGTCGGGCACTAGGCACAACGTGGTCTTTGTCATATCTTGGCGTTCATTAGCGTTGTCTTTCCTGTGGGCGCTTCCCCAACACTTCCCGTGCACTTAGCGGCAACTTATTGGTCTTGAATATGGGTACTTACTTATAGGTTATATAGTATGTGGTTTGGTTATTAATGGCTTAGTTCGGTTTTGCAAAGCATTGATAATTTATATAGCCATGTGGATGGGGAAATGGAGACCTAATGAAGACATGGCTAGGCAAATTTGTAAGCAGATTACAAGTGTATTGACCTTGTCTTAAAGTAGCTTATGCTTAAGTCATAAATAAGATTTGTATTTCACATCTAAAATGTTTGGTCATTAAATGGCTATAAATCAATTTGAATTTTAATTTTCGTCATCTAGAAAAGACAGGGATTTTCATAAATATTTCTATAGTTCAGTAAGGCAATAACATATTTTTTTCAACAATTGTTCTGAATTAGTTGAATGTTTTGAGCGCAGAGATTTCTAAGCGTTTCTAAGGACATTTATTAAAGGTTCCCTGTCAGCACCCAAGGAAAAAAATCAATATTATCACACCCTTAAGAAACCACTTAAATTGTTAAACATAAGGAAATGCTCCTAAATTGTTGATTGCCCTATATCAAGAATGATGTAATCTTAAATTGCCTCTTAAAATTACTATACAAACAACATACCTTCATTTTGGGTTTTGTGATTAGTCGATTATGATTAATCAAAGGTGACCAAGTTTAAACTAATTACTATTTACGTCTTTATAATATGTAGTTCTCTGCAGGCCTGTGGAAAGGTGATTCCGGGCCCGTGGGGTTTTTCATGTTTTACGGCTAGAGTGCGCGACCGCTGTGCATGAGGTTGTGGGTTCGATCCCGCCTCGGAACATCTAATGAAAAGTTTTTTTCTTTGAATAAAACTTTACACCTGGCCACACCTCTTTGCTGTTGGCGCCAGCATTGCAGTACTAGCCATGAAAAGCTTCTCAAACTGCCGTTCGGATTCGGCGCTAAACTGTAGGTCCCTTTCTCTTGTGCTAAAATTAGAAGCGCACAAGCCAAGAGATTGAGAGAGGCTCGGCTTTGGCCCTTTGGGGCTGTGTCATCTTGACAAGCTAATTTTACTTTATTTTACTTACATAGTTTATTTAAAACACCCCGGTTTTTGTTCACAAAACAAGCCCGACGTTCACGGCAAGACACCAGGTTAAATTTTTTAATGTTTTTGCTCTGGTCACACTACATTATAAGAAACAAGCGCGTCAGTTTTGACATTTTCGCTCTCCGAGTTATTGTTGACAATGACCGTTTTCCTCTTAACTCCGTGTTTTCCTACGCTATGTTGTCAGAATGCTGTCGCAATGCCCATAACATCACTTAAAAAAGAGCGGCGTCCTAGAGGGGCTTCTAGGTTATCTTCTCTCTGTCGAAAAATCATGAACAAGTTGTGTTCTGATGTTGGATTTGCACCAATGGTGCTTTGAAAAGGGTCTCAAAACGTTACCAAAATGTTTCTGAAAGAATCCCGAAAGTTTATAAAATGATGTTTCCGAGTTGAGCACAAAATGTTGAAGATCGAATGACGGGATTTGAAATTAAGTTTAGGAAATGCCACCGCCGTTCACAGTTCACGAAAAAGCGGGATTACTCTACTTTTGTCAACTAATGGTCTTAATTTTGGTAGATTTTTAACGGATTTTCTTCTGAGTGTAAATGGTTGATCTAGAGGTACTTAAGTAGTAACTCATGTGGTACCAGGAATGATAACCATTTAAGAAAATGGATTGATTCGGCTTATTGGATCCAATAGACTTTAAGCCAATGGATCGGTCACGACATTGATTTTGTCTCTAACCCTATCACGGTTTCTGTTTGGTTAACGCTAAATACTTTCTTAGCAGCTTTGGTTTATTTTTTATACTCTTGCAGAGTTTATATTTGAATTGTTCAGATCAGAGAACTGAAGCAATGCCCTGCGTAAGTACTTGATATTTTCACACCCGAGTGTCCCAGTCTTTACTCTACTTGTGGAAAATTTGTGATTCGCTTTTGCAGTGCCAATTACACCCACGTCACTGGTGTGGCTCATTTCTCATACTTATGCAAGCAGAGAGCGCAATAATTTGATTGTTGATTGAGTTTGTTGATCTCTATCTTGTCGCTCTCTCTCTTCTCACTCTCCTTGTCGTTCTCTCCCTTGATATAACAAGAACCATTTTACAGCGTTTGCATCTTGTACACCCAGCAAAAAGTATAACGAATAATTTAAGAACGAACGCTCTTGAAAAAAAGTTGCTTGAAATCGTGATAAATTCGTTCTGTTTGGTGATTTTAGGCGAGGGAAGTGAGGAAAAGAAACTGAGAGAGGAGAGCAAACACATTTGAGAGAATAGCGATGAACCCGCTCTCACTGTATCGTTTTTTTTTTTTTTTTTGGGAGAGGGGTGTGAGGCGAAACAATCGAGTGAAGAGCGCTTCCCGTCTGTTTATAATATAATTTTGGACGATGCTAAAGGCATCGTAGATATGGTGCTGTTGTCTAAGCGGTGGTGTCTGTGAGTGTAGTCTTTCGAGGTCCCGAGTTCGAGTCGTAGTAAAGGTAAGTAAAAATAAAATAAAATAAAAAATTGACAATAAATGGAGAGGGGTGGTGGGTTGTTGTTGTTGGTACCAACCCCTCACCGACCCCACCCAAAATTCTCACGCAACCCCTCCCCTTCCGAAATTACCCACAACTGCACTACCTAGCTTTAGTGAGAAAAACTTTTTTGCTTTCAAATGAAATGTTTCCAAACTCTGCATCTACTATTTTTCTATGTTTTTTCATAACTCCACAGCGTTTGATCAAAGTCAGACAGCTATTTGGTATAGCTGCCATTACAGAGATAGTTTTAAAAAACAAACTAAGTAAGAAAAACTTTTTTGTTTTTAATGGTAACGTCTTCCAGGTTCGCAATCGCTTTCTCAAGCAATCAAAATTAATAAAAAAAATTGGATTTCCTTTTTGGTGTGTCAATGCTTAGACTGAACTAGTAAGAAGGATATGCATACTTAGACTATGATTGAAACTTTAATGTGCTTGATTTCATTCAAAAAAGATCATGCCTCCCGTTATGTAGGAGTTGTAATTTACTTGGCAACATTTCTAAGGTTTTTTAACAATAAAGCCATTTATATTAATAAACGTTACTCTGTTCTATCAAACATGAAACCAACTTCTGTTTTGAACATAAGCATTTTATATGATCTTGTCATGACATTAAAATATTTAGCTAATTAGCCAAGGCCATTGACATTGCCAATCCCTTCATTGCCATATCAGACTTTAGCCCACATGCGTTCTTCAAACACATCATGCACTACACAGTATTTGGCTTAATTGAATTATGTTCCTCAAAACTGACAGATAACGCCAACAAACAGAGTCAAATAATTTCATCAACGCAAACATCTATGCAAAAATATAACTCAAAAAGCCACGCCTTAACAGAAAGAAAAGTGGGAAAAGTTGTTTCATGCGTTGACTACTTTAGGACTACCGACTGTCAACTTGTCTTGGTTTGGGGTTGGCAAACGGAGTGAGGTGGGCTTGTTGAAACCTACCTTCACAATCGCCATGCATGATGGGTATATCGCCTCGCTCGACGTTCGTTGGTACCTCCTGTTGACGCTGATCGACACCTTCACGGGCCAGAGTGGGCTCATTATACCAATTGCTGCGCACATCGCGCTTCTTGTTCTTCTCTGCAAAAAAAAAGTCCCATACCAAAATGGGTGGGCTGAAAACCCACTGGCAAATATATGAAATTTTATAATCAAACTTACCACGTTCGGTGATCTTGTTGCGCAACATACGCCGATTGCCTCGACGATGCAGACCCTTTTGGCAATTGGCACGCTGCAAAGAGTGCTCCATGTCGGCATCAAAATGCAGGGGATACTTGCGCTCACGGAACTGTTGGGGAAATGTACTTTGTTAATAACCAAACTATTTGTTTCTTAAGGTGTCTCTAACCTACCAACTTGATAACTGGATCATCCATTTGTGTATATAATTTGGACAGATTCATTTCAATGTCATGATGTGTACTCGCTTTGCAGTCCACATAGAGGGTAATACGATTTTTGGAGAAATGTAAAGCTAATGAACGTATGGTGCTTGTTTCATTTATGTTGGGTATTTCAAAGTTACGGGATTCCGTAGCTCCATTGGCGCTTATGTCTAGTGTAACGCTTTGTTGTTTACGATCCAGAAAAAAGGACATTTTATGCTTAAGCATGGGGAAATCGATCATGAAAAGTGCCTCAATTGAGATGTGTAGCTTACGACGGGGTCTATTTTAAGAGGGGAATATTGTAATATTGGTTGGAAAGGGCTCCGAGAGATTGAGACTGACCTTATGTGACGAGTGGATATGACAACATCACCCTTTCTTATGTACTGTTCCAGTTCGGCGGAGGCAACTGAGGGAACAAATGAGAATTGGATATAATTTTGATTGCAAGCACAACAGAATATAAGAACGCTTGGTTAATTCAAAACATAAATTCTTCATTTAATACGATAAGTTATGACCTGTACATCAACATTTTGCTTCTTTATCTCACTACCCTGAGGTGATCAGCAAGCAACAACTTCCGTTCCTTTCAACTGATAACTTGGCAAACATACATATCGATTACAAAATCAATATACCGAAAATCTAAACTACAAATATTTGGTGGGTCATGTTTGTTAATCCTCAACCACTAAGTCCCAAGACTTTGCACACACTTTGCTCTATTTACCCACAAACATTGGCAATCACATTTCGCGCCTGCCCCAGAGAGATTACCACATGAAACTGTGTATTTTTGGTGTCGGTGTCTAATCCAGCTACATGTTAACCCAAAAACATATCAAAGACTATGCACCATTTGCACAATCCAAATAAGAATGTAGAATTTCACGCATTTGTGCAGTTATTTGTCATGAGCTCTGACAGTCTTATGTGAGATGACCTTCACGACATGGTGGCATAGTCGCTGTCTTTTGCAACGTGATCGGGCAACGCCAACACCATCTATGGCCAGGGGAGGTCGCCAACTTAGTACAGAAAAGTGACAGCTATGAAAATGGGAATTTACATAAATCGCTACGATTTTGGTGGGGCGGGCGCAAATATTGACATGGACTTCGCATGTTTGCCCATAAAAAATTACTTCAACGGTTAACTTATGTACATATGGAGGTGGGTATAGGGGTACTCTACCTGGATCCAGTGAGAGTGATGCAACCTCCACGAAAGTCAGCGCCAATGCGGCCAGTCCGATTAGCAGCACGCGCGACCAATTCATCGTCAGAGTTTTCTTTCGTTTTTTCTGTGTGTTGAGGTGAACAGAAGTGGGGGGCAGGCACAGTCTTTAGCTCTTCGTCCGCTGCAATATAAATATAAAAGAAGCAGACCGTCAGTCAGTGGTTGTTTATTTACGTTTAAAAATAAAAAGCCCCATAAAATGCATTGCAATGCGCTCATAACATAAAATGGCATAAAATTAATAAATAAAATTCAAATTAAATTGTTAAAACAAGAAAAAAAAATTAAGAACACAAATTCTTCAAATAGTCCACATTTCTGGGCCGGAAGTGTTCGGTCGGGTATCACCTATTTCTAGCTATATCTTTCATCTCTTTGGCCAGCTGGTGGGCGTTGGTTGTAATAAAGCATTTTGGAGCTTAAGTTTTTTTCGGTTTGTTGAGTTTTTGTATTTTGATTGGGATTTATGTTGAATTTTTGCAACCCTTCATCCGTCTCTTTGCTTGTGTCTTATTTAGTTGGATAAATATTTAGTGGAGGAGTATTGCTTTTTTCGGCATTTGCTTTTTCAGGTGCTTGAATAGCGGAAGTTCTGTGGAAAAATTGATGGGAATGTTGTTATAAGTACAAAAAGTATATGTTGAAGCGGACACGGAAAGTGTTATGTGAGATGCTAGCACTTACGGGAAAAGAGTGTAACGATGCTAAAAATAGAGACATTTGTTCTTTAACTTAGAAATCTGACAATAGGGGAGCCAACTTATTTGCATTCTTCAGAATGTCTGAGTATTTCTTAAGCAATACTCAAACTATTTAATCAAAGTCTACAAGACGAGATTGATTGCTTCAGCCAAAATGTCTGTTTAAGCTTAACCTTAAATTTGGTTTTCTTGCTAACTTTCCTTTTATATCAATCACTCATTTTTGTAGAATATGCAAAAGAGATGGTCCTGAGTAACTGATTCTCTGACTGGCAAACTAAGCACAGCCCAAACGGTAAGTTGTTGAAAACTGAAATGTGGAGAGCTCTTCCATTAGGGGTGATAAGGGGCTATTAGACGGGATGTAATATATTTTTACCTCCAAGTAGTAAATGCTTTTTTATGATTTCACTCGATTAATTAGAATTACGTTATCTAAGCTAAGTACACAATATGATGAGACACGTAATGATACCATTTTAGAATATCGAAAAAGGGGTGTCGAAGTCTATTTCTTTGTAGATTTAAGTTTATCGTTGCCCTTAGATTACACAAGCCAACAAAATTAGCCTTTTTATTGTGAAGCTCTTTTACGGAAGGTCGACTGGGGGCAAATCTAGAAAACGATTGTCTTTGCGACATATTTTTTTGCTACGCTTTTGACTTTGCAAAGTCAGCAGCTGTGGTCTTTGCAAGACAGCCAAAGCAGATGGTCGGTTGTGAGTGGAATGGTGGTAATGGTGGATTAGCGGTGACCGAACAGTAACCAAAACAGCGACTAAAACAGTGACCGAAACAGTGACCGAAACAGTGACCAAAACAGTGACCGAAATAGTGACCAAAACAGTGACCCAGTGACCAAAATAGTGACTAAAAGAGTGACCAAAATAGCGAGTGTCCGATTATTTGAAGAGACCAGTTTCAGTCTGTTAGTATCGGTCAGAACACAATGAAAATAAGAAAGGCGTCCCTAAAAGATCGTAGGATCTGGATTAGACCCGAACAACTTCCAACAAGGGCTGTCGAAAATAATATCGTTTGTATAAAAATATCGAGATAATATCTTTCCGTCTGTCCGTCCGCAGAGATGGTAAAAGATATACAAGGTGGGCCAAAAGAAGTCACCCTATTGGAAGATGCTCTTAATTTTACAAATAGCCGCCAAAGTCAGATCTGTTTTGACATTTGTGGACTAGACAGATGTAGAATACAAGTGAACAAGCCATGGATCGATATACTCCCCAAGAACGCGGAATAATCGTGAATAATCGATTTTTCGACCAAAATCATAATGCGCGATGAGGCTCATTTCCACCTCAGCGAGTACGTGAACAAGCAAAACTATCGCTTTTGGGGCACCGAAAATCTTCGAGTGATACACGAGGAGCCATTACACCCGCTCAAAGTGACTGCAAAGTGGTGCGCTGTTCAAGCTGGAGGAGTCATCGGGCCATTTTTTTTCGAGAACGCCGCTGTTCAAACGACAACAGTGGACGGTGCGCGTTATAGGGTCATGTTAACCGGGTTTTTTCTGCCGCAATTGGACGAACTAGGACTGGAGGACATGTGGTTCCAACAGGTCGGAGCAACGGCACACAATGCGCGAGCCACCACCGACATTCTGAAGGCGGCGTTCCCGGGTCGCCACATCTCTCGTTTTGGCGATTTGCACTGGCCTGCAAGATCGCCCGTGCTTACGTAACCAAGCCCGAGGCCTTGGAAGCCCTCAAGGACAACATTCGACACGAGTGCGAGAATCTCCAGCCCGAAGTTCTTGCCGAAGTGATGAAAAATGCCATAAAACGATCCCGTATGGCAATCAATTGTATCGGCGCCCATTTGGCCGATATCATCTTCTCGAATGACCAATAAAATTCTAAAGGTTAAAATAAATATAATCAAAAAACAGAATATACGTTTTTTATTTAGAAAAAAAAAATGAAAGCCAAACATCGGATGACTTCTTTCGGCCCACCTTGTACATGTAACGGGTCGCGCTCTTAGCTGAGCTTTACATAAATGCTTTCGAATGACATTCTTTCTTTTTGATCTCCTGTCAACACGTTTTCATGCCCCCCTAACAAAAATTTTGACAAGTAGTTGCCATCATGCCGTACGAGCAAGAACGTCTTCGTGATTGCGTTGTAAAATTCTACGAAATGCACGCTGACAAAGGTAAAGTGTTTACAGTAAACCATTTTACCCAAGAGGGCAAGTCCAAACACACTATTTTTAGTATTTTGCAACGAAAAATAATAAAAAGGAAACTTGGAAGTGGTCGGAAAGCAAACATTATGGCCGGCCAAGCTGTCAGGAAGCTTATCAAACTTTTTAACAACAAAGCCAACATAAGTCAACGAGATGCAGCCATAAAATTTAATTACAGCGAACACATCAGTTATGTGCTGAAAAAGAATAATATTGTTGCCAGACGTAAGCAAAGAGCACCAAGTTACACACCTGATGTGCAACCAATATCGTCTTTTTGCCAATATCACTTTTGTACCAAAGAAACGGAACCCAACCAACTTGCCGCAGTGTCGTCCAATTGAAGATTTTTTTGGAAGTCTGAGTGCTGCAGTTTACAAAAACAACTGGAAGGCCAAATAATTTTAAAGAACTGACCAACAGGATTCGCTTATGTATCCGGATATACGACCCCAAGGTCGTACAGGCCGCCTGCGAAGACATTTTCCGGAAGCTACGTCGCACAGTGTGGCCTTTTCTCATATCACGTTGCAAAAATCATAACTTTTGAACTATATGAGTTATGCTCTTAACTTTTTTTTTTTAAATAATCTGCAAACTTCAAAGATCACCCACATCATAATTTATATTTAAAGTGCTCCAATGATGACCGACATTTGCAATAATTTATATTTAAAGTTGCTGTCAAATGATGAAATTCAAACTTTTAAGCATAAAACGTCTTTTTTCTTTTCTCTATTTTATAACATTTTAAAAATCACCAAATATATAAATTCTTTTATTTATCAAGAATTAAATTGCAAATATTTTCACAGGATTTTCAATTTCGCCAGATAAATTTACCTACCACCTCACCAACACATAGTCCTAGCTGAACCACACTCTCTGCTGTAATAAACCCTGTCAAATGCGACATAAAAACCCTAAAGAACTCTACAAAAAAAAAAGGCACTCAAGCAACTGTTATATACTTTTACTACTCACCTACAACAGTCATAAGACCTTCTTCTTACTACATCTGGTAATTGCGATTACCAGCCATAAATGGCACATGTTCTGACTCGGTGACATTGTAGCCGGGCTCCAGCTTAAAGAGAACGAAACAACCCAACTGCCACTATAAATCCATAACTGTCACTCAACATTTTGGACCAGTATTGGCAGTGGTCGTCGTTGTGTCTTGTATGGCCAAAGCGACATTGCATCGTCGACGTTGTCGTCAACCGTTACCACATTCCTGGAACACCTTTGGCTTAGAGTAGGCAGATCATCTTGTGTTTTGTTAACCATGCATTTGTTTGTTGGGTGCAGTTTATAACACTTCGTCTGCTCAACTAATTGCATCTGCGTATGCCTGTGTTTATATAGGAGAATCAGAAGCGAAGATACTGCAGCCGCATTTAGTTTTACGACTGCCGCTTGTTTAATGCCAATCAGTGCACACTTAATTTCTACTTATTTTATTTCCATCCAACGCTAAAATTTGTTTATTAGTTAAAATTTATTGCTGGACTCTTTGATCGCAAGAAGATTCAAGCGTGCGCTAAGATATGACTGCAATTGACAGTAGCTGAACAGTTGAGTGAAGCTGGGCCATTTATTAAGTCGTAGAGTGTGGATGGAAATGACTAATATCGGATTAGAAGATAAGAAGCAGACCCGTTTTTTGTTAGGATTAATGATGTTGTATGTAAGTTGAGAGAGGAGAGGAAAAACTCGCTAATTGAGTTGTGAAAAGGGAAGAATATGAAAAATCAAGTTTGAAGTTGAAAGGAAGAAATATAGAGATATTTTAGACAAACTTTTCCGGGCTTTTTTACCCATAGACGGCATAGTTTCGTTTTAGCTTACAACATTAAATCCAGCAATGTTCCTATGTTTTTATTCTTCCTTCAGGACTAAAGGTTTATTTAAGAACTTTCAGTAGTATTTACAGTATTTATTAGTCGATTCTTGGATTTGTTGATGTTTTTACTTAAGAAGGTTAAGCTTATTGTGCAAATAAATATCACTTTTTTCCATTTTCGTCAGTTTATTGATTTTACTGGCTTTCAAACAAAATCTAGATGATGCAGCTTAAACATAATTTCCAGTAGTCTTTTAACGGATTGTAGCTGACAGCAGTAGAGTTAGCTAAGTCAATCAATACCACGAATGGTACAGCATAGAGCTGCAAAACTATCGATAGTGACGCCATTCGATATTTTCGATAGTTTTTAGACAAAAATTCGATACTATCGATTGTATTATTGGTTTCTCTAGATGCAGTGCAAATCAGAAAAGCAGAAAACATAACCCGAATTATAAACATAAAATAATTCAGGATTTCAATTTCATGAGTATAATTCTATAATTTACGAATCCTTGTCATAAATAAATGCTGTTTTCAAACTCCAATTTGTATACCCTTGCACAGGATATTCTGAAATTGTATAGATGTCTGTAACGCATAGAAGGAAACATCTCCGACCACATAAAGTCTATATATTCTTGATCGGCATGGTCGAAATCGGACATCTATATAAGGTGCGTTTCACATTTATTATTAGAAGCAAGTCACTAAATTCGTCTTTAAATGTTCGCAAAACTTCGCAAGCATAAAAAAATCCTTTATCAAAGTAAAGAATGGAAGGATAAGGAATAAAGAGTGATAGGACTCAGCTGAAATCAATTTTTTCGGATTGCTGTAAGAGCACAGTTATTTTTGGTAAAAAATATCATATTTTGCCAGCAGGCGTCTCATATTTATACGACATATCTCCTACAATGCGTTTTAAGTGAAAGCATCAGTTGTACTTGTCAAGTGAAAAATTACTATCGATAGTGTGACACGAAACCGAATATTCGATGATAGATTCGACCGATAGTACTATCGATAATTTTGAAGCTCTAGTACAGCATTATGTCAGCAATATTTTAGTATAGCTCCACGTCGATCTAAAGACAGAACGGAACTGTCGACGGGTTTCGTAAGTCTACAAATATTTTTAAAACCTTTCTCGAATTCGTGGTACGATTTTCAGTAATTTTGACGCACAGTTCTTATAACTTTTTACTGTTTTGACGATGAGCGTTAGCGGATCCAGGAGGTGTCCCCTTCTCAGAGCCAAAATCTAAATATTATCCTGCTTTTCTGAAATTTTTGATTATTGTAACTGTATTTTTACATATATTTGGTAAATTAAGATTTTTGTGCTCTTCAGTCCTCTTAGACCCCTCCTAGATCCTCTATTGACAGTGAGACATTAAAACAAAAAAGAAGGGGAAAGTTAATTTCGGCTCGGCCGAAGTTTTGTATACCCTTGCAGCCTCTATTGAAACAAAAAGTTTTTCTAACTAAGACTACTTTTTGGACCCTACTTTTATAGGGAGCTATACTATATAGATGTCCGATTTCGACCAAACTTAGTGGAATCATGGAAAACCATAATAAACTAACAATTACGAAATTTGGAGGCGATTCCATTTAAAACAAAAAAGTTTTTCTCACTAGAACTTCTTTTTCGACCGATCATTCGAACTGCAGCTATATGCTATAGTCATCCGATTTTGACAAAACTTTGTAGAATTGGGTAAAAGGATATAAAATAAGTATATGCCAATGATAAGGACGTTTCCATTGAAAACAAAAAAGGTTTACTCGATAGAACTTGTTTTTCTACTGTGAAAGCATACCAAATAAATAAATGCCAATTTTCAGGACATTTCCATTGAAAACAAAAAAGGTTTTCCAACTAAGACTAATTTTCTGACTCTACTTTTCTATGCCAGCTATACTCTATAGATGTACGATTTCGACCAAACTTAGTGGAGTCATTGGAAAGCATAGCTAACTAAGAAATACGAAGTTTGGAGACGTTTCCATTGAAAACAAAAAAGTTTTTCTTACTAAAACTAGTTTTTCGGCCGTTCGTTCCTAAGACAGCTATATGCTTTAGTCATCCGATCCGGCCGACAAATGTGCAGCGTATTTGTACCAGAACACTTCGTGCAAAGTTTGGTCAAGATAGCTTTAAAACTGACGGAGGAGATAGCATAGAATCAGACGGACAGACGCACACTGGGCGAAACAGCCGATTTAGCGGAAGAAAAAGCAAGTTTTAAAAACTGAAAGCCCGCCAATTTTTTACTTGCAATCGATTACCAACAGACTATTAAGCCTATCGTTACTTTTCATTTATTTTTGTGGTTTATATTCGCTCAGTTGTGAGCAATCAAAAACAACATAATTGTTCCGTGACATATGCGCGTCTGTTGTAATGGCAAATCGTGGTAGCATCTTGCAGTCGAATTTATCTCTTTTCAACAACTGTTTTAAGGCTTTCGTGGATTGCAAGTTGTTTAATCCGGGAGTATTCGGTCTAATTCTTTTTGTTTTTGTTCATATGATTCGTTATCTTTGTGAAATGTCTATATTTGGCTGCAGCAACCTGCATCTGCTAACAGCAGAAACTTTTTAGGCACTATGTCCGGTTGCAAACGCACTTTTTTTTTGGTATGGCTCGCCGAAAACGTCCCTGCACAGAAATTTTCGGCAATTGAGGCGTATGTTTTTGCAAACGACATTGATAAATCATAATATACTGATGAAAATATGCAAGAAATTGGCAAACTATTAAGGAATTTCAACAGCAAGTTGGTGAAAAATGGAGGGAGTGTTATCGGTATAGTATTTGGTATGAGACAAAAAACAAAGATTGGTTGGATGGAATGCTCGAATTTTCTGAGACAAATATTTTAACTGGGCGACCAGAAAAACGACTTTTGCTGAATGCCACATGAAACATAAGGCTATAAGAGTTGAGGATCGAGCTTGTATAAAGCTGAACTCCAAAAATTTGAACGGTCCACACTTGCTCTTAATGCTACAAATTAGAAGGCATTAGCTAAGATTAAAATTTTTGAGAGGAGGCTACTCCCAAAAGTCCCTATATAATTAGAGTAACTGAGTTTTCTGTTGTGGTTCGTCTTTTTTTAAATTTAGATTAAGTAGTGTTTAGCCGTATTGTTTTTGTTCTTTGTTTTTATGGATGTTTGCTTTTGTGTATAGGTGTGTTTGCGCAAATGTTGAGTATGCAGCTGTCTGGGTCGGGTGTACTTCAGACCCAAATCTTTAAATTGACATCGCTCAAAAGACCTCGCTACCTCCGTCCATCGTGACGCGTCATTCGTGACGCTGAAATCAAATTTTATACCCCTACTAGAATACTCCATGACTGAAATTTAAGATGTGGACCAAAAGGGGGTGCAGTTCGATTTTATAAAATTTGATAAGGTCGGTAAGTAGTTCAACTCTGGACCGACTGGACAGCTCTCAGAATTGTTATTTCTTTCAAGGGCAAGAAGATTGACTCAAAAACTAAAATGTCTCAATAATTTAGCGATATTTTCTTTCGTTCAGTCAAATCATAATTTTACTTAAAATTAAGTTATCAAAGCGATAAATTTATGTCAACAACATGTGACATATACAAAAGAGTGTCTCATTAAATATTTGAACAAAACATTGTGGCTATTATATGCCAAATGAATACAACATTTCAAAGCACATTTCAAAAGCTATTCACAAAAATCTTTAAAATAATTTATATCTCCAACTTATCAACTTGGCTTTGGCAGGCTACAATTACCATACCAGAAATCGCACTATAATTGACAGACCTTTCAATGGTATTATGAAATGCGACTCAAAAATATAAAGCATTTAATGTTGTTGACCAACATTTCAGCTGTCAACTACTGCATATTTGATAAAAAATTTGAAACAGAAATCAATAAATGGGGACGTCAAGTGCCGCTGTCCCAGTCGCCTTTGACTTGTCACTTTCACACTAACGAAAAAAAAACTCTTGACTTGCGCCGGAAGTTATACACAAAAAATGTATGAGACCAATTTATCAGTTTAGTTTTTTTCAATTATAAAATTAAACAAAAGCCAAAGAAAGTTTTGCGGGAGAGGAAAATCCGCTGAAGAATTTCCCTAAGTGGCTTAGTTGGGTTTTGGGTGTCTCTCTTTCGCGTTTGATTTTGATGCGTAGGCGCCGCCATCGTTTTTTCCATGTCAAACCAGCAACTGACAGCAGGTTTGCCAGCTCCGAACTCGAAAACTGAAGCTGAAGCTGAGTTTTCGGCTGAGCATTTAAGCGCGGCTGATTTGATTTCAGTGACACGAGCACGAGGCCTGTGGCGACGACGACTACGTCGCTAAACTTGTCCTGCCCACACGCGATAGCAGGCAGCTGAGGCCGCGCAAGCGCAATTGCAGTAGCACAGCGCGCGGTTTTTTGCGCTGTTTTAAATGCCCTGGAGGGGGGGACCGTTGAAGTGGAGGCTCGCATGCATGCCGGCCGAAGTAAACAGTCAAAATATTTGAATTTCTAATGCCACACGAGGGCTGGAACAATAATTATGATGATGAGTCATTGATATCGAGTTTACTGTGCATATATTAAAAAGAAAAAGCCATTAATCTTGAGTACGAAAATGATTGTTCCCGGAATTCTTCAACTTTGAATATTTATATTTGGTTAGGAGCAGGGCAGGGATCCAAGCCATTCAGAACAGGAACCTCGTTTCAATTGATGACTAGAACCTGAATCCAAACACAACCTTTTGTCCCTTTAGATGCGGTTCGGTGCCAAAAATAAAGTTTCAAGCACAGAATACAATTTCTGCGCTCACACCTATGTTATAGAATGTAGAGCAAATCATTTGTCAAACAACAACAACCACAGTGCGTGTGTTTATCTCTATACAACTGTGCTTTACAAAAACCATTGTACAGCTATCAAAATTCAAGGAAATTATAGAAAGATTTGAAGTTTCTTCAGCGTGAAAGTCCCCACTTAGTTTGCACGTGAATGTTAAAAACCTGTTTGATTTAAATCTAGAAAATTTGTGACATCCCCACACTTTCCGAACAGCCCTCGCACTGACAAATGACTCTAGCCATAGCCAGCGGTCTCTTTAGGGTGCCTGTCTGCCTGCCATTTCAATCTGATTGAACGACTTTTCCGATAAGCATCAAATTTCCTTTGATGATAAACAAGTAAACGCCTATTGTCAAATGCTGAAGAATCGCCTCATGATGACGCTCGAAACTTGTTCAATCGGCTCAGATCGGATCAAGTAAAGGTCTAACCCTCCTCTACCCCAGGCTAGTGGGTGACTGTTTCGGTTGACGTTCTTGTGGTCGCCAGTTTGTTTGCGGCTTTGCGGCTTCCGTGTACATTTGCCTTTTGCTTAATTAAATGTCAATCATTGTGTGTGTGTGTGTGTATATAGACGGGCTTTTGTTTTTGATTTGTGTTTTTTTATTAACTTGATGTGATGGCGTCTCCCTGGCGACGCACTGTCATCTATCCAAGACTTTTTGGACTTAAGTTGTTGGACTGCGTGGGCGCTGGACAAAGATATATAGTGGTAGGGAGGCATGATCTATACCAAACCAATGGCATTAAAAAGTATTTTATAAATTTGAGGCCTAAGTCTGAGGATTATGTGTTTTCGTTTGGATTTTTTTTTTTGAAGGTGTCTTCTTGAAGGGATCATTTATGGTGGGTTGACATTTGGTGGGAAATGTTCTGGTTGCGGTCAGGACAGTAGCCCAAAATTGAGTGGTTATTATAGCCATCTCAATGAGTTCTACGGAATTAGAATTTAATCCTCTCAACTGTGTTTTGAATGAAGTTAATCGAGTGATAGCCCAGAGATGTGAGTACTTTTCGAGTCTAAGGCTATCAAAGTTATTTGTGTAAAATTTTTACTGCAAGTTAAAATTTTTTGAAGATAAAAATAAAAAATTTTACATAAATAATACAAAACAATTAAGAAAGTCGGTCAAGCCCGATTAATTGCGAGAGCCATGGGATATGTGGCACCGTCTTGTTGAAACCACATAAGGGCATTTCCACAGAAAGATCCACCGAGACCAAAAAATTAAAAGTACTTAAAATCACTATTTCTGATCAAATTTTCTTGGACAATCAAACTTAACTGATTTTAGCCATTATTACAATAATTCATTACCCATTTCGAGATTTTCAAAACCAAACTCGCCCAAACCTTATTTTGATACTCTGTACCAGAGGTACATATTAAGTTATTAAGTTTGTGAAAAAGTATGTAACAGGCAGAAGGAAGCATCACCGACCCTATAAAAGTAGCATCAACAGCCGAGTCGATCCAGCCATGTCCGTCTGTCCGTCCGTCTGACTATCTGTCCGTCTATCCGTATGAACAAACAGATCTCAGAGATGGCAAGAGATAGAGGTTTGACATGTATGGGACATATTCTTCTTATTTTCAATTTCTGCCACGCCTCCTCCCGCCCCCGCAAATAAGAAAAAACGTCATATCACCCTCAGTTTTATACATAGATGGCTCGTTCTTTTTGGTCATATTTAGTAATCAGGATTAATTAGCGATCCGCCAAAGGAATGGTAAAGATCGGATGAACGGTTGTCGAGTTATAAGGAAAACAAACAATTTAGCAGGTTTTGGCAGGTTTCGCATAGTTCTGCACTTATATTGATGCCCAAAAAGTTCACTTCCTTTTTTGGTCACGTGCGTATCGTTTTTTGGTTGGCTTTATCTTGGAGTCAGCAATACTTCTGCTAGCAACTTTACCACCAAATAAAGTGCTCCACAAGAGCTTTAAGTTAAAGTGGCAGAAGAAAAAAATAGTTTATTTTGGCTTTTATTTTGCTTTAAATGTACATACTCGTACAGGGAAATATTAGAAATGTCTGAAGATTTAAGTATGAGCGATTGCGTTTCTAATTAAGCATTGATGACCTTTTATGGCATGTAACCTGATAAAGTGTGACACAGAAAGAAACCGTTTGAACAGACGTTATAGAAGACGAGATTCACACTTAATCGCTGACGATTAAAGAGTACCACGTTCAGCATACGAGTTAAAATCTATCTGCTAACATAGAGGAAGTTCTCCAATTTAGATTGCTCTAGGTCAGATTTATGTATACAATTACCCTTCGATAATGGAGCGAATATGGCTTGAAGATGAGAACTTTTAAATGAGTCTTGCCGAGCAGAAAAGGAATGCAGCAATGAAGAATGTATTACCAAAGAAGGGTGCTTATGTGACCTAAGAGTATTTATCAGAGGTGGCAACGACCGGTCCCCTCATGGCAGTTGTCGGCACATTGACAAAATTAAATTCGCTCTCTGATAGTGTTCGGTTGGGTGAGGAGAGAAACACATTTGTTTTGATTTTTTCGCTCTTAATCTTTTGCCAACCTATTTGCAGAGACCGCTTGCTGAAAAGGTCTTTTTTGAATGTATGCTATAAGTGTGTGTTTCTTAGGCTACCGATATCAACGCACGTTTGTATGTATGCGACAAACTATGTGTGCTTTCTCATTCTTTCTTGAAATGTTACGCTCTGCTCCAATTGACTTTGTTCACACTGTGAGCTTTACAGCAACCTTTTTGAAATAACATTTTGGTCTCTCGGTCTTCAAATAACTCACACTTTGGGACCGCTTGACTGAAATGGGACTGTTAATGGGGGATTGAGGGAAGACCAAGCCCGTTTTATTTTTATTTTTTCGGTTGCGGTCGTGAGCAGAGCAGACCGAAAATATGGGTTGATAGTTACTTACGTGCTATGGTATTTATTGAATTGGACGATGACGAAGTTACCTCAATAGATTACCTGGATACAGTTCATTGTGCAGCACACACTTTAAATTTGGTGGGTAACGATTATTTTAAAGAAGTTCAGTTAGACATTAGTTGAGCTCGCACACTTTGTAAGAAATTCCATACTTTTGTTTTCTTTTGCATATATGTAGAAAAATTTACAGTGTGATGCGCTGGAACTCACTTTACAAAATATGCGAACGATTACTAACTCTTAAAGATTCTTGCATTCAGAGAAAAACATCAGATACAGGGTGGCTGATGAAAGCTGCTACCAAAAATAAATTGAATTACTTTTTTCTATTTGATGAATCTGCTCAACTTTTTTTTATTATGTAGATTGATCCTTTAAATTTGAGGAAAATGGATAACTAGGTCGGTGAAACAATAATTTGGATTGTCCGCCGCTATCACGCCCTGGAGTCCGTAGTTTTGGTTTAAAGAGAGTATAGGCGCACGTTTAGCGGCGATCCTCCGAGCAGATGGACCATAATAAGACTTGTTAACAATTTTGCTGAGCGTGGGACAGTTGAAAGAAGACCTTACCATCGAAACCCTACAGTTCGGATGGAGGAAACAATCGCTGCTGCAGCTGCTGCCATACAAAACAATCCGATAGTTTCGACAGGGAACTTATCTGCTTATATGGCAGTCATTGCAGTCAATTATACACAATAATTTGAACTTATTCCCATATAAAATTCATATTGGCAACAAACTGAACGCAGCAGACTTGCCGATTCGCTTGGAATTTCGCCAGAAGATGCTTCAAGTGGTGAAAGAGGACGAAAACATGTTGAACTGTCTTTTTATGTCTGACAAGGCCCATTTCGACTTAAACGGCAGCATAAATAATCAAAATTGTCGAATATGCAGAGCTTCCAACCCACAGATACTCCATGAGACGGAATTTCATCCACGTCGTGTCACAGTGTGGTCTGCAGTTTTATCACGCTGCATTTCTTCTAAGAAAACGGTCACACCGTTACTGTTACTGGTGACCGTTACTTGAGCATGTTGAGAGAGTTTTCTATCCAGAATTACGCCAAAAGAGAATTCCTTTCAACTCTGTGTGTTTTCAGCAAGATGGTGCAACTCCTCAAATAGCCCAGCCGGTTATGACAGTACTTCGACGAAAATTTCCCAATAAGCTGATATCCAGAAACTCCACATTCCGTTGGCACCCCAGGTCGTTGCACCTGACTTGTGGGGTTATTGCAAAGAGGAAGTCTACAAAACAATACCCACAAATTTGAATGAACTAACGCAATCCTTTTGAGCAACAATTGCGGCTATTCCGGTCTCAACTCTCCAAGCAGTAATGAACAACTTTTTGATAAGATTCTGCACCTGCATCAACGAGCAGGGGTGGCATTTAAATTCTATTATTTTTAAAACTAATTAATCTATAAATAATAAAATTGAATGAGCTTTAACATGAATTAAAGAAAAATGAATTCCATACACTGAAAAAATAATACACTGAAAAAAGTTATTTAAGCATTTATAAATACCCGACTTTTCACTTCAACTTAGACTGCGTTTATTCGTGTTTATTTGATTGAATTCCAAGTTGAAAAATACCTCATAGACTGCTTTAATTCTTCGAGATCGATTTTATGAAATTCAAAAGATTTATAAGTTTTAACTCTATTCACCTTGCCATTGCATCTACAAATATCTAAAAAAAAAAAACAATTCCTAAAAATAAGTTTCAAGATGTGACTTCAATGGCCTATTATGTCAGCTTTTAAGGGACAGGAGAAAGCGTCTCTGAAATTGAATGCACATAAATGTATGAATGAGTTTTTGTATGTTAGAAAATAGTTTTGAACATTAAAGCGAAAGATTGATTCCTTTGAGTAAAACAAGCGTTCGGATCGTATTCGGTAAGCATATAGGCAGTCATCATATTCAGGTGATTTTAACATCTTAGAAAAATAAAGCGGTCTTTAAGACTGAGGGACTAGTTTGCATACAAACATATGGACAGACAGACGGAAAAAGGTCTAACGACTCTTGAAAAAAATGATACCATCTACAAATGAAATGATGCCATCTTAAAGTAAGTACAAGGTGAACAAAAATGATGCCATCATAAAGTAAGTATAAAGTCTTAAAGCCACCGTTCCAAAACTGAGAATTTGTGATTTTATGTTTAAAGTTTTGACTCTTCTGTTTGACATGATTTTGATCGATTTCGAGAAAATATTCTTGATTTTTTTGGTTTTTATAAGCACTTTGTTTCATACGAGTCTTCGAAAATATAGGCAATTAATCCTAAAAACACGTGGGACGACGGCTGATTAGTAATCCCTCTTATTAAGAAAGTGTCATTAGTCATACAGTAAGTGTAAACCGGAATCCATCTTCAAGTTAAAAAAAAAAAGATTTGAAATAATGACCTTAATTTAACTTTCTGAACAAATTAGTAATGTCGTTTCAGTATACTTTCCACCATAGTCATTTTATTGAAACAACAACCGTCAACAAATACTCAGGTTAAGTCTGAGACTATCTAATTTAAATTCTCAAAATCAAAAGAACAAACAAATCTTTAAAAACATTTATGCAAATTTTTTTGTAAACATATAATAGAAGATTCTCTCTTTTCGAATTAATTACAGCTTAAATAAGAATTCCTCAACATATCTTTTGATTACTGCCAGCAGCTAGAATCTGTCGTAAATCGTATTATTATGCTATAAACTACAATATGGCTGCTATATAATTATATGATTAAGCCAGGTGTTTAGACACGCCCCCCATACTTTTGCAAAGAGCACACACAAGACGATTTCTCATTTACATTCATATCTGTGCAGAATATCAAAAATGTTTATTGAATTCCACACCAAACAGAAAACATTTTGTTTATTTTTTATTTCAAGATCTAATCAACAGCTTATAAATGATATTTTTTATAAGTTTGGCGCCAGTTTGCCGAAAACGTAGCTCTGTTGTAATTAAGCCAAAAATCGAAATGCCATTAACTTATTTTGATGAACTATTAAAAAGAAGTTTCATTTCTGTTCAATCTTCAAATCACATTTGACACCGCCAAACTGATTTGAATTGCAAATTTATACAAATTTTTTTTTGGTGCCGAATCGCAGTCAATACAAAGCATAAAAATTTGTAAAATCTAATATAGACTTTTCACTATGGCGTTGACGATGCGCTAATTTCCAGCAACAAATTTTTCCAGTTGGTGATTTGCATTTGTTTATGAACCCATAACTTGGCTGGCAAGCGGAAATTCCAACAAAAAAAGTTAAATTATTTATGTTTTAATAATGCCAAGAGGCAACTCTTTATATGGTCAGTCAGCTCCTAAGTGTAATATATTCAACCGCAAGTCTATGAGACATCGTTGTGGCAGTTATAAATTGTTATGGAAATGTCTTTACGCTTTGGCAGTGGGCGTTTTTAATTGAATTGAAGCAGAAGCAAAGCCACAAACATGTTGAAATCACATCAAATAGTTTACCTTTAAGACTATATAACTTTTTTCTTTGTTTGGAGAAACTAAAACAAATTCAGCTTCCATATTAATACAATTTTAATCATAATAATTATGTGGTTCTCAACCTGCCTGGGTTAAAATATGTGTGGAAAGTCCAGGCAATTAATAAATTATGACTTGGACTTGGTATTTATGGCGCCAATGCGCCAGATAAGCCCAACTGAAGATTTTCTTTGTAGATAAATATGCCTCTGGCGCTGGGTGTGCCTAATTAATATGTATCGATAGTATTTGAAATTACAACCACAATTAGCATGATTTATCAGCAGATAGAAAGATGGTGGTGAAATACAATTTTATTCATAAATTGGTCAATTAATAAGTCTAGGATTACCTAAGATTGAACTCGAGTTGAACAGAGAAAGAGAAAAGGTGAAGCATTTTTAATAATTTCATTTTCAAAATTTGTTGTAGCAACCAAAATCCCCAAAAAGCAAACATTCCTCAAAAGTTCCACCCGGCCATAGTTTTGCTTGCACATTTTTATATGCTAGTGATAATATTGATTGTCTTCAGTCGGATATTGCAATCTTTATTTTACTGTTGTTCGGAAAAATTTAAAAAATGTACTACTAATATCAATTTTGTTCAGAAGCATTTCCAATCCTATAAACTGAAGACCTACACAAAAAAAAATGATAAGTATTATCTGGAGCTTAATGTAACATTTTTTCATATCATTAAAAATCCGATATAAGAAAGTTGAAAATGACCTGTGCGAAAATAGCAAGTTGATTAAATTGATATTTTTATACCCTTGCAGAGGGAATTATAAAATGGTCCGGATGTTTGTAACGCAAAGAAGGAAGCATCTCCTCATCATAAAGTATATATATTCTTGATCAGCATGACGAGCTGAGTTGATTTAGCTTTGTCCGTCTGTCCGTCTGTCTGTTTCTATGCTATCTCCTCCGTCAGTTTTAAAGCTATCCTCACCAAACTTTGCACGGTCTTTTGGTACAAATACGCTGCACATTTGTCGGAGCCGGCCGGATCGGATGACTATAGCATAAAGCTGTCATAGGAACGATCGGTCGAAAAACTAGTTTTAATGAGAAAAACTTTTTATTTTCAGTAGAAACGCCTCCCAACATCGTATTTCTTAGTTTACTGTGCATTTTCATCATTCCACCAAATTTGGTCGAAATAGCAGTCATAGAAAAGAAGAGTCAGAAAAGTAGTCTTAGTTAGAAAAGCCTTTTTTTGTTTTCAATGGGAATGTCCCCAAAATTGGCTTGTATTTGTTTTATATGCTCACAACACAAATTTTGGTCAAAATCGGATGACTATAGCATATAGCTGCCATAGGAACGATCGGTCGGGTATACAAAACTTTGGCAGAGCCGCACATGACTCGTCCGCTTGCAGCATGACGTCTATCGACATGCAGTGTCACTCGCTTATCGTCATGTACGACTGTACGCTGACAGTTTGTTTACATTTTAGATGAACGGGACGTGTTGTTAAAAAAGTGTCAAAGGAAATTATTCAATTTAATAGAGAACAACGAATGCCTCTACAAAAAAATACAAAAGCGTATTCCAACTAAGATATGACAGAAAAAGCTTGCACCGCTAATTCCTCTGCAGCAATAAATAATCTCTTCGGTGACGAAGATATGTCATCAAAATTAATTCCTCTTCATCACTCGACATTTTTCTGCTTTGTCTTATGCCGATTTTACCTTTTTAATACAGTGATTGCCGATTGCGACTGATAATCTTGATTGGATAATCTTGATTGGTGAGAGCGTTTATCGATTGTACAGCCAACTGTTAATTCCAAAATTGAATATGAACTGACAAACTTACATCGTTAAAAACTCTCACAAATTGTGAGAATGTATTTTTGACCAAATGTAATAAGCCAGAGAAAAGCCTAAACTAAGCCTTCAGTGTCATTCAGCAGAGAATCATCAGAAATTGCAAGTCGTAAATCATTGCTGCTTGGCAAAATACCAAATTGACCAGCCCATATCAAATTGATCTTGATTTTATTTTTTTTCTTTGAACCACTTCTTTTTGGGTAGGGTACGGCTTAATAAAAAAACTGAAGGCCCGATTTCTAAATCTCTGGATAGTAAATCTAACCTATGTACTATATTGAGCCGAATGTGAGTTTCTCGTACAGAGTTAAGCAAGCAGTCAAGCAGTCTTAAGTTTAAGCAGTCTTAAGCAGTCTTAAGTTTAACTTTTGAACTCCAGTAAAGTCCAGTAAAAAAGGAGACCCTGCGGTTTGCGCAAATTACCGCGGGATCAGTCTCCTTCCCATCGCATATAAGGTTCTATCATGCATCTTATGTGAACGTCTAAAGCCGAGAATAAGTGAACTGATTGAACCTGGCTTTAGACCTGGCAAATCCACCACGGACCAGATATTCACATTGCGACAAATCCTGGAGAAGACCCGAGAGAGAAACATCGACACCCACCACCTTTTTGTTGACTACAAAGCCGCCTTTGACACGCCGATAAGGCCAAAGTTCTTTGAAGCCCTGTCTACCTTTGGTATTCCAGCAAAGTACGTTCGACTTTGTATGATGACGTTGAGAAGCACACAAAGCTCCGTCAAAATAGGTAAAGACCGCTCCGAGCCTTTCGATACCAAAAGAGGTTTTAGGCAGGGTGATACCTTATCGTGCGACTTCTTTAATCTGCTGATGGAGTACATACTGCGCCAGTGCCCAAATGCTAACAGAACGGGCACCATCTTTACCAGAGATAACATGCTACTTGCATATGCCGATGATATTGATATCATCGGCAAAAGCGAATCTGTGGTAAAAAAGGCGTTCTCAGAGATAGAGAAGCAGTCAAAACTTATGGGCTTAGCGGTAAATGAGGATAAGACGAAGTACCTACAATCAACGCGCAGTGAGTCTACGCTTGGACAATCTGTTGCAATAAGAGACTACAACTTCAAGGTTGTTAAGGAATTTGTCTACCTCGGAACGACGATAACCAGCGACAACAACACCAGTCTGGAAATCCGAAGAAACCGATGCTGCTATGGGCTCGGTAAGGAGTTCAAGAGCAGAGCCCTCTCTTGGAAAACGAAAATTGCGCTATACAAGTCGCTTATCATCCCAGTCCTGCTATACGGCGCAGAAGCATGGACAATGACAAAAGAGGATGAGGCGGCAATTGGCGTGTTCGAGAGAAAAGTTCTTCTGAGGATTTATGGACCTCTAAACGTTGGCGGCGATTTTCGCATCCGAATGAATCGCGAACTGTATGAGCTCTATGGGGACACTGACCTAGTCAAGCGCATAAAACAACAGCGGTTGCGCTGGATAGGACATGTTACCCGTATGGATGATAACGCTCCAGCAAAGCGTGTGTGCAATCGGCATGCGATAAAGTTGGGAGGCACTCCCCCGGCTGGACGACCAAAGCGGAGATGGCGTGACCAGGTGCAGGGAGACATTGCGAACCTGGGAGTGTCCTTCTGGTGGAATGTCGCTCGGGACAGAGGCGAGTGGCGGGCATTAGTGGCAGCGGCCGAGACCGTAAAACGGTTGTGATGGCCAAAGAAGTCCTATTGGAGTGACAGCCATTTATCGATATTTGGTCTGGCCTTAAAAAGCCAAATTAGTTAAGCTCAGGTTACCTTTACTTAACTTTCATTTAAGAGAGATTGTTTAAGAATTTAAATATTTTAATCAAAAAACTGCATCAACAATATCATTGAATATTATTTGTGTGGTGCACCATTTAGTAGAGACGTTCTTAAATTTTTAGTTAAAGGAAAAACCTTTTTTGTTTTAAATGGGATCGCCTCCAAATTTCGTAATTGTTAGTTTGTTATGCTTTTCCATGATGACATTTATATAGGTTAGCTGCCATATGTCTTAGAAAAACTTTGTTGTTTTCAATGGAGGCTGCAAGGGTATACAAAAGTTCGGCAGAGCCGATGTTAACTTTCCCCTTTTTTTTGACAATGAAACGATTAAGTTTTCATTTTAGATTTGATATGTCGGTTATCGAATTGTTCTTTTTTCATTAATAAGTAAAATATTTGGAAGTTATGGAGCAATTTATGTGTTTTTAGGATAGGAAAATGTTATTAAAAAATGAAATTACTTCAGAGTTTTCTGATCTTTGTCTTTGTAAGATCTTTGCCGACATCTTTTATTGACAGTTTCTTGTTTTTAATAGAATCTCTAAAAAAAAACCTTTTTAACTTCCTATTCCAAAATTCGAGTCGATTTTGTAACTTTCATGTTTCAGAACAGGTCAGTATTAGTTTTTTCTATATTTTTGTGTTTTGCTTTGATTTTGATAAATTAATTTAAAAATTCCTTAGACAAATACATTTTATATTCATTTTTACTATTTATAAATATTTTTATTTTTCTTAACACTTGCGGGCAGTGCCTCAACCTACTTAAATAGCAACTTTCCTCATTATTCATAGCACACTCTTAAGCGCCTGCTGCAACCTTCACACTCACCTCTTAGTCAAGGACGTTGCACGCCACACGTTGATTTCTCAAACACTTCAAACTCCAGAGGCTGCCTCTTTTTTTGTTGAAAAGAACTTTAGATCTTAAATCAACTACTTATACTCAGACAGCTACTTGCGGCTGTCAACTCGTAATTTAGAATGGAAACAAACTTTCAGTTATTTTTAACATAAATTTCCACACTTTTTTCTTGTAAATAAATTTTTTTTTGTTGAAGATTGAAGAAATTTCACTAAAAGAATCAAAATATTTTCAATAAAAACCCTTTTCAAGCAAAGCACCAGACACACGCGTAGATCTTTCCGAACTGATTTAAATTAGAACGAACACGCGACGATCCTCCAGCAACTGCTCGAACTACTTGACGACGACTGACTTTGGTACGAGGCGTTCGTGCTAATAAAAATTAAAACACTTTTACGCTATTAACGATCGCGACGCGTTTGTCGCAGCCAGCACCTTGACAGCAAAATGGATATGGAAAATGGGAAAAGCACTAATGCTGAGGAGGATGCTTCGGAGGCTGTCAAAAAGTTAAGCTGCGACAATTTAAATCGTATGATAATGATGATGATCAAGATTATTAAAAGCCATCATAGATCACTCGAGAAAACGGGCGCGATCTTTTTTTTGTCACGATCGATATCGATCTGATTCCACCTGAGATAAGCAGAGAGGGGAGCTCACAACACCACGTACCGTCTGGTTCAACGTGCCAACGCACACTGAACCACTCAAGAGAGATGGCAGCAACTTGTTGCTGCAGTCGGCGTCTCAGCTGCCGACGCCGTTGTTGCTGTTGCCTGATTGCAGTTTGTTTTGTTCTCAGCTGTTGTTGACTTGTTGCTTTTCGCCGTTTTTGTGTTGATGCTGTTACTGTTGCTGTTGTTGGGAGAAACGCGTTCAGACCGCCGCCAAGCAGCAGCATTTTGTCTTCGTTTGTGTTTCTTTTGACGCGTGAGTAAGCTAAAGACGCCCACGTGCAAAATTTGCGTAAACTTCGAGGAGACGGTGCTGCCAGATTGTTCAAGTTGAAGTTGAATGAGCTTAGCTGATGGAGGCGAGTTGTTAAGAAAGAAATGATTGAAAGATTCTCATTGAAAGCAACTTAGTCCCGAGTTTTAACTAAGAAGGTTAGGCAACCTACTAGATTTTGACTTACAGACGAGGCTGCAAAGGATAAACAATTTTAAATAGGTTTACTATTCCGTACTTAAGGGGTTAGTACAAGTTGGGCGTGCTATTATAAGGTGCTTTTTTAAAAATTCCCAGAAAGAAAACGAAAAGATATTTTTTTAAATCGTTTTTTTTTTATTTGAAAGCTAATGAATGAATAAAGACGAGAAGTTCCGAAGTTTAAATACACTTGAAACTTTTGTGACCAATGACATAATTTTGAAGTTCGAAGTTTTTTATACCCTTGCAGAGGGTATTATAAAATTGTGCGGATGTTTGTAACACATTTAAGGAAGCATCTCCGAGCACATAAAGTATATATATTCTTGATCAGCACGACGAGCTGAGTTCATTTAGCCCTGTCCGTCTGTCTGTTTATATGCTGACTCCTCCGTCAGTTTGAAAGCTATATTCACCAAACTTTGCACGAAGTCTTTTATATACACTCATGGGCAATATAATAGGTGTGAAGTTTTTTTTTTTAAATATTGATTTAAATCAGTGGCGGGCGCGAGCCAGACTCGCGAGTCTGGGAGTTATTCTGCCGGTGCTCTGCCGCGACACCGACAGTGTAAACGGTCGTGTGGCGTCAGCAAGCGTCTTCGGTTTAACTCGTGCGCGGTGTTTTGTTCGCTTCGCGGAATTTCGACAACGAAGCGCAAACGAAAATAAAATCAGTTGCTGTTCAGCCGCAAACGAAGCAAGGTCTCGCTGCGCAATTTATTATATGCACTGACAAAAATGTTTTTGAAAGAGTGGGAAGATGGATTTTTCTTTTATTGAAAATATTGATGGGGGATGCGGAATGTTTCCTTTTTTCTTGTTTTTTCTAGTTATTTAGTAATTAATTATTATTTGTTGTTTGAATTGTTGTTATTTAGTAACTAATTATCAATTTGTTAGATCTGATGCTTGAATTTGCTTTCTTATTTATGGAATTAGTTATTAAGTACCTTATTATTTCATCATTAATATATTTAGCAAGACGCAAATCATTTTGTTAAGCATTAAAACGTCACTCACCAAGCCAACTTCCCATTTTTCTTACGCACACAAATGCAAGTCTTACATGTCATTGTATTTGTGTGCCCGCCACTGATTTAAATCGTTATAAACATAACATTTTATAAGGAAGCTATACTTTTTTAATATTTTCACACTGTTTCGGTACGAATTGGGTGAATTCCCGGAATGAATTAGCTTTCTGGGAAAAATTGTGAATTGTTTTATTGGTTAGACTGCAAACTCGGATGGTCAATAAAATAGGTGTATGAAGCCAAACATCAACCTGCAGTTTATAAATACAATAATTTGGTTGCAGATGGTTAGGTATTAGGAAAAAATTACTTAATGGGGACTTAATAACCAATAAAATTGTTTTGGATGGACCGAGAAGGCTCATTCGACGACTCCGAGATGAAGGAAAAACGTATAAGACCATTTCCATGTTAATGAAACGTTCCCAAAACTTCGAAACCAATGCCTTAAAACCGGAAAAAATAGTTAAAACTCGGGGAGCACCTAGAAAATCATCATCTAAGACCGACGATCGTTGGTTAAACGCGACCCTTTCAAACCTTCTAGGACGATTGCCAATGAAATTGGGAATATTCTGTCATCTCGGACCGTTCGGCGACGATTGGCAATAGCAAACCTACAGGTAGGATTGCTAGCAGGGTTCCTTTGCTTCGGTCGGCAAATTTGCAGATGAGAAACAAATTTGCATTAGATCGTAGAACCTGGTGGAGACCGGAGGGTGAGAAAAAATAGCGTAATATCCTCTGGAGTGACGAAACCAAAATAAATTTATTTGGAAATGATGCCAAAAGGAATGTTCGTCGTCCGAAAGGCAAAGAATTTGATCCCAAGTACAGATATAAAACTGTGAAACATGGAGGTGGTAGACTAATGGTATGGGACTGCTTTTCATAATATGGTGTTGGTCCGATTCATCGTATTGACGGAATAATGGACAGAACGATCTATTGGAGACGGTTCTGCTATCATATTCCGAGGATAATATGCCACTTTAATGGAAGTTCCAGCAGGATAATGACCCGAAGCACCCCTCTCGAGTAGTAAAGGATTGGTTTCGAGAGCAAAATGTGAATGTTCTTGAGTGGCCAAGTCAATCCCCGGACTTCAATCACATCGAGCATCTCTGGGGTGACCTCAAAAGAGAGGTCGGAAAGTCTTTTTGTCTAAATAAAAATCAACTTTGGGATATTGTCCAAAGAGCATGGTACAACATTCCAATTGGAGCTTGTCGCAAGTGAATATCTTCCATGCCAAGACGAATGGAGAAAGCCTTGGAAAATAATGGCGGATATACCTGTTATTAGCTATTAGCAAGACCAAAAATAGTGAAATATTTAATTTAGTTGTATATTAAAGGGTTTGTGAAACTGTTTTTACTTTTTGTTTAAAGACAATAAATAAAGCTTTTAAAAAACTTTGATTTTTTAAGATTAGAGAAGATATGAATTATAAATAAAAAGTTAAAAAAGAACACACCTGTTATTTTGTCCATTCGCTGCACATTTATCGAAAATCTAGTTTTAGTGAGAAAAACCATTTTGTTTTCACTGGAAACGCCTCCAAACGTTGTATTTCTTAGTTTTCTATGCTTTTCCATGATTTCACCAATTTTGGTCGATATCGAACATCTACATAGTATTGCTGTTATAGAAAAGTTGAGTCTGAAAAGTAGTCTTAGTTAGAAAAACTTTTTTTTTTCCATGAATATAACCTCAAAACTAGCATGTATTTGTTTTATAACCACCCACACAATTCTACAAATTTTGGTCAAAATTGGATGATTGTAGTATAAACATAGCTCCAGAAATTCAACAGAGAATACATATGAACATGAACTGTAGCTGTAGCTGTGTAGACGGCCGTTTCGGCTGCCGCCATGGCAAAGCCTTTGTCAGTACACTTTCAGTTGCTAGTACTTTGCAAGGCTGCAAGCCAGGTCTGAGAATCGGTTCGTTTTGGGTTTTCAGGCCCTTCAAACCGGACTCTGAACCTGACTCTGAAGATCGCTTCGAAAAATATCTTTAGTCAGTTTTTTTCAGAACTTACCAAACTATCACAATTAATCGACCGAATAAAAATAATTTTATTGTGTTTAATCGGATTTTTATCATTCAAAACCATGTGTTTAAAGCTATCCTGAACGCTTCCTTCTCATTAAATATAAGTCTTTTTTATTTGCCAGTAATGTCTCATCGATCTAAGAATCCGAAAAACCAATCTTCGAAACAAAAACCTTAGGTTTGATAAGTAAAGGAGCCAGTCTAAGAACCGAAACATAGACTTTTCAGCGAATTTGAACCTCCGGACCGAACCTTCTCGAGAAACTCAGAGATTGCAGAGATATATTTGAAAATCCTAGTTTGAATTTTAGTTCATGGAAACAGTTTTAATCTGATTTCAACAACGGTTACGGCTATATTACGGACTATTAAATCTCCTACGATAAACTACAGGTATTGCTATATGTCATTCAAATTCTTTTCCAATAACTTCTTCGTTATTTAATAGGTTTTAGTGAAATATGGGGAATTGTTTTTGTAGTAAATGTGCCTTTCATTACCATTGAATAATAAGTTTTATACAATTTTGTATTTGTATAAGCCAGAATATCGCAAAAGTTATTTAAACCAAAACTGGATATAAGCACATTTTTCTTAAGTGACTTTTCCACGCGGAGAGCTTAACATGACAAATGTTCAAAATCAAAAATACTTCTAACTTGTGAAAAAAAAATAGTCGATAGTATCTTGATAACTTACCGAACGAGTTTTTCATGACTTATTTCTGAAAAAAACCCATATTTTCAATAATAAAAGCCTAATTGCCTATAATCAGTGCTTTGCTCGACTTCGATATACCTGTTACTCAGGGAAATTAATATTTAAAATAGTCTTCCCTTAATGTGAACATTTTAACATTATGTTACCAAACCATTTATTATTTTATCTTTATGAAAATTTTAGAGATTATAGATATTGGCCACAAACACTACACTGATATCTTTAAAATTGTAGCGTAAAAAGATATATCAAGTTCGTAAAAATGTATCTAACAGGGATGGAGTCTGCAACCCCATAAAGAATATATATATATTCCTGATCACCATCAGTAGCCAAGTTTGCTAAATAAATTTGTACAGATCTCCGACTCACGGTTTCGAACCAAAAATTTGCAATGGTTAACGTTAAGAAATTTTAAATTTAAGTTTCCATGTTTTGGCGCATTTTAATAGAAAAGGAACTTATGAGATTAATATTCAAAATAATACCTAAAATTTTATTTCTTTTGATCTGATAAACAAGTTTTTATAAAATGTAAAAATCTTTAAGATTTTTGATTACGCCGGTGAATTATTAGTGCCATCAAATGCTTTGGTAAGCTTCATCTTCTGAGCGTGGAATCTAGTAACTTAAAAAGCAAAGGTTATTATGGATGGCTTTTTCAATGCTTACTTAAAAGTCTTTCTAAAATTTTAAATAGAAATCCATTATATTTTCGGCATGATGATGCATGATATTGAACGAACAACAAAATTAACAGATTTCAGTATGTCTATAATTTTGTTGAACCGAACCGAAGATTTAGTTTTGGAACCGGTTCAGGTTCACCAATTTTTTCGCCTTGGTTTGGTTTAAGGTACGGGTTTAAACCAGCTCGAATAAAATCCGGTTTGAAGCCCTGCAATTTTTTTTCAATCCCAAAAACTTTCCCAATGCAAACTTACAATATCTTAATTTTTTAACACACGTTTGCCATTTGCTGATCAAATGTTTCCCACAAGCTTTCATGCGAAACTCCTTCTAAAGTTTGCAAATTGGCCATTTACACCCACACGGCGTCATCATACAGCTGCTGCATCTCCAAGATATGGTCAACCGAGCCTAGGTAACCCAATTAACAAGCTTGGACATAAAAGTAAAAAAAATTTATATTACACTGCCCCTCTCCCTCCAGGTGTTTGAAAGTGGCTCACTTTCGTTACACTACACAACAAAAGTCACGTTCACAACAAAGCGGAATGCATGTAATCGAATCTTCAAGAGCGAACAAAATAAACATGTTAATAATACAATTTTATGATTAATACGAAATGAACTGCAACCAGCACGAGGAGACGGCGCTGAAGGTGGAGATGGGATGGAGGAGTTTGAGAAGCCCAACATGCAAGCTGTGCGTTGTAGCGCCGTCAAAAGTGCGTGGGTAGTTCATGGATGCTGGGAAAGAAGATGCAGCGCAGCTTATTTATAAATCACGCACATAATGAAATTTCAGCAAGTGGTCGCTTGTTGTGGTCGAAAAAAAATGCATCAAAATATGCAGCGATGATGTGGATAGCATCTCTTGGGTGTGTTTGCATGATATATGTGTAATGCCGGCGACATAATGATAAACAGGTCGTGCCAAGGCATTCAGAGATGCCACCTCCATCTTCTCCTCGCAGTGGCTACTGTCGTGTTACGCATCAGTCTCGTGTCATTTTCAAAAGGGAGTTCGAGGTTGGGGGACACTTGTACTGCATAAGTAGCCATTAATAGGTGCCATGTGCATATCATTTTGGAGGCTAGTTTTTACGAGTGCTTTTTGGTTCGTTTTTAATGTCCACAGAGCGTGCCGTTTATTTACGATCCAAAGTGTCTGGGAGACTGGAAGTCTCTTACGTGTTGTTGTTGATTTTGTTTTTGAGGATGAGGAACGCACTTAAAGGGTTCAGCTGAATTTCGGTTTATGGGAAAACGAAAATGGGCAACATTGTTTTAGGGATTGGGTTTCATTTGATTTCAATTAAGAGCGTCTTTAAAAAAGGAAATAATGGTTTTAAATGCAATTAGTGGCTTAAACAACAGCAAGAGGATTACTTGGCGAATAAGAGACTAAGTTTACGCCACATCCAGAAAAGAAATTTGTATGCTCAAAAGTCAGCTAAGACCTTCAAGATCAAACCCTTCAAATAGAACTAGTTTTTTCAATCCATCTCATCGTGCGTTACATTGTTTTATAAATATTTAAACGTACACACGATCATATAATTAACGTCAGAGCTGGGGCCATAAACCAAATGATTAACGTCGTCTTAACAAAAGTTTCATATACAAATGAAAAATGCTGTAAAGACCCCAGCTCCAACAATTAATTACACAGATTAAATTCTTGTTTATTTTTGCTATTTTCTATATATTTTATATTTTAATTTTCTGTGTGTTTTTGGTTTTGTGTATGAATAAATTAATTTAAATTAAGCAATAAGCCAACTAACTAGAGTATCTAACGATAAGCGGTAGTTGTATAACGTCTTAAGCGTATTTGAAAACATTTAAACGGCCTAGATCAAAAATATTTTAGAAATCTTTTCGATCTTTGAATAAGCAAATTAAATGCCTTTTGTTTTAAGCCGCATTAGTTAATCGATAGCCCAGAGCTCTTAATTGTTCAGTTTGCTCTTGTGTTTGTTGAAGTTTCTGTTTTTGGTTTATCCAAATTCGTCAGTTCAATGGAATCGCCACATCTGAAAGTATGAGTGGGTACAATAGAAGATTTAAATGGTTTAATGTAGACATGTTTTTTAAATGTTTATAAATAAATAACATATAAATGGATCATGATTCGATTTCTGATTTTATGAAACTTCAAACAAAATGAAACAGCTTATGTATAATATGGGAACAATTTGCAAGAATATTCAAACATTTGTTTGCATGTTTCGCAAAATCTTTAAAGACTTATCACTTAATTTATCATCATTCTGATGCTTTTAGTGTGAATTATATAAACAAAAAAATTACCTTACCAAACATTTTATCAACCCATGTTACAATTCCCAACTTATTTTTAACAAAAAATACCAATTACATATATTTATAATAATCTTATTAAAAAAAAAATAAATATAAACCCAAACTAAACCCAAACAATATCAAAATTTAAATATAAATACCATTCCTTTAAATTATCCATTAAATTCCAAAACCCATTTATTTTCCCTAATGGGGTTACAAATTTAATGCTTCTAGCATGAACTCCTATTAAATAAAGAACAAACAACAAACCCAAAAGTATAATTCCCGTCACTTCCCCTAACAAAGAAAGATTTTCAACTACTTGCGGCAAAAGTTTATACGATATTTTCATACAGTCAAGTCCGACTGGGTAGTAGAGAAAGAATGCAATGCCTAATGAGTAAAACAACAACAAGTAAATAGGAGGTGCACATCAGAATGCAGTGGCGGGCAGAGCCAGACTCGCGAGTCTGGGAGTTATTCTGCCGGTGCTCTGCCGCGACCGACAGGTAAGCCAGGGTTCCCCAAGAGAGAGATGTTGGCTCTCTCCTGTGTCTCTCTCTAACACACTTTAGGCTTGCTCCGGCACCATTCGGCTTCTCAACTGTTCAGACAGCCGTTGCTACCCATGGGGCCGTACACACTCGGAAAATTACACGGAAGGCTTGCCCGAATGTATCAGTGTGTGTTGTAGAGAGAGAGAGCACAGAGAGCCTCTCTCTTCTTGGGGGAACCTAGAGGGGAGGCATTTAGATTTTGCACGCAATCATTGGTGTGTGTGAGAGCAGCTCAAAATTGCTCTCAATTTCAGTAGCATTGGACAATTTTTGAGCTGCTCTCAGCATTGCAATGCAAAATGCAAAATATTTCTTGCCTCGTGTTTGTGAGCGCTGCTGAGAATTTCCCTATACGCGATAGCAAGCTGTCGGCCCTCGGTGTAAACGGTCGTGTGGCGTCGGCAAGCGTCTTTTTGGTTTACTCGTGCGCGGTGATTTGTTCGCTTCGCGCAATTTCGATTAACGAAGCTGCAAACGAAAATCAAATCAGTTGCTGATCAGCCGCCAACGATGCAAGTCTCGCTGCGCAATTGTTATACTGCACTGACAATAGTTGTTGTTATTAATGTTATTCAGTATCTTATTATCAATTTGTTAAATCTGATGCTTGAATTTGCCTTCTATTTATGTAATTAGTTATTAAGTAACTAATTATTTCACCGATAATAATTTCGCAAGACGCAAATCCTTTTTTGTTAAGTTTGGTTTGCTTTTATGGCCCTTGCAGAGTGTATAAAAATGTTTGTAACCATAGAAGGAAGCATCTCCGACCACAAGCAAGTATATATATTCTTGATCAGCACGACGAGCTAGTTGGTTTAGCCTTGTCCGTCGTCGTCTGTCCGTCTGTCCGTCTGTCCAGTCTGTCCGTCTGTTTTGAGGCTATCTCCTCCGTCAGTTTTAAAGCTAAACTTTGCAAGTCTTTTGGTACAAATACGCTGCACATTTGTCGGAGCCGGGTTGGATCGGATGACTATAGCATATAGCTGCCATAGGAACGATCGGTTGAAAAACTAGTTAAAGAGAAAAACTTTTTTAGTTTTTAAATTGAAACGCTCCAAAGTACGTATTTCTTAGTTTACTATCCTTTCCCATAGTTTCACTCGTTTGGTTTAATCGGATGACTATAGCATATAGCTGCCATAGGAACGATCGATCGAAAAACTAGTTCTAGTGAGAAAAACATTTTTGTTTTTAGTGGAAACGTCCTTATCATTGGCATACACTTAATCTATATACTTTGCCACAATTCTACAAAAGATTGGTCGAAATCGGATGACTATAGCATATAGCTCCCATAGGAACGATCGGTCGAAAAACTAGTTCTAGTGAGAAAAACTTTTTTGTTTTTATTGGAAACGTCCTTATCATTGGCATACACTTAATCTATATACTTTTACACAATTCTACAAAGATTGGTCGAAATCGGATGACTATAGCACCCTTAGCTCCCATAGGAACGATCGGTCGAAAAACGAGTTCTAGTGAGAAAAACTTTTTTGTTTTTAATGAAAACGTCCTTATCATTGGCATACACTTATTTTACCTTTTTTACACAATTCTACAAAGATTGGTCGAAATCGGATGACTATAGCATATAGCTCCCATAGGAACGATCGGTCGAAAAACTAGTTCTAGTGAGAAAAACTTTTTGTTTTTAGTGGAAACGTCCTAATCATTAGCATACACTTGATCTATATACTTTACACAATTCTATAGAGATTGGTCGAAATCGGATGACTATAAGCATTATAGCTCCCATAGGAACGATCGGTCGAAAAACTAGTTCTAGTGAGAAAAACTTTTTTGTTTTTAATGAAAACGTCCTTATCATTGGCATACACTTATTTTATATACTTTTACACAATTCTACAAAAAAAGATTGGGTCAAATCGGATGACTATAGCATATAGCTCCCATAGGAACGATCGGTCGAAAAATTAAAGTTCTAGTGAAAAAACTTTTTTTTTTTTGGTGGAAACGTCCTTATCATTGGCATACACTTATTTTATTTACTTTGGACACATTTCTACAAAAGTTGGTGTGGAAATCGGATGACTATAGCATATAGCTGCAGTATGCATGATCGGTCGGAAAAAGAAGTTCGTAAGTTAGAAAAACTTTTTGTCTTAAATAACATCGCCTCCCAAAATTTCTGGCAATTAACAGTGTATTATGCCTTTCCATGATTCCACCAAGTTTAATAAAATCAGACATCTTTATAGTATAGATCCCATAATGAAATCAATAGTAAAAATATCTTAGAAAAACTTTTTTGTTATCAATGGAAGCCATGGAAGGGTATACAAAACTTCGGCCGAGCCATAGTTAACTCCCCTATTTTTTCTTACATATCATTGTATTTGTTGTCCGCCACTGATCTAAGTGGTTCGTAGAGTTAAAAACGGAAACCTTGTGAGGTTTTGTTGCCTTCAGCTTTAATTGGGGAAACCATATTATTCAAAGGAATATAAACCTCGGCCCTGCAGAAGCAAGCTTCGCCTCTTCGTTTAGTGCTTAAAACAAGGCAGAAAACTGGCCCGGAACCGAAACCCTAAGAACCGTTTCGGTTCGGATATCTTGAGGTTCGCGAACCGGAACATGAACCATGCGCCTTTTATTTTTGACACATTGAACCTGAACCTGAACCTGACCCACTTTCTCGAAAAATGAGGTTCGGCACTTGTTTCAGTAAATTTTTTTAACGATACATTCATTGATGTTGAAATCTCTGGAGATTTTAGTATAAACGATTGCATTTCTAACTAAGTGGGGATGATAACTTATGACAAGATAAAGTATGATTACTAGATTATAGGGAAAGAAACTTTCTGAATGGAAATCTACCTGGCTGCGAAGAGGCTGTATATTCACATTTACACTCTGACGATGAAAGATGTCTAAACGTCTAGCATACGAGTCTAAATCTGACTCATTCAAGAAGATCTCCAAACCGATATATCTCTAGGAAAATACTATTACTATTGACATTATACAAACTAACTGATAAAGATTTCTATCTAAAATAGTTAAAATGGAACTCAGTTGAAAATATAAGAACATATGTACTGCGGCAAAACTTCTTTAGGGGGAATTCTCCATGTGCAAAGTTTTTTTTCATTTTTATATAGCCTGATATTGGAACATATCGTCCTAAAAGGATTTTTGGAAATTTGAAATACTTTAGAAGATATACAGGCCTGTTCCGGTTTTCACTTTCACTAAATTTGCTCGAATTGGATTTGGCTACCTGTTCCGGTCTTCACAATTCGATAGATTTACTCATTTGAATTCACATTGCTTGGAGCCGATGAATTCAAAAGTAAATGCGATTTTGCACATAAAGGCGTCAAATTCATGGCTTAAAGTAATTTTATACCAATGTTAAGTATTTTTAGATACTTTTTGCAATTTTTACATTCCCTTAAAAATTATTTTCAATAAACAATAAATAATTTTTATGAACAGCTTTCGATTTTGCCTCGTGCCATCCAAATCGAATTCACATATTTTGTTCAAGCTGTTCTGGTTTTCACTTGTTTAGGAAACGCTGGGAAAATGTTAATAAAATGCCCTTAAAAATTGAAACGACATTTTAAACACCTATATTCAACTACTATCAACTATTTTGAGTGATTATTTATTGGATTGTTTGATTCACCAGTTGATTAAGGTGAAAGTGTAGTCAACGGAAACAATTTGTAAATGAAACACTCGAATTGCAAATCGTTCGAATACCAGACCAGCTAAAACCAAATCGTTCGATTTTGTTTTCATTTGAATTCAGAAGAAATATGTGAAAACCGGAACAGGCCTGATAGCCTTATAATGACCAAAGGTCACCCAATTTGCCAAGCAAATGCAAACTTTAAACGCGGGTTATCTCGAAATCCAAGTTTTTCTGAACTGTCGGCCATGATCTCCAGTTAAACTGAACCGATTTTGATGAAACTAAATGCAATGGGCTTATTCGGAAGACAGGAACTCTCCTGTGATTATGGGGGCGTATGTAGCTTACTGCGTCTCAAGTCGATTCACACCTCCACGTGGTAACCCCTGGAAACAGAGCGATGCATCCGCAAAGCTGCTTACGTCTATTACATCCGCCAATGAAAACTAACACAATGCCTCGGATATGGAGAAGCTGCAATCACTATGGACATCCAAAGCCTACTCAGCAAAACTCATCCAGCTGCTCAGGGAAACCCCACCTGGCCCTTCTGGTGTAGGCGAACAGTGGAAGCTTATTTAACACTCTATGAGTACGGCTGCCAAGGAGATTCTCGGATTTCCAGAAAACTCCCTAAAACAGTCATGGTACGACGACGAGTGCCGCAGCGCTACTGCAGAGAAAGAAGCTGCCTACAGGAGAACTCTGCAGTCTGAAGCAACGCGGGCTGTTAAGGAGCGATACCGGGAGAAAAGAGAGAGAAGAAGAGCCTTTTCAGATGGAAGAAAAACGAGCAAGAAAGGCGCACGATTAGGGAGAAGGCAGAGTAATGAGCTGTTCGGGAACGAAGTGGACAGAAACGGAGAACATTTATAACCTACTCAGAGGATTCTGGCCAAAAATTATGCAACTAGAGACCAAAATAATTAAGTCTTGTTAGCCATAAAAAGGCTAAAAAACAAATCTGCTGGCGCTGATGGGCTGCCCGCAGAATTTTCAAGAGCTGGCGGTGAGGAGCTGGTAAGGTGCATGCACTAACTCCTATGCAAGTATGGTCCGAAGAAAGCATGCCCGAAGATTGGAATCTAAGTGTACTCTGTCCAATATTTAAAAAAGGAGACCCTGCGGTTTGCGCCAATTACCGCGGGATCAGTCTCATTCCCATTGCATATAAGGTTCCTATCGCATCTATTTGAACGTCTAAAGCCGAGAATGAGTGAACTGATTGAACCTTATCGTGTGGCTTTAGACCTGCAAATCCACCACGGACCAGATATTCACACTGCGACAAATCCTGGAGAAGACCCAAGAGAGAAAGATCGACACCCACCACCTTTTTGTTGATTATAAAGCTGCCTTGGCACACCGATAAGGTCAAACATCTTTGATGCCCTGTCTAAGCCCTGCTATTCCAGCAAATTACGTTCAACTTTGCATGATGACGTTAAGAAGCACACAAACCTCCGGCGAAATAGGAAAAAACCTCTCCGAGCCTTTCGATACCAAAAGTTGTGTGACTTCTTTAATCTGCTGATGGAGTACATACTGCGCCAGTGCCCAGATGCAAACAGAACGGGCACCAACTTTACCAGAGATAACATGCTAGTTGCATATGCCGATGATATTGATATCATTGGCAAAAACGAGTCTGCGGTAAAACGGGCGTTCTCAGAGATAGAAACAGTCTAAACTTAATCTGAACTAGCTTAGCGGTGAATGAGGGTAAGACAAAGTACCTACTATCAACTCGCTGAGAGTCACGCTGACAATCTGTTGCAATGGGAGAATACAACTTCAAGGTTGTTAAGGAATTTGTTCTACCCCCGGAACGACGATAACCAGCAACAACAACACCAGTCTGGAAAACCGAAGAAAAATTACTCTTGCAAACCGATGTTATTACGGGCTCAGTAAGGAGATCAAGACCGAGCCCTTCTTACCGAAAAACGAAAATTGCGCTAAGCAAGTCGCTTATCATCCCAGTCCTGCTATACGGCGCAGAGCATGGACAATGTCATCAACGGATGAGGCGGCAATTGGCGTGTTCGAGAGAAAAGTTCTTCGGAGGTTTTATGGACCTCTAAACGTTGGCGACGAATTTCGCATAAGCTTGTCCAGCGCATAAAACAACAGCGGCTGCGCTGGATAGGACATGTTACCCGTATGGATGATAACGCTTCAGCAAAACGGGTGTACAGTCGGCATGCGAACGAGTTAGGAGGCAAGCCCGGGCCGGGTCGACCGAAGCGGAGATGGCTCGACCAGGTGCAGGGAGATATTGCGGAGCTGGGTGTGTCCTCCTGGTGGGATGTCGCTCGTGACAGAGGCGAGTGGCGGGCATTATTGTGGCAGCGGCCGAGACCGTAAAACGGTTGTGATGATTTTATTACCATCAAATGGCCAAAGAAGAAGAAGAAGAAGAAGAACTCTACAATAATGAATATTTTGACCGCTCTGCCAAATTCGGTTAAAATCGGATGACTGGTTCTATCAACGGGACTCGACATAGAATGCCGAATGAAATGTCCGATCTATAAATTGTATAATCTTCGGTTGAACTAAGCGGAATTGCTGCTGCCTCATATTGGAGTTGTTTTCAATTGTTTTATGCATTTCAATTTAGAGAAGGTTTGACAACAGGGGTCGGCAATGGGAGTAAAGAAGTTGCTACAGGCAAATTGGTAATATCGCAAACAAATAAAAAATATACCCAGAGAGCTTTCTTCATCCTAATGCTTTGATATTTTTTGCGCGGCCGCTGCTGACTCAGAAAGCAGAGGCAGAGAATACAGAGCTTTTAATTTTGTTCATGCATCGAATTTAAATGCGAGCAGAATTAATTTAAAACAAGACACTGCAGATAAGCAAATGCATAATAGCCGGAGTCCAAACCTGATGTAAGTTTTTTAACACAAATTAATTAAAAGACACTTTTGAGTCAAGGTTGAATAGATTAGCTCAAACCACAAAACTCACTTTCTACACGCTTAACCACATCACAGGGATTCTCCTAAAACCCATCTAAGTCAACCGAAAAATTAACCATAAAAACCAGAAATTTATGCCCACAACTGTGCGAAAAGCGAAATGAAAAGTGAAGTTGATGATGGCGAGTCATAAAAAAAAACCAAAAAAGTGTTAAGAAAACATTAGCTAAACCGACATTACTTTACACAGATGATGGGCGCCGTGGGCTGCTGCTGTGCCAGAGTCTTCATCTCCGGGCACTTCATAGGGACAATGCTGACGGTAGAATCATCACCATTATCATTAACATCACACTCACTGGCCAATGGAGCTGTCGGTGCTGAAGGAACATCACCAGCAGCGCCATTTGCATTATTTGGCTTTAGGCGCACCACATGGGCCAACTTTGTGGTGGCTGCCACTGCAGCGGCCATGACATTGCCATGTCCATTGGGCAACGTATTGTTGACAGGTTTCTGTAGCAGCTGATTGGAGGAGTCCAAACGATTCGAGAGCGAGGTATGGCGATTGTTGACCGACTGTGCGAAGAAAAGTAAAAGTTGAATAGGGTAATCTCCAACAAACACATTACCACTCACCGCATTGTTATTGTTGTTCATGCGTCCTCGTATATTAAATACCCCATAGACCAAAGGATTCATGCACGAATTCGTCGAGGCAAATATAAACAAAGCTTTGCGCACCAGCGAATTAACCTTGTCCACCGATGACTTATCCAACGAATACCACATACATATGATGTAGTAGGGCGTCCAACATATTATAAACACAATGACAATCGATATGGTCATCTTAAGTGTCCGCTTCTTGGCCGCATTCAAGACATCATCATTGGAGCGACGAAAACGTTCGGCTATCACATCCTTTTGGACTCGCTTACTCTTCCTATAGATCTCCACATAGATAGCGCCATAGCAGTAAATGAATGCGATCAGGGGAAAGGCATACATGGCGCACATTGTGGCAATCTGATAGAGCCAATTGTCAAAGTCACTCACAAACGAATGAAAGGTGACACATTGAAAGTAGCCTTTGACAGTGGGATGCTCCTCCAGATGGAAGAGAAAGGCCTGTTAGGATTTATATACGTATTAATAATTGTATGACATTTGCGGGCAGCCACTGTCTTACCTGAGGAATGCTGCATATGACAGAGCCCAGCCATGCACAGGCCAGCATGATGCGTCCACGATTGTAGGAACGATGCAGTGGCTTTAGGATGGCATAATATCTGACAGACGCGGAAAAATAGCACAAAAAATTAATAAACTCTTTTAGCAAAAGTAGGCAAGCGTCAACATCGATTGACACTTTGAGCCAGCCTTATCTGGCTATCAATTTGGTCCATTAGCGACAGACACCACGGCACAGTGGGATAAGTTGATGAACATCCGACCTCGCACTTCTAATTCATAGCACTATATGAAATTTTTCAGTTTTTCAGGCATGAATTAATATATTCACAATTGAATAGTTTGTTGGTACAGTATCTAAAGGTCATTAGGAAGAGATTTTGGAAAATTTAAGTTTGGTACCCATTTGCAGCGCTTAAAATTTTATTGTCTGAGAAATCATCGGTGTTTTTAAGCTGATAGTGGACTTTATTTGAAACGGAATGCAAATTTTTTTATTAAAACAACTATAGAGACAATCAAAAAACCTGACTTTAATAGCTGGTGTACCAACAGGGTCTTGTGTAATCAAGATTTCTGGTATGCAACATTGAAAATTGATGTATTCGTGTCCTAATGACAAAAAATTTGTATGATTTGAACACTTTTGCAAAATGGAGTTTATGCCTAATAATTGTGAAGATTTCCTATAGTGCAACGTAGTGAAAACTTATCATCTGGAAAGAATGCACAAAGGTACACAAACATTCTCTTGTGGCGGTCTTGTTATTGGGTTGTCAGTCAGACAGACCTCCGATGTGTACACAACCACATAACAGAGAGCGCAGCGTGCTATGTTTAGTATGCAAACTCCGAAAAGTATGCAACTAAAAGCACGAATTTTTGTAACACGACTATGTCCTAAAAACTCCCAACTGATTTTAGCACTTTGCTTATGAAGTAATGTTAGATTGGAATTTGACTATTAAATGTACTCTTTTCTTTTTATACCCTGTTCCCATTGAAAATGGGAAATGGGGGATCATGAAGTTGTGCAAAAGTATGTAACAGGTAGAAGGAAGCATTTGCGACCCTATAAAGTATATATATTCCTGATCAGCATCAAAGCGAGTTTAGCCATGTCCGTCCGTCTGTCCGTCCGTCTGTCCGTCTGTCCGTCCGTCCGTATGAACGCGTGTTTCTCAGAGACTATAAAAGCTAGAGTCACAAATTTTTGAATGTAGGTAGGTGTATACTCGATTCAATACGAGTTTGTTTCAGATTTGGAAAATTCCTCCCCCTCCCCCCTTTAAGCGCAAAAATCTGTCACAGCCACAATGTGTGCGTATGTTAGAGTGTGTGTGTGTATGTGTGAGTGTGTGTGTATATGTTTATGAAAACACAAGAAGACAAGGGAACAGGGTATTTGGTAGTCGGGGCACTCGACTACAGCTCCCTTACTTGTTTATCATATTCGGCGGTGTCCCAGAAATCTCTTCCAACCAAATTCCAACCCAAAACCAATTCTCGGTGTCCTAGAAATCTCTTTCGGTTGCTTTCAAACCTCTAGTATTTTGTTAAGAGATTTGGAGAAACCAACCCAATCCAATACACAAACCAATCAGTGTGACTTCGCTAACCTACGCAAACTTAGCGAACTTAGCAAAGACACAAACAGGGCTGGCAAGTCTGAAACCATCAATACAGCTATGAACAAAATCTGTTATCAATTATTTGCGAGCGACGCAGCCCTGTTTTTGTAGTTGGACCATAATCTTATACACACACCATCTAACTAGACTTTTTAATAAGAAAATGAAATCTCTCCAAGTTCTGGGACACCGACGGATTTTTCGAGCGTTTTGCAAACCAACCGAAGCCAAAATCTCTAGAGATTTCCAGGACACCCCGATTACATCTGTCTAGGATCATTTCCATTCTGAGAGTCAAGAATATTTCTTGGTCAAAGACTCTTTCTGCGGTTCACCTTATGCTTCAATGGTTGCTGGTGATGTACTTGATTCAAGTACAAAACTTTCATTTTTTTTTTGTGTTCAAAATATTATCAAGTGTCCATAAAGACTTTTTATTCTTTTATGTATGCGATGATTTGCTTGTTTACTGTTCATCTAACGCATAGAAGGAAGCATATCCGACCACATAAAGTATATATAGTATGGGAATGATCCAAATGGGTGGAAAATGGGTGCCACATGAATTGAATGAAAGACAGATGGAAAACCGAAACAACACGTGAAATTTTGCTTCAAAAACACGAAAGAAAAGCGGTTTTGCATCGGATTGTTACTGGCGATGAAAAATGGATTTATTTAAGAATCCTAAACGGAAAAAATCATGGGTTAATCCGGGACAACCATTAACATCGACTGCGAAACCAGATCGATTCGGCAAGAAGACAATGCGTGTGTTTGGTGGGACCAGAAAGGTGTGATGTACCACGAGCTGGTGAAACCGTTAATACTGATCGCTACCGACAACAAATGATCAATTTGAACCATGCATTGATCGAGAAACGACCAGAATGGGCCAGAAGACACGGCATGTAAATTTTGCTCCATGACAATGGACCTGCACACAAAGCAAAACCGTTTCAGGATACAATCAAAACACTTGGCTGGGAGCTGCTACCCCACCCGCCGTATTCACCAGACTTGGCTCCTTCCGACTACCATTTGTTTTCATCGATGGGACACTCATTGGCTGAGCAGCACTTTCATTCCTACGAGGAGGTCGAAAATTGGGTGTCTGGTTGGTTTGCTTTAAAGACGAACAATTTTTTTGGCGTGGTATCCATAAATTGCCGAAAAGTGGTCAAAATGTGTAGAAAACAATGGCCAATACTTTGAATAAAATGTTTTTTACTTTCCCATTAACGCTCATTTTATCCCGGTATACCTAGTTTATAAGAAATTGTGATCGGGTGTGGCTCAGCGGCTATTGTGCGCGCCCGCTGTGCAAGAGGTCGTGGGTTCGATCCCGCCTCGGGATATCTAATTCAAAGATGTTTCTTTGGAAAACTAACACAACCTTCACTAGCTGTTGGCGCCAGCTTTGAAGTAACTAGCCATGAAAAAGATTTTCAAGTTGTAGTTCCCTTTCTCGAAGACGAGACTCTCAGACCTATATTGGCATTATTGTTTTAAAATTGAGACAAATACATTTTCCTAATTCGAAAACAGTAAGCCCTAAAATAGCCTATCTTACTTATCTCATACAGTGCAACCGATCCATGATGCACTGACAAAGAGTTCATAAATTAAAACAAATTGTTGCACTTTTTGGTATAGAAATATACATTCACTTAGTATCCCACTGTGCCATGATGACAACAACCACGACGTCAACCGATCGACAACTCACCTGTCTACGATATGCACACCATGACAAAGCTGGACAAGTACACACCGCACACACACGAAAGCAAATGAGACGGCACATAGATCCGTGGAGCGCCATTGCACTGTCCAGGCCCACGCAATCTCGAGCGGCATCAGTAGAAACGTCACCATTAGATCGGCAATGGCCAAATGCATTAGCATGATATCGATGCGCAGGGGACAACGAAGTCGACGTTTAAGTTAACAGAAACAGCACAGTGCTGTTGCCAATTGTTGAGATCACAAAGAGAAATGCTGCAAAAGGAGGGGAAACAGAAGGTAAAAGGTTGGAGAGCGATAAAAGTGTTTTCGTAAATTGTTGGGTGGGTGAGCGTCTGTGTGGGTGAATTGCTTGTGGGTGTCAAATGGTGGATATGAATATGTAGGTCAACGGGCTGGCAGTTAAAAGAAAGTCAGGAAGTAATCATTTTGTTTATGTTAAGTCTAAAAAGGTTTTACTTTTCAATAAGCAGACGCAACAAAACAATTCAAGGGAATCCCCTGTTAATTGGGCAAACAGAACCTGGATAATTTAAAACAAGAAAGAAAGTCGGTCAAGCCCGTCTATTGTACACTCTGTACCTATGAATGCATCGATTACAGTTGCGACCGGTGCTGCCCATTATTATTTGATTTCCCTTATAACTCGACAACCGTTTATACAATCCTTCACCATTCCTTCGGCGGACCGATAAACAATCTGATTTCCAAAATATGTCCAGAAGGTTCCGAACCTCTCTATCTATAAAACTGACGGAGTACGAGCGTTTTTTCTAAATTGCGGGGGCGGGAGGGGGCGTGGCAAAAATTGAAAAAAAAAACTTGATCTGCAAGTATAGAAAGTTTTTGTCCCATACATGTCGAACCTCAATCTCTTTCCATCTCTGAGATCTGCTGTGCATTCATACTGACAGACAGAGCGGACGGACAGCGGCCATATCGACTCGGCTGTTGATGCTGATCAAGAATATATGCTTCCTTTTTCCTGTTACATACTTTTGCACACTCTTAATATACTCTGTGTACACTCTGGTACAGAGTATAAAAAATACGGGATTTTATGTGGCTTCCTCACTGAATAGAAAATTTTCAAAAAAGTTATCTTCCCCACTGTAAATGTAAAATTCGCCTGTCCTTTGGAAGTACGCCTCGTACGTTTCCAAATGGAAACATACCAGGTGGTGCACAAAGGAAAAGGCGAACTTTAAACCTACGCGGCTGTGTACATATGATTATTGATATTTTTTTTTTTATTCGGACACATTAGGCAGCCAATTTCGATTAGTAGTTTGTTTTTGGCAACTGAAAAGATTAGTCACGTTTTTGTGTGCTTTTCGATTTTTGACTTGATTTTGAGCAAAAGCAACGTCGCATTGGTATCGCTCAGGAGTTGTTGAATGAGCGTCAACGATGCGAGTCCGTGTTTCTCAAACTGGTCAAACCTGGTGACAATAAGTGGGTTTATAGTTATGACATCGAAACCAAAGGCCCAATCACAGCAATTGAAGCGTCCAGATGAGCCAAGACGAAAAAGCATGCCAGTTTGGATCAAATGTGAAGGTTTTGCTCACTTTTTTCTTTGATTACAATGGTTTGGTGCATCATGAGTTCTTTTCAATAGGTCGTACAGTTAATAAGGAATACTACAAGGAAGTAGTGATGCTGTATCTCGATAATGCACCAGTAATGCTTGTAAGGAAAAGAACACCGAAATAGAAACCGCACTCACCAGATTTGGCTCCCTGCGATTTTCCCTATTCTGACTGAAGAGACCAATGAAGGTGCTGTTTTGCCACAATTGATGAGATCAAGTCAGAATCGAAGAACGAGCTGATGGCCATACCGAAAAGCGCATTTTGAAGTGCTTTGAGGATTGTAAAAGCGTTAACACAAGTGTATTATACGAGGGACGTCCCAGAAATAGCCGACCTAAATACTAAAACACAACAATTTATCATTTTTTTTTTTTTTTTCAACATAGGATCCTTCTTATATCAGCTACTTTTCCCAGCGATGTTCAAAGCTCCGATACCTTTTTATAATAAGAACTGTGAAGCTCTTGTAATCAGGCTTAACCTCGGACTCCACCTCTTCATTGTTGCCAAATCTATTTCTCTGGAGCCATTTTTTCAAGTTTTGAAATAAGAAATAATCAGAGGGGTAAGTCTGGCAAATAAGGTGCGTGAGGTAGCAATTCAAACTTAAATTCATTAATTTTAGCCATTGCAACGGCAGAAGTGTGAACCGGCGCATTGTCATGATGGAACAGCAAACGCGGCATAGCTTTAATTTCGGTCAATATGATTCAGCCTTTTGAAATACCTTCACTAAAATAGAACTTTCAATCGCCGGTCACTCAACACACATTTTTGATTTTGGCCACCATTTCTGAGTGGTCACCTCACCTTTGGACGCCCATTACGATGTTCATCTTCGCAGCTCAAACGACCTCTGGGCGAAAACTCAGCCACCCAATACTGTGAATAACCACCCTGCTGCCTTGATTCCGACCGGCCGATTAGCCTACTATCAACCCTTGGAAAGATCTATGAACGCTGTATCCTTCGAAGAATGCTCGATGTTCCATCTATTCGAAAAGCCGTACCCGATTTCTAAATTTGGCTTCCGACTGAGCCATGGAACTCCCGAACAATTACATCGAGTGGTCCATACATCCTTGCAGGAAAAGAGTATATAGCAGTCTTTCGATAGAGTGTGGCACGAAGATCTACTCTCGAGCTCAAAAAACTCCTCGCGCCCCAAATGTACCTGTTAATCAAAAGCTTCCTGACGGACAGAACTTTTGAGGTTGCACAAGACGGAGCGACATCCCAAAAAAGAGCCATTCAGGCTGCTGTACCACAGTGTAGAGTATTGGATCCTACGCTATACTCCTGGCTACTGAACTCCAAGAACAATCTGTCACTCAGGAATAGAGTCCTAATATACAAGGCTGTTCTGGCTTCGTTATGGAGATACGGCTTACAAATTTATGGCATCGAAGACTCACCTTGTAAAGAGTGATTTTTTAGCTATTATCTTTTTGGCAACACTGGTTTAAACAGCTCACGCACGTTTCGTGTTTTCTTTCACTGTCAAACATCTTCAGTTTGGTCTATAATTTAACCATGAATCGTCTTATAAACGAACAACGCTTGCAAATTATTGAATTTTGTCAAAATGCGTGCTCTGTTAAGAAAGTTCATCGCGCGCTTCTTCCATTTTATGGTCAGTTTAATCGACCCACTGAAGCGGCTATTAGGGCTATTCTGACTAAATTTCGCACCAAATTTACATTGTTGGACATAAAACCACCAACACGCTTACGTAGAGTGCGAACTGAAGAATATCGCAGCTGTATCGGCCAGTGTTAATGATGACCATCAATTATCGATTCGTCGCCGTTCGCAGCAATTGGGCCTCTGTTACTCAACAACGTGGACAATTTTGCGGAAGGATTTAGGTGTGAAACCATTCAAAATACAGCTGGTGCAAGAATTGAAGCCGAACGACCTACTGCAACGAAGAATTTTTGGTGAATGGGCTCTTGGAAAGTTGACCGAAGATCCACTTTTTTACCGAAATTTGTGTTCAGCGACGAAGCTCATTTTTGGCTCAATGAGTACGTAAATAAGCAGAATTGTCGATTTTGGAGTGAATATCAGCCAGAAGCATTGCAAGAGCTAACAATGTATCCAGAAAAAGTCACAGTTTGTTGCGGTTTATGGGCTGGTGGCATTATTGGACCGTACTTCTTCAAAGATGATGCGAATCGTAACGTAACTGTGAATGGTGAGCGCTAAAGTAAGATGATATCCAACTTTTTGTTGCCCAAAATGCAAGAGCTTGACTTGCATGACATGTGGTTTCAACAAGAAGGTGCCACATGCAACACAGCACGCGCAACAATGGACTTATTGAGAGGCGAGTTCGGTGAACATTTTATTTCACGTTCGGGACCGGTCAATTGGCCGCCAGATCGTGCGATTTAACGCCTTTAGACTATTTTTTGTGGGGCTATGTGAAAGCTCATGTCTATACAGACAAGCCCGCTTCAATTGACGCATTGGAAGACAACATTGAAGCATTTATTCGTGAGATACCGGCCGAAATGTTGGATAGATTATGCCAAAATTAGACTAAGCGGATGGACCATTTGAGGCGCAGTCACGGTCAACATTTGCATGAAATAATCTTCAAACATTAAATTATATGGACCGTTCTATCGATTCAAATAAAGATTTCATGCATTTTTCTGAATTTTGAAAAACTTTCCTATAGCTCTTAAAAAATCACCCTTTATTTTGTTAGGTTGCTTGAAGTTTCAAATGTGAAAAAAATCTCATCGTAAGAAGTATTACATGAAGCGACATAATTTAAGCTGAAACGTCCCTTACGTTGGCATATATTCATTTTATATACTTTTCAGCAAATTTTTTTGGAGTTCCGGTTAGCTGGTTCGAACCAAAATTTACCAATGGTTAAGGTTTGGAAATTTGAGGTTCAAGATTTTTGGACAAAGGTTTTGGTTCGAACCTTAGTTCAGCCAACGCTTTACACAATATTTATAAAAAAAACAAATTTATTCTGTAATCAGTTTAATCCCATGTTTTCTACAAATCGATTTCACCCTAAAAACGACCCAATCGGATTGATATTGGGTCGTTTTTGTGTCGGAAGCGAATTGTAGAACATACTTCTTCTTCTTCTGGCCATCACAACCGTTTTACGGTCTCGGCCGCTGCCACTAATGCCCACCACTCGCCTCTGTCCCGAGCGACATTCCACCAGAAGGTCAGTCCCAGGTTCGCAATGTCTCCCTGCCTGGTCACGCATTCCGCTTTGGTCGACCAGGCGGGGGGGTGCCTCCCAACTCTATCGCATGCCGATTGTACACACGTTAGCGCAAACGCTGTTGTTTTATCGCTTGACTGGTCAGTGTCTCCATAGAGCTCATACAGTTCGCGATTCTTCGGTGTGAAATTCGCCGCCAACGTTTAGAGGTCCATAAATCCTCCGAAGAACTTTTCTCTCGAACACGCCAATTCCGCCTCATCTCTTTTGTCTTGTCCATGCTTCGGCCGTATAGCAGGACTGGGATGATAAGCGACTTGTATAGCGCAATTTTCGTTGTGGAACATACGGGAATACTCAAAATATAATTAACTGTGAAGTAAAATTCCATTTCGTAGTCTACATATGAAAAATACTACCAAGTTAAGCTCTTGTTTTGTGAATCATTTAAAAAGCTTTGAAACAGAGGTTATTATGGGTGGAGATTCCACAAGATGTTCTGAACGTTTTTATAGATGTTTTATAGATGTTTATGGGTTCAGGCTCAGCTTTTATTTTTAAAGAGGTTCGGTTCGAGGTTGGCTTACAGCAGAATAAAAGTCGTAACTCCGGGCTCGAACTGGTTCGGTTCAAAACCGGCTTGCAGCCCTGATACTTTTACACAATTCTACAAAGTTTTGTCCAAATCGGAGGACTATAGCATATAGCTGCATAATGAATGATTGGTCGAAAAAAAAGTTTTAGTGAGAAAAACATGTTTGTTTTAAATGGAATCGCCTTCAAATAATGTACATGTTATGCTTCGATGATTCCACTAAATTTGGTCGAGATCGGACATATATATAGTATAGCTCCCATAGAAAAGTAAGGTCCGAAAAGAAGTCTTATTTAGAAAAACAAACTGCAAGGGTATACAAAATATCGGAAGAACCCCTATTTCTTGAATTGCCAGAATAACTTCTTAATTTTAGAATTCTTTTTTGGAATTCGTAAAATTTTACCAAAAATTTTAAGAACTTAGCCAAAAATTTATTTATAAATTTTATGTCTCTCAAAACTGTTGGTTGTAAATCATAGTGTGTCAAATACTTTAAGCTTAAATTAAAAAAAAAAACTAACAGCATATATTACGCATTCTGAAATTTATAATAACAATTCGTAACAATCTTTTTAAGAGAATGTGAAATGACAAAATGAACAGGAAATATCATCTTGATACTCTCTAGCAAAAACGAAATTTTGGTGTCAGTCAAGGTAAATACAATATTTTGCCCGATAAGTAAATATGGCTCAAAGGTTGTATAATTATTTCTTAAGCCACCTAAAGTGACCATCAGCCAACATAGATACTTTGATCGCAGCTGAAAATCGTTTCGATTTTATTCCCTACCAGAGAGAATCAACATGATAGTATTCAATTAATTTCAAGAATAGTTTAGTTACAGTCTCAGGGCATAATTATTTTGACACAAAGCAACGGTTAAGTTTTTATTTTAGATTTGATATATCGCTTACCGAATCGCTCTTTTTATCATTATTTACAAAAACAACTCCGGTAAAATATAACGTAGCTATGGAGCAATTTATGTGTTTTGAGGTTAGGAAATAATGCTATTCAAAAATGAAATTGTTTCAGAGTTTTCCGGGAAATCTTTATTTCCTTTTGAATTAGATTGAAACCAAATTTTTCAAGCTTCGTTGTAAGATGTTTCCAATTCGTTTGCATTTCTTGGTATAAGGATAGGTTCTTTGTCGACATCTTTTATTGAAAGTTTCTTGTTTTAAAAAATCCTTTTTAACTGTCAACCTGTACAAAAATTCAAGTCGATTTTGCAACTTTCAGAACAGGTCTGAATTATTTTTGTGTTTTGCTTTGATTTTGACAAAGAAAAAACATTTTGATCAAAGCAGGTCACAAAGACCATTATAAAAAATGTACTTAATATCCAGAAATTCAAAAATTAATTCTTTAGACAAATACATTAAATCTTCATTTTTATTGTTATTTTTTCCTAACACTTGCGGGCAGTGCTTCAACCTACTTAAATAGCAATTTTCCTCACTATTCATAGCACACTCTTAAGCGCCTGCTGCAACCTTCACACTCACCTCTTAGTCAAGGACGTTGCACGCCACACGTTGATTTCTCAAACACTTCAAACTCCAGAGGCTGCCTTTTTTTGTTCAAAAGAACTTTAGATCTTAAATCAACTACTTATACTCAGACAGCTACTTGCGGCTGTCAACTCGTAATTTAGAATGGAAACAAACTTTCAGTTATTTTTAACATAAATTTCCACACTTTTTCTTGTAAATAAATTTTTTTTGTTGAAGATCGAAGAAATTTCACTAAAAGAATCAAAATATTTTCAATAAAAACCCTTTTCAAGCAAAGCACCAGACACACGCGTAGATCTTTCCGAACTGATTTAAATTAGAACGAACACGCGACGATCCTCCAGCAACTGCTCGAACTACTTGACGACGACTGACTTTGGTACGAGGCGTTCGTGCTAATAAAAATTAAAACACTTTTACGCTATTAACGATCGCGACGCGTTTGTCGCAGCCAGCACCTTGACAGCAAAATGGATATGGAAAATGGGAAAAGCACTAATGCTGAGGAGGATGCTTCGGAGGCTGTCAAAAAGTTAAGCTGCGACAATTTAAATCGTATGATAATGATGATGATCAAGATTATTAAAAGCCATCATAGATCACTCGAGAAAACGGGCGCGATCTTTTTTTGTCACGATCGATATCGATCTGATTCCACCTGAGATAAGCAGAGAGGGAGCTCACAACACCACGTACCGTCTGGTTCAACGTGCCAACGCACACTGAACCACTCAAGAGAGATGGCAGCAACTTGTTGCTGCAGTCGGCGTCTCAGCTGCCGACGCCGTTGTTGCTGTTGCCTGATTGCAGTTTGTTTTGTTCTCAGCTGTTGTTGACTTGTTGCTTTTCGCCGTTTTTGTGTTGATGCTGTTACTGTTGCTGTTGTTGGGAGAAACGCGTTCAGACCGCCGCCAAGCAGCAGCATTTTGTCTTCGTTTGTGTTTCTTTTGACGCGTGAGTAAGCTAAAGACGCCCACGTGCAAAATTTGCGTAAACTTCGAGGAGACGGTGCTGCCAGATTGTTGAAGTTGAAGTTGAATGAGCTTAGCTGATGGAGGCGAATTGTAAAGAAAGAAATGATTGAAAGATTCTCATTGAAAACAGCTTAGTCCCGAGTTTTAAGTTAGAAGTGTAAAAAACCAAATAGATTCCGACTTACAGACAAGGCGGAAAAGGTTAAAAAAAATTTTAAATAAGTTTACTATTCCGTACGTAAGGGGTTAGTACAAGTTACGCGTGCTATTATTAGGTGATTTTTTTAAAAATTCCCAGAAAGAAAACAAAAAGATATTTTTCAAATCGGTTTTTTTTATTTGAAAGTTAATGAATAAATAAAAACGAGAAAGCTAAGCTAACTTCGTCTGTGCCGAAGTTTATATCAGGGGGCCGGCAGCTTGCTATCTGGCGTGCATACGAAAAATCTTACAGCAGCGCTGCTTCCACACACACGGTATAAACTGTCAAAGCTCCGCTGCGTTACGTGTTCGCGACGCAGTCGTTGCTCTGGAAAAGAGAGAAATTTTTGCGCTACCCTCACACACACCAATGCAAAAATGTGAATGTATTTCTTGCCTGCCTCTGCCCTTCAGTACTCAGCATTAGTGAATCACCAAAGATTCACCGATGATTGGTCAGAGGTATCGATGAATCATAGGTGACCTCCCATACAAATTATGCATGAATTTAACATTGGCATGTCCTAGGCGTTCACGCATGACAGTTTATGGGTGAATCACTCATGAATTCACGAATCGATTCATCGATGATTCACACGCGATACCCTTTTCAACTCATATTATGTAAGGGCATATCCGACTTAAGAAGTATTTGTGTAAGAAGTATTTGTCCATAAATAAATAATTTATTTTGGGATAATAATAATAAAAGTCTATATTAGGGCTATTCCACTAACGATCTGTGCAATCCACTTGTTCAAAATTCTATATACATATAAAATATGGTTTTAATGTTCGGTAAAATTTGAAGGGTATGCTAACTTCTTCGTTCGGCGATGGCCTGTGTGTCGCAGCGCGACGGCTAACATTTTTTGTGACTGCAATAGGTAAATTTGCAAACAACAAATAGACACAAATTTCTGTTCTGCCGACGCCGACGTCAAAGCAGATGCGGGAAGAAGGCATGAATTACGATGCATGAATTCTAGAACTGAAGGGTGGTTTAAATACACTTGAAACTGTTGTGACCAATGACATAATTTTGAAGTTCGAAGTTTTGTATACCCTTGCAGAGGGTATTATAAAATTGTGCGAATTTTTGTAACGCATTGAAGGAAGCATCTCCAACCACATAAAGTATATATATTCTTGATCAGCACGACGAGCTGAGTTCATTTAGCCCTGTCCGTCTGTCTGTTTCTATGCTGTCTCCTCCGTCAGTGTGAAAGCTATCTTAATTAAACTTTGCACGAAGTTTTTTGGTATATATACGCTGCACATTTATTGAAAAACTAATTTTAGTGAGAAAAACAATTTTGTTTTCAATGGAAACGCCTCCAAACGTTGTATTTCTAAGTTTTCTATGCTTTTCCATGATTTCACCAATTTTGGTCGATATCGAACATCTACATAGTATTGCTGTCATAGAAAAGTTGAGTGAGAAAAGTAGTCTTAGTTAGAAAAACTTTTTTGTTTTCAATGGAAATGTTCTCAAAACTAGCATGTATTTGATATATATGCTCCCACACAATTCTACAAATTTTGGTCAAAATTGGATGATTATAGCAAATACATAGCTCCAGAAATTCAACAGAGTAGCTGTGTAGACGGCCGTTTCGGCTGCCGCCATGGCAAAGCCTTTGTCAGTACACTTTCAGTGGCTGTCACACCAACAGACCATTTGCAAATCCATTTGCAAATCCTTTTATATTAGTTCGGTCGAATGTGAAAGTTTTGCTGACAGTTTTCTTCGATTGCAGGGGCGTGGTGCATCATGAGTTCTTGCCACAGGGAAGAACGGTCTATAAGGAATATTACCTGCAAGTTATGCGCAATTTGCTCGAAGCAATCCGCCAGAAACTCCCGGATTTGTGGAGGAACAAAAATTGGCTTTTGCACCACGATAACGCTCCTGCTCACACATCGTTGCTTGTGCGCGTCTTTTTGGCCAAAAACAACACACTAATGATGCCGCAGCCACCGTATTCCCCAGATCTGGCCCCTGTGACTTTTTCTTGTTCCCTAAACTGAAGAGGCCCATGAAAGGACGACGTTACGCTACGCTTGACGAGATAAAGACGGCATCGAAGGAGGAGCTGAACAAGATAAAAAAAATGATTTTTGAAGTGCTTCGAAGATTGGAAAAACCGTTGGCACAAGTGTATAATATCTCATGGGGATTACTTTGAAGGGGACAAAATAGATATTCATGAATAAATAAATAATTTTTGAAAAAACACAAAATTCGCGATACTTTTTGAACACACCTCGTATGCATTGGCATTGAATGTTGTTCAATGTACTATTTTTAATTACATACTGAGAAATTCGCCTCAGAGTATGCTTAAAATGTGCCAAGATTTTCTTGTGTGCATTTATTTAAAGGGGTTTGCTTCCCTTTTGTATAAATACCAAGGTATTTTTATTGTTTTTTTATTAGGGAACCGTTAAGGTTTTATAACAAACATCACGGCCAGACAATTCCGTTATTGTATCTGAATATGATTTGCCATGGCGGCAGACGAAACGGCCGTCTACACAGCCACAGCTACTGTTCATGTTCATATGTATTCTTTGTTGAATTTTCTGGTTGATTATTGAACTATAATCAAACCTCGACCTTGAGCCTGCTAACATTCACTTTGACTTTTTCGCTTTTAATAGAAACGTCCCTTACGTTAGCATATATTTATTTTATATAAATTTACACAATTCTACAAAGTTTTGTCAAAATCGGATGACTATAGCATAAAGCTGCAGTATGAATGATCGGTCGATAAAGAAGTTCTAGTGTGAAAAACTTTTTTGGTTTAAATTGAATCGCCTTTAAAAATGTACATATTAGTTTGTTATGACATTCCAAGATTCCACTAAATTTGGTCGCAATGGGGCATCGATATAGAATAGCTCCCATAGAAAAGTAAGGTCCGAAAAGTAATCTTATTTAGAAAAACAAAATGCAAGGGTATACAAAACTTCGGCAGAGCCGAAGTTAACTTTCCCCTATTTTCAATACTGAGAATGTATTTTTTACCAAATGTCCTAAGACCTAAAGCCCTATTTTTAATACTGAGAATGTATTTTTTACCAAATTTCCTAAGGCCACAAAATAACCTAAGCGCAGCAGTCAGTGTCATTCAGAAGACAATCATCAGCAACCGCAAATCGTAAATCGGTAATCGCAAATCGGGTTTATCTGCTGAATGTGCCCAATATCAACATCTTCTCTCAATATAAAACTGTGACTAAGTTTGAACAAGTTCTTTAGTGAAAAATAAAAAAAATTCATATCTTTTGGTTAACCTATATAAATTTATTTGATCTATATTTTGCAAGACTGCAAGCCAGGACTGAGAACCAATTCGGTTTGGTCTTTCAGGCTCATCAAACTGGACTCAGAACCTGAAATTCTTAATTGTTTACTGCTTGTAAAAAGATCGCTTCGAACAATATCTTTAGTCAGTTTTTTTTTCAGAACTTACCAAACTATCACAATTTATTGACCTTTTTTTTATTTTTTATTGTTATTATCTAAATGGCAACTTTCTTTAGTTTGATGTGAACATTCATTTAAACTTACTTTGTGTAAGTGTGACTTTGTGTAAGTCTGATTATGGGAGGGTTGATTGTGATGATATAAAATATATGTAAAATTAGTGTATTGGTTCTGTCTAGTGTGTAGGGGGTTGCTAGGGTATTTGTCTGTTTGGAAGTTCTCTAGGGAAAATCTTCTTGAGGCGTCGTCTCACTCTGCTTCCGGCTATTCTTCGTCTACTCAACAGACTTCTGGTAAGAGTGTTGGGATGACTTCTCAACCTTTCCACGTATTTGCCTGCCTGTGAATTTATGACGTCTCCAAACTTCGGCATGTTGAGATCGCTCTCCAAATGTCTTGTGCACATATACCAGGGCGCTCCCGATAGTTTGCGCTTTGTCAGATGAGATTTTGCTGCTATTCCATACACTTGGATCCCATATCTCCAAGCTGGTGCTATAATTGCCTTGTAAATATTCACTTTGTTACGGAGTGAGAGTTTATTCCTACTGAAGATCATCCTTCCCAGTTTCTTCGCTCTGCCGTAAAGTGATCTTACAAGCGCGTTGATATGGGTTCCGAATGTAAAGCGCTTGTCCAGATATACTCCCCAATATTTATTTCCAGGCAAGTGCCGTAATAGCTGCTCATTGAGAAAGAAGCCAGGGCACTCATCGCGACGAAGTGTATTTGTTACACTGGCACATTTATCCAGGTTTAGTATAGGGTTGGTCAGAGGACACTTCCTTGTGGCACACAAGCGCGTATTAACCTCACACTGGAAACAGCTCCTTCCAAGATTACTGAGAAGGTCCGGTCCGTGAGGAAGCTTTTCACAAGAGAGTAAAGCTGAGGCGGAAGGATGTCTTTTACCTTGTAGAGCAATCCGTCATGCCACACTCTATCAAAAGTCTGTTTAATGTCAAGGTAAACCGCAACCACGTATTTCTTCGCCTGAAATCCGTCGAGAATAAAGTTAGTCACCCTATTCAGCTGCTCAGGGGTCCCATGTGACTTTCTAAGCCCGAACTGAAAGGGAGGTATTCTGACACACCCCATCGATTGCCATAATTCGGGCTAGTAGGCACCTCTCGAAAATTTTCGATATTGTGGATAGGAGACTGATTGCATGGTATGACTCGACCTCCGACAGGCTTTTGCCAGCTTTATGGATCATAACGATTTGAGCCTTTTTCCACACCTTAGGAAAGTGATCCAGTCGCAATGCCGCGTTGAATTTATTGACCGGATAAAAATAGTTTTATTGTGTTTTATAAAACTCCGATATCATTCAAAACCATGTGTTTAAAAGCTATCCTGAACGCTCCTTCTCATTAAATATAAATCTTATTTATTTGCCAGTATTGTTCTTAGATTTCGTAAACCAAGCCTCGAACCAAAAACCTTAAGTTTGACAAGTAAAGGAACCAGTCTTAGAACCGAAACGTAGACTTTTCAGCGGGCTCGAACCTCCGGACCGAACTTTCTCGAGAAACTCAGAGATTGCAGAGATATATTTAAAAATCACAGTTCGAATTTTAGTTCATGGAAACAGTTTTAATCTGATTTCAACAACGGTAACGGTTATATTACGGACTATTAAATCTCCTACGATAAACTACAGGTATAGCTATAGGTAATTAAAATTCTTTTCCAATAACTTCTTCGTTATTCAATACATTTCAGTGAACTATGGGGAATTATTTTTATTGTAAATGTGCCTTTCATTACCAATGAATAATAAGTTTTATACAATTTTGTATTTGTATAAGCCAGAATATCGCAAAAGTTATTTAAACCAAAACTGGATATAAGCACATTTTTCTTAAGTGACTTTTCCACGCGGAGAGCTTAACATGACAAATGTTCAAAATCAAAAATACTTCAAACTTGTGAAAAATATAGTCGATAGTATCTTGATAACTTACCGAACGAGTTTTTTATGACTTATTTCTGAAAAAAAACACATATTTTCAATAATAAAAGCCTAATTGCCAATAATCAGTGCTTTGCTCGACTTCGATATACCCGTTACTCAGGGGAATTAATATTTAAAATAGTCTTCCCTTATGTAAATTAACATTAATGTGAACATTTTAACATTATATTACCAAACCATTTATTATTTTATCTTTATGAAAATTTTAGAGATTATAGATATTGGCCACAAACACTACACTGATATCTTTAAAATTGTAGAGTAAAAAGATATATCAAGTTAGAAAAATGTATCTAACAGGGATGGAGTCTGCAACCCCATAAAGAATATATATATATTCCTGATCACCATCAGTAGCCAAGTTTGCTAAATAAATTTGTACAGGTCTCCGACTCACGGTTTCGAACCAAAAATTTGCAATGGTTAACGTTAAGAAATTTTAAGTTTAAGGTTCCATGTTTTGGCGCATTTTAATAGAAAAGGAATTTATGAGATTTATATTCAAAATAATACCTAGAAATTTTATTTCTTTTGATCTGATAAACAAGTTTTTATAAAATGTAAAAATCTTTAAGATTTTTTGATTACGCCGGTGAATTATTAGTGCCATCAAATGCTTTGGTAAGCTTCATCTTCTGAGCGTGGAATCTAGTAACTTAAAAAGCAAAGGTTATTATGGATGGCTTTTTCAATGCTTACTTAAAAGTCTTTCTAAAATTTTAAATAGAAATCCATTATATTTTCTGCATGATGATGCATGATATTGAACGAACAACAAAATTAACAGATTTCAGTATGTCTATAATTTTGTTAAACCAAACCGAAGATCTAGTTTTGGAACAGGTTTAGGTTGACCAATTTTTTCGCCTTGGTTTGGTTTAAGGTACGGGTTTAAACCAGCTCGTTAAAATCCAGTTTGAAGCCCTGTAATTTTTTGCAATCCCAAAAACTTTCTCAATTCAAACTTACAATATCTTAATTTTTTAACACACGTTTGCCATTTGCTGATCAAATGTTTCCCACAAGCTTTCATGCGAAACTCCTTCTAAAGTTTGCAAATTGGCCATTTACACCCACACGGCGTCATCATACAGCTGCTGCATCTCCAAGATATGGTCAACCGAGCCTAGGTAACCCAATTAACAAGCTTGGACATAAAAGTAAAAAAAATTTATATTACACTGCCCCTCTCCCTCCAGGTGTTTGAAAGTGGCTCACTTTCGTTACACTACACAACAAAAGTCACGTTCACAACAAAGCGGAATGCATGTAATCGAATCTTCAAGAGCGAACAAAATAAACATGTTAATAATACAATTTTATGATTAATACGAAATGAACTGCAACCAGCACGAGGAGACGGCGCTGAAGGTGGAGATGGGATGGAGGAGTTGGAGAAGCCCAACATGCAAGCTGTGCGTTGTAGCGCCGTCAAAAGTGCGTGGGTCGTTCATGGATGCTGGGAAAGAAGATGCAGCGCAGCTTATTTATAAATCACGCACATAATGAAATTTCAGCAAGTGGTCGCTTGTTGTGGTCGAAAAAAAAATGCATCAAAATATGCAGCGATGATGTGGATAGCATCTCTTGGGTGTGTTTGCATGATATATGTGTAATGCCGGCGACATAATGATAAACAGGTCGTGCCAAGGCATTCAGAGATGCCACCTCCATCTTCTCCTCGCAGTGGCTACTGTCGTGTTACGCATCAGTCTCGTGTCATTTTCAAAAGGGAGTTCGAGGTTGGGGGACACTTGTACTGCATAAGTAGCCATTAATAGGTGCCATGTGCATATCATTTTGGAGGCTAGTTTTTACGAGTGCTTTTTGGTTCGTTTTTAATGTCCACAGAGCGTGCCGTTTATTTACGATCCAAAGTGTCTGGGAGACTGGAAGTCTCTTACGTGTTGTTGTTGATTTTGTTTTTGAGGATGAGGAACGCACTTAAAGGGTTCAGCTGAATTTCGGTTTATGGGAAAACGAAAATGGGCAACATTGTTTTAGGGATTGGGTTTCATTTGATTTCAATTAAGAGCGTCTTTAAAAAAGGAAATAATGGTTTTAAATGCAATTAGTGGCTTAAACAACAGCAAGAGGATTACTTGGCGAATAAGAGACTAAGTTTACGCCACATCCAGAAAAGAAATTTGTATGCTCAAAAGTCAGCTCCGACCTTCAAGATCAAACCCTTCAAATAGAACTAGTTTTTTCAATCCATCTCATCGTGCGTTACAATGTTTTATAAATATTTAAACATACACACGATCATATAATTAACGTCAGAGCTGGGGCCATAAACCAAATGATTAACGTCGTCTTAACAAAAGTTTCATATACAAATGAAAAATGCTGTAAAGACCCCAGCTCCAACAATTAATTACACAGATTAAATTCTTGTTGTTTATTTTTGCTATTTTCTATATATTTTATATTTTAATTTTCTGTGTGTTTTTGGTTTTGTGTATGAATAAATTAATTTAAATTAAGCAATAAGCCAACTAACTAGAGTATCTAACGATAAGCGGTAGTTGTATAACGTCTAAAGCGTATTTGAAAACATTTAAACGGCCTAGATCAAAAATATTTTAGAAATCTTTTCGATCTTTGAATAAGCAAATTAAATGCCTTTTGTTCCAAGCCGCATTAGTTAATCGATAGCCCAGAGCTCTTAATTGTTCAGTTTGCTCTTGTGTTTGTTGAAGTTTCTGTTTTTGGTTTATCCAAATTGGTCAGTTCAATGGAATCGCCACATCTGAAAGTATGAGTGGGTACAATAGAAGATTTAGTTCGTTTAATGTAGACATGTTTTTAAATGTTCTTAAATAAATAACATAAATGGATCATGATTCGATTTCGGATTTTATAGAACTTTAAACAAATTGAAACTGTATATAATGCGAACAATTTGCAAGAATATTCGAACATTTTTTTTTGCATGTTTCGCAAAATCTTCAAAGACTTATCACTTATCTTATCATCATTCTGATGCTTTTAGTGTGAGTTATATAAACAAAAAAAATTCTACGCTGAAGACTAGCCGAAACATGTTTGATGCTGCTATTAATTTTTCAAGAGGCATACCCAGTCGGATTTGACGGAACATGTTTCCCAAAAGAATGCCTTCTGGCAGTCTTCTTTTTACTACGAAAAATGCATTACCAACTTTTGCAGTATGGTAGAAGGCATATGATCTGTATGAAAACTGCTGAACGTTCCATTTGGCAGTAGGTTAGAAGCGAAGAAGTCTGCACAACATCCAAACGTATTGGAAACCAATATGCAAAAAGAGGCCCGAACGATTGACGACGGCTTTATCCAAACATGTTCTTTTTGCCGAATGTTCGAGGGCATAAAATCTGCATAGCATGGAAACGTCCCTTCTAATGGCACGCATGCTGCATGGAGCAGAGAGAGCCGAGCGATTTAACAAAGTTGAACCAAAAACAACAGCAACCCATGCAAAAGTCGCTTCTAATAGATCAGTTCCTGCTGCGTTTCGCCCCTATACAAAAGCGAAAGGAAGATTGCAGGTTTTTGCAACTACTTCTCAGTGGCAAAAGTTGTATACGGGATATGCTTCTAGCATGCAGTCAAGTCCGACTGGAAAAATATAAACAGAAAGCCGATTATTGGCTGGTGGTGTTTGTTTGGGCTCCTGGCTGTCTGCAGCACCCGAAATCATCGGTCGCCAACAAAAAATTCTACGCTGAAGACTAGCCGAAACATACCCAGTCGGATTTGTCGGAACATGTTTCCCAAAAGAATGCCTTCTGGCACTCTTCTTTTTACTAAGAAGAATGCATTACCAACTTTTGCAGTATGGTAGAAGGCATATGATCTGTATGAAAACTGCTGAACGTTCCATTTGGCAGTAGGCTAGAAGCGAAGAAGTCTGCACAACATGCAAACGTCCCTTCTTATGGCACGCATGCAGCACCCGTGCTATTGGAAACCAATATGCAAAATAAGGCCCGAACGATTGACGACCGTTCGCTTTATCCAAACATGTTCTTTTTCCCGTATGTTGCATGGAAGAGAGAGCCGAGCGTTTTTACGAAGTTAAACCAAAAACAACAATCCATGCAAACGTCCCTTCCAATAGAACAGTTCCTGCTGCGTTTCGCCCCTATACAAAAGCGAAAGGAATATTGCAGGTTTTTGCAACTACTTCTGAGTGGCAAAAGTTGTATACGGGATGTGCTTCTGGCATGCAGTCAAGTCCGACTGGGCCTTGTGAGGTTTTGTCGACTTCAGCTTTAATTGGGAAACCATATTATTCAAAGGAATATAAACTTTCGGCCCCGCAGAAGTTAGCTTCGCCTCTTCGTTTAGTGTTTAAAACAAGGCAGAAAACTGGTCCGGACTCGAAACCCTGAGAACCGTTTCGGTTCGGATATCTTGAGGTTCGCGAACCGGAACATGAACCATGCGCCTTTTATTTTTGACTCATTGAACCTGAACCCGAACCTGACCCACTTTCTCGAAAAATGAGGTTCGGTTCACTAGTTTCAGTAAATTTTTTTAACGATACATTCATTGATAATGGAAATCTCTGGAGATTTTAGTATAAACGATTGCATTTCTAACTAAGTGAGGATGATTACTTATGTAAAATGACAAGATAAAGTATGATTTACTAGATTATAGGGAAAGAAACTTTCTGAATGAAATCTACCTGGCTGCGAACAGGCTGTATATTCACATTTACACTCTGACGATGAAAGATGTCCACGTCTAGCATACGAGTCTAAATCTGACTGCTATCATTCAAGAAGATCTCCAATCCTACGATATATCTCTAGGAAAATACTATTACTATTGCACATTATACAAACTAACTGATAAAGATTTCTATCTAAAATAGTTAAAATGGAACTCAGTTGAAAATATATGAACATATGTATCTTGCTGCAGCAAAACTTCTTTAAGGGGGATTCTCCATGTGCAAAATTTTTTTTGCATTTTTATATAGCCTGGATATTTGAACATATCGTCCTAAAAGGATTTTTGGAAATTTGAAATACTTTAGAAGATATAGCCCTTTTAATGACCAAAGGTGACCCAATTTGCCAAGCAAATGCAAACTTTAAACGCATTTATCTCGAAACCAAGTTTTTCGAACTGGCGGCCATGATATCTCCAGTTAAACTGAACCGATTTTGATGAAACTAAATGCAATGGGCTTCTTCGGAAGACAGGAACTCTCCTGTGATTATGGGGGCGTATGTAGCTTACTGCGTCTCAAGTCGACTCACACCTCCACGTGGTAACCCCTGGAAACAGAGCGATGCATCCGCAAAGCTGCTTCTCGTCTATTACATCCGCCAATGAAAACTAACACAATGCCTCGGATATGGAGAAGCTGCAATCACTACGGACATCCGAAGCCTACTCAGCAAAACTCATCCAGCTGCTCAGGGAAACCCCACCTGGCCCTTCTGGTGTAGGCGAACAGTGGAAGCATATTTAACACTCTATGAGTACGGCTGCCAAGGAGATTCTCGGATTTGCAGAAAACTCCCGAAAACAGTCATGGTACGACGACGAGTGCCGCAGCGCTACTGCAGAGAAAGACGCTGCCTACAGGAGAACTCTGCAGTTGGGAGCAACGCGGGTTGTTAAGGAGCGATACCGGGAGAAAAAGAGAGAGAAGAAGAGCCTTTTCAGATGGAAGGAAAGGCGCACGAGGGAGGAAGTCGAAGTGCTGTTCGGAAGGAGTGAGACTCGAAAAATTCTACCAAAAGATTAGGCAACTAACCGAAGCTTTTAAGGCCAGAGTCACACTATGGAAGGAGCACGGAAATCTGGTCAGAAATCCGCAAGTGGCACTAGACAAACGGAGAAACTATTTCTCCAACCTGCTCGGAGGTGATGACGAACACAATGGCGCCTCTGGGTAAGTAGCGACACCACCAATCGATAACATAGAGATAGACCCGCCGGACCATAATGAAGTCTTGTTAGCCATAAAAAGGCTAAAAAAAAACAAATCTGCTGGCGCTGATGAGCTGACCGCAGAATTGTTCAAGGCTGGCGGTGAGGAGCTGGTAAGGTGCATGCACCAACTCCTATGCAGAATATGGTCCGAAGAAAGCATGCCCGAAGATTGGAATCTAAGTGTACTCTGTCCAATATTTAAAAAAGGAGACCCTGCGGTTTGCGCCAATTACCGCGGGATCAGTCTCATTCCCTGGCAAGACCTGGCAAATCCACCACGGACCAGATATTCACACTGCGACAAATCCTGGAGAAGACCCAAGAGAGAAAGATCGACACCCACCACCTTTTTGTTGACTATAAAGCTGCCTTTGACACGCCGATAAGGTCAAACGTCTTTGATGCCCTGTCTACCTTTGGTATTCCAGCAAATTACGTTCGACTTTGCATGATGACGTTGAGAAGCACACAAACCTCCGTCAAAATAGGAAAAAACCTCTCCGAGCCTTTCGATACCAAAAGTAGTGTGACTTCTTTAATCTGCTGATGGAGTACATACTGCGCCAGTGCCCAGATGCAAACAGAACGGGCACCAACTTTACCAGAGATAACATGCTACTTGCATATGCCGATGATATTGATATCATTGGCAAAGACGAGTCTGCGGTAAAACGGGCGTTCTCAGAGATAGAGAAGCAGTCTAAACTTAGTCTAAACTAGCTTAGCGGTAAATGAGGATAAGACAAAGTACCTACTATCAACTCGCTGTGAGTCTACGCTTGGACAATATGTTGCAATGGGAGAATACAACTTCAAGGTTGTTAAGGAATTTGTCTACCTCGGAACGACGATAACCAGCGACAACAACACCAGTCTGGAAAACCGAAGAAAAATTACTCTTGCAAACCGATGTTATTACGGGCTCAGTAAGGAGATCAAGAGCAGAGCCCTCTCTCGGAAAACGAAAATTGCGCTATACAAGTCGCTTATCATCCCAGTCCTGCTATACGGCGCAGAGCATGGACAATGTCATCAACGGATGAGGCGGCAATTGGCGTGTTCGAGAGAAAAGTTCTTCGGAGGATTTATGGACCTCTAAACGTTGGCGACGAATTTCGCATCCGAATGAATCACGAACTGTATGAGCTCTATGGGGACACTAAGCTTGTCCAGCGCATAAAACAACAGCGGCTGCGCTGGATAGGACATGTTACCCGTGGTGGGATGTCGCTCGAGACAGAGGCGAGTGGCGGGCATTAGTGGCAGCGGCCGAGACCGAAAACGGTTGTGATGATTTTATTACCATCAAACGGCCAAAGAAGAAGAAGAAGAAGAACTCTACAATAATGAATATTTTGACAGCTCTGCCAAATTCGGTTAAAATCGGATGACTGGTTCTATCAACGGGACTCGACATAGAATGTCCAATGAAATGTCCGATCTATAAATTGTATAATCTTCGGTTGAACTAAGCGGAATTGCTGCTGCCTCATATTGGAGTTGTTTTCAATTGTATTATGCATTTCAATTTAGAGAAGGTTTGACAACAGGGGTCGGCAATGGGAGTAAAGAAGTTGCTACAGGCAAATTGGTAATATCGCAAACAAATAAAGAATATACCCAGAGAGCTTTCTTCATCCTAATGCTTTGATATTTTTTGCGCGGCCGTTTCTGACTCAGAAAACAGAGGCAGAGAATACAGAGCTTTTAATTTTGTTCATGCATCGAATTTAAATGCGAGCAGAATTAATTTAAAACAAGACACTGCAGATAAGCAAATGCATAATAGCCGGAGTCCAAACCTGATGTAAGTTTTTTAACACAAATTAATTAAAAGACACTTTTGAGTCAAGGTTGAATAGATTAGCTCAAACCACAAAACTCACTTTCCACACGTTTAACCACATCACAGGGATTCTCCTAAAACCCATCTAAGTCAACCGAAAAATTAACCATAAAAACCAGAAATTTATGCCCACAACTGTGCGAAAAGCGAAATGAAAAGTGAAGTTGATGATGGCGAGTCATAAAAAAAACCAAAAAAGTGTTAAGAAAACATTAGCTAAACCGACATTACTTTACACAGATGATGGGCGCCGTGGGCTGCTGCTGTGCCAGAGTCTTCATCTCCGGGCACTTCATAGGGACAATGCTGACGGTAGAATCATCACCATTATCATTAACATCACACTCACTGGCCAATGGAGCTGTCGGTGCTGAAGGAACATCACCAGCAGCGCCATTTGCATTATTTGGCTTTAGGCGCACCACATGGGCCAACTTTGTGGTGGCTGCCACTGCAGCGGCCATGACATTGCCATGACCATTGGGCAACGTATTGTTGACAGGTTTCTGTAGCAGCTGATTGGAGGAGTCCAAACGATTCGAGAGCGAGGTATGGCGATTGTTGACCGACTGTGCGAAGAAAAGTAAAAGTTGAATAGGGTAATCTCCAACAAACACATTACCACTCACCGCATTGTTATTGTTGTTCATGCGTCCTCGTATATTAAATACCCCATAGACCAAAGGATTCATGCACGAATTCGTCGAGGCAAATATAAACAAAGCTTTGCGCACCAGCGAATTAACCTTGTCCACCGATGACTTATCCAACGAATACCACATACATATGATGTAGTAGGGCGTCCAGCATATTATAAACACTATGACAATCGATATGGTCATCTTAAGTGTCCGCTTCTTGGCCGCATTCAAGACATCATCATTGGAGCGACGAAAACGTTCGGCTATCACATCCTTTTGGACTCGCTTACTCTTCCTATAGATCTCCACATAGATAGCGCCATAGCAGTAAATGAATGCGATCAGGGGAAAGGCATACATGGCGCACATTGTGGCAATCTGATAGAGCCAATTGTCAAAGTCACTCACAAACGAATGAAAGGTGACACATTGAAAGTAGCCTTTGACAGTGGGATGCTCCTCCAGATGGAAGAGAAAGGCCTGTTAGGATTTATATACGTATTAATAATTGTATGACATTTGCGGGCAGCCACTGTCTTACCTGAGGAATGCTGCATATGACAGAGCCCAGCCATGCACAGGCCAGCATGATGCGTCCACGATTGTAGGAACGATGCAGTGGCTTTAGGATGGCATAATATCTGACAGACGCGGAAAAATAGCACAAAAAAATTAATAAACTCTTTTAGCAAAAAAGTAGGCAAGCGTCAACATCGATTGACACTTTGAGCCAGCCTTATCTGGCTATCAATTTGGTCCATTAGCGACAGACACCACGGCACAGTGGGATAAGTTGATGAACATCCGACCTCGCACTTCTAATTCATAGCACTATAGGAAATTTTTCAGTTTTTCAGGCATGAATTAATATATTCACAATTGAATAGTTTGTTGGTACAGTATCTAAAGGTCATTAGGAAGAGATTTTGGAAAATTTGAAGTTTGGTACCCATTTGCAGCGCTTATAATTTTATTGTCTGAGAAATCATCGCGTGTTTTTAAGCGGATAGTGGACTTTATTTGAAACGGAATGAAATTTTTTTATTAAAACAACTATAGAGACAATCAAAAAACCTGACTTTAATAGCTGGTGTACCAACAGGGTCTTGTGTAATCAAGATTTCTGGTATGCAACATTGAAGATTGATGTATTTGTGTCCTAATGACAAAAAATTTGTATGATTTGAACACTTTTGCAAATGGAGTTTATGCCTAATAATTGTGAAGATTTCCTATAGTGCAACGTAGTGAAAACTTATCATCTGGAAAGAATGCACAAAGGTACACAAACATTCTCTTGTGGCGGTCTTGTTATTGGGTTGTCAGTCAGACCGACCTCCGATGTGTGCACAACCACATAACAGAGAGCACAGCGTGCTATGCTTAGTATGCAAACTCCGAAAAGTATGCAACTAAAAACACGAATTTTTGTAACACGACTATGTCCTAAAAACTCCCAACTGATTTTAGCACTTTGTTTATGGAATTTGACTATTAAATGTACTCTTATTTTTTTTCATTTATCGTATTACATCTGTCTAGGACCATTTCCATTCTGGGAGTCAAGAATATTTCTTGGTCAAAGACTCTTTCTGCGGTTCACCTTATGCTTCAATGGTTGCTGGTGATGTACTTGATTCAAGTACGAAACTTTCATTTTTTCTTTGTGTTCAAAAAATTATAAAGTGTCCATTAAGACTTTTTATTCTCTTATATATGCAATGATTTGCTTGCTTACTGTTCATCTAACGCATAGAAGGAAGCATATCCGACCACATAAAGTATATATAGTATGGAAATGATCCAAAAGTGTGGAAAATGGGTGCCACATGAATTGAATGAAAGACAGATGGAAAACCGAAAAAACACTTGTGAAATTTTGCTTCAAAGACACGAAAGAAAATCGGTTTTGCATCGGATTGTTACTTGCGATGAAAAATAGATTTATTTTAAGAATCCTAAACGGAAAAAATCATGGGTTAATCCGGGACAACCATCAACATCGACTGCAAAACCAGATCGATTCGGCAAGAAGACAATGCTGTGTGTTTGGTGGGACCAGAAAGGTGTGGTGTACCACGAGCTCCTAAAACCTGGTGAAACCGTTAATACCGATCGCTACCGACAACAAATGATCAATTTGAACCATGCATTGATCGAGAAACGACCAGAATGGGCCAGAAGACACGGCAAGTAAATTTTGCTCCATGACAATGGTCCTGCACACAAAGCAAACCCGTTTCAGGATACAATCAAAACACTTGGCTGGGAGCTGCTACCCCACCCGCCGTATTCACCAGACTTGGCTCCTTCCGACTACCATTTGTTTTCATCGATGGGACACGCATTGGCTGAGCAGCACTTTCATTCCTACGAGGAGGTCGAAAATTGGGTGTCTGGTTGGTTTGCTTTAAAAGACGAACAATTTTATTGGCGTGGTATCCATAAATTGCCAGAAAGGTGGTCAAAATGTGTAGAAAACAATGGCCAATACTTTGAATAAAATGTTTTTTACTTTCCCATTAATAATTAGTGTTTTATTTTCACAAAAAAACGCTCATTTTATACCGGTATACCTAGTTTATAAGAAATTGTGATCGGGTGTGGCTCAGCGGCTAGTGTGCGCGCCCGCTGTGCAAGAGGTCGTGGGTTCGATCCCGCCTCGGGATATCTAATTCAAAGATGTTTCTTTGAAAAACTTACACAACCTTCACTAGCTGTTGGCGCCAGCTTTGAAGTAACTAGCCATGAAAAAGATTTTCAAGCTGTAGTTCCCTTTCTCGAAGACGAGACTCTCAGACCTATATTGGCATTATTGTTTTAAAATTGAGACAAATACATTTTCCTAATTCGAAAACAGTAAGCCCAAAAATAAACTATCTCACTTATCTCATTCATCGCAACCGATCCATGATGCACTGACAAGGAGTTCATAAATTAAAACAAATTGTTGCACTTTTTGGTGTAGATCTATAAATTCACTTAGTATCCCACTGTGCCATGATGACAACAACCACGACGTCAACCGATCGACAACTCACCTGTCTAGCGATATGCACACCATGACAAAGCTGGACAAGTACAGTCCGAACACACGAAAGAAACTCATGAGACGGCACATCAGATCCGTGGAGCGCCATTGCACTGTCCAGGCCCACGCAATCTCGAGCGGCATCAGTAGAAACGTCACCATTAGATCGGCAATGGCCAAATGCATTAGCATGATATCGATGCGCAGGGGACAACGAAGTCGACGTTTGGTTAACAGAAACAGCACAGTGCTGTTGCCAATTGTTGAGATCACAAAGAGAATGCTGCAAAGGAGGGACAGAAGGTAAAAGGTTGAGAGCGATAAAAGTGTTTTCGTAAATTGTTGGGTGGGTGAGCGTCTGTGTGGGTGAATTGCATGTGGGTGTCAAATGGTGGATATGAATATGTAGGTCAACGGGCTGGCAGTTAAAAGAAAGTCAGGAAGTTATCATTTTGTTTATGTTAAATCTACAAAAAGGTTTTACTTTTCAATAAGCAGACACAACAAAACGATTTCAAGGGAATCCCTGTTAATTGGGCAAACGGAACCTGGATAATTTAAAACAAGAAAGAAAGTCGGTCAAGCCCGTCTATAATATACTCTGTACCTATGAAGTGCTTCCGATTACAGTTGCGACCGGTGCTGCCCATTATTATTTGATTTCCTTATAACTCGACAACCGTTTATTAAATCTTTACCATTCCTTTGGCGGACCGATAAACAATCTTGATTTCAAAATATGTCCAGAAGGTTCGAACCTTCTATCTATAAAACTGACGGAGTTATGACGTTTTTTCTAAATTGCGGGGGCGGAAGGGGGCGTGGCAAAAATTGAAAAAAAAAACTTGATCTGCCTGCAAGTATAGAAAGTTTTTGTCCCATACATGTCGAACCTCAATCTCTTTCCATCTCTGAGATCTGTGCATTCATTCGGACAGACAGACGGACGGACAGACGGACATGGCCATATCGACTCGGCTGTTGATGCTGATCAAGAATATATATACTTTATAGGGTCGGAAATGCTTCCTTCTTCCTGTTACATACTTTTGCACACTCTTAATATACCCTGTGTACCTCTGGTACAGAGTATAAAAATACGGGATTTTATGTGGCTTCCGCACTGAAGAAAATTTTCAAAAAGTTATCGTCAACACTGAAAATGCATATCGCTGTCCTCATTGTGTTGCTTCTGCGTTTGCATTTGGAGAACATACGAGGTGTGCTCAAAGGAAAAGGTGAATTTTAAATTTACGCGGGCTGTGTACATATGATTATCGATATTTTTTTTTTTTTATTCGGACACATTAGCAGCCAATTTCGATTAGTAGTTTGTTTTTGGCAACTGAAAAGATTAGTCACGTTTTTGTGTGCTTTTCGATTTTTGACTTAATTTTGAGCAAAAAAAGCAACGTCGCATTGGTATCGCTCAGGAGTTGTTGAATGACGTCAACGACGATCCGGGTTTGCTCAAACGGGTCATAACTGGTGACGATACGTGGGTTTATAGTTATGACATCGAAACCAAGGCCCAATCATACCAATTGAAGCGGCCAGATGAGCCAAGACCAAAAAGCACGCCAGTTTGGATCAAATGTGAAGGTTTTGCTCACTTTTTTCTTTGATTACAATGGTTTGGTGCATCATGAGTTCTTGCCAATAGGTCGTACAGTTAATAAGGAATACTACAAGGAAGTTATGCAACGTTTGCGTAAAGCAATACCGCAAAAACGATCGAAATACTGGAAAAACAAATCGTGGATTCTGTATCTCGATAATGCACCAGCTCACACATCAATGCTTGTTCGTGATTTTTTGGCCAAAAACAACACCGAAATCATGCCTCAACCACCGTATTCACCAGATTTGGCTCCCTGCGACTTTTTCCTATTCCCAAAACTGAAGAGACCAATGAAGAAAAGCGTTTTGCCACAATTGATGGGATCAAGTCAGAATCGAAGAACGAGCTAATGGCCATACCGGAAAGCGCATTTCTGGAGTGCTTCGAGGATTGGAAAAAGCGTTAACACAAGTGTATTATACGAGGGCCGTCCCAGAAATAGCCGACCTAAATACTAAAACACAACAATTTATCATTTTTTTTTTTTTTTTTTTCAACATAGGATCCTTTTAGGTCGATACACTTTTTCCAGCGATGTTCAATAGCTTCGATACCTTTTTTATAATAAGAACTGTGAAGCTCTTCAAAATAGGCATTAACCTCGGACTCCACCTCTTCATTGTTGCCAAATCTTTTTCCTCCGAGCCATTTTTTCAAGTTTGGAAATAAGAAATAATCAGAGGGAGCTAAGTCTGGCAAATAGGGGGCGTGAGGTAGCAATTCAAATTTTAATTCATTAATTTTAGCCATTGCAACGGCAGAAGTGTGAACCGGCGCATTGTCATGATGGAACAGCCATGATGGAACGGCACCCATCTTGCGCATAGCTTATTCATGTCCAATTTTTCGGTCAATATGCGATGTACAGCTCTTTTTGAAATGCCTTCACATTCAGCTAACTCACGAACTTTCAATCGCCGGTTACTAAATACACATTTTTTAATTTTGGCCACCATTTCTGAAGTGGTCACCTCATTTGGACGCCCATTACGACGTTCATCTTCGCAGCTCAAACGACCTCGCTTAAACTCAGCCACCCAATACTTTATTGTTGTAAACGAGGGAGCAGAATTACGTAAGGTAGAATCCAGCTCCTTTTTAATATTGGTTGGACTAAGACCTTTTATATGAAAGTATTGTATCACATAACGATGACCAATTTTGTCCATGTTTGCAAATCAATAACAAGCGTTCTCTATTAAAATCGACCAAAAAAACTGTGCAAGGTAAAGGCACCAAACTTCAAACTTAAGCTTTTAATAGTCGGTACTTCCCCTTTTTAATATTTTTTGTGAACATTTTCCAACACTACTGTGCTAGGTCGGCCATTTCTGGGACGGCCCTCGTATCCGAGGGTAATTACTTTGAAGGGGACAAAATGGATATTGATGAATAAATAAGTTCTTTTCAAACAAATTCACAATTCACCAAAAAAAACTTTCTGCAATTCATTGAGTTATTATTAATTGGTTTTTGAAAGTTTAGATTCATTACAGGTTCCAACCTTCAGCCATTTGGCGCACCCTGATGTAGTTTCGTCAATTGGCGAAAATGTACATTTTGCCAAAATGCGAAAATGCAAAATGCAGTTGTAGTGAGGACAGGGCATTAGACTACATTTTTGCGAAACTCCCAAATTATTTTTATTCATTTGCAGAGGGAATATTTTCAAAATATGTATTATCAATTAAAATTGATGAGCATTCGCTCTAATAAGTTTTCGAAGCTCTTTTTCCACTCCGGTTGATGCACCTGCAAGACATGGGTTTAAGGCCCTCTTCTGGTCTAGAGGGCTAAATTTTAAATGTTTTTTTAAAAATTCGTGGAAAGAAATCGGGAAGAGATTTTGTAATACTGTTTTTTGTATTTGGTTGTTCAATTCATTATAAAAAATACAAAATTAGAAATTTTTTGAATGCGAGGGCTGTTCAAAAAGTTCTCGGGATCCAAAGTAGGCTCTTCCAAAAAAAAGATGTGTTGATGGTACTCACGTTTCCGGGAGTTACAATTATCAGAAAGCAAAACGGAAGATGGAAAATTGGTTAGTATGAATGCCTTTATCGTCCGCAGCAGAATTGTGAAAATAAAATTGAATTTTTAAAAGCGAAAAATGGATTTTTGACCATTTTTTTCGCAGTCCAGTGTACAAAAAAAATAGTAAAAGCTTTTTTTCTTCAAAATTGAGGTAGGGACGATAGCCACGTTAATTCTGCGTCCATAAAGCCCTACATCATCAAAATCGGTTAGGTAGAACTTGAGAAAAAGTGGGCAACATTTTGAAAAACTTGGTTTCGAGAAAAACGCGTTCAAAGTTTTAAGTTCAATTTTTTGGTACACAACAAAAAGTAAATATTGATTTTTTGATGCAATATTTACATATGCTTATCGGCAATTCCAGCTCCATATACTGGTCCTTCCTCCTGCTCAAAAAAGCGTTCATTAGCGGCTCTATCGGGTCTCCGGGCAGTACGCCGCTTTTTCGATGATGAGGCCATTTCGACATCCGAACGTCTGCATCGAAATGCATCGCGTTTTAAAGCATATTTATGCGATTGTGGGCCAATTGTGACACCCATTAGGGTCATTACTTTTAAGATATAAATGAAGCCTTCGTTGAAAATGCATGTAGCAAGAAAATGAGCAGTTTCAACGGTGTGTGCACCGCAGTGAATGTGCTGTGGAGCAAAGGTCCACAATACGGAATTAAAAGATTCATTGTTATTTTGAGTTTTTCCTCCGGTGTATCTATGAAGCAAGTCGTCGGCCGATAAAGCCTAATAAATACGTTTTATAGCCTCCTGTAAGCCACTGTAATCCAAGTCCACGCTCGCCTGCCCTTGCAAATTTGATGCTTCTCTTGCATGAGGTACAGATAACAAGGGTAGCAAGGACTTGAAAGAACGAGTAAAACTCCAAAATGCAATATTGAAAGTTGTTTTCCATTGTCACATCATCGTCTTTCGTTCTTTTTAACTTTTTGGCCGTTGTGCTTGCAAAAATTGTATCTTCCATTGTGGAATGCTGATTTCCTCGGAACAATCTTATCTTATTGCCTCGCCGATAAGAGCGGGTGTTTCGGAGTGTTTCGATTTCCCTTTCTATCCATAGTTCATCACACAAGCAACGATCAAAAATTAACTGTCTATTGGGCATAGGCAATCTCTCAGCGGCAGCGCTGTTGTCACACAGTAAGTATATGATCGTCGTGCCGGAGCTTTGCTGTTTGGCGAATAACGGTAAAAACAAAGAAGAAGCAAAAATAAAAGCCGAACGTTGGGTGCAGGCAAATGGAGTATTTTGTGAACGAGGCAAAACATTCTCTCACTAAAATGGCTATATGAAATGAAAGATCCTTTTGGGATAATATTTTTGAATATCTAAGCTAAAAAATAAAATATAAAAAAATTTTAGAAAAAAAATTTTCTAGACCTGAAGAGGGCCTTAAAAACGTTCGTCACGCAGTTTATTTTAGATGTTTGGGAATAAAAAGAAATCATTAGGTGCTAAATCAGGGTTGCACGGCGGATGACTCATCAATTCGACGTTTTTATGAAAAATCTGACATATGCTGGTGGATCTGTTGTTTAGAGTTCACGGGCAGCACCGATGCTTGGCACTAAACCCGATTTTGGACGACTTTCACGGATTCCTATCCAATTTTCGATGGTGCTTTATTGCCATACAAAGAACTGTGTTCATCGACTCACTCTTGTTGAGATAGTCCATGTCGAAAGATGTGAAAAATAATCCAACGAAAAACCTCTTGAAATGTCAATTTAAAAGCCCAACTGACTGTAAACAACACAAATAGCGCAAACCGTTGTGAACCCGTTTATGTTAAAAAAAGTCAAACTTTATTTTGGTATTAACTGATTTTAAAAAGAAGTTCTAAGACTTAAATTAAAAACATATTTTACTTATATGAAGTTTTTGTCTCAAGAGTATACTGGCATTGATCTATGACTATTACGACAAAAAGGTAAGGTCAAAAAGAGCATTAATGATGTAAATGTCAAATAATTGATTATTCTTAGCGATAAGTATTACTAGAGCAGCATTAGATGCTTTTTAATAATCTTTTATAAAATATACATTACATAAAAAAAGCAGATTATACCTGATATTTTCCATTAAGCTGTTGAACCTTTCCACTTTATAAGGTCAATAACCTAAAGGCTATAAATAAGTAGATTAGCTTGATCAAAATCTAAGCCTAATTACTAGCTTACTTCAACTGATTTGCTCCCTGATGATAAGATTTAAGTATCGAACCAAAATCCTTAGAATGTTTATAATTTTGGAATATACATTTGTTTTCAATTTCATGATATGTTAAATGTCAAATTTGGGACGAAAATGTAGTATATTAAATAAACGAATCAAGGGGATAACCATATTAATTGAAAGGTCATCATTCCCATTAGTTATTAAAATCAATCTGGTAGGTGCAATTCTGCACTGCTGATAAATATAATTTAGTTCTTAAATCTGCTTGCCTCATGTAAACAATACTAAGTCTACGTATGATCTCATTTATTATTCGTTAATTAATCTGATTTCTAACAACAAAATTTCCCACCGTAAATAACCATTTGTAATCCTCAAGCTAGTCAGACACTCTGCCTTTTAGTTCCGTCTTGCATATCAATTTAAATCAATCACAATCTTAAATCACTCTCTATTCTCCGCCTTAGCTTGAACCTCTCAGTGTACAAATTCCAAATTCTGACAGAACCGCTGAGCACGATGATGATTTATACTTACTTATAACAAACACCTACACAACGGACTGATAAGTTTAGAAAAAAAAAGCCAATCCAAAGCTTATCAGTCCCAGCTCACATGCGGTGAATGCCAAAGTACAACACAATGCAATGCAGTGAAAGATTATGGAGACTTAGAGGATTGAGTTGTGTGGGTGTTGGAAGTGATTTCATCTCTGCTACGGGATAATCTTAATCACTTACCTATACACTGTAATTGAGAGACGATGACCGTCATTGAAGATCATATCCTTGGAGAAATGCATCGTGCCGTTGCTATTATTCACATTGGACCAATCTTTGAGTATACGATGATCATAGATTTCTTCATTTATTTCGCCGGGTTGGGCCATTGTCACATGAAGGTGGCGGCCTTAAAAAGCCTACTATTGTTTGTTTAATCAGGGAAAGTCTCAAATGTTAGTGGTATATTTGCAGCTTAGGAACCTAGAAACACAAAATTGTTACAAAAACGATTAATTTTTGCTAAAATAATCCAATTCACTTTAATTACAACATTAGAAAAAATGTTTTATTATTTGTACCAATGGAATACGAATAGAAACGGCACTGATACACTTTCAAAAAGATATAGCGAGTAGATAGATTCAGTCAACCGAAGTATGTTTACTCATGAAGCGCATATATCTACTAATTTTATTGATTAACCAAAAAGTCACGATATCCAATTGAATTAAATTGTTAGTTAACTTAGAATGTTGGTGGAAAGGCGAATCACATCCAATAAACAAAGAATGGTTGTATGGAGACGTTGTTTTACTTAATCCAAACACATCTAATAAGGTTGGCCGACCAGTAAAAGAAGTTCTAAAACCCATGTCCAGAAAGTTTCCCACTTTTTAAAAAATTATCCCAGTGCAAACTTATTTCTATGCGTAGCAAACTTCTTGACAAACTTATACCCTTTGCAAGGGTAAAAAAAAATTTTCAATAATGTTTCTGTCAGTGTGGGGCTTAATCAGTGTATACTCTTGTCATATATCTTTAAGGAGTTTACTTCGACGATAGTCTAATAGCAAAGCAAATATCTCTAAGCTTTTATAAAAAAATTTGACTAAAATAGGACAGTTACTATTTAATAAGAGTTTCTCTTTAGAGTATTTTTACGGCAGCAGGCAATAAGGCCCCAATGAAATAAGGCCCAAAAGACAAAATGAAATAACACCCCAATTTGAAGTATGAAATAGGCCCCACTTGCACTTTTGTCACTATAATTTTGTATTTTTTTCAGCATATTCAGTTTTTTTTCATATTTTCCAAATTTTCAATGCTTTCAAAAACAAACATTTGCTCTGTATATTTATATTAAATAACTTTCATACATGTATAGAAATATTTTCATTATTTGCCTTTGTCCAAAATTAGTTTGTTTACATTTATGAAAATATTCGATTTATTGAAATCGGACAATAAACATTTTTATTTCGATTTAAATTCCCCGCATTTTATTAACAATGCCAATGCCAAGACAAATTCTTCAATTTATCTGGTACAACTTGTGTGGGGTCAGTGCCAGAAATTCCCATAAAAATATGTTTATTTGAATGCAAAATCGTTAAACGATGATTTCTTGCCCGGCCATTTGACGCAACTATTAATGTATCATTTTGTTTTGGGGGGCCTGTCAATTAAACCGTCTGGAACAGAAATTGCACACTTCACTTGAGGCGATTAATTAATAAGTACACACGGGTGTTTATTTTTTCGTTAAATTTTTCTATTTGCTTTCAATTGACTGACAACCGCGGCCGATAAGGTGAAAATATAAAATAAGTTTTGGAGTCCTTTCACTGTTGTCTTACTTGCTTAATTAATTGCACTCGTTTGTTTTATTGCTTGGTCTGAGTTCAGGAACATTTTTATTATTGTTTTGATTTTTATTTGTTGCATTTTAGCTAATTTGTATTTGTTTATGTTAATGGAGCTTTGACCTTGAACTAATTTGAATATTTTGTTTCCAAAGTGATAATAAAAAATTCCATTTATGTTGAGAGCGCCACAACAGCTGCTTTTCTAATCAATTTGCGCTCAATGTTCACTCAATTAAATTACGGTTAGCTCAGACTCTGTTCATTAATCCTTGAGCAAGCCGCATGCCCATTGCCCACATACACACACAATAATTAATGATTTATTTACTTAATCGCATGGCGATTGTTGCCTTTTGAACTTTGCATTTTTTATGGTTTTAGAGGCGAATAAATAGATGCTAGAAGTAAATAGAATATAAAAACTGAAAAGCGGGGAATGTGTAATGCGCCAATTTAAACAATCACTGATCGAACATATGTATGTACAATTTAATATACTAGCTAATGCCTGCTATAGGCAGTCTTCTTTCCCGTTGCTAGGCTGTTCGAGATGAACGGCTTTCAGTCTTGCTTTTCGCTGATGAACTGTTGGTTGATCGCTCATCCTTTCCGTATCTCGTCTTATTGATATCAACGCGCTTGAGCAGTGCTTCTAACCGTTTATTGTCTTTTGGAAATTAACGCACTTAATATGCGTATCAGGTCCGATGGTCCGATCACCGAATCGGGAGTGTGTTTATGCAGAGGGGACATAACATATAGACACAGATACGAAATTAACTTTTATGGATATTTAAACAAAAACTTCCGCCGCATAAAAATATGCTTAAGTTGTAGATAAGTATAGTGGTCTCTCTAGATGGCCAATCAGTTTTCCAATTTCAGTATTGCAACGAAAATACAGTTAAAGATCCACTTTCTGCAGCAATTGCAAGAAATAATTTGTCAATTACTTTAAAGTACAATATTATGAGAAAATAATATAAAAGGTTTTGGCTTATTCAAAGAGATTGGAAAAGTTTCGGGCTCACTAATATTTAATACCGCTCCAACGGGTAAAAGCTAAAAATCTGCAAAAACTTTAAAATGCCGCCATAACCACAATTCTCAACGGATCTTTATGAAAACTTGACAGTTTATTTTTGATTACATATACAAAAGAATTGCATCAATTTGGTCGAAAAGACAGTTATCAGCCACTCGACGTAGCTTCCGGAAAATGTCTCTGCAGGCGGCGTGTACGACCTTGGGGTCGTATTTCCGGATACAAAAGCGAATCCTGTTGGTCAGTTTTTTGATATTTTTGGCTTTCCAGTTGTTTTTGTAAACTGCAGTACACAGACTTCCAAAAAAATCTTCAGTTGGACGCACTGCGGGAAGTTTGTTGTGTTCCGTTCCTTTGGTACAAAAGAGATATTGGCAAAAAGGCGATATTGGTTGCACATCCACCGACATTGAGATTTGACAGTTTGTATTTGGTCAGGTGTGTAACTTGGTGCTCTTTGCTTTCGTCTGGCAACAATATTATTCTTTTTCAGCACTTTACTGATACACCCGATTCGGTGAACGAACCGTCGGACTTGATACGCAGATTAAGTGCGTAATTTCCAAGAGACTATAAACGGTTAGAAGCACTGCTCAAGCGCGTCGTTGATATCAATAAGACGAGATACGGAAAGGATGAGCAATAAAATTTTCTGCCTGCATTTCGTTGACTTTTGTTGTCTTTGTTGTTAAAAAGTTGGGTTAGCTTTCTTATAGCTTGGCCAGTCATAATGTTTGCTTTCCGACCTCTTCCAATTTCTCCTTTTATTATTTTTCGTTGCAAAATACTATAAATAGTACGTTTGGTTTACTGTAAACACTTTACCTTTGTCAGCGTGCATTTCGTAGAATTTTACAGCGCGATCACGAAGACGTTCTTGCTCGGATGGCATGATGGCGACTACTTGTCAAAACTTTTGTCAGGGGGGGCATGAAAACGTGTTAACAGGAGAACAAAAAGAAATAAATGTCATTCCAAACCTTTTATGTAAAGCGCGCCCTCTCAAAGTTTGTGCAGATTTTAGTTGTCACCCGATAGAACACAGCTTTAAACAATTTTTTAACCAACTATCACTATCTTTAGAAAGTGTTTGATGAGCTGCAGGGCTTTGCCTGATATGCAGAGCTGATGTGCCAATTTCAGAGAGCTTTTTAACTTTTCTCGATAGAGGTAAGAGGGTTTCGACCTTTCAGTAAGGCACACTATAGACAATTTTCCCATTTTTAAGGCATAGACCCCTTTTCCAAATTTATTCAAAACTTAAAGTTTTTGTCATTAGCTTAGAAATACATCAGTCTTCACTGCACTGCTAACTGAGCAGCTGCTAAAGTCACGATATGCCATCGAATGGCAGTTCAATGTTAAGTGTGGGTTTTTCTGCTTCGATTTGAAATTGCAAAAAATTAATAAAAAAAAAAAACAATAAAGAAAGTCGTTCAAGGCTGAGTGTTATGTACTCTCTACCAACAAAAGTGTATGCTCAGGATGTATTTTGCTGCCGCAGTACCAGCAGAGAGCAGCGATGCTGCAGCGAACACTAACTCGACTACCGTTCACCCGATCTTTACCAATTCTTTGGCGGCTCGATAAATAATCCTGAATACTAAATATGTCCAGAAGGATTCTACCTATTAAACTGTGGGAGATATCACGTTTTTTCCAATTTGCGGGGGCGGGCAAGTATAAGAAGTTTTTGTCCCATACATGTCGAACCTCTATCTCTTACCATCTCTAAGATTTGTTTGTTCATACGGACAGACGGACATGGCTATATAATATATTTACCCTTTTAGGGTGTGAGATGTCTTCTGACAGTTACTTACTTTTGCACAAACTTAACATGCTCTGTGTACCTTTGTTACACAGTATAAAAATGGAGGAAAGCTAACTTCGGCTCAGCCGAAGTTTAGCATATATACCCTTGTAGCAGGTATAATTTTTGAGGACGCCTACTTAGACTTTTTCAAACCTGACTTTTCTGTGGCAGCTTGTAGTCTTCCGATATCGACCAAACTTAGTGAAATCATGAAAAAGCATAGAAAACTTATAATAACGAAGTCTAATGGCTATTCCATTTCAAACAGAAAGTTTTTATACCCTTGCAGAGGGTATTATAAAATTGTGCGGATGTTTGTAACGCATTGAAGGAAGCATCTCCGACCACATAGGCTTGTCCATCTGTCAGTCTGTCCGTCCGTCCGTCTGTCTGTTTCTATGTTATCTCCTCCGTCAGTTTCAAAGCTATCCTCACCAAACTTTGCACGAAGTCTGCACATTGTCGGAACCGGCCGGAACGGATGACTTTAGCTATAGCTGCCATAGGAACGATCGGTCGAAAAACTAGTCTTAGTGAAAAAAACTTTTTTGTTTTTAATGGAAACGCCTCCAAGCACGTATTTCTTAGTTTAATATCTTTTTCCATGACTTCACTAAGTTTGGTCGAAATCGGATGACTATAGCATATAGCTGCCATAGGAACGATCGGTCGAAAAACTAGTTCTAGTGAGAAAAACTTTTTTGTTTTTTATGAAAACGTCCTTTTTATTGGCATATTCTCATTTTATATACTTTACCACAGTTCAACAAAGTTTCATCAAAATCGGATGACTATTGCATATAGCTGCAGTATGAATGATCGGTCGAAAAAGAATTTCTAGTTTGAAACACTATTTGGTTTTAAATGGGATCGCCTCCAAATTTCGTAATTAACAGTGTATTTTGCTTTTCCATGATTTCACCAAGTTTGACCGAAATCAGACATCTAGATAGTATAGATCCCATAGAAAAGTAAGGTCAAAAAAGTAGTCTTAGTTAAAATTCTTTTTTGTTTTCAATGGAAGCTGCAAGGGTATTCAAAACTTCGGCCGTGCCGAAGTTAACTTTCCCATATTTTTTTCTCTAAGACTAGTTTTTTGCAGCTATATGCTATAGTAGTCCGATTCTGCCGGACGACTTCGTGGAAAGTTTCGTGACAGTTTGATAGCTATCGGAGGAGATATCTTTATAACAGACCGACGGACAGGGCTATATCAACTCTTCTCGTCCTGCCGATCAAGATTAATATACTTTATGTGGTCTGAAATGCTTCCTTCTATGCGTTACAAACATCTCGACAATTTTAATATACTCTAGGAAAGGGTATAACCAAAGGATTTTTCAAATATTTTTGAAGAAATCAAATCTTTGTGGTATGTACGTTATCTTCGTACTATGCGTTTGCGCCTTTGATCTGTAGAAACTAACTCTTTTTAGTTTAGGGTATTCATGAGGCATCTCACAATTTTGCTTAGATTTGCTAAGGCTGCGACCTTGTGCACTTTGTGAAGTCAAAAATTCCGCTTGTCATTATTCCGCTTCAGTTTCACTTCGTCTCATGGTGCACTTTTCCGCACTATTTGAGAAATTTTGGATTTTATCAAATAAATAAATGCCTAATAGCCATCCTGGGTGAGCTGAGATGATTTTGCCCTGTGAAAAGTAGCACGCAGCGTCTTGCCCACATTAACCACTATGTTTCAAAGTGAAACCCAACATTTAAGTTCGTCAAGAAAATCCTGCTTTCGCTTAGAGCCAAGTCTGGGACTGAAACTCGAGAAAGAATCAAAGTGTCATCCATATAGGTGGCAGTAAATGATCGTTGGATCTCAAGGGACTGTGTATCAAACTTTCTTTCAGGACACCAGCAGGAAGAAAGGTTCTTTGAACTACATGTTATTTTTGTAGTTAACGCAGTGACAGTTGACCGCTCGGTAATAATTATTTTTCAAACCACCGGTGGTGAGCCTTTTCGCTAGCTGTACGACAGGATTGAAACAGACGTATCAGTTCATTCCTTAAACATTGTTGTGTAAAACTCGCACTCTAAAATAAATTGAAAGGAACCCGACCCCTGACACCCCAAGTGTGTAAAGTCGCTAGTTCGGCCCTAGTTCTGTCACAGGGAGCTTATAGTCGTCAGTTTCAGGCCTTTGACTGCATTATTTTAGAAAATCGAACTTTTCCATATAACAAAAGAACTTTTTTGTAATACTTCTGTATAATTTCCGAAAATTATTTGAAGAGTTTTTCAGCATTTTTACATTAAAACATTGCTTTTACACAGAAGTCTTAAATAAAGTATTGGGTCTTTATTTTCAAACAGCTGAACCGATTTAAAAAATCGATATATTAAAGAAAAATTGGTCCTATGTAAATAAATTTAATGGCTTGGGAGGTTTTGAAAGAAATTGGTCTATAATACAAAGGGAAAAATTTAAAAAAAAAAGTATTATCTTTAGTTTATTCAAAACCCTCTTGCAGTTACGTATAAATCGTAGGTTTTTGTGATCCCCAAGGCATCAGAACCAACCAAAGAGCATTTAAGCTATGCTTTTAATAATGTGATTTAAATTTCTTCATTTAGATTTTGTGGACAGAACATTTAAGATCTTTCAACAATATTGTCGACGCATATTCCAACCGACAGAGTTGCCGTATTCGTATCAGGTTATTTACACATTTTTTGTTGTGTCTTTAAAATGGTACTGAACTGTTTCGCCTTCGACCATTTTAATTAAGAAGATGAGACTCTATTTCGCACATCAGTTTTGCAATTAAAGTCATATTGTAGGCATTCCTAATGAATGTGTTACGTTAAAGCGTACTTGTTAATAAATTCTTTTATTTTATTTACTTGATTCTTTATTTCCGTTTTGTTCGGTGTTTTCTAAACACGCGCGGACACCGTGTAGTGAATATATATACAGTTGCTTATATTTTTTATATATATATAGATTTTTGTATAAATTATGCACGTTTTTTTTTTTGCACACCTCACAACACTCACGCTCTGAGACAACGATCAGCTTACAACACTGATATCTACGGATATTTCGTAATGGTTATCGATAAAAAACATTTCCACTTTTTAACGGTACTTATTTTGGGTGGCTTTTCACCGTCCGGCGTGCAGGAACTGACTGAACTGGCGGTGATTGCTAATGCTGATGCTGCTGCTGCTTGCCGTGAAATCGAAATCTCAAAAACAACAACAACAACTGATAATCTAAGTAATTGCGACACAGGCCAATTCTCTAGGGGGTGGGGAGGTGAGTTGCTCCCGTTACTTGCTTGTAGTTGGCAACGCTGCGCCAATAAGCCGATAACATTAGCGGGCGACCCCAATTGTCTCTGTGTGCGTGCAAGACCGCCCACATAAAATGTTTCAAAAATTATCAATGCGTGTGTGTTTCAAAAAATTCAAATCAAAGTTCAAACGCTGCCTGTCTGTGACTCCTGATTGCCAAAACATTAAAAAAATTTATAAATTTCACTCGATTATCAGCAGCAAAAAAAATTACTTATTTAATTCTTATCTGTTGTGAGTGTCTGTCTGGTGGCGGCACGTCTTGACTTTGCCTCTCTGATTCCGAAGTGAAATTCAGTCCTTGTGAACGGCTTGAGCTCTGCTTGGCTACTGTAACCATTTCCTAGTCAAGGTTAACCATTTAGTTTGCAATTTGCAATAAACACAAAAAACAAACCATTTCATTAAATTTAATGAATGTCAACAGGATTTCAAGTTCATGTTCATGTGCGGGTCGCCCGCTATTGTATGCTATATGATGTGAGTACGCGTGTGCCCACTGTGTTTACCGGTTATCAAGATGCACTTGCGCTGATAATGTGTCGGGAGGGGGAGGCGTTATTTTGACGCTTTTAATGAGCGCGCACATATGACAAAGGCGGAAATTTGCATTGAATTGAAACACGAAATTAAGCTTAAAGTATAGGAATTGTCCTTCTAATTGAGATTGTTTGATGTAATGATTTTAGAATTGGTCGCCTCAAGGTATGCTTTACAAAATACGAAAAAACATTAACCTATATTTCAGAGGCTCAAATTTGTAGCCATAGCCTTTACACAACACAACAACACCCACTTTTTTAGTGTTTTTTTATCCGTTTTAAACTTTTGGCAGTTATTGATTTTATATGCTTTTGAAGCCAAATTTGAATGAAAATCTTACTTTCCATCGAATTAATTCACATCTGGATACAGGCCATTAGTTTCAAATCTTCGTTTTCTTATATAAAAATTAGTGAAAAAAAAGTTAAAAAAAAAATTAGGAGCGCCGCCCGCACCAAAAAACCAAGGGAGGGGAGGGAAAAAAAAAATACACATATTTTTTTTTTGGTGTGTGTGAGAGCAGCGAGCAAAAATCTTCTCTTTTTCCAGTAGCAACGTCTGCGTAGCGAACACGTAACGCAGCGTAGCTTTAACAGTTAATACCGTGTGTGTGGAAGCAGCGCTGCTTTGAGTTTTTTCGTATGCACGCCAGATAGCAAGCTGCCGGCCCCTGCTCTAGAGTCTAGACTTAATGTCAAAACGTCGCAAATGTCTGGCAGGCGGGCAACTCGGGCCACTGAAACATACTCAACCATCAAACCGTATAAGAAAAACGACACACATGCAAACTATTTTGTGTGTGTGCGCGGGGTTCGCGTAGAAAAAAAAACGGGTTTTTTCTTTTTTCCTTTGATTGGCGCCGTAGATCCTTAAATGCGATCGCTCGGTATCTCTGTAACCACCTCATCTAGGTGCCTGGACACCGCAACATGGATGGAAACGAGTCAGTCGATATACTAGCTAGACAGGGCACAACCATCCTACTCCTGCCAGAGAACAGCACAATAGAGATGTTCTTGGCTTCGTACAAACTATTCACAAGGAATGAAACCTGGCGCCTGGCTACTGAACGATAGAATAATCTTCCGGCTTGCGCTGTAGCTAGGATCACGTGGACCACGATCAACCTTAAAGCTTAGTATACACCTCAACAACGGAGCTGCCAAAACAAAAATACCAAAAGGTCAGTATACACCTCAACAAAGGAGGAAAAGGCTATGACGGTTTATTGTATCGAATGCTGCCTTAAAATCAACATAGCAGATATAGTTTCCTTTTCGTGTCTAGGTAGGATTGAGCAATTCCTGAGAGCACAAATACGCTATCGACGGTCGAATATCCGAGCGAAAACCAAACTGGAATTCGCTGAGGACACTATTTTCAGTTACCCAGTTAGTAAGACGTCTAAGCATGATTGAGGTGAACAGCTTCATGTTTTGCGTTTAGACCAGGGGCCGGCAGCTTGCTATCTGGCGTGCATACGAAAAATCTCAAAGCAGCTGCTTCCACACACACGGTATAAACCAGGGTTCCCCAAGAAGAGAGGAGAGAAAATGTGTGAATGTATTGTGTGCCTTGCACTGCGCAAAATTGGGAGCAAGTCAGGGTTTTGTGGCGATTGTGGGATTTGCGGCAAAATGAGTTAATGTTTTAAAAATGTTTTTGTTTATCGGTTTGTGTGGCGCTTTATGTTTTTTACCTATAATGCGATTGCATACCATGCATTCAGCTTCATTAGTAAAATTTAATGAAAAAAATATTTGCTTTCCCATTCGAGGTCCCACATATTTTTTCGCTTATCAAACAACCGGCGCAGTTGACCATCAATGAGCGAATGAAGCCTAAATACTTATTTCTTACATGACTTCGACAATTTTGGTGTATCGATGCAGGGATGCTTTGCCGAACCCATCGACAAATCTCAACTTACAATAAAAAAAAAAACAAAATAATAAATAACCATGAATTAAAAATGTTACATATATGTAATTTTAAAGAAAAAGTTTAAATGCTTGTATTTTAGCAGTTTCAGTATTAAAAAAAAATTAATAATAATAATATATACAAATATGCAGAGTAGCCATTGTAATTTTTTGCAGTGTAGCCGGTGGGCAACGCCGTCAATGTGCTCGACTCGACGCACAGACTGCGACTGACAAACTTTGTTCTCTTTGCCAGTCAGTGAGACGACTTCGTTATGCCTTCGGCTGCCTATCCATGTGAGTTGCAAATGTTCGTGGCGGGGGTGGCTGGGGAACACTGGTATAAACTGTTAAAGCTCCGCTGCGTTACGTGTTCGCGACGCAAAAAAAAAAAAAAAAATTTGGGGTCAAAAAAACAATGCAAAAATGTGAGTGTATTTCTTTCCTGCCTCTGGTTTAGACATCAAATTCCTCTGTAGTTCTCAGCTACTGTTAGATCTCCTTTTTTGTGGATTGGAAAATTGATGCTTTTCTTAAAACAGCTGGCAGTGCTGCTACACTCATAAAAAAAAGTCCCAAAAAAAAAAAATAATTTCTAAATATTATGGAAAGCTTTTCTTAACCAAAGGGCTACTTTTTTAGAATTAGAAATCATAGAAAACTATTTTCTAAAAATAAAAAATTGTTTTCTAATATAGTGAGAAGTTTTTCTTAATAAAAGAAAAGGTATTTTCTTAAAAGCAGAAAAAATTGTTTAAGACCATCGGTTCAGATCCAAGTGCCACCGTCCAGATCCACCCCGTCCGGTCCCCACCCAGTCCCCACGGGCGGTCCGCCCCGCCGGCCACCGGTCCAAGTCCGCAACCGGGTCCAGGTCCACCACCGTGCCCAGGTCCACCACCGGGTCCAGGTCCACCACCGGGTCCAGGTCCACCACCGTGTCCAGGTCCACCACCGGGTCCAGGTCCACCACCGGCTCCAGGTCCACCACCGGGTCCAGGTCCACCACCGGGTTACAGGTCCACCACCGGGTCCAGGTCCACCAGGTCCAGGTCCGCTTCGGGACTGACAGGGATTAGAACCCAAGACCTTTGTCGCGCGCAACGACGGCGGCCGCTTAGACTGTTAGGCTATTTCACAGCGTTGAAGTGGAGCGTCTGAATGGGCTACTTATATTTTTGCAGTGGAGCAAAAATTCCTGAAATCTAACACCTTTTTTCTAAAAGCAATGGCTACTATCGCCATATTTTTAAGAAAATTAGTTCCTGAAAATTTTCCTGTTTTTAAGAAATTACAGTATTCTCTTTAAGGGCTACTATTCTCTAAAATTAAAGGTCAATTCTGCCCTATTTTTAAGAAAAAGACTTTGGAAAAATGCGCCCTAATTATCAGAAAAATCTGGCCTTTTCTTGTTTTTAGAAAAGTATTTTCGGAAAACTTTTTCTGTTTATTAGAAAATTTTTACAAATATCAGGATTGTCTAAAATTCATGCCGAATTTTTTTCAGAGTGTAGGTATACTTAGTGGAATCATGGAAAAGCATAACACACTAACAGTTTCGAAATTTGGATGCGATCCCATTTAAAACAAACACAAAGTTTTTCTCACCAGAACTTCTTTTTCGACCGATCGTTCCTTTGGAAGCTATATGCTATAGTCATCCGATTTTGACCAAAATTTGTAGAACCATGAGAAAGCATTCCAAATGAATAAATACCAATTTTTAGGACATTTCCATTGAGAACAAAAAAGTTTTTCTAACTAAGATTAGTTTTCAGACTATACTTTTCTATGACAGCTATACTATATAGATGTCCGATTTCGACCAAAATTGGTGGAATCATGTAACAACACAGCAAACTAAGAAACTCTTTTTTGTATGACTGGATTTTTCACTTTCTTTCTTTAATTGCTCTTTGTCGATTTAATCTAATATAGAGTAGTTTACTTTATCTACCTCCAGATCTTCTGCCGGAGTCATTTCATACTCATATCGTTTTTTATTTCTTTAAGTTCCATTTCGACATTACGGAATCTTTTTTGTATATCTGACATTCCTTTTATGCATGTCTAAGAAAGTTTTCTTTAGGCCCATGTGACTGTGTTTGTATAGCCGTCGTTTTCAAATGAGTCTTTGAGTTATCCTTTAACTTGTGTGTGTTGGTGCAAATTTAAAACTTTTCGGAGCTTTGTAAGCTGTTAATTTCGAACAGGACTTACTACTTATTTTATATGGTGTTGACTAGAGATCTGCACGAGTGATTCCGACATCGTATGACTACGAGTAAGATAATCATGTTATGAGTAAAACATTTAGGGTATTCACGACCCCAGTAGAGCTGTGGAATTACTGAATTAAGGAATTTTTAAATTTTTACAAGTCCAAAAGAAAAAGAAAATCACGACCCCCAGTTGAGCTACGATTGTTGAATTACGTATTTTATTTTTGTAAACATGTCAGTAGAAATGTTATATTTTATTTTTTGTTCTCGACTTGTAAAAATTTTAAAAATTCCTCAATTCAAATATTTTTTTTTTTGTTAATTTTCACACGACACCGAGTAAAAATCATGGAATCGTATGAGTACAATCACCAGCCTACTAATTTAAATTCCTACTTAAGTAGGTTCGCCGGAATTCCATAACTCGGTTGATACTGGAGCACCTTTCGCTTGATGCGCTGGATGCTGGAATACATAAAGTCTTCCTTGCAACTAATTCCTCCTTGAATATGCCAAGCACTTCTTTTCTGTTGACATCGCTAGTCCCAGAAGTCCCGGTAAGGTAATATTCTCCCGTTCTAATTTTGTTTAAAATATTCGTCTCTGTTAGGAATGTATCAAATTTAAAAAATCATATGATTATTTTTGAATATAATTTATAGTTTATAACGATTGCGATTCCTACGATGCAAATTTCACAGCTAGGTAATCGGATAATTTTTACTCATACTCATACGTTCAGGTCTCTAGTGTTGACACCAACTAAACCGATTTAGCTTGTCTGAGTACTATGGTTTAACCGACTCGGAATTCAGAACGGAGCCGCATAAACCCGGCTCTTTTTTAAACAAACCACATTTGACTTTTTGCTACTTTCTGTTCTTAGAGGCCGCTTTGAGAATTATGAAACAATTTTCGCTATGAGAATGTTCTCAGCGTCTGAGTACATGTCTTTACCCTAAACGAGTTAATAAACCGGTAAAATTTCAAAACGTATTTTCTTTGCCTATCGGTTTCTTCAATCGTCTATCGATACATTGTTTACTTCAAGTTGGAACCAGTTCAATTGAACCAGAAACCAACTCGCACATGTGCCACACAATTCTGAAGTAAATTTAATGAATATTAATTAGAAATGTTGCGAAAACCCAAGAAGCAAACACAAACAGTAGCCGAGAAGGTTAGCAAACTGTTAGCCCATCCCAATGACAGCGAGAGCGATGATGATTCTGAAGTTGATGTGAATACGGGACCGCGTCTGGCTGATTTTGAAGCAGATGAATATGACTTGCCCGATGGCAGGAGCACGGATTTTAGGAAGCGAAATGTGAAGCTGCTGTCGGAGCAAAGCGAAAGGTATAAGGGGAAGATAAGTAGCAGAAAAGAGCTGGAGGAGGACGAAGATGACGAAATGGAGGAGCTGGCCTATGAGGAAAGCGATAGCGATGAGAATGAGGCTCTAGAGGCTTTTAATCAAAAGTTAAAGTCAAATGAGGAAGATGATGAAGCAGAGGAAGAGAGTGGTGAAGAGGAGGAGCAGGATGATGATGAAGGAACAGACGAAGAGGATGATGAGGAGGAGGATGATGACGACGACGATGAAGCCACAGAAGACGAAGCTGAAGATAACAACATCATGAGCAAAACCAATCACCAAGCTGAAATCCAAAAAGGTGTCTGTGTTCAGAATCAGCTACGCATCTGGGAGCGTCTCCTGGAGCTGCGCATCAATACCCACAAATTTACCAGCAAAGCCAATCAGCTGCCTCCACCAGAGACTCTGGCAACTCTCAGCTCCAACAACGAAGAACTTCAAGCTGTTCTGGTGGAAGCCCAGGAACGTTCTACCAGGCTGCTGCAGCAACTATTGGCTCTTCAAGCGGCCCTCACCCAACAGAACTCGGAACATCGTCAAGCCGTTAAACGTAAATCCCCCACAGACCAGTCTGCTGAACCCTCCATCAAGAAGCTGTCTCTTACACTCCAAGACAATTTCCAGCAATCCCTAAGCTATCGCAATGAAGTGCTACTCAAATGGGATGATCGTACCAAACTTCTGGCACCCGGTGCTGGCTTGAAACGCAAATCTGTACAAGAGGACTTCGACATTGTCAAGAAAATCAATAGTGCTTTGGCCAGTCGAGAGACGCTTGTGGAGAAATCACAAATCCTGAAGAGTTCACAGCCGGCGGAGAAGCAGGAGGAGCTACGCCAGCCCCACATTTATGACGACAGCGATTTCTATCATCAGCAGCTGCGCGAACTCATTGAGTACAAGGCCAGCAGCTCATCGAATATGAGCGATATAACCAAACAATTTGTGGAACTGCAAAAGTTACGCCAGAAGATGAAGAAGAAAGTGGACACCAGGGCCAGCAAGGGAAGAAAGCTGCGGTAAGTAAATTGCATTTATTTTTTGGTTTAATCGATTTTAATTCATTTAAAATGTTTGCTTTTAGCTATGTGGTGCACAATAAGCTGATTAACTTTATGGCTCCCAACGAGGCCAGCGATTGGACGGAGAGCTCCAAGACGGAACTGTATAAATCGTTGTTTGTTTAGATATGTATAAATGAAGTTTATTTTGAAATGGAATACATAACTTGTATAATTTGTAATTTAATGAATTGTGGAAACGAAAAAGTTGTCAGCTTTAAAGAGTCATTTGCGTCAGGCCTGGACCAGACTTCACTTCGAGTTATAGCGAGTGCGGTATATGTTCCCTTTTCTATTAAACGCTTAACGTAGTCCGTGTCATCTCTTAAATTGATACTTTTTTTTAACAGACTCAAAAAAAATTTTCTAACCATATTTTAAACTCGCAAAATCTTGTCGGACACATCAACTAGAAATTGGTGCGAAATGGGACGGGAAGGGATTGAATTTTAAATTTCAGGTCGGGACGGGATTAATGCAGAATCCCGAAATTTTTCGTGTCCTGATTTATTTTTTTTTTTGGCTGCAGCTAGGACATGAAAATAAATGGGTGATTTGAGGACAAACCAATACGTTTTTTAAGTTAATGAAAATTTTATTCGGTCCTGTTCCGATGGTCGGGTTTAATGTAAACGTTTGCATCTAGAATTTTTCGTGACCCGATTTTATATTTATTGGCATGCAGCAAGGAGAAGCACATCAATGAAATTAAATTCGTCAAAAAAGATTTGAGTGCACAAACCAAATTTTGAACTTTATCTTAGAAAGCCTTAAGAAACGTTTACACGAAAACCGACTCAGCATTTTGATTATGTGGCTTTATTTTTGATTCCCCCTTTTAGGGAATTGAGTTTCTTGCCTGAGGATACTCACAATGATGTCAATTGCTTGATACGAGTTATGTTAGAAGTTATTAACAGTGAAATTATCGACAACATGTGTTTGAGTAACTAAGAAAATAAGCAGCCGCAGCTGTCTAATTTGGGTTTCAGGATTTCTGAATTCGCAGATTGTTCACCAAAATGTACTGATGTCATTTCAGACCAAGTTAAACGACTTAAATTGTAAAAAATTACTAAATTTATAAGCTTTATGTTTTTGTCATTGGGATATTAAATAAAAAAACTAAAAAAAAAATTGTATGCCAGCTACAAAAAGTGACCATCCGATTATCACGGTTCCGACATAAGTGCGGTGTGCAGCTAAAAGATATCTCTGTGCAAAATTCCAGCTCGATAGCTTCAAAACTGAGGGACTAGTTTGCGTAGAAACAAACAGACGGACGGACAATAATCAGCTCAATCGACTCAGCTCGTCATCCTGGGTAGGAGATGGTGATTCGTTCTATGCGTTCCAAACTTCTGGGCAAAATTATAATACTCTTTCCAAGTGTATAAAAATACACATATTTTAATTTTAACGTTTTGGAAAAATTGCAAGAACATTCCTCTGATACTCAGTGGCGTAACAACGAACGTGCCAACCGGTGCACCCCTGGCCCCTACCAGCAATCCTCATATTTAACTATGTATAAGGTGTGCGGAGTCAAATACAAGCAAATGCTGTAAGACTAGTAGAAAATGTATTTGATGTCAGGGAAACTTGAATTTTAGATGTTTTTATTTACACATAAAGGTATTTTTACAAAAAAATTCATGACGATAGCAAACAGCCTTTCTTATATTTTGTGAAACCTTGCGCATCACCTCCTGAATTCAGCTTGTTTCGACTTTCGCGAGCTCCCTTTTAATTTTGAAGTCCAAGCAGGTGAGTTTTTTTGGCTTATATGCTTTGCTGTAGTGCTTTTTTTTTCAAATTGGCCCAAAATTGTTCGATTGGCCTTTATTGGGGTACATTGGGGGTGTTTTTCAACTTGTGTAAACAATTTCAGCTTCGTACTAGTCTGGTGTTGAAATGACAGAGTCTTGGCAAAAAAATGATATTTCTGGCCTACAGTGCACTGTGTCGAAGGGACGTCAATGATGAACCGAATGCCACAAAGCAAAACGGTTCGTTTAGTTTTCTGACGAGTCTTTAGACGTACAAATTTTGTGAACTTTAATCGTCTTCCTACCATAAGTCCTTATCGATGCCGCATTTATGTAGCTGCCAATCATTTTAAAACATGTGAAAATTAACATCACCTCCAATTGCCCAACGAGCTCTTAATATGCATATAATCGTGATGAAGTTGCAGGGTGAAAAGAAACATAGTTGGGAGACCCGTTTCCAAGTGAAAAGAATTGTTGCGTGAGCTTAAAGGCAAGTGGAACACCCTCATTATATAAAAATAGGGGAAAGTTAACTTCGGCTCGGCCGAAGTTTTGTATACCCTTGCAGCTTCCATTGAAAACAAAAAAGTTTTTCTAAGACTACTTTTTGGACATTACTTTTCTGGGGGATCTATATTATAAAGATGTCTGATTTCTATTAAACTTGATGAAATGATAGAAAAGCATAATACACTGTTAATTGCGAAATTTGGAGGCGATGTCATTTAAGACAAAAAGTTTTTCTCACTTCAACTTCTTTTTCGACCGATCATTCATACTGCAGCTATATGCTATAGTCATCCGATTTTGATAAAACTTTGTAGAAATGTGTCCAAAGTAAATAAAATAAGTGTATGCCAATGATAAGGACGTTTTCATTAAAAAAAGTTTTCTCACTACAACTAGTTTTTCGACCGATCGTTCCTATGGCAGCTATATGCTATAGTCATCCGATTTCGACCAAACTTAGTGAAATCATGGGAAGGGATAGTAAACTAAGAAATACGGACTTTGGAGGCGTTTCCATTAAAAACAAAAAAGTTTTTCTCTTTAAGACTAGTTTTTCAACCGATCGTTCCTATGGCAGCTATATGCTATAGTCATCCGATCCGGCCGGTTCCGACAAATGTGCAGCGTATTTGTACCAAAAGACTTTGTGCAAAGTTTGGTGAGGATAGCTTTAAAACTGACGGAGGAGATAGCATAGAAACAGACGGACAGACGGACAAGGCTAAATCAACTCAGCTCGTCGTGCTGATCAAGAATATATATACTTTATGTGGTCGGAGATGCTTCCTTCTATGCGTTAAAAAACGGAGCAATCGTTCTACTTACGATCGCTATGGCTAAAAACAATTTGTATTTAATGCTGTGACTGGTGTATCTTTTTCTAAGCAGTTTGTGGTATTAATCGCAATTTTTAAGACCCTTAAGACCCTCTTCTGTTCTTGTGGAAAAAAATCGGTAAATGAATTTGTAATTCGGTTTGTTGTATTTGGTTGAACGATTCAAAAAAAATAATACAAAATTAAAAATGTTTGAATGCAAGGGCTGTTCAATAAGTTCTCGGCCTCCAAAGTAGTGTCTTCTTAAAAAAAGATGTGTTGATGGTTCGCAGCTTTTCGGAAGTCACCATAATTGGAAAGCATAACGGAAGATGGGAAGTTGTTTGGAATGAATGCCTTTATGGCCGCAAGCAGAATCACGAAAAAAAATTGAATTTGTAAGAATGGGGGCGCTTTGAAAATGAGAAATCCATTTTTGATTTTTTTTTTTTTGCTGTCCAACGAACAAAAAAATATTAAAAAAATTTTGTTCCCAATGATCGAGGTTCCGGCCATAGCCACGTTGATTCTGCGTCCATTAAGGCCTACATCATCAAAAACGGTTCAGTAGAACTTGAGAAAAGCTGCGAACCAGTTAGAAAAACGTGGTTTCGGGAAAATAGAGTTTAAGGGGGTATTGCTGCTTTTTTTAAAAAAATATTATTTGAAAACGAAAATAGTTATTTAAATTCTGTTTTTATTGTATTAAAAACATATTGAATTAAATAAAAAATTTTTTTTGCTTTGTACGAGGGCTTTTCAAAAAGTGGTCGGCCTTCAAAGTTGGAGGCCGATAAAAAAAGGTAAGCTGATGGCGGCACGGATAACTCCACTTCGGATCATCTGAAATGGAAAAAGTAAACGGCGGTCAAGCCCGACTATAACATACTCTGTACCTGTAAAGTGCTGCCCATCACCGTTGCGACCGGTGCTGACCATAATTGTTTTTTTCCTTTTAACTCGAATATCATTCATCCGAACTTTAAAATGGGAGATATAACGTTTTTTTCGATATTGCGGGGGCGTGGCCAAAATTGAAAATAAACTTGATCTGCCTGCAAGTATAAGAAACATATCATCTTTGAGATCTGTTTGTTCGTACGGACAGACAGACAAACGGACGGACAGACGGACACTTTGCACAAACTAAATATAATCTGTGAACCTCTGGTACTGAGTATAAAAAACTGTGGAAACAAATATTGAAAAAAAAAATGTTCTAGACCAGAAGAGGGCCTTAATAAAGTCCATATCAAATTTATAAGACACTTTTATAACTTGCGTTTGCTCCTTCGCAAAATCTTTCTGAACTGGAATATAATAGAAACAAATATGACGAACAAAAGAAAAACACATACGCAATAAAAATTTACCGTTGGTTGCGATTTTTATCATTCCTTGGAAAAGTGCCGATAATTTTGCGTTGAAGTCATAGAAATTTGCTAGCTTGCAGCTGTATCAGAATTATAAGACACATAACGAACTAAGGCGACTGTAAAAACAACTCCACTTGTAATTTTTTTTTGTTCACTATTGTAATTTAAGCAATTTGAAATAAAGTGGGTCGATCAACACTGCTTTGCGAGAAAGAAAAGGGCTTAATTCTTGCCTTTTCAAAGTCCGGCTTGAATATAAGCCAAATATTTCATTAAATCGGGCGCAGTCGCACAGTTATTGCCAATTTTCTGAAGAATCCTGAAGAATACGGCATAAAACGTAGTACTGGACGAAAACCAGTGTTAAATAACCGTAGCAAGCGACGCATTATTAACAAAGCGAGAATTTCAACCGCCTCATGCTCCCAACTTGCTGCACTCAGCTCAAAAAATGTGTCCACTATGACGGTCTGGAGAGTCTTAAATAAATCTGATCACATTGTGAGAGGTGTACTTAAAAAAACTCCTCATTTGACAGCCCGCCACAAAGCAGCTCGGATGGAATTTGCTCTAGAAAACTTGTCAACAAACTGGGCCTCGGTAATTAATGTCGCATTGTTAGTTTTCATATTTCTAATCAATTTTATTTTGTTTAGGTAATTTTTTCGGTTGAAAAAAAGTTTAATCTAGATGCTCCAGATGGATTTCGTCATTACTGGCGTGATTTAAGAAAGGAGACCCTTTACTTTTCGATAAGAAATTTTGGTGGCGGGTCAGCAATGGTATGGGGAGCATTCAATAAGTTTGGAAAGCTGGATTTGCAATTTACGAGCCCCAGAATGAATAGTGCAGATTACATTCGAGTCCGATATAGTTTGCTCCCCTATTTAAATGAAAACCGGGAAGCCCCCTATATTTTCATGGAAGACAATGCCGAATTCACTCTAATCGGGTCACAAAAGCTTTTTTACAAAAGTGTTCGGTCGAATTATTGAAATGGCCAGCATGGTTACCAGACTTAAATTTAATTGAAAATATGTGGGGAATCCTCGCAAGACGCGTCTACAAGGAAAACACAAGCTACGGCAGTGTTAGCAACCTTAAAAGTGCGATTTTAAGAGAATGGAACCTCCTTGAACCGCAGTTATTAGTGAATCTGATAGATTCATGTTGGAAGTTGGAAGATGTAGGGGATTGACCATTAATGCCTAAATTAGTGTTTTGAATTAGTTTTAATGTTTTTTCTTTTCATTCCTATAGACTTTAAGTGTTAAAACTATGAGTGTCTTATCATTTTGATAAAGTTGAAAATGGCTCTTATTTTTTATTTTGCTAAAAAAAAAAACACTATAACGGTTGGAACAATAAATATACAGGGTGGGTCAAAAGAAGTCATCCGATGTTGTTTGGCTTTCATTTTTTTTTCTAAATAAAAAACGTATATTCTGTTTTTTGATTATATTTATTTTAACCTTTAGAATTTTATTGGTCATTTCGAGAAGATGATATCGGCCAAATGGGCGCCAAGAACTTCGGGCTGCAGATTCTCGCACTCGTGTCGAATGTTGTCCTTGAGGGCTTCCAAAACAGATCTGACTTTGGCGGCTATTTGTAAAAATAAGAGCATCTTCTAATAGGGTGACTTCTTTTGACCCACCCTGTATTTGAGTTGAATCGTTCGTCTACATCGTTTTAATACGAGTGAGCGAGGGTTTATGCAATACGTTAATATATCTTGAAAACTATATTCAAAATACAAGGTGTCTTATAATTTTGATATGGACCTTATTCTTTTGTGTGGACCTTTTGTATCACGAACTACCATTATCTAGCCGCATTTGATTTGAAGTTCGGTTTGTGCGGATAGCATGAAAAATACTTAAGGCAAGTGATGTACCGACTTTCACAAACCTGGTTTAAGCCGATCCTCCCCCTTTCCCCCAAATTTAAAAATCTTTTCATTTAAATCATAGTTATGTTTATTTATTTCATATATTTATGTATATTTTCCGTTTTGCTTTTCTTTACTTTTTTTAACTGCTAAATTTGTATGTTCAACATGTTATTTTGTTTCTTATTTCTTTTATCTTTTAACTGGGTTAATTATGCAAAAACGCAACGGTCAAATGCATAACAATATTATGGCTTGAATATAACCGCAAACGTTATTTTGTTTTTGTTTCTTCTGTTTATTTGCCGTTTCGTGGGTGAAAATGCGCGTGTGTGGAGGGGAGTGTTCTGTATTTTAAATATAATGCATTATTATTATTCGAGTTGCACATTTGATACAATTTGTTTGTATATAAATTTGTTAATATATTAAACTAGGTTGTTCACTGATGCATGTACTTGACTTGGTAATTCGTTTTAGTGTTACTTTGCTAGTTTATTTACTTCTTGGTTGGTTTTCATTTATAAAAATTATTTCCGGGTTTAGTATGTTCGTCGTCTAAGTCATTGTTAGAAGTATATATGTTTATTTAAATATATATAATGCTAGTAAATTAGTGTTTAAATTGCAATAAATATGTTGATTCTAGTGAAACTAGATGGGGGGAAAACAACACAGAAACGGGAAAGGGAATAATTATTACATAATTTAAATAAATAAAGTTTTTTTCTTTTGAAAATACCAATTTAATTTGGTTTATTTAAAAATATCATTGAAATTTTTCGAGCACATTTACAAAATAATTTTGCTTGTCTTGTTCTTTGGGAAAACGTTTTTTGTTTTGGAGTATTCATTGTCAAGCTCTCGTTTAAAAATTAATTAACAATTAGCAGAAAGTATATATCTATATATAGAGCACATAATATCAATTGATTTATATGGAGTATATATAAGTATGTATAATATTGCACTTGAATGCGCACACAAGAATATCAAAATGTTCATTCATCTTAAGTTCTACACAAAAAAGGTTATGACGAGGACAATACACAAAAAAAAACAAATAAAATACTGGGCATTTGATTTTGTGTGATTTTATAGTTAGAAATTAAATACCGAAAAGGACGTTGCACAGACATACAAATACATATAGAGAATGAGAGCTAAAGGTAAGGAAAAAAAATCTAAGAAATTTATGAAAATATAAGAAAGCTCGCTAACAAATTACATACTAACATTTTGTAAGATTTTGTGCTAAATGTCTAAAAGTGTTTAAGATTGTCTCATAATTTTCAAAAACTTACAAAAATCAATACTTTAAGAAATCTGGAGTAGTTTTTCAGTCGTTTTAATAATAAGAAAACACCATAATTTTGCCTAAATAAAATATTCATGATTTTGATCAATCCTTGAGCCGTGAATTCACGAGTTTTTTAGGGAGGGTTGCTTCCAAAAAATTGGAAATAATCAAGAAATAATCAAAATTTTTCTAAGCTTTTAAATTTACTTAAATTTTCATGAATTTTTAGTCTTGATTTCCCCAAGTAAGCAAACTTTATGCAAGAGTCTGTCAAATGTTGGTTAAAATTTTTAATCGTGATCGTAAGGTGTTCTGTTCTTACTGTTGAGTTTATCAGAAAATTAATATTATACCTAAAAAATTTGGAAAGACCTACAATTTTACGTCTTCACAGAGTTTAGAAGTGAAAGTTATCACTAAAACCCCCTAAAATTACAGATAACGTGAAGGCTTGTCCTGAATAAACTAAATAAATTTTTGAAATTATTCAAGTCATGAATTCTCAGGTATCTTGGTAAAAGTTAGAAATGCTTTTGGAATACACGGTAATCGCATGGATTCACAATTTTCTATGAGAAGATTTGACGTTTTGAATGTTTATAACGTTGTAAATTTGCAATAATATCTAACGGAATTATAAGTCACAAGAATTTACGATTCTTTTTTTGAGCAAAGTTGTTTTCAATTCGTGAATTTACAAAAAATTTTATGGGGTTTCTAGTGAAGAAATGAAAATCTTGTGATTTTCAGATTTCTGTAACAAAAGTAAGATCTATAAATTTTGCGATTTTAATACATTTTTTGATACAAGAAATACACCTGAAATTATCTAAATTTCTGCAGAATTTTCCACAATACCATGAAGCATTCTCAATATTTTCATAAATTTCTTAGACCTGTCCTTTCCCTAATTTCCATCTCTCTATTACAAATTTAAACTAACAATGGGTGTGAGTGTGTTTTTATGTGTGTGGAGGGGTGGTGCTTAAGTGTTTTGTTCTTTTTTTTTAAGTTGTTGTTTACAATCTACCAATACAAAGATTACAAAATGCTGACTATTTTTTCTCATTTTCTCTGCTCCTGCAAATTCTCTCTCATTTCATTGATTTTTGTCTAATTGTTAATGGAATTCTTCAGCAACAGGGGCAGCCCAGTTTTAGTTTTTGATTTGGATACAAGTATACAAGCCACAGTTTTGGCACCAGCACCAGAGGTACCAGCAGCAGTTGACCCCGGCCCCGCTGCTGCTTCAGCGGTGGCCGAGTTACGTCTGGGTGCTGCCTGGCGTTGATGCAGCTCTTGAAGTAATGCTGAATGCTTATCCAGCGCTTTCAATTGGGCCGTGTTCTGTGTCTCATAGAGAGATGATTGAAGCTGGGTGTGTATTGAAGTGACATTAGAGAGCGTGCTCTCGGCCTCGGCCGCTAGAAAATTGCTTAAATAACGTTTACTAGTTGTTGTGGTTGATGTCGATGATGTCGTTGTAGTGGTGGTGGTGGTTGCCATTGTAGTGTGTTCCTGCGCTGAAACCTAAGGCGAAGAGAAACAAAAAGGGTTAGTCACTTTATATCGGGTAATTTATGGGTAATTTAAGTAATGGAAATTGTACCATTAGCTTACCTTTCTTTTAGCCCCCATCTCTGGGTCTCAAGTGCATTTGGCTGGATGTATAACATTCTCCATATCCTTCTGCACTGAATACAACTCGGAAAGATGCTTGGCAAACATTACATTAAATTCACTCAGCTTTGCCATCTACAAAATATAAAAAAAATATTAGAAGCTTGATGACATTTTCACTATACTCAGACTCACAGTTTGATCATTGCACTTTTCACGTAAACTTATTGTGGCCGTCTTAAGCTCCATTTCCTGCTGCATCAGCTCCGTTTGCAATTGTTCCGTGCGTGCCTTTAGAGCGGCTACCTCGCGACGCAACTCGTCTTCTGTGGGTGCGCCACCGCCTCCACCACCAGCAGCTGCACCGCCACCACCCACACGTAAAAGTTCCATTTCACGTTTTAGACGTATATTCTCTTCTTTGTAGGTATGTAGCTGACGCTTCCACTCATCCACATTGGCTGTGGATTCCTATATAAATACAAACCAATAAAAATGGAAATTAATTTGGATTTTCACCCAAAAGTAGCAAAAGTTTAGGTACATTTTTAACTGATTTCTACCATATCTGAACCAAATTGTAAGAAAATATTCCAACTCACCTGGAGGGCGCTGGTCAAGCGTATATTATTATTTTTCAAGGTGGCCAGCTCAATTTCCCATTTCTTGGCATTGGCACAACTGCAATAAAAGAGACAAAATATGAAATATTAAAACGAAATGCATCATCAAAATGCGTAGTTTCTCAGAAGACATAAATATTTAAAAAGAATCCCGTTTGCGGTTGAAAGATGAACTGACGGTTAAGCAAGCAGACGTAAACAAATATGCTTGACTGAGTTTTATAGCCAGTTCATCTTTCAGCCGCTAGTGTGCGCGCCCTTTGAGCTCTTCGAATGCGTCCGTCTTATTAAGTACTATATTGTACAAGTACAATTAATCAAACAGAAATTCTTGAAGAGTGATCCTAAATTGAGCCGCTTTGAAATTGGATTCTTCGACATATTTCGAAATTTCGAGCCCAGCTTAGGCCAGAGCATATTATTTTAGCTGCGCAAGCTAGCGTTGTCCATATCGTATCTATCTTTTAATAAGACGATATGCGATTCCAATGGTCGATAACACTAGTTTACAGCATTTTTCATCCTCTTCAATTTGATGTCATTCCTTATGTAAAATCACGCGCTGAATTCGAATATGGAGTTAAAAAAATTCAGTAGAACAGATTTCGAGATAATCCCAAATAATCGGCTTAGCTTTTTTGAAAAAGATCTTCTCACTTAATTACAAATATCTCAATTATGAAATAACTTATGAAAAAGTTGTATAAACCAAATTAGAGCTAATAAAATTATCTTTCAATCATTCATACGTTTTATTGTCAAACGTGTGGTGCTGTTTACACAAATCTAAAATTTTAAGAACCCGTTAATTACACCGTTATTTTCATGTTATATAAACTATTATAAAGGATGATTTTTTAGCTATTATCTTTTTGGCAACACTGGTTTAAACAGCTCACGCACGTTTCGTGTTTTGTTTCTCTGTCAAACATCTTCAGTTTGGTCTATACTTTAACCATGAATCGTCTTACAAACGAACAACGCTTGCAAATTATTGAATTTTATTATCAAAATGCGTGCTCTGTTAAGAAAGTTCATCGCGCGCTTCTTCTATTTTATGGTCAGTTTAATCGACCCACTGAAGCGGCTATTATTTCACGTTCGGGACCGGTCAATTGGCCGCCTAGATCGTGCGATTTAACGCCTTTAGATTATTTTTTGTGGGGCTATGTTAAAGCTCATGTCTATACAGACAAGCCCGCTTCAATTGACGCATTGGAAGACAACATTGAAGCATTTATTCGTGAGATACCGGCCGAACTGTTGGAAAGAGTATGCCAAAATTGGACTAAGCGGATGGACCATTTGAGGCGCAGTCACGGTCAACATTTGCATGAAATAATCTTCAGACATTAAATTATATGGACCGTACTATCGACTCAAATAAAGATTTCATGCATTTTTCTGAATTTTATGTGTTTTATTTCGAAAAACTTTCCTAAGCTCTTAAAAAATCACACTTTATAAATGATTGAAAGATAATATTATTAGCTTTATTTTGGTATATAAAACAGGACTGCAAACCTCCAACAAATTGGGAGGGGTTCACTCCGGGGTTCGAACCCGCAAAACTCGTTGGGTTCGGGTTCAAGGAGCGGGTTCAGAAGATCGCTGAACCCAGGTTCAGGTTCGAACCAGGGTTCAGTCATAATTTGTTTTTCACTAATTTTGAAAACATGTAGGTAAACCTTAGATAAAGCGCGCTCGACTGCTACTTGTGTGGCGGAAACAGCTAATACATACAACAAAAGCGACATTTTAAAGTTCTTTACAATGATAGTTTATCAAAAACTTTAATACATTAGAATTTTATCACAGTCTATGTCAAAAGTAGCAATAAAGTCGTTTGCCAATTCTATATATGTGACTTTTCATTATCATATTCATTCATCATTGCAATATGTTTCTTTGCAAGTTGTTTTTGTTGTTAGGTGAAATAAATTTTTTTCTTGGATCCCAAAAATACCGAAGTCGGTGTGTCTGGAGTGCTCGCGGGGACGTCTTCGTTTGTAAGAAAAATGGCGATAAAATTTAAAATTTGAGAATGTTTTTGTGTAAACACTTTAATAACGAATTAAAGTGGAGACACTTAACAAAGGTGAAGTATGCTGTCGAGACGTTAGAAAGTTGTCGCGACCGCTGAGCATGAATGTCGTGGGTTCGATCCCGCCTCGGAACATCTAATGAAAAGTTTTTTTCTTTAAATAAACTTTACACCACGGCCAAAACTCTTTGCTGTTGGCGCCAGCAAGGCAGTAATTAGCCATGAAAAGCTTCTCAAAACTGCCGTTCGGATTCGGCGTTAAACTGTAGGTTCCTTTCTCTTGTGCTAAAATTAGAAGCGCACAAGCCAAGAGATTGACAGAGGCTCGGCTTTGCCCCTTTGGGGCTGTGTCATCTTGACAAGCCAATTTTACTTACTTTTACTTAATAACGAATTACTGTATTTTACAGAAGACTTCAGAATTTGTGTACGACAAGTCTACCAAGTTGAGTAGAAATCGCTGGAGAAATTTTAAACCGAGCCTGATGGCTTTAGGTAAAACTCCTTTGTATGTGCAGAGCTTTTCAGACCCAATTCATTTAAAGTTAATAAATGCCCGCACATTTTGTAAGTCGAATTCCAACGCTTTACGCAGTCAAGCACTGCTTTTTTAGGATTTTCCGATCGAAGAAGAGTTCGCAACGTCTCACAAAGAGTCCGAAAGAAATCATTGGCAACCAAAATAACATTTTTTTGAACCGAACCCTTTTTATGATTTTCTTGCTCCGGTTCAGGTTCGGCCGGGAAAAAACTGTTTGCTTCGGTTCGGGTTCGGTTGCGACTTCCCAAAAATCCCAGAGTCTCTGACTCCGGAGCGATTCGGCTCCGAACCGGTTTGCAGCCCTGCTTTTTATAATCTGTACCAGAGGTACACAGAGTATATTAAGTTTGTGCAAAAGTATGTAACAGGCAGAAAGAAGCATCTCCGACCCTATAAAGTATATATATATCTTGATCAGCATCAACAGACGAGGCGATCTACCTATGTCCGTCTGTCTGTCCATCTGTCCGAATGGAGGTAGAGGTTTGACATGTATGGGACATATGCTTCTTATACTTGCAGGCAGATCAAGTTTATTTTCAATTTTTACCACTCCCCCTCCCATCCCCGCAAATTGGAAAAAACGTCTTATCTCCCCCAGTTTTATAAATAGAAGGTTCGTTTTTTCCGGACATGTTTAGTAATCAGGATTATTTATCGATCCACCAAGGGAATGGTAAATATCGGATGAATGGTTTTCGAGTTTAAGGAAAACAAGCAATTATGGGCAGCACCGGTCGCAACGGTGATGGGCAGCACCTCACAGGTACAGGGTATGTTATAGTCGGGTTTCTTTCTTGTTTATTTATGTGATTTATTTTGATAATACAATTAAAATTAGTTAATTACCACAGGTATTCAACTTCAACCAGCACGATTGATTATTGTGGAAAAATGAAATACTTTGTCACCCAAAAAAGTGATCAAAAATTGATGCGAACAAGGACACCGGCATGAACTTTCCGTTAAACAAATTTTGGCTGGAAGTGGACGATTGGTTTGGAGAAAAATGTAGAAAAAACGTTACATGGCATGGAGGAAGGACTGGAAAATGTGGTGTTCTCGAATGAGAAAATGTTTAACCTGGATGGGCCAGATGGTTTAATTATTAGTGGCACGACATTAAGGCGTTTGTGCCTATTTCGACCTCCCAAAACTTTAGTGATGGTTTGGTCCGCTTGCAGCTCTCATAATCGGAGCCCCATAAGCAAGACTAGAGGTCGCATGAATTTGGAAGGCTATCAAAATTAATTGGATGAGATCTTAAGACTTTCTGAAGCAAGAGCCGACCCCGGATTTCATCTTTCAACAAGATAATGCTTCCATACACGTGCCAAGGGCCAGTAGTGATTGGTTCAGCGCTTTCTCTTGACATAAATCCCATTGAGAACATGTGGGGTAACCTTGTACGTCTTGTTTGTGCTGGCGGACATATGTTAAACTCGACTAAGGAGCTTTGAAAGGCTGTTACTAATGAATTGGTCAAAATACCGGACTGAAACCCCTAAAGCATGATTAGCTCGATGCCAAACCGTATTTTCGAGTTAATAAATAAGTCGAGAGGCTAGACCCATTATTAATTGCATCAAAAAAAATTGATTTTGTGAAATTTTTCTGGATTTTGGCAAATTCGTACTTTAAGCCACTAACAAGTTTTGAAACGATTCAGCCCAAATTTTAAATACTATTGCTCCCGACTTTCTTTGACGGTACGAAACAAACTGTAAGAGATAGCAAAACAAAATCAACTCTAACGTTTCTCACCTTTGAGCCAAAGCCATTTTGAGGCGTTCGTTTTCATACTTCAACTGCTGTTCGGCGGTGGCACCCGCTCCTGGTCCCGTATGCATTCCCACAATGCTGCCGCCCGAGGAAATGGTAACTCCGCCGCCGCCACTGCCAGTGCCCACCGCACTTGGTTGTGGTGAGGGTGTGGCCGAGCCAATATCCTGTTTGCCATCAACTGTGTTGAGCAACTTATGCGAAGGACTATCCGGATTGGCATTCTGTGTGTTGGTATTACTCATGTTTGGAGGCTCCACGGTATGTGGATCTATGGCGGTGTTGTCATTCTGCATCGAGCCCACCGCTCGACCCGAAATGGGTGATGTATTAGCCGAAGTGGTGGGAGTCACGGCATTGGAACCATTGGCCGATTTCATGGCATTTTTGGTGGCCTCTTTGACCTCCTGGAATTTCTCCACAAACTGAGAAAAAAGAAGTTTAGTATTAGAGGAATAGGAATCTGTTATAAAAATATATATAATTTTTACCTTGGTGAGTTCCGCCTCGGAGGCAAAGCCCAGGCCATAGACCGTATTGGCTCTCACATCGCTCCATTGGCCAAATTTCTGTGAGGTTTGTGTAAATGTCATGTTTGGTGTTATGGTCGAGTTAATGACCGCCTTGGTGCCCTCCACACTAATAATCCTGTAGAGATTCCTGGAGCTGTCGTAGAAGAAACTCACATTGACAGCCTTCATGCTGGCGGTGATCCAGGTACGCTTGGTCTTCGGATCAATGTGAAACACATGAGCCTGGCACGTGAAAATTGGTTGTTCGCTGGAGGTGAGAAGTTGGCAAGTGATTAATTAAGAATTCCATTAATAGTTGATGTTAGTGTGCGAATTTGTCTATTACCAAGGCGCTGGCATTGCTCGCTCGAGTGTGCTCTCTTCCTGGCTGGCGTCTCTGGACTAAATTGCATTATGTGCTTAGGCGTTCGTTTTTTTTTTGTAGCCTTCGCTTTGTGTGGCTTTTTTTTTTTGCCACCTACACTGCACACTCTCATGGATGTGTGTGTACGTACGTACAAACGTGCATGCATATAGCCGCCTAAACACATATTTATGCCGCCCGCTACACACAGCAGGGCCAAACCAACCAGCAACAACAACAACAAGGCGACGCCGTCGATTTTTCCCTCATCACGTCTAAGTTTTACTAGTGCCTTTTCTTCACCTTTACTCAAGTTTTCAACTCACCCCATTTTGATCGTCTGCTTTAGCTGTTAATTGTCTTCAATGGCAATGTGTTTTCACCTATATTTATTGTTTATTTTTGTGAATTTACTTAATTAAAAAAAATAAAACACAGCGCCTGCAAAACGCCTTAGTGTAGTTCAATTAGCTCATCTGGTTCACAGGGCTGCATATTGCTGGTTCCATTTACACCGAACGCTTATCGAAAATCGATTGAGTGTCTATCGAAAGTCAAAATTAAGTGTGGCCAGCGAAAATGTATATTTTAAACAATATAAGCAGAAACCCAACTTGAACTCCGTATATGCAAAGAGCTTTTAACTACAAAGATGAATAAAGCTTAGTTCACACAGGCAATTAATTTGGTACAAATTTAGCTTAATAAGCCCAAATAGTTTGTAAATGGAACCATACAACATCTGCCATCATGGCGATTTAGCAATTAGTTCATCGAAATTTGGGCAAATTATTTGCTACTACGTAATAAAATGCAATAATTTCCAATTATGTGTTCCTTCAGTTGGCATCTGTCGATAAGACATCGTACAATTCAAAGTAAAAGTAAAAATAAAACGCAATTTCAATTCGTTTTTTTCTTTATTATATAGCTCTTAGCTAGCACTTTAATTAGTGCTAAAATGAATAGCGAGTGAAATCGTGCTTCAAAAATATTGCCAAAATTAGAATCGACTCGAACGTGACAAAAACATAAGTGGTTTTCGAAGCCATCTACATAAAAACAATTTAAGATATCAAAAGTCAATGCAATCCGTAGGCACTTTTTTAAGAAAAAACGTGCAAAAAAACTATAAAAATGAGAAAAATGGTGCTAGCGATCTAAAAGTGACAAAAATAATGTCGGCTACTAGATTTTAGGGAAGGAAAACCGTACGCATCAAATCTGCTTGGCCTTGAGCCGGTTTCAAATCTCTCAACTTTTGTCATCTAATGTAGTAGCCTATCATTTTAAAGACACTTCACATATTAAGGCAAGCAGTTTTATTTCGAAATGAAACCGTTTATACATAAATCTCTAGAGATTTCTGGGACACACCCGATTAAAACATAGTGCTTTTAACCAGGGATGCAAACCACCCGAAAATAAGTACTGGTTCGGTTCAGTGGTTCTCACTGTTTCTAAACCGCCGGTTCGGTTCATTACATGGTTTTTGGAGCTAACTGAACCGCGGTTTCGGTTCGGTTCAGTGGTTCATAAGGGCACATTATGCAATATTATGATTTCTGCCGTAATGTGACTTTTCACAAACTATTTGAAAATTGAATTCCAATAAACCATTTGAATTTTGAATTGCAGATTCGTCTATAAGTATCTAGACGAATGCCCTTCAGAAACAGAGAATGTCGGCTTGAAAATAGTTCGTACCATGCATCTTACAAGACCCTATTTATCGTATTTTATGAGAAAAACTCTACTGGCTTAGATTGAATTATGGTAAAGAATAACTACAGAAAATTTAAAACATTGTCCACCAGAGGACGACAAATCAATTATCAACTTTTAAGAAAAAAATGCAGATTGATAACGGTGTATTAAGGCGGGGGCGATTGGAAGACTTATAGCTTTATGTTTTATCCCAGAAACATTTTATGAATTTCTGATTACATCGAGACTTTTTCGAGTCCTCGGTTGATATTTTTTTATTGTCTGACATATACGATACTTTTGTCGGGAGAAAATGTTCTGTAAGAGTCATTTTTAACCCTTTCTTCTGATCAGTTATAACTTATTTGCGAGTCTTTTTCGAGGCGTATTAGAATAAATCACATTTTGAGCATATGCATGATTAAGTTTCAAGTCTTCTTTTAATCGAGTCTTCTTTTAATCTCACCCAGCAAGCAAAGTTCGGAGCGGTATGAAAAGAGCCGAGCTTAAGAGTAAGCTCCCCAGCAAACATTTTTCATTAAGCTCGAAACATTTTCGACCCCAGGGTCTGATTAAAATAGTCACAAAAGCGCTCGTTTTCTGATCATAAATTATACTTATGTCGGGAGAAAATGGTTTTTAACCCGTTCTTTTGATCAGTTTCGACTCATTTTCGAATAATTTTGCGATTCTATTTCGAGTCATTATTCAATAAATCACATTTTGAGCATATTCATGAGTTAATTTTCAAGTCTTCTTTTAATCGTTTGTTACTAATCTCTATTTAATCAACAAAAAGGCTTGATAAAGCCTCATTAAGGTGATTTTTGTTAAAACGATCTTCCAAATATTGGGTGGGATGTGTCAAGTCATCCCTAAAGGTTATATCGATCCAGCATCGCTTAGGATCAATTTGGCCTATCAGTGATCTCCTTAATAAGTAATAAGTATCATTGGCTAAATGATAGCGATTCACGTCCTACGACTCGTCGGAGAACTGAACCGAACCGAACCGTTTTTCTTTGTGGTTTTCGGTTCGGTTCAGCATTTCTGAAAGGAAGCCGGCTCGGTTTGCGGTTCGGTTCATCAGCTGGAAAAAGCGCTTCGGTTCGGTTCAAAACCGGTTTGGTTCAGAACCGGTTTGCTTCCTTGCTTTTAACTAATTTTAATTTTTTGGTCTCGGTGGACCTTTCGGTGGAAATGCCGATATATTGATATAAAGCTACACGTTTCACAAATTTCGTGATGGCTTAATGGTAAGGATTGCCGCCTTACATTTTTGATTTGCCGGTTCGAATTCCAGTGGAGAATTTTTTTTTTTCCATTTCGACCGCTCAGCAAACGGGCGTCTAAGCATTTTCTCTACTTCAAAGTCGCAGTGCCGCACAATTGTGCCACGGCAAAATCAAATACCTCATAGACAAAGACAATAGCCGAATCCAGAAATGAAAATAAAAAGCAAAGGCTCTTTCTTAACACAATCAATAATACAAAAATTTTTGATTGTTAGTCAGCACCCGGATTCGAACACACATTACCAAGTCTATGAGGCAAGCACTTCATCCGCAACACCATTACAGCATCTGACTTATTTCGTTAAAATGTGAGACTTTATGGTCATGTATACCAGATAAATGACCGCTGCACACTAGGGTGCTTGTTTTTATGGGCAAAATTGAAATTTAGTAAGCACATAGCTGTCATTAGTTTTTGTTTTTAATGGAAACGCCTCCAAACTTTGTATTTCTTAGTTTATTTATGATTTTCTATGATACCACCAAATTTGGTCGAAATCGGAAAAGTAGAGAAATAGAAAAGTAGAGTCTGAAAAATAGCTTAGTTAGAAAAAATTTTTTGTTTTCAATAGAAATGTCCACAAAGCTAGAATGTATTTTTTTTTTTTAAGAAAAAAGTTGGCTTGACACAGCCCCAAAGAGCCGAGCTTCTCTCAATCTCTTGGCTTGTGAGCTTCTAATTACCGCATAAGAGAAAGGGACCTACAGTTAATGCCGAATCCGAACGGCAGTTTGATAAGCTTTTCATGGCTAATTACTACAAAGCTGGAGCCAACAGCAGAGAGGGGTGACCGGGCTTAAAGTTGATTCGAGGAAAAAACTTTTCATTCGATGTTCCGAGGCGGGATCTAACCCACGACCTCTTGCACAGCGGTCGCGCTCACTAGCCACTGAGCCACCCGGCCACACATATTGGTTTTATATGCTCCCACACAATTCTAAAAATTTGGTAAAAATTGGACTACGTTTTTCAAACATGTTCTCACGATAACTCTAGATTTTCGGGATCGATTTTGAAGAAATAAGAGCTAAACGACGCGGAATTAACGGAGTTAACGTGTTAGCCTCGATCATCGCCGAAAAAATGGTTGTACTATTTTCTTTGTACATCAGACTACAAATAAAAGTGAAAAATGGTTTTTTTATTTTTAAATTGCTGCAATTTCTACAAAAATTTGTTTTTTTTCAGGAGGTTCACACGGTGAAGGCATTCATGAGAACTATTTACCCGTTTATCTTTTTTTTTTTAGATGCAGTATTATCCTGCAATCGTGTGAAAATTGGACATACTTTTTTTGAAGACCCTTTTTTGGAGACCGAGAACTTCTTAACCGCACCACTTTTTTTAGTTTAGTATTTTTCTCATTAAATTACCCTACCAAATACAAAAAAAACAAGATATAAAAATCTTTACGCGTTTTCTTTCAACGATTTAAAAAAAAAACAGGTAAAATTTGGCTTCAAAGGCAGAAGATCGTCTTAATTTTACAAAATAAAACGTGTTATTGGCGAAAGGCGGTAAAAATTGGCCCACCTTCTTGAATGTACTCTTTTAATAAGTTTATAGTCAGTTCAGTAGAATTTCAAATGTTGCCATAAAAACCGTTACACTAGTTTGCTATCGATATATTGACTAAGTGCTCAGTGTGACCATTTTCCCTCAACCCAAAATCGTTTGCGTTTCTTTATAGTAGTTGAAATTATTAAGAATATTTAAAAATCTTTTGATCATCGTAAAGAAATTGGAGGCCAGAATTTAATGACCCATTGAAAATTCCAAAAACAATCGAACATGGTACTACTAATCACCTGAATAATCGAACGCGGTACTACTAATGCGTTTCCAGAGTGACCGTATGTTTAAAATTTACGGTCATACTGAGAGGGGGCGAATTTTTTCTCCGTATTTTTTTCGCATAAGCCGTTCCCCAAAAAACCAAAAGGCCGTGTAAATGAGCAGCTGTTAATGTGATTGTGTGTATATAAGTGTAATTTGGGTAATTGTTGTTAAACAATTGATTGAGCGACACACCTAGAGCATACAACAACTATGCCAGAGTTATGCGAAAGAGAAAAAAATGCTGAACATGTGTGTGTATGTGTATGTGTGTGCGTGCGTGCGTGTGTGTGTATATGCTGTGCGTTTGTGTGTGTTCGGGTTGGTGTAGAAAACTTGTTATCAATGCGGCGCCTATGATAAAATGTCTCATTAGACATGTTTTCCAATTGGAGAGCTTAACCCAAGCGTGGGCAGCATGAATGCTGAATCTTAGTATTTAACGGTTAATCATGGCGTGGGCCAATAATTATTCCACTAATGCTTAGCTCCTGTGTGTGTGTGTGTGTGTGCAGCGTTTAAAAAATGTTAACCCTTGTGCTAGTTACCAACTATTTTAAATGTTAATACAGAACGTATGTACATATCTTTTGCCAGATGAAATGAAGGTTTGCTGGGAAACTGTGGTTTTAACCCTCGTGTGAGCTTAATTCCATTATTAACACTCTGATTTGATGAAAGTTAACCCTTGTGAGGGTTCTGGCTCATAATTTTAACCAGAAAAAAAAACCTTACTGAATTCTTTTAAACCTAAAAAAAAGATTTTACAATATATAATTTTTTTCTGCAATATGCTTTCTTTTAATTTCCTTTGATTTCTTAAATAAAAGTCAAACTCGATTTCGGAGCTGTTTTTTTAACTGCATTCCCCAACCTACAGACTGAATTTTTAGTTCATAGATTAAAAATTTTCTAAGAATTGGCTCTGATCCAACTCAAACTGCCTTGCAAATGGGCTTTAACTAGAATTGGTTTATATGTATATGAAGAGATATTGGCTTAACAGTACGAAAGCTGACATACAGCAGGATTGATGCGCAGCTCTGTTAACTTAACATCTTAAATACACTTTGGAAGAATTGAAGTTAGCTAGTTAGAATTCCGACATAATTTCCACTGTGAACCAATCCTTCAACCGAACCAAGTGTGAAAAAATAAATGAACCTATTTGAACCCAAGATTTCGGTTCGGTTTAACAAAAGTTACAAAGTCCCAAAATTTCCAGGCTAAAACAATTTTGTAATTTCTAGATAGAGCTAAAGAGTTAGTGCTGAATTCTCCAATGCGACTAAGCGACACATTAGTAATAGATTTCTTATAAAAGGGTGACTATTTAGCACCTTTCGGATTTGGTTAATAAAAAATAGGGGGAAGTTAGCTTCGGCTCGGCCGAAGTTTTGTATACCCTTGCAGCCTCCATTTAAAACAAATAAGTTTTTCTAACTAGAACTAGTTTTTCGACCGATCGTTCCTATGGCAGCTATATGCTATATATGCTAGTCATCCGATTTTGACAAAACTTTGTAGAATGGTGTGAAAACATAACAAATAAATAAATGCAGATTTGTAGGTCATTTCCATGGAAAACTAAATAGATTTTCTAACTAAGACCACTTTTCAGACTATACCTTTCTATGACAGCTATACTATATAGATATTCGATTTTGACCAAACTTGGTGGAATCTTGGGAAAGCATAGCAAACTAAGAAATACGAAGTTTGGAGGCGTTTCCATTGAAAACAAAAAAGTTTTTCTCACTAAAACTAGTTTTTCGACCGATCGTGCAGCGTATTTGTACCAAAAGACTTCGTGGTGAAGATAGCTTTCAAACTGACGGAGGAGATAGCATAGAATCAGACAGACGGACGTACGGACAGACGGATAGGGCTAAATCAACTCAGCTCGTCGTGCTGATCAAGAATATATATATATATACTTTATGTGATCGGAGATGCTTCCTTCTCTGCGTTACAAACATCCGGACAATTTTATAATACCCTCTGCAAGGGTATAAAAAAATTCAGAAAATTCAGAAAAATGTATAAAATCTTTATTTGAGTCGATAGAACGATCTACCGTATGTCAAGAAAGTGTTTTTACACAGTAAAAAGGCTCACATTTTTCACTTATTTTGCAAAAAAAAGGAGCTTTCTCCAAATGGTAAAATTTTGTTTTTTATTTATTGTGATTCTTTATGGTTCTTAGAACTAGAAAGCAAAAGAAAGTAACCAAATCCATCTAGATTTAGCATTAAAAAAATTAAAAACGAAAAAAATCTTTTTAAAAAGTGTCAAGAAAGTTTTTTTACATAATCTCTAAACTGATATATTCTCAGAACAGGAGCTCAAATGGTAAATTAAATCTGAGATATAGAATTTCTAATCACAATAAATTAAAAACAAAATTTTACCACTTAGAGAAAGCTCCTTTTTTTGCAAAACAAGTGAAAATTGTGAGACTTTTTACTGTGTAAAAACACTTTCTTGACATACTGTATATAATTTAATGCTTAAACAGAACATTTCTTTCCACTTAGTGGAGTTACATAGGCCCAATTGGTGCGAACGGCTCCGAATCAATATTTCACGGTCATTAGCAATACAGATGCGATATTTTCCTCTATCCGCACTCTACGTGTGCTTGTTGGTGGTTAAATGTCCAATAATGTAAATTTGGTGCGAAATTTAGTCACAATATTCCGAATAGCCGCCTCAGAAGGTCGCCCAAACTAACCATAAAATGGCAAGTGCGCGATGCTCTTTCTTTGTAAGTCGATTAATGATTAAATTATAGACCAAAATGAACATGTGTGACAGTAACATGTGACACGAAAACAGCGGCGCTGCCAAAAACAGTGTTGCCAAAAAAAAGTTGCTAAAGAATCACACTTTATATGCTTTCATCGATCATCCGTGACGTGAGCCGAACCAAGGTTCGAAACAAAACCTTCACTCTAAAACCTCAAGTTTTTTAATTCTAGTTCAATCCCGCGAACCGGAGCTCCGGATAAAATATTTAGGTTTGCAGTCCTGCAAAATTTAAAGCTCATTGATTAAACATTGTCTGAGAATTTCAACCAACTCAAACCGATTTGCAAATGGTTTTAAACCAGAAAAATATATATCGCTAGATTTCATGCCTATATATTTCATGATTTCAGTTTATATAGAAGAGATATAAAACATATAACTTTATTTGACATAGAATCTATAAGATTTTCAAAAGTTACATTGCCTATTAACTCCCTTCCTGCAACCAAAGCGTCCTTTAATTGGTAAATGGAGTCAAACCGCCATACAGCTCTGTAAATCTTGGCTGAAAGGATTTCCCATAGGTCCTGAATTGTGTTTAAGTTAGGACTGGTATATTTTTTTTTTGAAGAAAAAAAGTCTGTGGCGCATGAAGTGTGAGCTGGAGCGTTTTCCTGATCTGTCTTCGTGAAGGTCACCGGCAAACTCTGTCAAATAACTGTCCAGCAACCGAATATAGATTTCAATAAAACAGAAGCAAGACTTTCTTGCATATCTGAAACACGACCAACACATCAGTGATCCACCGAAGTGGTTCCTCGAATGGCGAGTTTCTCTTAGTTGGCTTAGGTCACGCCAATACTTATGACAGCCATCAGGACCATCTAGATCAGCGATGTTCAAGAAGAGAAAGGCCAAAAAGTGAGAGTGTATTGCTGTGCGATATCAAAGCGACACAGCCCAGCTTTGAACTGCCCTGCTCTACGTTAGGGCATCGAATGCAAGCAAAGAGAGCGCTACTTACGCTTATATGCCCGACTGGGGGCTATGGAGGAACATCGCTGATCTAGATTGAATTTTTTTTTCATCCGAAAAAATAACATTGCGGTCCAAAATGTATGCAAAATGTCTGCAAGTGCGTCACGAATATTAAGGTGGCGTGGTAGTAGCTTCGGTACTGGCACTCGAGAACTATATTTATTGTGCTTATTTTCTATCTAAAGTTTTTGAAACCATCTCCTACTGACATCTAGCTCCGAATGACGTATAATGTCGTCACAAGTCATCTTTTTGTTTACAGCGAGATGCTTAATTTAGCGCTTTCATGTGTCGTCGTTCTTGCTTGGTCTGTTAGTGCATTCGATTCTTTTTTAAAATTAGCAATTCTGTAATTTCGGTGTCGAGATACCCTAGAAGCTTTTTCTAAGATGGTGACAAATGCGTTCCGCGAGGCATTCTTAGGAAATCCTGAAATTTTTCTAATTTGCTTTCTGCAACAAATTTTAATTCACTTTGTTATTTGTTTTTATAAGCTTATTTAAAAAAAACATCCACTTTTTGTCATTGTAGCTGACTGTACAAAGAAGAATTTTGTTTAAGCAATCTTCAAATAGATTACAAAAACACTTTTCTTTTATGAGAAAACACTGCCAAACACTCTTTCAATATAGTCATACCTTTACTTTCATCCATTTGGCAGAAAGCTTTTTCTTGACTAAATATTAATAGTATCAGCCATGCTCTCATTTTCGCATTCGCAAAAGTTATGCGATTTAGAGAGCAGATTTGGTCGAAAAACCGGTTTCTCTAGTCAATTGTTAGTTTTCTCATGCGTTTTTACTCTTCGATTTGGTATTACTTTGTCAACCGTACATATAAAAAATGTTTCTTTTTAAGTTTTTGGATTTGTTGAGCTTAAAGCTAATTTTGAAATATTTGGTCTAAGACCATTTTTCTAATCATAAATGCTATGTATGTAAGCCCCTTATGGGCCGATTTATGACAAGCTTTATAGGCCTGTTGGCTCACGCTGAGAAACATCTAACATCTTGAAGCTAAATGTTTCAGTACCTCATTAAATTTAGAAATGACTGTGAAACAAGTCATGCATTTAGGCCATAAAGCCTTAAGAGGTGGTATATCCAAAAATTAAGGACTCTTTGGTAAATCTTCCTCAAGATTAATTTTTTTGGTTATAGGTGCAAACTTTTGGGTCTACTGCGCGATTTCTGCTTTCGGCTCACCTAGTCTAGAGAATTGTTTTTTCCCTTAAGCAGCCTTCAACTTCATCAAGTAAACCTGCAAAATATATTCAACCTATTCCCCCATTCTTAAAGCTCGGCTTTTTTTATTTTCTAATTTTTTGTGTGGGCTTAAAATGATTCAATATTACCTTGTATATAAAGGGCATCTATTGCCTTCCATCATTTAATTTGTTCCTTTCGCTTACAGTTTTGCATGCCAGTGTGTGTGTTGTGGCGTGCTCTGGCTGCCCCAACTAAATAATGTGGAACATGATGTGCGACGTGATGCCCACAATTTCGGAAGATAGCATATCGCAGCGTTCCTCGCAGTTCAGCGGCGAAGATGCTAACTTTGAGCAGCTTATGGTCTCCATGCTCGATGAGCGGGACAAGCTTATGGATAGCTTGCGAGAGGCTCAAGAGCGTTTGGGGGAGACGGAAGTTAAGCTGCATGATGTGGAGAAAGAACGCGACAGTTTGCAGCGACAGATCAATGCAAATTTGCCCCAGGTAAGTTAAGACGGGGAACATAAAGAAGGTTTCTTAATAAAGCAGAGCAGAGAGAAATTCATGATTAGAGGATTGCTTCACTGTATTTTGTAGTTGTTTCATTAAGAATTTACCCTTGTCTTTTCCAGGAATTTGCCACCTTGACCAAAGAGCTTACCCAGGCGCGTGAGACCTTGCTGGAGCGTGATGAGGAAATTGGCGAGCTTAAGGCGGAACGTAATAACACTAGGGTAAGGGAATTTTATTAATTAATTTGAAATCAAAGCTCACTGATTGATCAATTTGAAGTGATTAGAGGTTGTTTAAATCAATATGAATTGTGATGTGATGATCGCTGAGATCTCCAGATTTAGATCTTGTTAAAAGCGATATAGTTTCGCCACGGAATTAACCTGCATAAATCGACCTGTTTATAAATTTTTATACCCTTGCAGAGGGTATTATAAAATTGTGCGGATGTTTGTAACTCGTTGAAGGAAGCATCTCCGACCACATAAAGTATATATATTCTTGATCAGCATGACGAGCTGAGTTCATGTAGCCTTGTCCGTCTGACCGTCCGTCCGTCTGTCTGTTTCTATGCTATCTCCTCCGTCAGTTTTATAGCTATCCCCACCAAACTTTGCACGAAGTCTTTTGGTACAAATACGCTGCACATTTTTCGGAACCGGCCGGATCGGATGACTATTGCATATAGCTGCCATAGGAACGATCGGTCGAAAAACTAGTCTTAGTGAGAAAAACTTTTTTGTTTTTAATGAAAACGTGCTTATCATTGGCATACACTTATTTTATATACTTTAACACAATTCTAGAAAGTTTGGTCGAAATCGAATAACTGTAGCATATAGCTGCCATAGGAACGATCTGTCGAAAAACTAGTTCTAGTGAGAAAAACTTTTTTGTTTTTAATGAAAACGTCCTTATCATTGGCATACACTTATTTTATATACTTTAACACAATTCTACAAAGTTTGGTCGAAATCGGATGACTATAGCATATAGCTCCCTTAGGAACGATCGGTCGAAAAACTAGTTCGAGTGTGGAAACCTGTTTTGTTTTTAATGAAAACGTCCTTTTTATTGGCATAGACTTATTTTATATACTTTGGACACATTTCTACATAGTTTTATCAAAATCGGATGACTATAGCATATAACTGCAGTATGAATGATCGGTCGAAAAAGAAGTTCTAGTGAGAAAAACTTTTTGTTTTAAATGGGATCGCCTCGAAATTGAACAATGAACAGTGTATAATGCTTTTCCATGATTTCGCCAAGTTTAATCGAAATCAGACATCTATATAGTATAGATCCCATAGAAAAGTAATGTCCAAAAAGTAGTCTTAGAAAAACTTCTTTGTTTTCAATGGAAGCTGCAAGGGTATACAAAACTTCGGCCGAGCCGAAGTTAACTTTCCCCTATTTTTTTCTTTAAAATAGACGATACATGATAAAGAGTATTCCACAAAATCCCATGTCACGAGATGATCATTTGTTATCAGTGTGTCGCAAATCAGGAAAGCAAGTGCTTCGAAAGTTTAGCACATATCTCAAATATTATCGGGCGTCGAACCGGGAAAGGAACCAATTCTTTATTTCCAACCTAAAATCCTTATTTAAAGTTTAAAGCATAGAGAGTTGGTTATTTTCTATCGACATAATTAATAAGTTCCTTAACTTAATGCGAGCACACAAGCTAAAAGGCTCAGAGAAGCTCGGCTTGGCCCTTTGGGGCTATAAAGGCAATTATTATTTAGTTCTTAAAGCACATCGGGCGGCAGTAAAACAAGTGATCGATATTTGAGCGATACACTTGGAACCATCGATGAAACAAAGAAGTTTTGGCCTTAGAAATATAACAAGATTTCGATTGTATCGATAGGCGGCAGGGAAAATCTTGAAAAGTTCTTACAGTTGTTCAACTGTTTCTGAAACCCAACACATCTTTCTCTCCATTCAGCTTCTCCTCGAACATCTGGAGTGTTTGGTTTCGCGTCATGAGCGTTCCCTACGTATGACAGTGGTCAAAAGACAGGCTGCAGCTCAAAGTGGTGTCTCCAGTGAGGTCGAAGTTCTGAAGGCTCTCAAATCTTTATTCGAGCATCACAAAGCTCTGGACGAAAAAGTGCGTGAACGTTTGCGTTTGTCCATTGAGAAGAACAATGTGCTGGAAGAAGAGCTAAATACCACCAAAGAGGAGCTGACGCAATACAAGACGGGTGCACTGGGCAGTGGAACGGGTACAGGGAGTGGCCCAGTAAGTGGTGGTGGCTTGGGTAATGAGAATGGACTCAAAGAGAAGGTACGCACCTCGATTATGCAATCAAGCATGTTAAAACTAGTTACATTTTTTTTTTCAATTTCAGCTGGCCGGTGGACCGGGCATGGGTGGGGTTAATGGCGAGGCAAATGAGCTAAATGATTATGCGGCCAAAACACATGAGCTACAAACTATCATTGAGAAACAGGTGAGGAGCAGACGAAACAGAGGAATTAACATCTGCTGACCATATGTTGAATTCCCCCCAATTACATTTTCAGACCTCCGAACTCTCCCAATGGCAGCGTCGCGTCTCTGATTTAAATAACAAAATCAGTGAACTGGAAGAGAATATGTCACGTGTGCAAAAAGATCATTGTAAGGCCCAAGATCAATGCTCTAAACTGCAACGTGATCTACGTGAAAATGTGGCGCAAAAGGAGGATCAGGTGGGTTTACAATGCTCTAAACAATATGATGCGATTTTAACCTACTCCCTTTGATTTCTAGGAGGAGCGCATTACTACACTGGAAAAGCGTTATTTGAATGCTCAACGCGAATCCACTTCTTTGCATGATTTAAATGAGAAATTGGAACAGGAATTGCGACATAAAGAGGCGCAATTAAAGGTGAGTTTAATTTGAAGCAATTTTTTTTGGGCTATGGCTAAAATGGTAACACAAGGCATGGGGCAAAAGGGCTTAAAAATAACTCATTTAATTACTTTTTAAACTCATTTGGTTATGCATACAATTTGATATCGTTGCGTAAAATGTGTTGAACCAGATGCTGTGCAAATGATACTTTTTAAAAATAGTCAGAACATGTGTAAAAATATGTGTGTCTGTATGTTTCCACAGTCTCTTGATCATATTTGGCTTGTCATATGTTTTATGAGTTGTACGTGACCAGTTTTAGTTTTCTTTTTATCACCTTGAACAATTAAAATAGTTGATGGATTTTTATCTGTCATGTTTATATACAAACCGATCTTTCGAAAAAATCTTTTTCCCTGCGTCTTGAAACTTATACGGGTAAATTTATTGAAATTGGAACCTTATTCGAATCGAGAAAGAGTTATCTATCGCTGAGCTTGTGCGAGGTAAAGCTTCACTTTCAAGAGTCTTGTAACAAGACATCGAAATGCTCGTTTTTTAACGGAACCCCGAAGACAAAAAATTTATCAAATCTTTTTTAAAGTTGTTTTCGATTCCATTTCAAACAATTTTGAATGAAACTTAAGAAAATGTTGAGAATTGTTGACCATACGAACTTGCTTTTTAGGGTTTTTCAACATTGTTGGACCGAATTATCATCTTTCCTTACTGTTTTCCTTCAAGATTCTGAGACTCTTGTCTTAATTTACTAAAATGAGAAAGGAAAAAGACTTTGATCATATAAATTAAAGATCCAGCTAAGTGCTGATACATTTTATACACTTTTCGATGAAACATCTTTCACTTAAATTCACTGTATAGACCGCCTGCTACATGAGTCGCTAGATCTGGGATTTACCTCAGCCATGAACACGTTAACACATCTATTAAATCTATTTTAGCAAACGCTGTGTTTGTGAAGAACAGCGTGTGTCTTAATCATTGTGTTAGTTCAATGGGAAGGCTTGATGGAGTGACACAGCCCCAAAGGGCCACAGCTGAGCTCCTCTCAATCTCTTGACTTGTGCGCTTCTAATTTTCGTACAAGAGAATTGGACCTACAGTTTAACGCCGAATCCGAACGGCAGTTTGAGAAGCTTTTGCATGGCTAATTACTACAAAGCTTGAGACCCGTCGAATGCTGTATTTTAAGGCTTCAAGGGTTAATGGCTTATCGACATACACTTTTGACCTCAATTAACCCCACAAGAAGCCATTTTTTAAAATTAGGCGACCGATAAACAATGTACGTGATAAAGCGATCGTTGCTCGGGCTATGTGCGCTGTGGCGCCGACCTGTTAAAACCAATAGTTGTCCATGTCGTTAGCAGTCATAATTGGCATGACAAAATCGTTTTTTATGGCCCTTTAATGGATTTCCATTGACGGTTACGGCTTCAAATTCAATGCTTCAGTGCTTCAAATTCAATGATCTTTTTGAATATGTTTGGAAAATATCCTATTGTTATAAAAATAAACAAAAACCATAATGAAAATGTCATTAACAGCAATAAAACTGCCATTAAACAGGCTTTTGCAATGCTACCCAAATTATATTTGACCAACCTGAATCGTCTCAAAATTAAATTGATTAAATTAAAGACTCTTGTTTCCCAAAAGTGTTTATTTCTCTTTAATCTTGAGTAACATTTTCATTAACGGCGTTTATTACCTTTACTGGAATATTTTGTACAATTTTTTCATCAACACCTAAAAAGTAAGAAAATTTTCAAATATCTTATGGACTCTTAACTTCTGTATTCTATCGCGTTCCGTGTTGCCATTAAATGGAGTAATCCTCTGGCTGATGTATTTCCAGAGCATATTAAAAAAAACGTATTTTTTGGTCCCAAAACTAATTCTAGTGAGAAAAACTTTTTTGTTTTCAGTGATAGCGACGCCAAACTTGGGATTTATTAATTATTTCTACTTCCACATAATTATACATCCCATATAAAAAAATTGAGGAATTAGTATGGAGGGGGAAGTTTTTGTCCGATGTTGCCTATTTAGTCCCGATTTCTCAATGTCCGGTTAATCAGCTTGACCAACAGGTTAGCCTTATTTGAGTGTCTCATACATAACCGGAGGAAAAAGCTTAACCGCAGCTTAAGCACTGGTTGACCACGAGCTCAGTCCCGATGGTATTATTAATATTTTTATCGATATACAAAGAGCTGGCTACAAAATGTTTATAAAAACCGAACTTTTCAACTCCACGGCTTAAAAATGGAATTCGATTAAATAATTATGCATTATAATGCAAGAGAGTACAGGGAGCTATTAAACTCTACATGGGTCCGGTTAACTGTTTTCCTAGGATTGTTACAGATCAGCTGTGGTCAAAGAGCTAACTTTTGGTGGGGCTTCGTTCTTATGCATGTGGCAGCTTACTTATCATTGCGGGTGACTTCTGTGGAGTCAGCGTTCCTTTGATAAGCCGTGCAGGTATTGCTATTGCTTTTGATCAGAGCTCGTAAATAACAATTGAACATTTTTGCCTTTGCGGTCTGCTCAATAACAAAACCGAAAAAATCCATGCACGCTTGCTCTCGCTCTGAGCAGAACACTTCGTTTGTCCTTGTTTTTGTTTTCAGTTGACTGTTCTCAGTTGAGCGTTGCTTGTTTTGCTCTCTCAATGACAATTTATAGACAGCGATCCGACTGAGCGCTCGCACATTAAGTGTCAGTAGATGAGCAAAAAGCCGAACGACTCACCTAAAAGGGTCTTTTTTTCTTTTATTTGTTTTGTGTGTGTGTGTGGCTTGTGTGAGTCGCAAGCCCAAACAGACACCTCACTCACACATACACACACACACAAACGCAAATGACTTTTATCTTCTTCGCTCCCGACGATTTGCTCGGTGAATGAGCAGAGCAAAATGTAAACAAATCCATTGGTTGTTTGTTGAGCACTGAGCGATTCGTTCATGAGCCGATGTGAACGGTTCATCTCTGACTTTTTGTTCAAAGGGTCCGTAAATAACTGTTATTTTTTGACAACGAAAAACGGTCAATTGTTATTTGCTAGCTCTGCTTTTGATTCATCAATCAATTCATCTACCATCAATATCTAATTGTTGACAGGTCGTGTGATTGGGTGAAAATGTGCGGAAACCGCTTAACCGCTGATCTCTTGGCTAACCGGTACCTTTGAGAAATCGGGACTTAGAACTTCTGAATAGGAAATAAAGCTTTCATTTTAAATTTCAAGGTGATACTTCTTAAGCTACTGCAGTAGTTGAATGAAACCCCCTAGATTGACGAAATCGTACACTGTGCAACGTATTCTTCTAAGAAGAACGGTCTACTGATTCTCTCCGCACATATTCCGGCCCCAAATGTCGCCCCATTGGTCGGGGAAAAGTTGTTCATTAATCAACAGACGGGTTTCATTGGCGACACCGACAATATTGTTAAATCATGGCAATATTCAATGAACACTGAGCCTTATCCCTTATTCGCTTGCACCAAAGCTCGTTTTTTTTTTGGGCTATAATTTTTGCAATGTGTTTTGAGAAAACGAGCTAAGGTTAGTGTATACCTTCAGGTGCCATTAAGAGTTTACCAAAAATTAAATTACACAAAAACTAAAAGTGACATTACCAAGCGGTTTTCTTTATTCGATAAGTAATCGGATAAATTAAACTTAGAAACTGCGGTTGTTGTTGTATTCCGGTGAGAACGGATTATGCGAAATTAAAAATGAAAACGAGTTTTTGTTATGAACTGATATGGTTATGATGTCTTCTAGAATATTTGGGATCGATCAATACACAGCGGAGTTATGGGGTTTCAAAGTCAAAATTTCGAATACCGAATACCTTTTTTACCCCTCTCATTGGTTATAAAACTCCGTTATTTATTGACCGATCCAAAATATCCTAAAAGACACCATAATGGTGGGAATAGGGCAATAAAGAAAAATAAATTTAAAAATCGGTCGACAGTTACTCTTCTTATCGTGTGAAACGTTTTTGAAAAAGTGGTTTTGAGATATTCGAGCTAAAAGTTTCGACGACTGTTTTCGATCAAATAAAACTTATTTTCAATGGATTTCAAACATGGATTTGATGCATTAAGGTGTTAGATTTCACCGAGAAAAAAATTATAAAAATCGGTATAGTAGTTCCTGAGAAATTTGGGTCAAAGACGTGGTAAAAAAGTAATATTGTAAGAGAATGAACAAGTTTGATTTTGCAAATTGGTCATATTTTTAGATAAAAAACTAATGCTTATTACTTTTTCGTGTTTTTGAATGCTTTTTTTTCGGAAACAACAGTTGATTTGCAAAAAAAAAATGGAAAAATTTTTTTTTTTAAATAAACTGCACAAAAAATTCTCAAAAAAAAAACAAATTTTTTTGAATTGAAATTTTCGTTTGTTTTTAACATCATAACAAGCCAAAAAAAAATTCGAAAAAAATTTTTGCTGAATGTATACACTACCCTTAAAGAAGCTTCAAAAAGAAACAAATTAAAATCAAATGAAATCAATTTGTAGTTGAAGATTTATGTTTCATGTTATAACTTGAAGTTATAATAACGCAGCACTGTAAATTTATTAAGTTGTTTGTTCCTTAAAACAGCAATTGGCAGTGATAGGCCCGATTCTAAGTGAAGTCTAAGGTATTCGTTGACTTTCTTGAATTGTGTATAAAACAAAAATACGAGCTTCTTTTACACCTCTTCCCTATGTTTTTATCAGCCACGTAAACTGGCAACATGCAGATCTGCTAGTCTTAAACAATAGTTAAATAGGCACATACCTAACACATTTCTTGGAATTGAAATTAATTCATTACTCATTGAATACCTAATTGAGGCTTGATTGAAGTAACTTTGCCCCATTTGCCATTGATTTACCATCCTACGATATTGCTCATTAAAATATTCCCCACTTCAAGCGTGACTAATAAATGCATTTCCCCACAAATTAATCAAATCCCACCTCGTTGTTGCTAAAAAATATCAAAAATCCAAACACAACCCCTCAACATCTAAACAACCCAGCTGCACGAAGAGAAAATCGGCGCCATTGAAGAGAAATTGGAACTCTCCGAACAAAAATTGGCCCAACATGCCAAACTTCAGCCGGACATGGAAGAGCAATTGAAGGCGCGCATGGAGGCGTTGACTAAGGTAGGAAATAAGGTATGCACTCGAGATCAAACCAATATGCGCGCCTGGCCAGGTTTCATATATACGAAAAGTATTTTATTAAATATTTTAATTACTTTCCCCTATTTTTGGTTAACAAGAAACACTTCTCTCTCTCTCTGTCTTGCACTCCAAAAGAATCACATAATCAGACCAAAACCCACTCACTTTTTAGCTTTCATTACTAAACAATATTGCGAATCAAAGAATATTTTTAATCAAAATGATTTTCCATGTTTCACAAACTAAAAAGGCCCAAGAAAGACATGGCTCAGCCGAAGATCGCATACGAGGGTTGGAGAATAATCTAGATGAGAAGACCGCCGAGGTTGTAAGACTGAATCAGCGTCTGAAAATGAATGAGGAGCATAATTTGCGTTTATCCTCGACGGTGGATAAATTACTCTCTGAGTCCAATGAGCGTTTGCAGGTACATCTTAAGGAGCGCATGCACGCGCTGGATGAGAAGAATGCTTTAACCCAAGAGCTGGAAAAGGCGCGCAAAGTGGCCGAAGAGCTGCACCATGAGAAGAGTGAAATTATGAAGGAACTCTCCAAGACACGACTGGAAATCGAGAATTTCAAGCGTCAACTGTTGCAGCAAGAGATTGCCTACAACATACAGCAAACGGAGGCCTTGACGCGCAGTCTGTCGCCTAGCGGTGTGGTGGATCAGAGTGGTCCGTTTACGAGGAGTGCCTCACATGCCAGCTTCGAGACACATTCCCTGAGGAGGCAAAATAAATCTCGTTTATCGGAAGAGAATGCTTTGGCCCGTTCCATGGCCGAGCAGGAATGGGAGAAATTGCAGCAAGCGGCTCATGCCCAACAGCAGGCATATGAGCTGGTGGCCAGCGCAGCCGATTGTGATGACAGTGATGCCCTCTATGCGGCCGCAACAGCGGATATGATGTCACCCTCTGGTCATACAGATGCCCAGACCTTGGCCATGATGTTGCAAGAGCAATTGGATGCCATTAATAATGAGATACGATTGATTCAGGAAGAGAAACAATCCACGGAGGCGAGAGCTGAGGAACTGGAATCAAGGGTAGGCAGTTTAGAGCATGTGAATCTCCTGGCTCGAGGGCGTTCAATGGATCGGCAGAGTCCGCCCATGAGTGGGAGAAGTACACCAAACAGTCCACAAAGGGATTTCATGCAGAAATATCATACGGTAAAGTAAATCCGGACATTTCCCCTACAACCTACAACTATTTATTTTTTTGACAGCTTAACTTGCCCGTGCTCTCTAGTGATGCCTCACGCGAGGAACTCCATGGTGGCATGTCTACAACTGGCGATTCCAGTTCTGGTGGTGCCGCCTCACCCTTAACCGCCCGTTCTATGCGTCTGGAACGTGTAGCCCAAGCTTTGGCACACAGTCAAGAGGAACTGCGTCGTCGCTCCATAGGATTGGGACCCAATAATCCAGGACCACCCAATCACAATAACTCCCACATGCCACTCAGCAGTCATAGCTATGGTCTGTCACCACTGAGCTCACGCTATGGTAGTCAGGAGTCACTGCGTCACTATAATACCATGGGATCGATGTCCATGCTGCCGACACCTACCTCCGGAGTGTCCAGGGAAGCTGCAGCGGCGGCAGTGCAAAAGAAAAAGGGCATCAAATCCTCGTTAGGACGCTTCTTTAGTAAAAAGGAGAAGGTCAAAGGTGTCAAAGATACTCTACCCGATGGTTCTCCAAGTATGATGTCCATAGGCAATCTATCGATTGGTCTAAGTGAGGTGGACTCGCAATATGATGCCATGAGCGTAACGGGTGGCATGATGCCGAGGATAGCCAGTGCTCAGGGATCAAAAATAAGCAGCGTCGACTATGGCCGGCAAAAGAAGTGAGCAAAAGGGTGTTTAGGTATGGATATATGTTAACTTATTTTCATATACTTCTAGGGAGCATGACTATCGCAATGATTTGCTGGGTGAGGCCATGAAAGCGGGCACTCCGTTTGCTCTGTGGAATGGTCCCACCATAGTGGCTTGGTTAGAGCTTTGGGTGGGTATGCCTGCCTGGTATGTGGCTGCCTGTAGGGCAAATGTCAAATCGGGAGCCATTATGAGTGCGTTAAGCGATACGGAAATACAAAGAGAGATTGGTAAGTTATTGCAGTTGGATAGATTAATCTTTTTCCTCTAACTTTTCGTTTTTGACATTCAACAGGCATCAGTAATCCTCTGCATAGGCTCAAGTTACGTCTGGCCATACAGGAAATGGTTTCATTAACCTCACCCTCAGCACCGCAAACATCACGTACCACTTTGGCGTTTGGTAAGAACAAACCATAATTAAAACTCTATCAAGAACAACCTTAATACCATTCCTCTTCTCTTTCTTCCAGGCGACATGAATCATGAGTGGATAGGTAACTATTGGCTGCCAGGTTTGGGCTTGCCACAATATCGTACCACATTTATGGAGTGTCTGGTCGATGCACGAATGTTGGATCATTTGACCAAAAAGGATTTGCGTGGTCAGCTCAAAATGGTGGACAGTTTTCATCGTACCAGTTTACAGTATGGCATTTCAATGTTGAAACGGTTAAATTATGATCGCACCGAACTGGAGCATAGGCGTAAGATGAGCGAGAATGGATTATGTGATGTGCTGGTGTGGAGTAATGACCGTGTGATACGTTGGGTGGGGAGCATAGGACTTAAGGTGGGTGATTTGCGAGAGCTTAAAAAAAAGTTACTCATTTTGATTTCCCTCTAGGAATATGCCAATAACTTGCTCGAATCGGGTGTGCATGGCGCCCTGATGGCCCTAGATGAGGGTTTCGATGCTAATGCCATGGGCCTGGCCCTACAAATACCCACGCAAAATGCTCAGGTGAGCTATAGAAATACTCGGAATTTTTGAAAACATATTTCAATGTTAATTTTTTATACATTTTGCAGGCACGCCAAACACTTGATACAGAGTTTAATAATTTGCTACAAATTGCCACAGATCGCCGACCGGAAAATGAACAACGTAGTGCATCCTGATGCAGTTATAGTCCGCCCACAACATCGGTGGATGAGTAAAACAAAACAAAAGCAAACAAAACAAAAAATTTACCAAACCAATCAACACCAACAAGACCTACAAAAGACCAGGGGCAAACTTTTTCCTACAGAAAACAGACAACTAAGCCACAAAATTCTAACAAGAAAGACGCAACGCAAGAGACTCCCCACAGCATGATGCACGTCTAATCTATATATATCTTTATATATATATATATAATACACGCATAGTCATATAACCCATAACAAGACAATGTATACAAGACATAGCACATACTCTATATAGGACTTACATACAATTCGTAGTTTGCATGGGCGCCCTGTACAAGTTTTAGAAGCTAATCCAGAATTATTATAATTTTTTTTAATTGTATAATTTTTTTTAACAAAGTGACATACATATTTAAATTATATATATTGAATAGAGTAATTGTAGAGTTGGTATTTCTAGTTCGATAAATCTTAAATGGTTGAAGTTAATTAGTTCGTTTAGTTGAGTGAAAAGGAGGTTAAAATTCTAGGTAATTTTTCTAAATTGAAGGTTATTTCCAAATTGCATTTGTGCTTACGTAAATTGAAATCTCTGTGGTCATCATTTAACTGAGATAAATATACTAAAATAGTGAGCTTTCTCACAAGCAGTGTCTTAAGTTTTTAAAATTTGTATATATCTTACAAGTTGTACATTTTTAAGCAAAGTAAGGCTTCATTTAGACTGCTCGACAGTCTCGAGTCGACACATGAAACATGATAGTCTAGTGGGCCTACATGTTGGTTGTAAAATTCTTAGGCGAAACAAAATGAAATGCAGGCCTACTAGATTATCAGGTCTTGTGTGTCGAACAATGTTAAGACAGCCTTAGACTTAATACTATAAGAGCTGATATCTCATCTCCTAGCTGGTTTTTGTTTGATAAACTTGCAATATAACCTGTTATATGTTAGTTTATGCGACAGTTAGTGGCTTTGTACATATATAATGTAAAGTCGGACCTAAGAGTTTTAGAGAATACTCTAAAAAATGTAATTGTAAAAAATTGTTTGACTATTCAAATTCAAAACATGATTCTGTAGTCCAATTAATAAGTACTCTACCAAATTGAAAGCGGTCATGAGAATGCCCTGAAGTACAGTAAAAACATAGGTAATATCAGTTCAAATCAGATCCCTGCAGAATCATTTCGTTTCGGGTTTCTTAGATCCCTCTAACCCAACCATGAATCGAAACTTAACTTTCTAAACTCCCAAACATTAAATAAAATTAAAAAAAAAATCAACAATTAAGTAACTGCTACAAAACTGAGAAAAATATCCAAATATTAACTTGTTTCTTACCTTCCTACAAAAAAAACAAATAATAAATATTTTTTTTCATTCTTCCTTTTTTTTTGGTAAAATATCACGGTTCTAAGCCACTTATTTCAATTGTCTGCATTATTTTCTAGGAAGTTGCTACAATATTCTCAATATTCTTTCGTGCTTCTTCACCTCAATTCAATACTAGCCTGTAGAGCTTTTTCTTTTATATAGATGGCAAGGAGCAGGGTATTTGATGACAAGGATGTAATGTTTTCGAACTGCAATCCTAGAAAACATAGGACTTAATAAATTTCAAAGCTATTCAAATGCTTTCTTGGAATTCAATTTCGAAAGTGTGGGAATATAATTCCTAATAAAATATCACAAACTAAGACCGCGATTTAGTAAGCTTCAAAATTCATTTAATAAATTGAAATGGTGAACCGAATTAGTCCTTATTTCGTAGGGATTTGCATGCCTATTATAATGTGACCTGATAAAGTGTGGGCTGAAGATCATTTATCAGTGGTCACTTTAAAGTACTAATTAGTACTTTAGTTTTTTCTAGTAAATGTTTTCTAAATGGTGACTCAAAATGTTTACTGAAAATTACTCTGTATTGTTAGATTCAATGTCAATGTAATATAGGAAGTAAACATTATAAATCTGGTAGCCCTCATTTCATCGATGGTCACTTTTTGATCCTGACTTTTTAAACCTTTAACGCCACCTCAAAGGGAAACACCCTCTAGAAAAGTGGTTTTATACATTTTGTGTTCAACAGAGATACCGCATGTAGCTGTTAGTTAAGAAACCTTGATAATAGTTAATAAGCAACTGTACAAATGAGTAAGACGGGTTTTACCCGGTGAAGTAAATTTCATAAAGTTTTTCAAAAAGAACCTTTCCTGTAGAAACGAGATGTCACATGCCTTTATGCACCTACAAGCAAGTTTATTTTAAAAGTTTGCTTCACCGTGTAAAACCAGTCTATGTGATCAACTGAGTCACTAATTAACTGAGTAACTCAGGTCGAAATACAGTACTAATGAACATGTTCATTAAAGTGAGCAACTCAGAACTTTTAGGGAAAGTATGGGCAAAGAATTTTGTTTTGGTTAAACTCTAAATGATTAAAGTCTCTATAACTGTTGCATATTTCTTTCCAATTAAGTGAGTAGCTTTTCAATTCGCTTACAGTTCTTAGAAATAATAAAGAGATCTTGTGGCCAATTCCACTTAAATTCGGGTCTGGTCTGAACAAATTTGAATTTGATTAAATTCTAAATTTACTGTCTTAAATAATCTCATTGTCTTCCTATAAAGCTTACTTTGGGCCACCAATCTCCAGTAACTAATTTCATTAGAAAAGTGTACTTGGATGACTAAGACAAATTATTTCTTCTTGCTTAATTCCTATACCTTAAATAGACCCAATTGCAAACACATTTCCTACAATTTTGTCTCTCCTTTCAGTCAACTTAAAACGAACTTTAATAACCTCTCATTGGAGATATACCGGAAATAGTTTGATAACTCTAGTATGTAATTGGACTTGCAATAGACTAACAGTATTTTGTTTTAGCTGCAATAGATGAACAGAGAGAATGTGTGCTTTGAACCAAATTTGTAACCAAACTTGTTTGTTATATAATATTTATGGCATTTTGTACAGTTTTTTATATATATTTTAATTTTTTTATATTTTTTTTTTACATAGACAAACTAACAAACGCTTTACATATTGACATTATGAACTTTATGTTTTATATGGTTTTTTTATTTTCGTAGAAGTCAGTGGGCGTTCCAATTGAGTTTAACTGAACAACAAACATGCACAACAATCAGGCATACATATACGAAATATATATACATACATCTTTATATATATATAGACGCCTAGTTTAATATACAGCTCATTTATATATACAGTAAATATATATACATACATACATAAACATACATAATTAACATTATCAAACCTATGTGTAACTAACAAGAAAGTATTAAAAGAAATGAATTGATGAAGAAGTCGCAAGCGCCCATTAAACAACAAAAACAACAACTATTTACATATACAAAAAGAAAGAGAAAAGCTTTAAAGGCCAACCTAAACTCTACTTAGCCTTTTGCTTTAATCGTAACAAAAAAAAAAGATACAAAAAATTAGGCAAGCTAAATGAATTTACTTTCCCAAATATATTTGCAACACTTGTAATTGGCACTAAAACAAATTATGTAATATTCACAAAACAAAGCATATCCATTGTTTTTCAAAACAAAATCCGATTTATTTTTATGTTGTTAATTTAGTTTTTATCACAAAATTGCAAGCTAATTATTATTAAACTAACTCTTAATATATTTACAAGGTAGAGTTTTCTTTCTTTCTGTATGCCATTTATTCTTATGTACTTATAGCACACCAACTGCCTGTCTATAACATAGCCTAAGTTCTTTATTGGGGTACAGTTTAGGTTTCGTTTCTATGTTTTTATTATGCAACTTACGCTTGTCTCTAAGTTGAAAACAAAAAATCATCAGCAAACACACTATAAGCAAATACTAAACAAAATGGAAATACTTAATGAAATTATTTCAACTGTATTAGCAAAATTTAAAAACGAAACCACAACACAACAAAATCTAAACCCAAACAAACGTATATTTATGTATGTAACGTGTAGCATTAAAAATCAATTTATGATGTGTAACCTAAATTAACTAAATCACTTAGTTTGAGTAAAACAAAATAACTGATTTAAATTGTTAACTTTTGTTGAAAACTTCTTAAACCAACTTAACTAAAATTAAATTATAACTAAACACATATAAATATATATATATAAATTTATTATAATTATACACATATGTAAATATATTTATATAATATTGTAAAAGATAAATCATGGAAAAATTGGAATACAATACTAACAATTTAGTGAAGGTAAAAATTCCGTTTAGGAGTTTTTTATATGTACCATATATATTTGAAAACAAACAAGAAAAAAAAAACAAAAAAATAAACCCACAAATGAGGAAAATAAAACTATAAATTAAAATTTATTACAAAAAAAAGGTTTATTTAAGTAATGTTTTATTATTAATTAAGCTACAAAGAGGGTTTCAAAATTGCGAAGGTGACTGATAGCTTCCATCTTATTTACTTGGTAAATGGGTACTGGATATATGAGGTCCACTAAATACCCTGTTCCCCTGTATGACAAGAGCACTTAAGTCAGGAGTCGGCAATGTGAGCAGAAAAGTTTCCACCGTCTAATATTCATATACGTTATCAAAAATAAACTCGTATAACTCTCCATTAAATTTTGCAAACATAGCGGTTTGTTGAAACGTTGGATCTCATCTTCTATTTCGCCGTCTATTAAACCGTATTTCATAAATACTCATATGATGATTTTGAAATTTCGCGGTTTTTGGACCATCTTCCGCACATTTGTTTAACTGAGAAATCTTCTTAGGCAAGCGTCCAATTATTCCACAATGTTACATAGCAATCGGATGAACGGTATAAATTTGCGAATAAATAATGGATTGTCGATGTGTACTCAGACAAACGAGAATAACTTCGTCCAACGGAAACCAAATTCATTGGACCAACGTTAGTTCAACGGAGAACTAAATGTAATAAATCTTAACAAAAAATTGCTTAGAATAAAATAGTGAAATAAGTGGGGGTCAAAGTTGAAATTTTGGGAAAAAAGGAGAAAATGCCAAACCTGTAACCCGCATTTCTTAGCCATCAAGCTAAATCTGTCAAACCATTGATTATCATACTTTAGATTCCTCTCGTCGCTATCAGTATTTCCAAGGCTATAAACAATCAGACAGTCCATGCGCGAGTTATTTCAATTTAAATGTGTAAAAAGATGCAAAAAGTGGTTTTTGGCCTAAACTTCGGATCTTGGGGGTGTTAGGAAGAAACCGAGTATGAGAAAATGCTATGCTCGAACTGCCCGACAATATGTACTGGGCCCCTTGAAAAGATTGTTTAGATTTTTCTTTTTGTAACACTGCTTTTTATTTGTAGAAAAAAAATTATTTTTAATCCAATCTTGAATATTAAAATATTGCAAACAATACAATAGAACAAATTGCTAATTAGCTGCTTCGCATATGAAATTTGATTTTCTTAAACAATAATGATCATTCATTCTTTGATTGGGGAATGTGCGAAGCTCGACACAAAGTTGTTCGGGTCCAGCATGATTTGGTTCACCTTTGGTCCATTTTAAAAAGTTTGCTTTTTCACCTGTAGAAGCTGACATATATTCACCCTCCTTGAGTTGATCATGAATATCCAGCCAATACACTTTTTTTTTGGGTAATTTTTCGTATAAATCGTTATATTCCTTTTCGTTTTGTATACTAGCCAGATGACCTCCCATCTGTAGGCACTTGTGTAGAGCGCCCAGCCAAGTTAGTTGATTTTTTGTTTCTATATAATACCATTTGGAACCGATTTTCTGATAGTTTTCCAGATTCCTAGTTTGCCTGTTCTCGGCCAAATGCTTCTCCAGATTTTGCAGTCTAGCCTGAGTGTCGGCTAGATGAGAAGATAATGTTTTTTCCAATAATGTGAGAAGCTCCATCCCATCAAGCAAAAACTTCACTTTTAAATCCAACTCTTCCACTAATTCCGTTTGAGTATTTAAAGAATTCTGTCCGGACTCTGCTGCTCTAAATTATCACTCTTCGAGTCTGCATTTCCAGGCTGGTTGAAAAAAGAAATCAGCTTTAGAGTCGATTTTCAAAGTCCTGTACCCGTGATTTACTTACCATACTGTATGCAAAAGAGACTTGTATAATCATTGCACAGAATAAGATTGAAATTAAGTTGCGCATTTTTGTATATGATCAAAGCACTTCAATCCAAAATGAATTGTGTTCAAATCCAATGAAGCTTCTGTTTTTATACCATTTATGTATAATGCTTATGCACACATACATAAAAAAAGTAAAAAGTAAAATCGGCTTGTCAAGATGACAACAGCCCCAAGGGGCCAAAGCCGAGCCTCTCTCAATCTTTTGGCTTGTGCGTTTCTAATTTTAGCACAAGAGAAAGGGATCTACAGTTTAACGCCGAATCCGAACGGAAGTTTTTGAGTGGCTTTTCATGGCTAATTACTGCAATGCTGGCGCCAACAGCAAGAGGTGTGGCCGGGTGTAAAGTTTTATTCAAAGAAAAAAACTTTTCATTAGATGTTCCGAGGCGGGATCGAACCCACGACCTCATGCTACACAGAGTATATTAAGATTGTAAATAACAGCCTGAAGCATCTCCCACCATATAAAGTATATATATTCTTGATCAGCATCAACAGCCGAGACGGTATAGCCATGTCCGTCTGTTCATCCCTACGTCTGTCTTGTCTGTCTTTCCATATGAACAAACAGATATCAAAGATGGTAAGAGATAGAGGTTCGACATGTAAGGGACAAAAACTTATTCTACTTGCAGTCAGATCAGCAAAAGAACTCGAAGAAAAACTGCGACTGGTTGGGTGTGTGAGTGCTTGTGGCTCGACTACAAAAACAAAATCGACTATACAACCTTATCTGCATGTTTTGATGTTGCCTTCAGTTTCGCAAGAGCATAGGAGAGAAAGAGAAGAGAGACATATTCGAAGTTCTTGCTACTATTTGGATTGCGTCAGTCCTATGCGCATGCCATACGCCTTCGCGCAACCCAACAACAAATGCTGTTTTCACAAATGTACACATGTATGTCTGTAAATTTCCAAAGTAAGTGTATGTAAATAATAGAAGGTTTCTGTTGAAATTAATTTGTTCTTTTTTGGGATTTGACAAAGCATATTAAGCGTTCTTACGACGAAGTAATTCAAAATGATGAGAACAACAACAAGTCAAAGCGACAAGTCAATGTAATTTTATTCATGTACTTCGGATAACGGCAGAAATATGGTGAAAATGGTGAAGCTTCTTTGCATTGACCCTGCTTCTGACTAGAATGACGACAATGAGAATAGTGTCGATGAATTTAGAAAATTTAGTCATGGATAGCAAATGCATACACGATAACTTGGTCTTTCCTTCAAACTTTAGTGACTTTCCTCAAATTTTTAAGCTTGCAGAAAGCTGCTCTTACACCGCAGCTAGCAGTCAATGCAATCTTAATACAGTCAGAGCCCTTGTTAAAAAGCTGAGCAGACCATCAATCAGCAACCTTATGGCGGACAAGCAACTCAAGAAACCTCCGCATGATTGCCCCACGCGTTGGAGCTCAGCCTACAGGATGCGAAAACATTTGCTGGCAGAAGCCGTCTTCAACATTTACTCCACTTTTCCGGCCGCAGATCGCTAAATTGTAAGGATATTAGAAAAAACTGAGTTGGCCACAACTAATTTTCAGGCCGGAAATGTAGTTTTGGGTGATTTTTATTCCATTAGGATGCATAGCAAATTGGAAATCACTCGTTCAGGATATAGAAAAGCGAGATAAATCCCTTTTTTAGTAACGATTTAAATGTCAAACGACTAAAACTTATGTTGAATATTGGGCGTGTTCACCAGCATTAATCAATAACCAAAAATCGACTAATTTTGTTAGATTGTGCTGGTGAACGGGCGTGATGTGCAATCATGATTGCTAGTTTTCGTGATTGTGTTAGATGTAAATCCATCAAAGTATTTCTTTGTTAGATTGATTTGATTTGTGATTGTTATCGATAGCAAACAACTGACAGCAATAAAAAAGAATTAATTTTGTAGAAATTAAAACAAAATGTGCAAGGAATCGTCTTTGCTTTTTGCAGTTTGGAAGTTGGCAAAACGAGAGTCCCTCTCATCAGTAGGTAACCGTTTCGACATACCAAAAAGCCCTCAATGGAGTAGCCAATGTTCTTAATCTAGGTGCCCACACCCACGCACACCGCGTCCCAATCACAGCGTCCCATTTGAAGCTTTAAATACGTCTCACATGTCTGCCACACCACCGGCACCCGCTTGCCCAGGTCTGCCCTGAAGATGACTCGCTCCACCGAGGTGTGTATGACTTGTGCCTGCTCCGGTATGGCCTGCAGCACCTCCAGCATGATCCAGAGCTGCACATCTTCACTGACATTTGGTATAAGCTGCTGCTGGAACTTATTGATCACCTCAACGGCACACGGCCAATCCTGCTGCAGCATGTGCACTATATAAGCTCTCAGTGCAATGCATAGACGATGGCAGCATAATCTTGGGTCCTCCCGCAAACTGTACAATGGTCTCGAGTGTTCGTGCTCTGCATCTCATCCAAATCGGTTGGGAGACAGCTTTCCTCCGAGCCTATCATAGAGCTGCAAGAAGGCCCCCAAGTTGATTTCTCAAACCTGGCCGCATGAAACTCCTCGTTCTCCTCTTCGCTTACATGTAGCCAATCTGCGCAAACCAGAGACAACCAAGTCGCCACCGAAGAGGTCGAAATTTCGCCACATCGGCGTTTTTGACGACAGTCACATCCAATGTAATGGATTGTACTTGATGTTATTCATATTTTATTATTTATTTTATTTGCGGTCAAAAGTTCAAAACTTCCGCCAATAAAAAATATCGATAATTTGTTTGACTGTAAATTCTATCAAAAACCGTTCACCAGCAGTCAAACACTTTTATTGTGATTGTTGATTTATGTTAGATGATTGGTGTGTGCTGGTGAACACGCCCATTGTTTCTTTAATTACAAAAGAATAAAATAAGTTGGACTTATCCCACAATTTACTATTTACAATTTTCAAAAAATTTGAACTTATATCGGTAAGTACCGGTACGTACCGGTATACCAAAATAAAAAACTGGGTACCATATCGAAACCGAAAACCGAAATAAATTAAAAACCGAAATTGTATATATACACTTAATATACACCCTAGTGTATATGTATATAGTTTATAGCGTCGGAAATGTTTTATTCTGCCTGTCTTGCCTTACTTAAGTATCTTTGGAATTCCAACTTCTTGGAAAATTCAGTTGATTTTAATTTGTTATCAGTTTTGATTTCTCAGAATAATACAACGAAAACAAGAAAGCAAGTTGGTCAAGCCCGACTATAATATACTCAGTAACAGCTAAAAGCAGCGCTGCATCAGCGAACACTCTTTTGCTCATAACTCGACTGCCGTTCATCCGATCTTCATCAATCCTTTGGCGTATCGGTTAATAATCTTAATTACCAAATATGTCCAGAAGGAACGCGCCTTCTATCTATAAAATTGTGGGAGATATGACGTTTTTCCAAATTGCGGGGGCGGGAGGGGGCGTGGCAAAAAATTAAAACAAACTTGATCTGACTGCAAGTATAATAAGTTTTTGTCCCTTACATGTCGAACCATTATCTCTTACTATCTTTGATATCTGTTTGTTTATATGGAAAGACAGACAAGACAGACGTAGGGATGAACAGACGGACATGGCTATACCGTCTCGGCTGTTGATGCTGATCAAGAATATATATACTTTATAAGGTGGGAAATGCTTTAGGCTGTTATTTACAATCTTAATATACTCTGTGTACCTTTGGTTCAGAGTGTAACAATGATAAGTCTGTGCTTGGCGATAATCCACATATGTATGTATGTGTGCATAAGCATTATACATAAATGGTATAAAAACAGAAGCTTCATTGGACTTGAACACAATTCATTTTGGATTGAAGTACTTTGATCATATACAACAATGCGCAACTTAATTTCAATCTTATTCTGGGCAATGATTATACAAGTCTCTTTTGCATACAGTATGGTAAGTAAATCACGGGTACAGGACTTTGAAAATGGACTCTAAAGCGGATTTCTTTTTTCATCCAGCCTGGCAATGCAGACTCGAAGTGTGAAAATTTAGAGCAGCTTATTAACATATGGAAATCACAAAATAGTCCGGACAGACTTAATATCATTGAGAATTCTTTAAATACTCAAATGGAATTAGTGGAAGAGTTGGAGGTAAAAGTGAAGTTTTTGCTTGATGGGATGGAGCTTCACGCATTATTGGAAAAAAAATTATCTTCTCATCTAGCCGACACTCAGGCTAGACTGCAAAATCTGGAGAAGCATTTGGCCGAGAACAGTCAAACTAGGAATCTGGAAAACTATCAGAAAATCGGTTCCAAATGGTATTATATAGAAACAAAAAATCAACTAACTTGGCTGGGCGCTCTACACAAGTGCCTACAGATGGGAGGTCATCTGGCTAGTATACAAAATGAAAAGGAATATAATGATTTATACGAAAAATTACCCGAAAAAAATGGGTATTGGCTGGATATTCATGATCAACTCAAGGAGGGTGAATATATGTCAGCTTCTACAGGTGAAAAAGCAAACTTTTTAAAATGGACCAAAGGTGAACCAAATCATGCTGGACCCGGACAATTTTGTGTCGAGCTTCGCACATTCCCCAATGAAAGTATGAATGATCATTATTGTTTAAGAAAATCAAATTTCATATGCGAAGCAGCTAATTAGCAATTTGTTCTATTGTATTGTTTGCAATATTTTAATATTCAAGATTGGATTAAAAATAATTTTTTTTCTACAAATAAAAAGCAGTGTTACAAAAAGAAAAATCTAAACAATCTTTTCAAGGGACCCAGTACATATTGTCGGGCAGTTCGAGCATAGCATTTTCTCATACTCGGTTTCTTCCTAACACCCCCAAAATCCGGAGTTTAGGCCAAAAGCCACTTTTTGCATTTTTTTACACATTTAAATTGAAATAACTCGCGCATGGACTGTCTGATTGTTTATAGCCTTGGAAATTCTGATAGCGACGAGAGGAATCTAAAGTATGATAATCAATGGCTTGACAGATTTAGCTTGATGGCTAAGAAATACGGGTTACAGATTTGGCATTTGGACCGCTAACGGAAAAGAAGTGTCCTCTTCCTGAGACCCGGGAGTCGGTCAACAAGGATGTCAAAAACTTTTCTTTCCAAGAGGAAACTTTCCTTAAAAAATGTGTCCTTATTTTTTGGAGCATCCTGCTCCCAAAAAGATCCATAACGTGGCTGGCGTAGTTATAAAATAATTAATTACATTATCAGCCATGCTCCGGCATTCACTTAATTTTGCGATTTAAGTCAATTCGTACGATTTCAATTCAGAGCGCTCCGAAATTCGCCTGTTCTTGTTATCGATAATGTTCCATTACCAAATTGTTTTGCGTCACTTCACATAAAAAAAAACAGCTGATGTGCTCCTATCGATAGTCATATATCGATATATACCTCGGCCAAATCGCAAATTGTGGTTATTGTGAGCAGTTTAACCCCTTGTTCAATTTCGTGTGTCTCTATTAAAAAATTGTTTAAAATATACTCTTAATGCGAAATGAGTGGGAGACTCCGTAAGAATAATCTTAAAATGTTAAAGAACTAAATAAAAATAGTTCCGTGGGGTGTCTGTTTGTACATCAACCTATAATTTTCATTAACTTTTCTATTCACATTTACGATTTGGCGATCAAATCGCAAAGTTTTTGCGAAAGCGAAAATGGGAGCTTAGCAGTATAAAACAATAAAAACAACCCCCATCCCACAAGAGCTAAGGTCTTAAAGGTCTTAAACCACTGACCAATCGCAATTGCAATTGAGTTAGGCGCTGGGAATTGCAATAAGACTGTTGCTACATAAGTATTTTTTGGCACACTTAGGAGGAATCGACCAGTTTCTTCTTACATGTGTCCAAATGCTTCGAGGACGTCGTGGAATACTTTGCAGAAAATCTAAGATTTCTGCAGGCGTCCCTGCCAAATTCATAATCTGCATCATCACATCGTCATTTTGCTCCAACGCAGATAATAATATTGACAAATCGCTAGTATTCATTTTCCATTCGTTTTTAATAATTTCTTGCTGCTGTCAAACCAAAACCAAACTCAGCTGATTTCTTAACTATTCACGCATAACGCAACATTGCGCGTAATGTACACACCTATTCTGCGTTACTGCGGCGATAACGATTTCGATAGCAATCTCGCTGTAGTGTAAATGTTGCATTAATCCTGCCTGTGTGGCAGCTCCATCACACAGGGTTGCTTTTGAGGTGCACGTATAAACAGAGGTAAATTTTTTACCGCGGTAATGGAAATATGCTTACAGTACGTATAAACAGAATTTCAAAATTTTCCGACAGAACATGTGAATTTTGTCAAAAACAGAAAGTAAGCTTTGATTTCATTGCCCGCCCCTGCGTAGGCCGCTTGAAAAATGCGTAACTGTTTCTATAAAAATTTCGTTTCGCATTCGTTTTGTAATAGTTTCCTTTTTTTTTGGTCTCAAAATTTTTTTTTTGTTTCTATGCAAAGAAATGTTTCATAAATCAATCAAGATTTTTCGTTCGTAGATGCGATACTGTTAGAACCTGTTTGGCTTCTACTTCAAAATTTCTCGTTAGCTGCAGCGATTGGCAACGGACACTAGCGGCGACAACAGCAGATCGAGACGAGAGGATTGTATTAGACCACTCCCCCTTACGAAGTCAATACCGGCCAAACCAATTGAACCAGTATATTCCCTATAGCCATGAGCCAGGCCTCAACTAGTGTGAACCGCAATCGCTACTATAATCCCGTCTCGAAGATACAATCACTGATCCACAATTTGGATGCTGAGCTGGTACAGTTATGCAAGCAGTGTTCGGCGCCAAAGCCACTGTCCAGTTATAACTACAACACCACCAGTCCCGGCGGAAGTACCGGCATGGCCATCTCACCAGGTGGATCTCAACATCATTATCAGGAAAGCATTAACAGTCTGTTGGCCCGGGCGCGTTCCACTGGCTTGACTCCAGTGACTAACAGTACCTCGCGGAGTACTGGCCTGGCTCCCGATGCCCACAAGCGACAGCTGAGGAATGTGTACAGAACCCGAGTGATAGACGCCTATAGGAATAGGCGCATATTTACGGTATACGGAAATTATCACACCGTGAGGCGGGCTCTGATGCGGCGTGGCTGGTTGGAGAAATTGCCGGCGGCACGACATGCCAAATTGCAGAGTATGTCGGAGGATACGCTCCTGGAGCATGCGCGTCGTGGCAACGACTATGAAGCAGTTGTCATCTCCAAGATGATTAATCATTTTCCCGCCTTCTTCATTTGGCAAGGCAAGGGTCAGCGTGATCTGTGTGCCGAGGTCTTGCCGTTTAGGAACCGCGTGCGACGCAGCCAGTTCCTGGACTTCTCCACCAAAGTGGGTCTGGTGGGTTGTGCCGAACAGGAGCGTTGGTATCGCGAGGATGGTGTCTGTGGCATGAGTTATCCTCGGTTCTATCGCTTAGGCGGTAATAATCTTGAGGAGCGTTTGGCCTTCATAGAGGATTATCAACAGACTCAGGCCCGTTCGCTGTTGCGGTATGTCAAGGAGCACCGGCCTGCCGATGTGATTGATGTCGATAATGGTACAGTCTTGAGCACCACACTGGACTTTGCGCTGAGCAAGGTCAAGAAAATGATCCGACAAGCCGAACATTACTCGCTCGATGATGCTCGAATTAAACCACCCACTCCAGCCGAAATAGTAGAGAATCAAACGTTCATGGTACAGTCGGCGGATATGTTGAAGAATCATGCCAAATTCAAGATCAATGAGAAGGTGATGTCCGAGTATACCCGTTTGGCCACCCAGTACTTGGATCAGATAGAGGGCCTACGTCCAGACTATCGCTGGGATGGCTGTCGCAATTTGTGGATACTCAAGCCAGGCTATCAGTCGCGGGGCATTGGTATTGTAATACGCAGTTCACTTGACGATATACTGCAATGGACAACGAATAATCAGAACAAGAAGTACATTGTGCAGAAGTATATAGGTGAGTTGAGGGAGAAGATGACGAAAATATTTACTTTTCAGTTTTTATACCCGTGACTCGTAGAGTAAACAGGGTATACTAAAGTCGTGGAAATGTATGTAACAGGCAGAAGGAAGCATCTCCGACACCATAAAGTATATATATTATTGATCAGCATCAACAGCCGAGTCGATATAGCCATGTCCGTCTGTCCGCCTGTCTGTATGAACACTTAGATCTCGGAGACTAGAAGAGCTAGAGCCACCAAATTTTGTATGTAATTTACTACCCTTTAAAGCAGGGATACAAACTGGTTCCGAACCGAACCAATCTAAAACTTACCAAGCCGATAATCTGCACTCTTTCCAATAGGCTGAGCTGAACTGAAATGCGCAAAAGAAAACAGCTCGATTTTGTTCATTTCTTAGAGTTTGATAATGTTTAAGCGAAATGATTAAGTGGGATAGTGGGATTAGATTTACGTCAGGCAGCTTGTCTGAATCACCACAGGCAGAGCTTTTCACAACACTTTGATAGAACTAAATTTAACTCCAAAGACAAAGTGAACAAACGGGTTTGTATCGACTCGTAAAATCCCATGTAACTAGAACAGAAAATTTTCCTTTTGGGATTATTTGCCCCCTCAAAAGGTTGTCTTCAAAATATCCGTCTCGAAGGAGCTTGCAAGATCCTATTGCATTGTCGAAGATTTTCTCGGCTTATAATAACTACAATTAGCTATTTAGATATTTTCTGAGAGCTCAATTTCAAATAAAATTTTAAAAAGTGGAAGTTTTATCCTAAAAAGTTAGGAAATTCGGAAACAGGAACAGTCATGTTAATACAACAGCGGGTTGTATAGCTTTAAAAACATGTGTTATGAATTAAACTGGGGCTTAAGATGTCTGTAAACCACTAAACGAATCCAATCCGAGTTCCCGAGCATTTTACATCTCTGGTATAAAGAATATATATTCTTGAGTCTATGAAGCTATATCCGTCTGGGTTTTTCGTTGGAAAATCAAGGGTACAGGGTATTTGGGAGTCGGCAACGAAATGCTTTGACTAGTTTAGATGAAAGTGTAAACAGGAAATACATATATTTGAATTTAGTTAATAACACTAAGCAACAAGGTCTAGTTTATTGAAGTTTTGGAGGCGAATCTTGTGCTGAACCCGAATCTGCTTTAGGAAACAGTAAGGCCCGATTTTACATCTCTTAGATAGCTGCCATGTGACAGATGCCCTGAATTTACTCTGTACTCCGGCGAATTTCGTACCGCCTATCAATACATAACTGTAGTGAGTTAACTTAATAAAATGAGTACAAAATTTCAATAGTTTGAAAAGATGACTGCTTTGATAAAGCACTTAGGTTAATACTTTTCATTGAAGAACCTTGTGATATACAACATTTTTAGTTTTGTTATCAGGAGCAAAAATAAATAAAGCAAAGGATTTGCCGACACGTACAATTGACCATGAGAAAAACATGCATTTTCCAAATTCAGGCCACAAACATTTAAGGACTGGCCTTGTGATTTGTGAATCGTCATGGCGAATGCAAGGCGAATTAAAAATTCAATTCGTTTAAACCCAAAGGGCACATCGGCCGAGATCATCGGAGTCCTCGGAATGAGACCTTCTTCTTCTTTAAATATTCCTTTAATTATCGCCGCGTGAATCACATTGGTCATCAATTTTCTTAATTTCGTTCCATTGCATAGGTTTGGTTGGTTTAGATTTCGAAGCAAGACGACTTCCGAGCCAACCTTTAGTTGCATATTGTGCGGCACATCCAAAGCGTTTAAAAATTCTGTTGCATAGTTGGTGGCATCGTCCTAGTTTGTTACACAGTCGATAGATTTGAATGAATGCAGAGTACCAATGATCTGATTCTGGACTACAAATGAGCAATGGGAATAGTTTTTAGATGAGCTCGTCTTTCGATAAGACGAAATTGCAAAAATTCGGAGGAAATGAAATCAATTCGATTCACCGACCGAGACACGACCATTACCGATATTCAGCAATCGCTTGGAGAAATCTTGAGCGATGGATCGTTCTGCAATGCAACTCTCATGTTAGCTGACAGCTGATGTTTCTTCACATAGCTCCACAGATTGGATGATTTGAGGCAAGCAATTATTTGATCGGCTGAAGTCGATCTTTGAATGACTGGCAGTTTTTGGCGAAAATCGCCAGATAGTAAAATCATTGCGCCTCCAAAACATCTCGAGTCATTGCGCAGATCTTTTAATGTTCGGTGAATTGATTCCAATACGCGTTAGTGCGCCATTGTGCATTCGTCCCAAATGATGATTTTTGCCTATGCTATTATTTTGGCCATTGAAGAGTGTTTTGCAATTTTGCATGTCGGTTGTTAAATAGTTTAAAGGTATAACGGCAATTTTAACGCCCAATGAGCTGTAGGACATCCCTTTAACAATGTGGCCGCTGTTCCAGAAGAAGCAACTGCTACCGCAGTATCGGATCGCGCACGAACAGTGGCCAAAATGAATGACATGAGGAATGCCTTCCCAGTTTCACTGGGGGCATACAAGAAAAATAAGTCACCATTTCCATCATCAATTGCCTTTATTAATGTATCATAGACTTCCCTCTGTTGAGGGTTCAACAGGGGTACATTCGTTTGAACTGATTGGTGTAATTCATGTCGATCATATTCAAGTTCACGCTCCAATTCTCTATTAAAAGCATCATTCACTCCAAGATCTGGCGCTGGCATTCTTAAGCTGACCAACAAACTGTCGCACATGTCTTCTGTCATCCTTGTATTTGTTCCACAGGTCGCGTGGATTCGATGGGAAGCATGTCGAAATGATCATAGCAAATAATGTGCGTATCTGACTTGGAGATTCAGATATAATTGCTTCAGCGATTGTCGTGTCCCATTTATGTATTTATTAAGTTTGTGCATATATACGTAAAAGCCAGAAGGGAGCATCTCCGACCCTATAAAGTATATATATTCTTGATCAGCATCAACAGCCGTGTCGATTTAGCTGTGTCCGTCTATCTGCCTGTTTAGCATATTTTGTGATTTTTTGTGACCGCTCGGAATACACCTTCTATTTACCGATTTTTTTGACCATTTATTTAAATACGTTTTATGAGCGATTCTGTTAGGCGGGGCCGGTACAAATCCAACAAATCAAAAATCATGAAAATCCGTCCAGCCGTTCTTGAGTTATAAGTGGTGTAACTAACACCACTTTGTTTTATATATATAGATGTGAAAGATAGGGTTATCTAGAAGATGTGAAATCGGCCCTTAATCTATATTTTTAGTAGCTTAAGCTTAGTTTTCAGACTCTATACTATATACTTGTAGATGTCCGATTACGACCAAACTTAGTGGAATCTTGTGAAAGCTTAGCAAACTAATAAATTCGAAATTTGGAAGCGTTTCCATTAACAACAAAAAAGTTTTTCTCACAAAAACTAGTTTTTCGACCGTTCGTTCATACTGCAGCTATATGCTATAGTCATCCGACTTTGATAAAACTTTGTAGGAATGTGTTAAAGTATATATTATTATTTTAGCATGTGGTTTTAGTTGTTGCTTTAAACTTCGTAAATCGTTAGGTTTTCCCTTCCAATTTCTTTTTCTCAAAGAACTGTTCCAGATGTACAACCATCGGATGGCAATATTCCAGGGGCGCTAAAATAATGTGAAAATAAAACGATCTTTTGGAACCCTTTTCAGATAGCATGAAAAATCAATCCAAATTTATAGAAATTTTTATTTCAATCAAATTCTGTTATTATTTATTAAATCAGTATTAAATCAGTCACGTGATCGTTCACACGTGTAAGACATTTATGGCGAAAATACATAATAAATAAGAGCATATGTAAACGTATTATACTTCTGGCTAACTTTATATTAATAGAGCTTTGATTTATATTTATTTTTAAGTCACGCACGTGCAATCGCTGTAGACGGCAGCAAAGAATAAAACGCACTTGTTTCTTCTTATTCCATCGTTCCTCTTTATTTTACATTCTCTTCCTTAGCTTGCTTCGTTTGTCTTTGCATTCCGCATTGCTCTTCCCTTTAATAGCTGCCAAAAGACCAACCCAGAGAAGGGACGGTTTATATTGAGAAGATTTGTTGCCTTCCAAGCACATTAAGAAGGCGTTAAAAATCGTTCTTTCTTTTTGCTTACGCATGACAAAGGCACAACCCAGAGAAGGCACGATAGCATGCTAACGTGACTTTTTGCCTTCTAAGTGCATGAAAAAGAATGTAGTGACCATTTCATAAAGATTTTTTAACTTCTATCATACTAAAATAAATATGTAGTGACTTTTCCGCCTAAAAAGAAATATGAAAAAATGGCATTCTCTTGGGAACCACATGCTGCAAAGCCCAGTCGTATTTAGAAAAACAATCTGCGGCTGGCTCTAGAGCGCTCTCTCTCTGGCTTTTGAACAAAATTTCAAGAGAGCCTGGAGCCAGCTCTAGAGCAGTGTTCCCCAGTCATGCCCCGGGAGGCCGAACACACTCGAAAATTCACTACGAATGCTTGCCGAAGAAATGCATCAGTAAGTATTAGAGGAAGACAGAGAGCCTCTCTTCTTGGGGAACCCTGCTCTATAGCCAGCAAGAAAAACAGTGGGCAAAAAAATCGTATGGCGTTATTTATCTTAGAGATTATATTGGCTTTGCTGCAAGGGTATACAAAACTTCGGGCGAGCTGAAGATAACTTTTCCCTATTTTTCTAGGCTATTTTCCAAGCCAAATTTCTCTATGGCAGCTGTACTAAACAGTATTGTGGTATTCAAATTCCTTTTACTTCCTTAGCCTTAGCCTTATTAGCCTTATGAACATTAAGCTACATTATGAGAGCATAAGTTGCCAATTACTTTTCATTCCACCGACGAACAATTACAACTTTTTAAAGTGAACAACATTATCAGTTTGGGGTTTCGAGAATACGAATCAATTCCACTTTCAAAAGTTGTCAAGTTTCAGCGATCTAACTTTTAGATAAATAACAAAATGTAGCAAAATTCCTTTCTGCTTAGATTCCTGCCTGGCCTTATCTTTCATTCTTGTGGGCTTCTTTCCCACTTTTATTCGTTTATCTTATATTTTTACCCTAATTTAATGTCTAATATTCTTTTATTTCGGATTCCTTTTTAGTTTGTCTTTTTTATTATTTTGCTTATTTTTAATTTCTCATTTAGAACGTCCCCTGCTCGTCTATCGTACCAAATTCGACATACGCCAGTATATGCTGCTCACAATCGGTGAATCTAAGGTCACGATATGGACCTACCGCGACTGTTACTTGCGTTTCAGTTCGCAGGAATTCACCATGGATGATCTTAGGGAATCCATTCACTTGACCAACAATTCGGTGCAAAAACGCTACAAGAACAAACTAAGCCGCGATGCGCGTCTACCCAAGCACAATATGTGGTCGTTGGATCAATTCAAATGCCATTTACGTCATGTGGGTGCCCCTGATGATACCTGGTCCCGGATCTACAATGGATTTAAACAAAATCTAGTGGCTGTGGTAATGGCCAGTATGGATGAAACAGAACTGGTACAGAATGCCTTCGAGTTATACGGCTGTGACTTTATGCTGGATGAGCATTATAATCCCATATTAATTGAGATTAATTCAACACCCGATCTTTCGCCGTCCACCGAGGTAACGGCTAGAATTTGTCCTCTGGCTCTTAAAGATTGCATTCGTGTGGTGGTGGATTTGCCCAAAAATTCCGTGGCATCCACTGGACTCTTTGAGCGTGCCTTCGAGGTCAACTATAATATCAATAAGGGGGCGGACGTTAAGCAACCTTTAGAACTGAATGGAAAACAGATGACCATTTTTGAATCCCTACCAAAGTTGAAGACCAGCACACGTTCGCGTTTACTACGGAGAATAATCAATAATGTCAAAGCATCCACCAGTCGTAAGGGGGAAAAGGATAAAGAGGAGACAGACAAATTCTCTAAAGCGGCTGCCAGCAAAACTCAAAAGAAGAAGGTAAGTGCGTGAATATACCAAGAGATTTAGTCAAAGATACTCACTCCTCTCAAAAGAAAGCTTCAGCAAGCGGGTCTAACTCGAAATCAAGTTCGAGTACTCCCTCGGCTCAGGGATCCGTTCATAATGTAGGCATCAAGACGATTCTAAATTCAGCCACACGTGAGAATCTGGCACTTCAGTACACAGCCCCCAAATAAGTATGTACCAAGTAAATTTATAATGCTTTCCACCCGACTAAACTGTAATTGCAGTGCAGAAATGGAACCAGTCGTAATTGTTTTCTCAATTTATTGAACAGCTAATTAATTTCCACATATTCTAAACAGGATGCAGAGTAGAATCGTTAACAATTTATTAACAACAAAAAATATACAGAGTTACTTATACATATGTTTACATGTGGTTTGCTGTTTTATAATTTGTGTTGGGGGGGACATCATAGTGAGTATTAATAATCACTAGCTAACAGAGAATTTACACTAGAGAACACATTTAAGGGGAAGTCATTGGAAATGAAATATTGTTCACTTTACGGCATGATTGGTTCAAAATTTATTAAGGGCATCAAAATCTCGAATTGAAACAAATAACGATATAGTTCAGTGTATTGCGCATTACATCTAAATTAGCACTGTCATTAAAAAGAACTCGGTCTTATTTCCATGCATTTGCTTTTAACAGAACATTTGTCTAAGATATTCGGCATGTACTGCGAGAAGTTTATTGTAGCACAGTGACAATATTCTTTAATCGGCTAAGGCTTTCAAAAGAGGTACACAGAGTATATTAAGTTTTTGCAAAAGTATGTAACAGCCAGTAGGAAGCATTTCCGATCCTATAAAGTATAAATATTCTTGATCAGCGTCAACAGCAGAGTCGATCTAGCCATGTCCGTCTGTCCGTCCGTCTGTCTGTCTGTCTGTCTGTTCGTCTGTCCTTATGAACAAACAGATCTCAGAGATGGTAAGAGATAGAGGTTTGATTCGTATACTTGCAGGCAGATCAAGTTTATTTTCCATTTTTGCCGCGCCCCCTCCCGCCCACGCAAATTGGAAAAATCGTCATATCTCCCACAGTTTTATAGATAGAAGGTTCGTTCTTCCTGGATATATTTAGTAAATTGGATTCTTTATCGATCCGCCAAAGCAATGGTAAAGACCAGATGAACGGTTGTCGAGTTATAAGGAAAACAAAAAATTATGGGCAGCACCGGTCGCAACGGTGATAGCCAGCACTTCACAGGTACAGGGTATGTTATAGTCGGGCTTGACCAACTTTCTTTCTTGTTTTAAGGATGCATTAGATTGTGCTCTGGCGCAGATAGCTCAAAAACCCAGATATTCAGCCTTGTTCTCAATTCCACTTCCACAAAAATATTTCGAAAGGGGAATTGATTCGTGTTTTGGTAAAAGTAATTTGAATGCATTTTGCGGCTTCAAACGTTTTGCTTTGTGGCTGGTGAAATAAAAAAGTAGATTGCAAATTTGGCATTTAAAAATATAACCTACGCACAAAATGAAAATAAAGGATCATTCTTTGGACAATTTTAAATACTTGAGTATCTTGAAAAAGTCGTCTGAATTAAATTGCTAAACCCCTCCTATTTCTTTGCGGCTAGAAAAAACGAAGTGTAAATCGTGAAATATTCGTGTTCTGAATTCCACATCACGAATCTCCGACCAGTTCGATGGGCGATTATCAATCGATAGTCGTGTATTGTTGGTTTAAGGGTTGCCAGACCTTTAATCGTGCTTAATTCTGTTATGACTAATTATTTCATTGTGATGGCAACTTAGGAGATAGAATAATGTGCTCGACTGTATTTCACAATAATACCAAAGTTTAATTTGCTAACTGCTAATGCACGTGTCTACAGTCTGCAAGGTATGCAGTATACGTTGCTGTCTCACAAAACTTGCTCTTAGCTGAGCATTATTTCGACCTTCTGCAATATTGAGCTATCGATTGTTATAGCCTCTGGTATGGAATTGAACTTACTATTGACGAAATAAAAATCAAGTCTATTTTGCTTTTATTCAATAGCTGTAGTTTCCTAACTATCAATCGATAAGCAGCAGTGAAACCTTTAGTTCTCAAAAGTAGTTCCGAAGCAATTTCAAGTGGAATTAAGAGCACATTAGTTAATACGTTTCAAGCTAATTCACACTCACTTTTCAGAAGTAATTCCGCATCAATTCCAGTCGTTTTTATTTTTGTGTTCTGAGTTCCGCGTGAAATTGCTTGGGATTTTCTTTTATGAACTTGTGGTTCCACTGCCCCTTATCGATGCTCAGCATAGAGCCAATTTTGTGAGACTGCATACGTGTACGTGGACTTTGTAGATTGTAGACGTATGCACTATCACTTAACAACGATTCTGTACAAATTATCACTTTTATAATAGTCTGACAAACTTTTTACCAACGATACTCGACTATCGATTGATCGCCTATCGAACTAGCCGGAGCTTTTGTGAAGTTGAATTCAGAACTCTAATTTTTCACGTTTTACTTTTCGTTTTTGCTGGCCTTAAGGAAATCGGAGATGTTCAACAAATGAATTTTTATTAAATATTTTGACATTACAGACGAACGTTTGAAGATACCAAAATATCTCAAATTATCCAAAGCATGATCCCTTATTTTTATTTTGTGGGTAGGTTATATTTTTAAACGCCAAATTTGCTTTTCATTTCACCAGCCACAAGGCAAAACGTTTGAAACCGCAATATTCGTTCGTTTTACTTTTTCCAGAACACGAATCAATTGCACTTTCGAAATATTTTTGTGTAAGTTTGTAATAAAATTACATGCAGGCCTGCTGCCGCTTTCGATTTTGATCAGATCTTGCGGAATCGGAATTGGTAGAAGTTTCCGTTTCCGAAAAAGATCAAGTCATTCGGTTTCAAAAGTTTTTCTTAAGAGTCAGTGAAATAAAAAGTAAATGGCAATTTTCTTGGCAACGGTGATTCTTTTCATCTTGCAAATATTTTTATTTTAACATGTGAAATACTGTCGAGATTTTGAAGGATCCAAAGATATATCGAAATTACAATTTAATTTAAAATCATTTTCTTTAAATTTTTACCTCATGTAGACGAAAGAAAAATGAATGAAATGTCAAGGCTGCCTTATGGCTGAATAAAAATTCGATAACGATTGGAATGTTCATTCGAAAATACAATCGATTTCTATTTCACTCGGAAACGGGAACACTAAAATGAAAACGATTGGGATTTGCGATCGTTTTACTTTTTAATTCCTCTCGGAAATGGGACCCAGCCCGATAAATTCGAGTTGATGGAGCTAAACCGGAATCAGGGAACATTAATTTATCATAATTTCATATCGATAAGGTGTTTTTTGGCCGAGCTGATTGAAATACCGTTGTTAATCAGTTTTGAGGAAATAAATGACAAAACTACGATATATTTGGAAAATCCCACAGGCAAAGTCGGAAAATGGAGTGCGGGAATGTGTGTTCGAAGCCAAATATTATTTTTGGGCCGATTTGATGGTGCTTCGCTACGCCGGGGGTTATGCTAATATAACTTGAATTCTGACGATTTGCAGCCTCACTTTTCATTTCCAATGACAACTCCACTTTACATACACAACTTTAAGGGGCAGTGTTAACAATTAAACCTTAAACTTATCACATGGATGATGACAATCCTGTGGGTAATGGTGCTGGCACTGTTAATGTTGAATTTGACAATTTATTGGCCAACGCTGTGCGTGGACTCATCACCTGAGCCTGAGACAATTGCAGCTCGCTAGAAGCTTGCTTCAGGGCAGTCACTATGGGCTCACCACGATGCAGAGCCTGCACCGAAATACTTATGGGCAAACGCGGTCCATTGGACTTACGACCAAAGGTTTTTCCTATTGCATGAATACTGGCCGTACTCTCAATCTCCGATTTGGTGCGTATAAAACGACGTGATGTAAGAGTCGTGGTGGGCAGAGGTTTGGTTTTAGAAGGGAACGAACTGCTGCTGGCGGTGTTGGCGGTGATGTTGCGAAGACTACGCCATTTGCGCACACTGATCACAGGAGCTGTGGCCGGAGCAGCACCAGGCACTGGAACATTTTCATTCCCCGTGGAAGTGTAGTTCTTGATAAGAATTTTAAATTTCTTTTCATTATTTTCCACTTGCTGGGAGGAGCTTAGACGAGGACCACAACTGCGTTGCCGTTTAGGTGGTAATGCGGTGCTGGTTGAAGTCTCCGTTCCGACAGGTATTCTTTTGTGGGAAGCACTTAGCAATTGGGTAATGGAGCGACCAGCCTGTTTTATCAGATACGGACATGATGGTGGGGGTGGTGGAGCCGGCGTGGGTGATTTGATGGAGACCACAGGCTGTTGGCTGCTAATACTACTCCGACTGCTATTCAAGGGCTCCACCATATACCTCTCCATATATTCGGTGGCATTAAAAGTGGGCATGGCTCGGTGTATACGCGACATGGCGGTCGGTGGCAGTATGGCGGAACGTTGGCGGAATACACTGCTGGTGGCTAGACTTCTTTCCCTGCGCTGTTGTTGGTAATAGTAATGGTTATGGCTATGAGTCACCTTATGCAACATCTGTTTGCCCTTGACATAGAGATTCAGGCCCATGTAGGCGGGTGTCGGAGGCACTACCTGACGATAGGCCAAGTCAAAATTACCCATATCCGATTTGGGGTCTGTGCGTCGATCTATGACAACTAAAAAGATAATTATATTTTAAGAAAACCTCTTAACTCTTCATCAGCTCACCTTTGACCACATCCTCCAAACACTGCGGACACATGCGAGCCGTTACACTTGTTGTTGCACCCAAATCCGGACTGGAATTGATCTCAATCAACCAGGGATAGAAATTCTCACAGATCATAAAATCAGCACCAAAAAGTTCAAAGGTATTCGGTCTTCTATCCATATTCTCCTGGGAAGCCAGCATACAACCCACTATGGCTTTACGCATACCCGGAAAGATGCGTTCCAGCCACATGTTGTACTTGCCTATTTGACGTAAATAGGCCTGAAAGGAATAGCAATCCCACATATTCTCACTGGGCAATCTTTTATCTCTTTTGCCATTGGTGTACTTCTTTTGTATGGCATAGTTGGTGAGATGCACGGATTCATGATGATTGCTAAGACTGTACTCTTGGGAACTGAAGCGCAAGTAGCTTTCGCGATAAAACCAAACTACCAGAGGCTGTGGAGAGGAAAGGATTAGGCGAAGGAAAAAATTAGTTTGTTTTTGTCATACCTGAGTGTTTGTTATGAGAAACCATTGCCGTATGTCAAATTTCGTCTGGAATAGAATAAGCGGTCGTTCTGTAGATATAAAAGTAGTTAAGAAAACATTTATTATAATTTTTCTGATATGAATTATATTATTGAAGTTTGAAAAAATTAAAAAAAATTGAGTTATCATTTGTGCAAGAGGTGTCATGGGTTCGATCCCGCCTCGTGACACTGAATGAAAAAGTTTTTTCTTTAAAGCCGGGTATCCAGCAACGCAGAAACAAAAAATTCCTGCCAAAGTTTATATGAAAAAATTGTGCCAGGAATTTTCTGTTTACGATTTCGTTTGTTTAGTATCCTGCAACTTGACCAAAATCCACACTGTATAGATAGCGGCGTATCCATAGCGGCGTTTCTTAAGCGTGTGTGGAACCAAAACAGCTATTGCACAGCTCAGGAATATATTGTTGACAATTATTTTGGATATGATGAGCGTATAGATGGAGTCAAAGGGGGGGTGGAGAACAAAGCAAACGCCAGATAATGTTTAGATAAATATAATACAAGATTTAATTTAATTAAATTAATAATAACGGATTCTGATTTGTAATAGTTTGATTCTCCCTTATTGCTACACATGCAGCAGATTCAGATTGCTAAAGTACTGACCCGGCTGCTGAGCTCTTGTTCTTATCTTGCATTCAAATATAACAGACTTTATTTAATTGGCTACCAACCATTGAGTCTTATTTCTTTTCGGGCCACACTGCATCGGCCCATTAAGTTAGAACGAATTGTGAGAGCAATGTTGCTGATGTCGAGGTGTGATGTCATCACACCCGACTGAAACTAAATCTACAATGGTAGACCGAAGTTGGTTTAACGTTTTTTTTGTTTAAGTTTATTTAAATTCTAACGGCCAAAATATTTTACTTGGGTTCCACAAACTCAAAATAAATAGCAAATTCCTGGCAAGAATTTTCCGCAGTGCTGGATACAGGCCTTAAATAAAAACTTACACACCCGGTCACCTTTACTATTTATTGGCGCCAGCTTTGAAGTAACTAGCCATAAAATAGATTCTCAAACTATTTGGCGTTGAACTGTAGGTCCCTTTCTGTTGTGCGAAAATTAGAAGTAAACAAGCCAAAAGATTGTGAGAAGCTCGGCCTTGACTCTTTGGGCTGCTATTTTAGGCTAAATATTTATTTATTTGTATTTATAACGATTTGACATAAGAGATGTAATAGGCTATTTACACTAGGACTGCCTTATGCGTTTTGCGTTAAGCGGCAACAAGCTGCTTTTTCCCCATACAAAAAGTATAGGGCCGTAGTGGTGACATAAAGTAGAGTTTCTTTTGGATGCATGTGCGTTTATTCGTTATTCTCGATAAGTGTTGTTGTTATGCTTCATAAGTGTTGCTCATTTCTGCCTATCGTGCTCAACTATCGTCACTAGCACAACAATAATCATCTGTCAAACTTTTGCGGGGAATGATAAATAAAAAGCTAGCCGTTTTCATCAGCAAGAACTCATAAATTCGGATCAAAATAAAGGTAAAAAAGTGAAGTATTTATATATCTATATTTGAACCCATTGTAGGTTTAGCCAAGAGATTTGTGTGGCTATCTGGTGTTACATACACACTCCTGGCGACCATTGGCTGCGGGAGCGTACGATGGCACAATGGCAGACGAGATGGATGTCTACAACTTACGGCAGCTGGACAAGACGACTGATAGCAGACATACGGCCGTGGGTGGGTAGAAAGCACGGACAAGTCGACTTCTATTTGACCCAATTACTAACGGGACATGGATGCTTTAAATCCTATCTTTATAGGTTTAATCCGGATCCGTTTTGCACCCACTGTGTGCGCTCTATTGAAGACGCAGAGCATGTCTTTTTTGTCTGTCCGAGATTCTCTGCAGAACGGGAAGAGCTAAGCATAGGCATTGGAAGGCCATTCACAGTCGCTGACTTGATGGATATCCTACTTAGCTCTCAAAACAATTGGGCTGCTATTTGCACCATGGCCGCAGAAATAATCAAATCCTTGCGTCGTGCTGAAAGAAAGCGCAATTCAAATACTAATCCTAGACAAGGATCTAGTTGAGGCTTTCATGCCATCTCCACCTCGTGAGGTAATACTTCGCGGTGGTTCCGCGAGAGGGAATCGGACAATAGGGGTGGTTTCAGTGGGAGAGGAATTCCAAGCCCCACACTTTAAGGCATTCAACCCATTCCCCCCATAAAAAAGCACACTCCTGTAGCTGTGTGAGGAAAACATGGATGGACTTAGGGGACCAAGGAAGAACAGTCACATCTACAAGGAAATGCCTGATAAAATGAAGGACTTTGGACCGTCTAACCAAGAGATTAAAAACAAATTGGAAATTTGTCTAAGAAGTACAGGCCAGTTTCCAACAAAAAATATCAAAAATATGAGATTTGCAATTTGTTTATATTTATAGAGCTGAACTAGCTAAGGTCGGTCCATCTGGTGGCCCTCTACTTGGGAATATTTTGGAAGGGTGGCTTGTGTCCTACAAGTTTCAGAATGGGTGGAACTTGAACCTGTTGCCATTACAGGTAATAATTTGAATATAAACTTTGTCAGACATTTTAACAAACAAACCAATTTTTTGCAGACTTCTCACGGTACACCGAAGAAGTGTTTAAGGAAGACCACAGGAGCTCCATGGGTACCGACCAGTCCATGATGGAGCCGTCTTCTCCGACAAAGCCGACAAGCTGATCGAAATTGAGGAGAAGTTGGCATTCATATGGCAGAGCAATCTGTCAATTTCCACAAAAAGTACTAGAGCTATTGAAGAACCAGAACAATAAGAAAATAAAATAATTATATTGAAAAATCAAAATAAATAAAAATTAAATAACTAACTAATCTGTATGTTTTTCTGTGCAATAGGCTGCTGCTATCAGGGAACCGTTTCGTCAGCTCAGAGGTAGTCAGCTAAGAGGTAACCATCGGCCTGGCCGATCAGCACACACATAAACACCAGAGACTCGGACAGAGTCTGTCATCCGACAGGCGCATTTAAGTCAGCTATCGGCCTGTACCTTCTCCAATAACCACCATGAGTTAGGGGTAATCTTTGGACCTTTAGATCGGCACAACACCTTAGACTATACATGAAAAGTCAGGCGTACGGCAGGAGATTTTGGGGCAGCCAAGTATGCTTTGAGGACGTCGTGGATTACCTTGTATAAAATCAAAGGTTTCTGCAGACGTCCATTCCAAATCCGTAATATGCATCATCGTAGCGTCATTTTGCTCCATCGAAGATAATAATATTGATAAATCGCTTACACTCGTATTCATTTTCCTTTCGTTTTTAATAAATTTCTTGCTGCTGTCAAAATTAACGCATAACGCAATAGCGGCGATAGCGATTTCGATAGCAAGCTCAGTGTAGTGTAAATGTTGCATAAGACTCATTCTCGATTTCAATAGCGAGAGTAAAATGTCAAAAATAAGAAAAGACATTCTTAAGTGATTTTTTTCCGAATTTAAAGTATAAGTTAGCATTTCGCATTCAAATCTTTCAACTTTACATATGAAGATGTGGTAAAGAAATTTTGACGAACAAAATCCGGGTGCTCAATGACAGCCTTGGTTCGATGATTCAAAAGTGCAATTCGATATATCCAACTGGCATGGTCGATTTCGATTTCCTGGTGTAGCGAGTAACTTCTATCGAATGCTGTCAAAAATGTAAGCGACGAGTGTGCGGCACTACACTGGCTGGTGTTTATACGTGTATGGCACCAACTGACTCATATAAATATGGCAACCCGGCAGTGTGTCTGAACACACCCTTAAAAGGAAAACCGTATTTTATTTGATTTTTGGAATTCAAAATTTAATTAAATTTATCGGGACTCTTTTAAAATTTATTTGAAAAATATTTTGAACATATTTTGTGTATGAAAATTTTACATCAATTCCATTTTGAGTTGACTTTATTTAAAACCATTTCGATTTATCAATTGAGTTGGCAAACCCGTGCCCCTCTTTTAAGGGGTTAAGATTGAAAATCAATTGGCAAACTTGTTGCATTTACTGGCTGAATCAACTGACATAAAAAAAACCGTAAAACAAATTATGAGTACAGCCAGCTATAAGCAGCAATAACATCAACAACTGCGATTTTGTTTTCTTTTTTTTTTTAGGCCAAATGGAGCATATGGCTACACGTTATAATGTTTCCTTGACTGGATATGTGCGTGGCGTGGCGTGCAGACACCACAACTGACTGACGTTTTGAGCTCCCAAAAGGCATCATAAGAAGTTACAGTAACAACAACTAGAACGAAGGAGGCGGCCTGTTTTGCGACCTAGTTTCATTTTATTATGTTTACAGGACTCGAAATTATACAAAAAGCGAACAAATTATGCAGCTTTGTTGCGTCTGATTAAAGAATTTTTGCTTAAGTTGGCCAAAGTGGATAAAAAAACAAAGAGGGAAATGATCAATATGACAAGGAAAAATCTTAGTTAGCAAATCTGGAAATGAACTTTGGTACAATTTGCCCCAGGTTGAGCCGACTTCTTCTTTATAATTGTCCAGGTTGATAGTTGAGGGTGGGTCGAAAAATTTCGGAAATCTCGATTTAATAAATTAAAAGACTCATGATGGATTAACAGACCGGTATTGCAAAGACGTATCAGATTGACTACACAGAGAAAAAAGGATATTACAATTTATGATTTCCATTTGGACTGGATATATCTTTAATATCCTTTTAATCATTCAACGCAGCTGAAAATCATCTAAAGGATATGAAAAATGATAATCTTTAGGATAATTTTCAGCCCGTTGGATGATTAAAAGGATATTAACGGGATAATTTGTCCAAATGGACCTTTTTTTCTGTTAATTTTTTTTTTTAAACACCGGCAAGCCCTCTCACTAGATGCAAAGACGTATCAGTCTGACTGAGAATAGTCTCCTAAGTGATGGACACTAAAGTGACATAAATGCCCAAAAGAGTTCAAGAGTGTAAATGGGTGATTCCATGAAAAATTTTGGACAAAATAATTATTTTCGAATTCATTATTTTGAAATAGTATATTTCAGTATTTTGGCGAAATTTGTTAAAATCGAGGGGAAAACATTTCGAAAATTCCAGTTTTTTAAATTTTTATTTTCAAAAATAAGCAAAAATAGTTTCATTTATAGAAACAAAAAACGCCGTTTGTTTTTCGTCACCTTTTTAACACTGGGGAGTATATCCCTCACACTAATCCGGTAAGGCTATTGGGGACGCACACGCACAAAGGCGATGTCTTTGGATTTTTGCGCGCATGATGCTTTGGAATTCCCAAACAGTTAAGCCATCGCAGGCATAGAGAGAGGGTTGCTGGACAAGATCGCTGATATGAGAAGGTGGTTCCTCTTGAAACAGCTGTGCGATCTACCAGCCTTCTTTGTGGTATTGTGTGTCTATGTTTAAAGTAATGAGGAAGCATAACATGACCTCAATCCTGCAGGTTTACTTAGCATAAAGGCCGTAAAAACAGTCACATTTTCAAATAAATTTAGTAAATCTGCAATTTTACATCCGATCCCAAATAAATTACACCTACAATTAATTGAATTTTTTTGGCGAAAAATATACAAAAAAATCATGGATTATTCAACTTAAAATTTTTTGCAGTTTTAAAACCGACTTCACGAAATAAAGTCTATGGAGACTATGGCTTGTGGGTGCAGGCCGTAGCCCTAAAATTACATTAACACTAATTAATTTATTTCTGTACGATCGGTGAAGCTCTTATAACTTCGTTTCTTGACATTCTTGCAAACAATCTCCATTCTTTATGGCGCTGCTCAAACACTTGTTTAAAGTTCCGTTGGAACTATTCCATTTCTCAACCAATTTGCCGACAAAAGGATTCAATTTTCTTTTTTTTTTTTTGTTTTTAAATTGTTCTTCTGTGCACTTATTAACATTGGAAATTTGACTTGAATCGTATTGTTCAACTTGCAAAAATTTATGGTTTTGCACATTTTCCTTATACCACACTGCAAACAGTGCACGTCCAGGAACTTTCGTTATGCCTAAAAATTAAATTAAATAGTAAATAGGCAAAAAAGCTGCTATTGGACGTTTTACTTTAACAATGATCTAAGCAATAAAAAAAAAATTAAAGTTGGAGCGGGATCCTGCGAAACTCACAAGATGCACCCTTCAACAAAATGCCATATGGCCACTTAAACGACACATCCCCAAGGTTAAGATATACGACGATTTACATATAATACACGTAATCACTGGTCACAAACACATTATTTGAACATAAAATTAAAAACCTCTCAATCAAAAAGACACCTTCGGATTGTATATAGCCCCACTTGTTATTTTTTTATCAATATTTTTGCAAGCTCCACTAATAGGCGCCAAATATTTTATTCTGCAACTGCAGTGACATATGTTCGGTTTGAACGCTCACAGCTGTGAGAATTTTGACCGCAAAACGAAGCGAAAAATAAAATAATGGTCAGTGAGGAATCGGTAATCGATAAAAAAAATTTGTTTGAATGAATTAGAAAGTTGAAATGTTTACTTTTTTCGCGCCAGATTACTCATTTCGCCCAGTGTGCGCCGGGTGGTCGAATGGCAAGACATTGGGTCAATAAATGGGCTATATCTTCTAAGCTAATTCGAGTTTTCAAAAATGCTTTTGCGAAAATATCTTTGAATATTAATTTATTAATTTATTATAAGCTGTTAATTTGTTACAGCCAAGATGACTTTGTTTTTGTAGTTTTAGACTAAGTACAGAAAATTCGATTTCCTACATAGCCTTGTTCAGACAACATCAAAACTTATAGTTTTCTCGAGACGAAAATGTTGAGTGACAGAACCACATCTCTAGTGTTTTGCAAATTTGTTCTATTTCCAGGTAAACTTTTACGCAGATGGCGAACTTTTAAATCGTAGGTGCCAGTATTACTGGCTTGCTGGACTCACTCTCGAGTGCTGGTTTCTTAACAGAACAATGAATTTTTAGTATTTACCAGGGACCGTAACAGTTATCTTTTTTTTTAAATTACAAAATTTTAAAAGCAAACAAGAAAGAAAGTTGGCCAAGACCGACTATAACATACTCTGTACCAGTGAAGTGCTGCCCATCACTGTTGCGACCGGTGCTGCCCTTAATTTGTTTGATTTCCTTATAACTCGAAAACTGTTCATCCGATTTTTACCATTTTTTTGGCGGATCGATAAATAATACTGATTAATAATTATGTCCAAAAGGAACGTACCTTCAATCTATAAAACTGTGGGAGATGTGCGTTTTTCCACTTTGCGGGGGCGGGAGGGCGCGGCGAAATGAAAATAAACTGATCGGCTGAAAGTATAAGAAGCAAGTCCCATACATGTCAAACCTCTATCTCTACCATCTCTGGATCTGTTTGTTCAGCTAGAGACTGGCGTTGGGATAGAAATATACTTTTTAGGTATGGATTCCCGCCAGTATAGTTTTGCACAAACTAAATACTCGATACCTGGTAAGAGTTCTGGGCTGTCATTTCGTAATATTGTAGAAATTATCGCTAAGTAAAATGGCTTGGAAAGCCAAAGAACGTAACGGTATCCAAGGTACAAGCTTGTGCGGAAGTTGTGACAAATTTATTATTTTTATACCCTATTCTCATTAAAAATGGGAAAAGGGGATTCTGAAGTTGTGCAAATGTATGTAACAGGCAGAAGGAAGCTTCTCCGACCCTAAAAAGTATATATATTCTTGATCAGCATCAAAAGCCGAGTCGATTTAGCCAGTCCGTCGTCCGTCCGTTGTTGTGTTCCGTATGAACAAACAGATTTCGGAGATAGTAAGAGATAGAGGTTTGACATGTAAGGGACATATGCTTCTTATACTTGCAGGCAGATCAAGTTTATTTTCAATTTTTGCCACGCCCCCTCCAGCCCCGCAAATTACAAAAACGTTATATCTCCCACAGTTTTATAGATAGAAGGTTCGTTCCTTCTGGACATATTTAGTAATCAGGATTATTTATCGATCCGCCAAAGGGCACGGTAAAGATCGGATGAACGGTTGTCGAGTTATAAGGATAACAAACAATTATAGGTTGCACCGGTCGCAAAGGTCGGGTGGCTCAGCGGCTAGTGTGCGCGACCGCTGAGCATGAGGTCGTGAGTTCGATCCCGCCTCGGAATATCTAATGAAAAGTTTTTTTCTTTGAATAAAAACTTTAAGCCCGGCCACACCTCTTTGCTGTAGGCGCCAGCATTGCAGTAATTAGCCATGAAAAGCTTCTCAAAGTGCCGTTCGGATTCGGCGTTAAACTGTAGGTCCATTTCTCTTGTGCTAAAATTAGAAGCGCACAAGCCAAGAGATTGAGAGAGGCTCGGCTTTGGCTCTTTGAGGCTGTGTCATCTTGACAAGCTAATTTTACTTTTTTACCGGTCGCAAAGGTGATGGGCAGCACTTCACAGGTACAGAGTGTGTTATAGGAGGGCTTGACCGACTTTCTTTCTTGTTTTTAAGTCAAAGCCTTCTGAGAAGATCATTAAGATCGGATCAACAACACTGAAGTTATGTATGAAACAATTTTTCTATACGGAGCGGGGGAACAGGGTATTTTGGAGTTTTGTTTTTAAGAAACTAAACTAACGGCTAAAAGAAACGGCTAATTTCAAAGTTGTCTTTAAATTTAATCTTCTTGAAATGCATTGCATTTTTTTAGTCAATTAAATAGGTTCAAGCGAAGCAGTTTTTGTTGTCTTGGGATTTTCAGTTGATATTAATCGCAATGTAAAACAATAATCTGTCCGATAAATGCTTTTAATGCATGCTGGGAGAAGGCAAAATGTGCAATTTCATACGAAGCATATCCCAGTGTAGTAAAAACTCTTAGGGCTGCATCTAATTCTCATGACTCAAGTGCGAAAATCAAAGAAAAATGTTCTTTTAAAGCCAGTTTATCCACGGTTCAAAGAGTGATTAGTAAAAAGGATTTTTTCTTTTGTGTAATGATGATCAGTGATCACCTAATATCCTATTAGCAATGCCCATCAGTTTCAGAGAAATCACTTTTAAATAAAAGAGCAAATGAACCTATTTAAGTGACTGGCGGGGCACGTTAAAATTCACATTAAAATAAAACAGTTAAATCACACCAATTTACTATTTCGATACCGGTGATTACTACATATAAACTCACCTATATACTTTTGCACCACATACCGACTCTTGGAAGCTATCGATGGATTAACCACACCCAATATTTTCTTTAAATTATCCATTAAGAGTATGCCACGACCACGACATTTATTTGCCGGCTTCACAATCCACAAATTCTGATAGCCATCCAAACTGTATTGTGGCCAATGGATTTTCATTTTGTCCACTAGCGTTAGGCAACTCTTGATCATGTGATCTACTCGCTGACCATCATGTTGAATCCGTCCATCTTCATTGACCAACTGCTGATGCTGATAAAGAAATGCATCCCAGTCATGCTCCCATATCTTTGGGGGATCCTCGTAGTCTATATCATTGTGCTGACAGCTATCAATGTACTCCATAAGTCTCTTGTAGGCAAAGTCTATGGAGGAATAGGGTATTTTACCCATGGCAGCGAAGACTGCATCACTGCCTTGTTTATGGTATTTGCATAACAAGGCCCTCAAAAAGGCCACACATGCAGTTAATTTGAAATTGTCTATGAATTCGCCCAACTCCTCGGGACTCCAGACATTGTAGCAACGTGGGAAATACATTTCAGCGGTGCCTTCCTCAAAAAACCAATGGAAATCTCTTAATTGACTGCAAAGACCCTCCTTCGAGGTAAATGGAGCGCGATGGAATTTATTGATGGTCATGCCAGGATTTTTGGCTTGATCTATATAATCGCATTTCTCTTTGCGATTCGTCCACAGAAAATCCACAGGCATGTGCTCGAGAAAGCGCGACATGATATTCCGCTCGCACTTGAGTATGTATTGCCGTCGCGTTTCGCCCGCCTTCCGTTTGGGCAAACGCTGAGTTAGGTCCTCGTAGGTCATTTGACCCGCCGGCACAACCTTCCGATGCACATCCAACTTTTCCACCCAACCTCGGGCGAGTAAAGCATTCCGTACGGAATTGAAACATCCGCGTATGGTGAAGATTTTATTCTGTTTAGCCGCCTCCTGAGCCTTGCGCCGTAATTCATTCATACGGTCGGTGGTAATCCAAGTACGTCGAGCCACATAATTGGTGGGTGCACCCAGGGGTGCGACCACGGGTTTAGTTAAGGGTTTTGCTGCGGGTAAGTTCTCCTTGTTGCTGTTATTGTTGTTATTATTGTTATTATCCGGCAAAACGGTTTCCTTAACGGGTTTCGCTGCACTATTCTCACTTGCCGGAGTCAATTGTATAATGGGCACACTTAGCGGTACTCCAGAGCTGGCTGGTGTTGGTGGAGGCGCTGCCGGCGGCGTCACTGCCACCACCTTCTTCTTTTGCAACGTGGCACTGGAGCATTTTTGTTGCTCTTCCTGCACTTGTTCCTTGCCACGCTGCGGTTCACTACTCGGTCGCGTCTGCATTACGCTCGCTCCAAGCCTCGGCCGACGACTAACTCGTTGCAAAATTATCGCGACTGGGCCACTGGGTGCTCCACTGTCTGACTGTTAATTTTTCGACTGCCTGGCAACCATTGAGCCAGTTAAGTTCACAAGTTCAGTTCGAACGACGACTCTATTAATAGTAACAAGCGCTCGGCTACCAGAAGTATGTAGTTGTCTTCGTCGGCGGTGCTAGCATAAAACACGATTTTTGCACTTTTCACGTTGGGTTAGGTCGACTTATTTGAAATGTTTATTTTCGGTTACTAGGCGATGTGTTTTTCGCTGAATTCATGTTGTGACATAAAAGTGACCTTCAAAAGGGGAACGCCAGGGAAGAGGAATGATAAGTGGGGAATTATAATGTAATGAGAGAATATGTGGGTTATGGGACTTGCTAAATGACATGTCAAATTAAACAATAGAAAGAAATAGTCGAGCTTATCGGCACTCTCTAGATGTTCTAGAAGGGAATTTACCAAGTGAAAGAGAGCTAGTAACTTGGTTCTTTGACCCAGGAGTAAACCCTTTCGAATTTAAAGAACTCTAATGTTAATGCATTAATTTTTCAATGTTCCTATAGAAAATTAATTTTCACTAAATCGTAAGTTGCCTTTAAGATTTCATTATTTCTTAGATTTCCCCTTTTCTATATTCATTCAATGAAATTCGTATATCTCTTACTACGTGTATACCCACAAAGTATATCATCCTTTTTTATAGCTCCCATAGAAAAGGAAGGTCTGAAATATAGTCTTAGTGAGAAAAACTTTTTTGTTTTCAATGGAAACATCTTTAACATTTGCATATATTTGTTTTATATGCTTTTTCGCAATTCTACACAGTTTGGACAAAATAGGATTACTAAAACATAAAGCTGCAGTTCGAACGATCGGTCGAAAAGGGGTGTAGTGAAAAAAACTTTTTTTGTTTTCAATGGCAGCATCTTTAAACTGGTCAGATATAAATATCTGACGTATCAAAAACTGGTTTAGCGATTAAGGTCAACTAGTTTAATACAAATTGTAGTTTGCCGAAAGTCTCACCCACCGACTACCACTGGAGATGATGAGCTTCGTGATAGTGTGGTAATCGATTGTCGCTCGTGACTAGTAATCGATAGTCGCTGGTGACTAGTGTGGGCAGAGCCACCACAGTACTCCCCCTCCAGTGACCGTGCGGGAGCGAAAAGAATAAGACGGGTAGAAACTTCGGATTTGCGTAGCTGTGTTGATGGCCGGTGGTTGCTTCGAGTGGGGGTCGATAAGCAAGATCGTTTAAGCCGGGATGATTGTTGCCTTTTGTCGAGGTTGATGGTTGCTTCGAGTGGTGGTCGATAAGCAACATCGTCTGGGCCGGAATGATGTCGCCTCTCGTTGAGGTGCGTCGATTGAGAAGCCTAAGTTGAGGTTAAGGTCGATTCTGGTCGAGGACTTCGTGTTGTTTCAGTGGAGGCGGAAGTTACCTCTCGTGGAGAGCTTCGAGGTGCCTCAGTTGAAGAAACGTGCGCGTATTATACATGACTGAACCAGAATCGATGTGCCTCGGATGAGAACTTTGTCGCTTCGTGTTGAAGGCTTTGTCGCTGCCTCGGATGAGGACTTTGGCGATCAGGTTCACAGTCGTGTGCATAGTAGACACGTTTCGATTGATCTGCGGATGCGAGAGTCTGTAGCTAGACGTCGCATGTTACAAAGCCGTGTTAGCTACACGACTGTGGGTGAAGGCACTTTTTTTTGAGTACTTATAGACGGGGCTCTGGCTCGCATCACGATAATAACGGTTAATAACGATAATAACGGTTAATGTCATATATCTGCAGCTTATAGCCGGCTCAAGGTCACGTCATGTTTACGCATAACTTTAAACTGAGACATATAACACTACAAAGGAGGCTGGTAGAACAACTGTTTCATGAGGGCACAACCTCAATCATCAGTGATCAATGTCTGAACTGTGAGCTCAAATCCGATGCCTCTCCATGCCTGCGACGCTTAAAATGGTTGGGAATTCCAAAGCAGCAAGCGTGCAAAAAGACGGGAGACGGCCTGAACAGACAGATGCCCTTGGTTATGTGTGTACCCCTCCTATGGTCTTCGTCGTATTAGTGTGAAAGCCATTGCTTTCTGTTTCTAGTTAAGGCGATGACCAAAAAGTTTGCATACGCAAATTGCATACAAACATGAGTTTTTGTTGCTATAAATGAAATTGTTTTGTTAAGCTTCGAGCAACAACGCGGTGCCCAGCGTTTTCAGTACTGTTTTTTTGACTGTTTTTACATCCTTTATACTAAGTAAACCTAATGTTTATAGCCGGCTCGAGGTCACGTTAGCTTAAAACAACACCATTTGGCATTTGGCAAGCTGCTGGAGAATCTTGGACACTCCAGCAATCAAACAGAAGATCCCAAAGATCCAGTTTGGCTTACGGTTGGGACATGGCACACCAGAACAGCAGCACAGAGTGGTTAACTTCGTCTTGGAAGAATTCCACGCCAAGGAGTACGCTGTGGCAGCTTACTTGGATATTCAACAGGCATTTGACCGCGTCTGGCACGACAGCCTTCTGGCCAAGCTCAAGGGAACACTCATCCTCAACTCTTCTTAATGATCAGATCATTTCTCTCTGACAGAACCTTTAGAGTGGTCCAGGATGGGCTAGTATCCCTGAAGAAAAGGATCCGAATAGGAGTACCTCAAGGTAGCGTTCTGGGACCAACCTTATAGAGCTTGTTCACCGCAGACATGCCATCTACTCTCGACATAACAATAGAAGAACCGCAGGACCTACTCAATGCAACCTTTGCCGATGACACTGCAATAATGGCAAGAGATAAGTGCATCTTTTTGCAACAGATGCAATCAATAATACCTTAAGAGGTTCGAAAACTGGGCTTGCCGTTGGAACATATCCATTAGCACTGATAAATGTGTCAGTGTCACGCATACTCTCAGAAGAGATATCTGTCCTGGTGTCTTCATGCACGGAGAGGTCCTTCAGCACAAGACGAGCCATGACTCGAGACATCGAGAGAGAATTTGGCGTCCTATGGTCGGCGACACAATAAACTATCAGGCTGCGCGATACCTCGACAAGGTTGCCTCTCATCCTAACAAACTCGACAGACGCCTTCTCCAAAGGCAAAGGATAAACGGGATCAGGGCAAGGAAAAGGCTCTTAAGGATCCACCCCACTGACCTGGCCAATCGAAGGATCTGAAAAATATACATCAACCTTGCCCTCAAGACCTGTAAACAAAAACCTGCTAAGTCCCATCACCCACAGTTACCCCTTCACCCACATATACCCTAATCAAACCCTAAACAAAAATAGTAAAAGACACACTATATCGCACTATTCCCTACAGTATAAGTTAGCTATAAGTAGTAACAATAAGCTGCAATAATTTAGTTAAAGGTGCTAAATCAGAAATAAACAGAAATAGGCCCTCTCCCGTGTGTTTGTACGCTTGCTGCTTTGGAATTCCCAAGCATTTTAAGCGTCGCGGGCTTGGAGAGGCATCGGTTTTGTGCTCACAGTTCAGGCATTGATCACTGATGTTTGAGGTTGATCCCTCATGAAACAGCTGTTCTACCAGCCTCCTTTGTGGTGTTGTGTGTCTTTGTTTTAGGGTATGTGTAAGCATTACGCGACCTCGTGCTATAAACTGCAGGTGGCTAAGTGGCTACTCCAAAAAAAAATGCCGGGCAAATTTTAAACCTAAAAAGATTGACATGATCCCGGCAACAGGATTAAAATTTTAATTACGAGCAGGCTTGATATCGATCCGAATCGGGATTGTCTCCCGTCAATTTATAATGGCAAATTGACGATGCTGAAAGCATCGCAGGTGTGGTAGAGTTGGCTGAGCGGCGCTGTCAGTGAGTGCGTCATTCGAGGTCCCGAGTTCCAGTCCCAGTCAGGGTAAGTAAAAAATAAATTTAAAAAATTTTTAAATCTATGACAACAAAAGGAGAGGGATTTTTTGGTTCAGTGTAGAAACTGCAGGTTTACTTAAACAATCAAAAAACAGTAATGTCATATATTAAATTCTTATTTTTTAAATGGCAATCATTCTGTATCGATGAAGACATCGCTATCGAAATCTCATTGATATCGCGTTCTCATCTCACTTGGGGAAGATGAATTTTCAGGGAGATAAGAAAGCGATTTCTCTAGGAGATGGGAAATTGTCTCCTCGGTGCGATAAGAAAGCGTTTTGTTCTTAGGTTAAGAAAAGGTCTCTTCACAACAGAGATGCAAGTAACTCAGGAATTAAGTGTTCTTCGGTTTAGGTTTCGGTTCAGTTTATAGCGCGGTTTATGGATCAAACAAAAATGCTAATGCGGTTTTATTTATAAGAAATTTTGAGCTCTCAATCTTTTGGCTTGTGTGCTTCTAATTTTTGCGCAAGTGAAAACGATCTATGGTTTAATGCCGAATCCGAATGGCAAGGCTTGACTAGCTTTTTAATGACTATTTACTTCAGAGTTTGTGAATTGAAATATTTTTCCTTTTACTCTATGGTTCTAAGTGGCCCCGCTTTCGATTTACGTCTCGAAGAAAATGCCAATTATCGATGCACGAAGTCTTGAAAATGACCGGAAAACACGTTATGATGAGGAAGCCGCCTCTGTGGATTGGCTTTTGCATACATTCGTTGAGCACTCATTGCGTTGCCGTTTGCTTTGCCGTAATAAAACACGAAGTCCGGGTACTCGACTTTAGAGAATTGCATAGCAACATAAATTGTTACTCTCAATATCTCACTACAAACTTTCTTTATGTTGGGAAAAAAAAATTCCATAAAATTAATATTTTAAAAACTATTTTTCCGGAATTTTTATTTAGAATATACAAACTGCATCAAAACTTCATTTTATTTTGAGACGTAAAAACTTGCAAGCGAAGCCACTTAGACATATGGTGTAAAAGAAAAAAATATTTCTATTGATAACAGCTAACTACCATGTATTAAAGCTCTGACGAAAAGTTTCTGGACACCCTGTATATTAAAATCTTTTTGTCGCTATTGGAATTAACAAGTTTATACACACTCAGTTGGTCCATTAGCAAGTTAATTCAGGTAAAACGAGCAAAGAGAGCACTGAACAGTTCTTGGGCCATATATTTCGATTCTTGGGTTCCCCTAGCAAAATCAAGTATGAGGAAGTGCTCTACATGACTTACTCTAGAGCGTTCGCCCGGTCATTTCAGGATTTTTCAATTTTGTTAAATTTGTAGCACTCTGATTATTACGATTATTCAAAAACAAATTATGATTTTTGCCCATCAAAGTATGCTAAGGTTTTAAAATTTAAGTAATATATTTGTTTAATAATTGAAAAATAAGATCTGAAAATCAAAAACTCTATGTAGCGCATATCGTGTCCTCTGCTTTCTCTTGTTAGACGAAATAGTTTCCCCATTGTGTTGGATTCACGGCATATGCAGAGGAGTCTAATTTTAAACGATGTTTTTGCACGATACTTATGTTTGTTTTTTTTTTTTTGTTTTTGCTCCGAGAGCAGGTGGGTGTTACTTGGTATTGTTTGCCTCCAGTATTGGGTGTCATCCTCAGCGTTGTCGTCACTGGTGCGCATATTCGTGTTGGTGGCGACGACTACGACGTCAACTTGAACACGATGTGGCTCATATGAATAATAGGAGGCGGCGAATCAAGGACCGGAAACGGCAACGACAGTCAGGTGATTGGAGGGGATTTATACCATGTCATGATTTGTGCAATTTTCGCAATGGCGAAGAAAAAAACTTTTCAATTATTTGTAAAATAATCAACTTAACCGGTTACCACAAGGCAAGAAACGAAGGGATGAGTCGGCTTTTGGCTTCTGGGTATTTGGTTCAAGGACAATTTAGCCGCAAACTTAATTTCCAGCGGTTTATACACGAGTTGCGGCAAAGTTTTGGCTTGCACACGGCAACACCTACAGACATACGTCAGGAGCAGGCCTGTGCCGGCTATGTCCTTGCGTGCATGGCAGAAGTTCTTGCGACTCCATTTCTCTCTCCCTTTATTTATATTGTATTAAAAAATTTGCCCGGTATTTAGTTACTTGAGGGATTTGCTTATAAGATAGTGGTTGAAGGTAGGTATCTAGGACGGTAATTAATTCCGCTTAAAAATAGTTGGGCGCCTACTTTTGTGACCTGGTAATTTGAGAAGGCGGAGCTGTTTAAAAAAATTATGAAAATTCTTCAAAGATTTGATTGAGGTCGAGGAGGGCGGTTTTATTAACTACGTGGGGACTAACAAAAGTTCGGTAAGTTGGTGACTTGTTAGTCGTTCTTAAAATATCCAAAAATAGTAGATCCTTAGTAGTTGTTTTACGGAACGGTTTAAAATTTCAGAAAGATCGCAAACAGAAATTCGTCATGTGATTCTCTAAGGCTTTCGGCGTAGTTTAACAGCCAGAACAAATATCCGATTAATCGACTGCACTTTGCCCAATATTACTTAAATAAATTCGAAAATGGGCAGTCTAGCAACTTTAATAAAGTCGTTACTGGTGACGAAGCTTGGTTCTATAAGAACGATCCGGAAACCAAACAGCAGTCCTTGGTATGCAGCCCAACTGGAGCAAACCCACCCATAAAAGCTAAGCAACAAAAGTCAACAGCAAAAGTGATGATATCAGTTTATTTAACCAGATCAAAAATGGTCGCTGCTATTCCCCTGAAGAGGGTCAGACCGTAAATGCTAAATGGTATACCGAAGACTGCTAGCCAAAAGTTTTCAAAAATATGTTGGAAAACCGAAAGGGAAGAGGAATTGCAGATCTATTTTTTACATCAGCTGTGCGCACGAAATTTATTTTTGGGAGCAGTCCAACAACAAAAATAGGGGAAAGTTAACTTCAGCTCGGCCGAAGTTTTGTATACCCTTGCAGCTTTCATTGAGAACTAAATAGTTTTTCTAACTAAGACTACTTTTTGGACCTTACTTTTCTATGGGATCTTTACTATATAAGATGTCTGATTTCGACCAAACTTGGAAACTATAGAAGAGCATAATACACTGTTAATTACGAAATTTGGAGGCGGTCCCATTAAAAACAAAAAGTTTTCTTAATAGAACTTCTTTTTCGATCGATCATTCATACTGCAGCTATATGCTATAGTCATCCGATTTTGATAAAACTTTGTAGAAATGTGTTTAACACACATACTTAAGTATATAAAATAAGAATAAGCCAGTAAAAAGGACGTTTTCATTAAAAACAAAAAAGTTTTTCTCACTAGAACTAGTTTTTCGGCCGATCATTCCTATGGGAGCTATATGCTATAGTCATCCGATTTCGACCAACCTTTGTAGAATTGTGTAAAAGTATATAAAATAAGTGTATGCCAATGATAAGGACTTCTGTTAGGCTTTTCCATGATTGCACTAAGTTTGGCCGAAATCGGACGTCTATATAGTTTAGATCCCATAGAAAAGTAGAGACCGAAAAGTAGTCTTATTGAGAAAAACAAACTGCAAGGGTATACAAAAGTTCGGCCGAGCCGAAGTTAGCTTTCTGCTATTTTTAGATTTAAGTTCTTACAGTGCCTTATATAATATCAATGACTCTATCAATATTTGTAATGAACTAAAGTTGTTTTGTTTTGATTTTTATAAAAAACTTTATGAACCATGCTTTTAAATTTAAAAGTACTTTTTTTGTACCTGTACCTTTACCTACGTACTGAAAGTTCTGGATACCTTTTACCTTACCTAGGTATATTTTTTAACACTTTCCTAGGTAAAAAAAATTAGAACCTTCCAATCACATTCTTTTATCCATTGAATAGATTATTTAGGTTTTGCCGAATGTTAAATAGTTTATTTGCTATCACTACACTCAAAAAAATAATTTTTCTAGTTTTTAGAAATTCGACTACAAAAATAATGATTTTTCTTAATTTCAAGAAAATTTCTTGTTTTCAGACAGTTTTTTCTTAAACCTAGAAAACATAAAACGAAAATTTCAATTTTTAGAAAAAAATTTCTTAAAATTTAAAAATTCGGTTTATTTTTCTTAAATTTAGGGTCATTTTTCTAGATGTTGTTCTAAAAATTTTTTTCAAAATAAAGGCGAATTCGCCCATGAATTAAGAAAATAATACGTAGCATGGATACAAAAAACTATGGCGACAACCATTAATGTTAGTAAAACGCTCATATCTTAGGAAAGAACATTTAATAAATTTAGATTAAATACATTGAAAATTCGCCCTGAAATATAAAAAAAATGCAAGTAGAAAATCGTACTAAAATTTAGAAAAATATAATAAGACACCGCTTGTAATTCTCAAGTACGAATTCCCCGCTTTTGGAATATAAAAGGGGCAGCTGATATTCGGACTGTTAAAAAATTCTCCCTGAAATATAGAAAAATTAATGTAGAAAATCGCCCTAAAATAAAATGAAAAATGTATTAAGAAAATCGCCCTTAAATTTAGAAAACTATAAAAAGAATTACAAGCGATGTCTTGTTATTCTTAAGTTAAAATTCCCTGCTTTCGGGGAATATAAAAGGGCAGTTGATATACTGCTTGCTGAGTGCTCAGCATTTGACTGCGTTCTTTACTGTGACTCACGCGCGTTCTTTGGTAGTCGAGTGCGATAAGATGCCTTTCGAGTTGAAGTTTTCCCCGAAGTCCCGAGTTAGAGTCCCAGACAAGGTAAAGTTAGAAAATAAAATAATGATTACTAATTTAAATGTGTTTTTCAGAAAGAATACTTTAGTGAACCAATAGAAAGAAAATAGTCAAAAAAAAATATGTAAAGGGTTATACGCTTCTTGGTTTCGTCATTCTCTTCTGTCTCTACCCCTCACTCCCATTTCTTACTAATACTTAGAAAATATTTTGTCCTTTCTAAAATCTAGAAATATTTTTCTAAAATCTAGAAAATATTTTTCTACAATTAAGAATATATTTTTTAGCTAATAGTAAATATTATTTTAGTTTTAGAAAGTCACAGTCCTGTTTTAAGAAATTAGTTATCTAAAATATATGGTGAATCGCCTTTGACCCCTTTTTTAAGGCGAATTTCTTAATTTTAAAAGCCCTTCTGGTTTTCCTGTGGCCCTTCATAGCCCTATTAGATTCCGCTCCTGGTAAAAACTTACGCGCAATGCATTGAACTCAAAGCGCGCGCAACGGCAGCAACACAAAAGCTCTTCTTCCACCAGCAAAGCTTCTTTGGAAAACTCAGCCATTGAGAGGAAATGAGAGCATCTTATTTTTTAGTAGCTTTTGCGAAGCAAAAGACGACCGCTTTCGTTTATCCATGCACGAACTCCGAGCAACAAATATAAAAACCAAAGCAATTGGAAAATGTCAAAACATTCATAACGGAAAACTCCTGCCGTGTGGACGTGCGTTTTTCTGGTCGTCGTTGATTATTTTGCGCGTCTTTCGCCTGCTTGTGTTTTTGTGTTTCAATTTGTTCTTTCACTTACTGCACACTATTTTACTTATTATCTATTCAACAACAAAAGAAGGAAATAAATAAAAATATTCTTTTTAATTTGTGAGCAGCCTTGAAAATTAATTTCTACACTAGCTGGAAGTTTAAAATCTCAACTAAGAGTGAACTCGTCAATTATTCACAATTATTTACAACAGCCGTTTGCAATGTGACTTAATAAGTGTGACTGCAGCTTTGTTGTCGTTTTGTTGCCAAAAAAGAAATCTAAAAATTTTTGGAGACTTCAAATTAATAGTTAATTCCCGCCGACGGTAAAAAGAACAATATTTGGATTACCAGCCTACATAACCAATTTGGATTACTGCAAAAAAAGAGAACCTAGAGCTAAAGAAATGGGCACTATCGGTGAGTAGATCATTTGAATTACTTAAAAAGTGTTTTTTTTTTTAGTATGAATACGATTCGGTTTTAAAATTGGAATAAAAACTGGCCGAATATTTCTGGTTGTAGATGTCCAGTCATTCGGGTTTTATTATTAACATTAATTTTAAAAGTAACTGATGGAATTATTAGGGTTTAGGCTTAGATCCAGCTTACATCCTTATATCTTCTGATAGTTTTCCGCAAAGTAAAAGCCTTGATCTACCTTAAGAATTAAAATGACAAAAAATATCGATATTAGCTTTGAAAATGTTATATTGGAATGATTTTCGCCATCAACTCGTGAAATTTGAGAAATCTTTAGAGCTTATCGAATCAAAGCTGTCAAAGCCTTCATTCATATGTGGATTGACTAGGAAATTCTCGGTTTCTAGATCGGATGACAAATATTTAGCGAATTCCAACAGACTGTTCTAAGCCAACTCTATTTAAATTAGAGAGATTTGCTTTCATATAATCTTGTAACCGAACTTTTTCTGGTCACTTCACATACAAAGTCATTATAGCACTGAATGATATGCCACCTTTAATACAAAAGTCTAGAGATTTTCAGGGCATCCCTGAAACACTTTAATTACTAGGAGATGTTTTCAACTTAATTTAATTTTGCCTGTACAAGAGACAAAAAATGTTTAGAGAGATATTTCCATATCATTTGGCACATCCAGCATCGCGGAAACTAAAAATTCTTATAATAAGAAGAAAGAAAGTCGGTCAAGCCCTACTGTAATATTCTCTGTACCCAGTGGTTGGAAAGGTACTCCTTAAGTGTAATTTGGCTTAGTCTGTTGAAAGTATGATGAGATTTATAATAAACATTTGCATATTGATAACATTCAAAAGAGAATTCACGTACCATATTTCAAAGATGTGCCAAAATTTGTCCTTACCTTCTCCAATTAAAGCGTATTAAGGGTTAAAACCACAATTCTTTTGATTAGTTACACCGACAAACTCAATAGACACAAAAATGTATAGAAATGTTATTTCGGGATCGGGATAGAATTTTCCCCATACAATTTGTCTGTACTTGCAATAAACTAACACGGATGGATTGGAAAAATATTGCATTGAATATTGAATGCACATTATTTTTAAATATCGAGTTAAATATCGATCGCAGAAATCTGCAAGTTAAATCTGCGAAAAATCTGCAGCAATGAACTGCAACTACTACAAGTGCACTGAACCACACCAGAGAATCTTAACCACTGCTACAAAATATATGGGCATTTAAATAAAAAAAAAAAAAAAAAAAAAAAAAAAAAAAAAAAAAAAAAAAAAAAAAAAAAAAAAAAAAAAAAAAAAAAAAAAACAAAAAAAAAAAAAAAAAAAAAAAAAATTTTAAAAAAAAAATTGTTTTTGGGTTGTGGAAAAAACCAAAATGAATTTTTATAGGCCACTTAGACCAAAAGTATTATAAAATTGTGCGGATGTTTGTAACGCATTGAAGGAAGCATCTCCGACCACATAAAATATATATTGTTGATCAGCACGACGAGCTGAGTTGATTTAGCCCTGTCCGTCTGTCCGTCTGTCTGTTTCTATGCTATCTCCTCCGTCAGTTTTAAAGCTATCCTCACCAAACTTTGCACGATGTCTTTTGGTACATATAGGCTGCACATTTGTCGGAACCGGCCGGATCGGATGACTATAGCATATAGCTGCCATTGGAACGATCGGTCAAAAAACTAGTATTAGTGAGATAAATTTTTTGTTTTTAATGGAAACGCCTCCAATGTAAGTATTTCTTAGTTTACTATCTTTTCCCATTATTTCACTAAGTTTAGTCGAAATCGGATGATTATAACATATAGCTCCCATAGGAACGATCGGTCGAAAAACTAGTTCTAGTGAGAAAAACTTTTTTGTTTTTAATGAAAATGTCCTTTTATTGGCATATTCTTATTTTATATACTTTAACATATTTCTACAAAGTTTTATCAAAATCGGAACGATCGAAAAAGAAGTTCTAGTGAGAAAAACTTTTTAGTTTTAAATGGGATCGCCTCCAAATTTCGTAATTGACAGTGTATTATGCTTTTCCAAGATTTCACCAAGTTTGGTCGAAATCAGACATATATATAGTAGTCTTAGTTAGAAAAAGTTTTTTGTTTTCAATGGAAGCTGAAGTTAACTTTCCCCTATTCTTCTCGTGGCACATTTTTTGCTTCGATCATGCATCATGCACTCGTGTTGTTCATTTCTAATACTCATGCGAACAGAGAGCGCCAAAATTTTAATGTCGATTGAGTTTGTCGCTTTCTAAACAAAGAGAACGAGAGCAGAAAAAATACACTTAAAACAGATCATTCCTATGGCAGCTAAAAGAAGTAGCCATCCGAACCGCGCGATTCAGACATATGTGCAGCTAAAAGATGACTCTGTGCAAAATTTCAGCTCGATAGCTTATAGTCGGGCTTAACCGACTTTCTTTCTTGTTTTTAGCTTAGATATTCAAAAATATAATCCCAAATGGGTTCGGAGATATAGCCATTTTAGTAACCCAAGGAGACCAGAGAAAAATAAATGTCAATATCAATTCGATCTGGGATGGTTAATTTTAAATTTGGCAAATTTAAATTTGGCAATATCATATCATTTTGATTCTAAAAATGTCAAATTTAAGTTAAATAATATCATTTTGGTATTGAATATTAAATGTTTGTGATCATTATTATATTACACTAGCTGAATACCCGGCGTCGCCCGGGTCCTTATGATTCTTATGAGAGCGACTGTATTCAAGCTAGTATTGGCTGCAAGTCTCCATACACATTTTGGACCGTTCGATCATTTTCTGGGATGGGTAAATACCCATCTTCATGATAATCTGAACTTTGGTTTATACCTCTTATTTACCCATCTACAATTGCCGCCTATCAAATCTTCACAATAATCCAGGCTCAAATCAAAAACTCGCAAATTTTGCAATGTTTTGGACCGTGTAATCTAACGCTTCCATTTACCAACGCCTGCATTGTAAAATAAGCACTAAGCGCTTTTATAAATACTTTTGGGGTTATTTTGCAAATTTCGCGATTCTTGGACCTTAGAAACCTTCGCGGCCAAGCGTCTAACTATTGACCAAAATTTCATCGCAATCGGATGAACGGTATAGTTTTTGAATTTTCGCGGTTTTTGGACCATTTCCCGCACATTTCTTCATATCAGAATCCTTCGCGGGCAAGCGTTCAAGCATTCTCCAAAGTTTCATAACAATTAAAAATTTTTCAAATTTCGCGGTTTTTGGACCATTTTCCGCGTCGATCAAACAAAACTGTAAATTTTTCAATTTTCGGGGTTTGTGGACCGTTTTCCGGAAATTTCTTCAACTTAGAAACCTTCCCGGGCAACATTAATATACTTTTGATCAGAAAATTCATCAAATTGATATGAAAATATTTCACTTTTATATGAATTTCGGGTCATTTTTAACTTTATCATTTCGGCTTTTTAATAATATGAAAAAATATAGCATTGAACCCCAGACAATATCATTTTTTTCTTCTGGGTATTATTGAATTGAGCAACCAAATACAAAAAACAACATTACAAAGTCTATTTTAAAGAAAACTGGTCAAATTCAGTCGACTAGACTAGAAGAAGGCCTTAAAAAATATCCATTCGATGATTTCCATATCCTTTTTAACTGGATATGTCTTTGGATAGTTGTGCACTAGGAATTCTCAAGTCTTTATTCGCCGCCTAGGCTATTTAGATATAATTTGCAAATGGCTTGTTGGTGTGACAGCAACTGAAACCGTACTGACGAAGGCTTTGCCATGGCGGCAGGCGAAACGGCCGTCAGCCACAGCTACTTTTCATGTTTATATGTATTCTCTGTTGAATTTTCTGGTTGATTACACTAGGCAACAAGGTCCAGTATCTTGAATGGTTGGTAGTGATTCTAGATGATTTTCATGTGCTTAGCAAGACTGCGTTTTCTGAAATTGTCCATCACGTCGAGATTTTTAGTAATTTGAGGTTAAAGTTAAAAGTAAAAAGTGCCTATTTTGACCCATTTCGGGGAATCCATTCTATTGTTTGGACTCTCTTTGATACCATCGGAAAGTACCAGTCCTTAGCTTTGAAATGAACCATCCCAAGCAATTCTGCGATTTTTTCAATGGAAATATACCTCTTTTAGCACTTGTGTAAGAATCCAAAATTATCCTTTTTTTGCTGGTGCCCCTAAGTATGCAATGGGTGATAGAGACTCGTTTCTAAAAACAGTAAAGAAGGCTGGTCGTCTGTAATGAACCAGCAACACGCATTCAGATGAACGGTTTAGTTTTGCAAATTTCGCGGATTTGGGACCATTTCAAACCTTTGATACAGGGTATAAAAATAGTCGCTATTGCTTAATGCTATTGGATTCGCTTAACTAATATTTCTTGGGTAACATTATTCGGAGGATGCTAATCTTGGTCCAAAAATTGTGCAACACATACGTAAATGGTAATTTACTTTGTATTTGTCAACATTTATTTAAATTTGCCGCCAAACAAATCATATTGAACTTTTGGGGACACTCATGTTAAAACACATACTAATATGTAAACACACTAAAAAAAATACTGGATTGTCGATGTGTGCTCAGAAAAACGGGAATAACTTCATCAAACGGAGACCAAATTCATTGGGCCAACGTTTGTTCAACGGAGAATAAAATGGGCTAGTATAATAAAACTTAACAAAAAATCGCATAGTATAAAATAGTGAAACCAGTGTGGGTCAAAGTTGAAATTTTGGGAAAAAAGTAGAAAATGCCAGATCTGTAACCCGCATTTCTTAGCCATCAAGCTAAATCTGTCAAACCATTGACTATCATACTTTAGATTCCTCTCGTCGCTTTTGGAATTAAATGAGCCCTGGTAAACTTTTAAATGATTAATACATTTTAATATCACGGAATTCTAGGTAGTGAACACCAATATTGGTGGTTCATATTTTCATAATCAAAGCTTATATTTTCTAATGCGAATGAGAATTGTGTTCTTTGTAATTTTCCATTATTCCATTCATTCCATGTATTTGACAGCCTGTCATCTAATAGTGCCTTGAACTTTCTCTGTATTCCCCGTCATCACATCATCCTGACCCCCCGCCCTCTTTTGATTTGAATTCAAGTTACTTGTTGGCTATTCAAACAGTTGCACAATTTCGTTTTTAGATTACATGTCATTCAATCCGATCATCTATTGTTAGCTTAGCTCAAACTCAACGTGACGTCCAAGCCGGCTCCACCCAATTTATTATATAAATAATCCTTCTTCAAAGTGCACATACCACACACGCGCTGTGGGGCAGAGATTTTTTTCAATTAAAATGATATAAGGGCATATCCTGCTGTTTGGCTCGGCTTTGCCTTTCAATTATATCCTAGTCTAAAAATAAATCGGAGAGCTGATGTGCGCGTGTAAAGCTTTCAACACCCATGCCGAAAACGACAAATGACAACGACGTCATTAACATAAACACGGTCCGCTCGTGGGCCTGGCCAAGCTGAAAATTCACCGTAGACTGTTTATCCAAATGTATAAAATAAATAAAAAAAAAAGTGAACTGAAAGTGGCCACGAGGGGGGCCTCCTCCTAACTCATAATCGAATGACGCACGAGATATTCTGATTTCTGTACATAACATATTATTATTTGATATATAGTGATATCCACCTCTGCATATCGTATACTTGTCACTCGCAGTGTTTGTCTAGCCTTGTTATCCTTGAAACATTCAGGGTGTCCTCTGGGTGCGCCTCTTCAGGGTACAAATGCGCTTTGATTGCCATCTCCCCCACGTACTTACTACTGCCTCAATAGGTTCATTTTCATTCGTTTCTTTTTGGTTGCATACCCACTTGGCCACCTGCGAAGGGATGGTTGCCATTTTTTTAAGTCATTCGGTTTGTATTTTGTGTGTGTTTTTTGGTCCCCATTATATACGCTTGACATGTTGTTTAATGCTAAAGAAGCATCAAAGTAAAATTTTCTTGTTGGCGTCAGCCAAAAGTTCAGAGGTGAATAAAACCATATACATTGTGCGAATGACATTTTCGCCCAGCACTGGCACTAGCTAACAGAATTTTGAAGAAAAATAAGAGAAAAAAGTCAAACTAAATCGTTAACACTAACGGTTTTTTCACCGATGGCACTTGATAAAAAAAGAAACAAAGCAATTATATCACCGACGGCGTTTCAATGATGCAAAATATAATGAATTATCACACTTTCATCGGTGAAATGGGATCAATTTCATGCAAGAAAAAAATTTACAAAAATAGATAACAAAAGGCTGTCCGTATGCTGTGACAACAAAACCCGACGGGATGTCGTAGGAAATTATATGAATTTCCAAATTTAACCAAAATTTTTATAAAAACCGACTGCACACATAAAATGTTTATTTTAGCATTGTCAACCATGCAATATCCGTTAATACAACATTTCTTATAGTACCTTGATTTTCTAAATGATCTTTCTCAAAACACGAGGGTCGAATAAAGATGGAATTTTTGCTTTGCAACTTCAAATTACGAATTTTGACCGAAAATCATTAGGTTTTGTGAATTGTAAGGTAGACTCGGTCACTGCAATCAGGAAAACCCCAACCACAAAATACTCGATTAGTTTTTTTTTACCAAAATCTAAAAATATTTCCAATATAAGTCTTTTTTTGAGGATAAACTTTTTCGGGTTAATAGCTTAGTAGATTGATTATTTCTTAGTTCAATAGTTCTTAATAGATCTGGCCTACTATCGATAGTGGCGATACTCGATATTTTCAAGTAATTAGACAAAAATTTCGATACTTTCGAATTGATAGTATCGATAATATCCCTTCAGTTTGGCTCAGTACGGAATCATAGCTAAATCAGCCATGAAATAGAAGGGCTGGAACTGTTTTCATGGCATCACTTATATGAGTTTCAGCCATGAATTTAACACAGACATGCTCTACAACGTCATGACCTTTTCTGATTTCAGACATGATTTCTGTACTGAACTCATGGGTGAGTTTCATGGGAAGTACTAAATCATACCGGCAATGTTTTTGCCTACTGTACAAGAGGTCGTGAGTTCAATCCCTCCTTGTGACATGTAATGAAAATGTTTTATCTTTAAAAACTTACACAGCCGGTCACCACTACAAGCTATTGGAGCTAGCTGTGAAGTAATTAGCCATGAAAAAGCTTCTGAAACTTTGCAAACTAAAATGAATTGGAAAAATGAAAAATATTCGAATAGGTTTGGCAAATATAGTTTGTATATTCCGACCTGCTGATATGGACTGATTTATTGAGTCTGTCCAATGGCTGTTGGTGTTTTACTAAAGCGAAAATCCAAAAATGGATTCGAATCTCACAGAGTATAGCTTTTAAGCTGCAGACTGCTGCTTACAGCTTCTGTCCCGAGCGACATCCCACCAGAAGGGCACACCCAGCTTCGAAATATCTCGCTGCACTTGGTCGACCCTGCCCGGGTGTGCCTCCTAACTCGTTCGCATGCCGACTGTAAATCTTTAAATACAAAAGGCATTTTGGACTTATTTTATCTAAATTATCTGTTAAAAAATCTTTTAAAAATATGGCCGTTAAGTCGCTTAGTAAGTCAAAGTTTTTCATATATTTAAATGAAATTTTTCTAACTTGTTCCAGATAACAAAAATACTTATTTTATATGAATTTTCTCCTTAAAGAAAATGTAGTTTTTGTATAAAGGAGATGGTTTTTAAATTTAAAATAGATAAGCTCCATGCTTTATAGCTTAATTTGAACATCTGGATTTCAAAATATTGAAAGTTTTGGCGTTAAAAATACGTCTAAAGTTTGCTGCTTAGATTTGGCATTTTATTTCAAATGTCTTTGTAGGGCAAAACGGAAGCATTAATGGCTTTAGCAATTTCTGCGCTTCGGCTTGACCAAAAGATTGTTTTATAAATTCAATGGAAATTTAATCACCACTTTGTTCCCCAATATTTCTCCTCCTCGTGTGTATTTGTGGCTTCGTATTCACTCATCTCTACAAGTTCTTCATTTAAGAGCTGTTCAACATCATTGATCGTGAAGTCTTACAATCCTGCATCGATAAACAAATTATCAGTCTATGACAATGAAGAAGCCTAATCGTTAACCTTTACAGCACCCTTTAACCCTGAATTTCTTTCAAAAGTCAGTCATTGACATATTCTTGAAGTCAGGACATAGTTGATTCTCAGCACTTTTCAATAAATCTGATTTAAATTTCTTCCACGACTAATCGATAACCTTTACAGCACCCTTTAATCCTGAATTTCTTTCAAAAGATAGTCATTGACATATTGTTGTTGTTCTTTGAATTGACAGCCAATGCTGAGAGCGAGAGAAAGAATTGTTCTCATTTGTTGCTCTCCATCTGGCTCGAAGTCGAGAACGATTGTATTGTTGGATTCGGTGTGATTTCTTCTTAAAAAATCAAGAAGAAAAAATACTAAGACCAAGAAGAATTTGTTCTTGCCGATTCGTTCTTCATTTCTCTGGGTGTACGAGAGATATTTATGATATTTTCTTACTGTGTGGAGGCTATAAACAATGAATTGGAAAAAAATCGATGGATTATTTCGTTGGATAGAAGGTATTTCTTAGATGCATCTTTTAGACCAGCTTCATTGAGGTATTTGTTACTCGAAACATAAGAATGACTTTCATCATTGGTCTCAAATAAATATTTTATTGAAAAATAGTTTCGAAGTTCGAAAATGCATAAAATAATGGTATTCCTGAAAGTGATTTAGATTTGGTAAAGAATTCGCTTAAGCAAATATAAATCAGTTGGCGAAACGACCCTTTTTGCGCACTGATTTGATTTAGATTTCGAGAACAGCTGGAAATGTGACCATAAAGCTGGTTGAACATTGGCGCGAAAGCAAAACAAGCTTAAAAAGAGTGAAAACTATTCTTGTAAATTTTTTGAATAATAGTTTATTAACAGATTATGTAGATCAAGTATGTACACAATTTTACAAAGATTAATTCAAGTAATTTTAATTTTGCTTACGGGGAATTGATGTTAATTATGCAATTTGGCAAGTCTCAAGTAGAAGAGGCAGGATGAAACTGTAGAACAATTTGTAGCGAACAACATTCTAGGAGAGCTATGCAAGTATGGAATCCAAAATATCTTTGACTCAATCAAGCACAAGCTCTCAAAACTGGAGCACCTTTGACTCCATCCACCTTAGGCCACGGGCCTTTTTTCACTTCAAAGAGATTTGTATGCATTCTAAAATGCATTAAATAAATAATTGTTTAATTATTAAAGCTTGAAATGCAAAAACTTGCACCATTCTCCATGATTTCCACACATCAAAATTTAAAAAAAAAACACCAAGAGCGCAAACGGCCGAAGCAGAGCGGTCACACCAAAATGAAATCAAATTGTTGATTATTTAAAACCACTGCACAATTTGTATGGAGCAGCTGTGAACAGCTGATCGACGAAATTTAAATAAAATCTAAATCACTTTCAGGAATACCACTGAGAAACTCAAACTAATGCTCTTAAGCAGTCGATAGTGACACAACTAAAAATTCGATATAACGAAAGTCTGCCAGCTTTCGTTCTTAGTTCAACGAAATATATGGTCACACTATCAAATTCATCTCAATGTCAGCCCACATATTTTTAAGAAGTCTTTGAATATTTGACTTATGACTTTATTTTCATGGCTGCGACCAGCGTAATCATAATTTTTGTAGCTCAGTGTACGCTCAAATTTCATTTGACATTTAAGCAAAGTACACACAGAAATTGTTGACAATATTTTCTCTATAGTTTAGAGTCTAAACCATTAAAACGGAAAAATGCAAAACAATGGGTAAATATAATTTAAAATTTCTCTTCCCCGTAGAGTTCGAAACTAATTTCCAATTTAAATCTAGAGATGAAACCACTTGCCACATGGGTATCACCTGCAATGGCTGCCAACGTTATAACTTTACTGGCCGCCGTTTCCATTGCCTGGCTTGTTTGGAGGATTTCAATTTGTGTAATGGATGTTACGCACTCGATGTGACCACCAAAGAGCATAAATTTGATCATGCGATGCAGTGCATACCCACGCCAGCCAATCAAAACACACTGGAGGCTGGGGTATGTCCCCTGCTGATACGTTGTCCCTATTGCAAGATAAATAATTTCAATCTTAATAATTTTGAACTACATTTGGGTGAATTCCATCACAATGCGGATCCTGAACTGTTGCTCAGCTATAAAAAGATCCTATGAAATGGGAACATTACTGCAAATAAACATTAATTACTGAGCACATTGGCATCTTCTATTATTATCTGTGCGCCGCAAGTTAATAGCCTTGTTAATGGCTCCATTTATAAGGGCTCCTCCCCTAATGACACATTCTGTTTGTGAAGCGTCAAAAAAACAAAAAAGAAAACCAACAAATGGCAACCGTTAATATTTATTTGTTTTATGCTCAATCAAATAATTGGCTACTGGAGGTCAATGAGTTGCACAGAAGAAAGTAAAATAAAATGGCTTGTCTAGTTGACACAGCCCCAAGGCTCGTCACGTTGACACAGCCCCAAAGGGCCAAAGCCGAGCTTCTCTCAATCTCTTGGCTTGTGCGCTTCTAATTTTCGCACAAGAGAAAGTGACCTACAGTTTAACGCCGAATCCGAACGGCAGCTTGAGAAGCTTTTCATGGCTAATTACTACAAAGCTGGCGCCAACAGAAGAGAGGCGTGACCGGGTGTAAAGTTTATTCAAAGAAAAAACTTTTCATTAGATGTTCCGATGCGGGATCGAACCCACGACCTCTCGCACAGCGGTCGCGCACACTAGCCGCTGAGCCACCCGGCCACACCAGAAGAAAACATTGCTTTACACAGAAGAAAACATTGCTCTATTCTTCTTTCATACTCGACTTACATACTTAAGATTTTGAATATTACGATGAAGACACTTAAGTTTTTCAGTGGGACATGTTGGCCTGGGATGCAGACACTGGCAGTAGAGGAAGCGTTTCATCAGATATTCCTCAAATTCTTCACACAAAGCATCCGTCTGTAGTAACTCGCGATATTCTTCCACACTTTCCAGATTTACTGGATCCAATTGATGCATAAAACATTTGAATCTCAATACAGTGGCATAGAAAAAATTGAAAATATCCACAACCATTATTTTATGATATTGTATGGAACGATGATACTTATCGCCCATAATAAAGGGAGTCTCTTTGGTTTTGTCCAGTTTATTGAAGGCCGCATAGAACTGCTTGCAATATTTGTCCAGCTCCAAAACGGCATGTTTCATGGTGTTGCTGCAAGGAAAAAAAGTTAGGATTTTAGTTAGTGAATGAAGAAAGATTTTCTAACTCTTACTTGGAGCAGCGCATTACTTCCAGCTTCTCCTCGTATTCGTTCACAATGGCTTCTTCCGCCGACAGGGTGTACACTTCTGGGTAACGACAGCCTGGCACTGAGCTGATCAGTATGAGGTATCTTTGGGTTAATAGCCACAATCTTTCAATAAGAATTCGTTGAGCCTCCACTTCGCATTTATAAAGCTGATGGTAGTTGCGATAGCGCTTCTCCAGATCGACTAAAAGTTCCAATATTTCTGCTTCATTTTCGTAATGTTCTTTGAGGTGTGGTGTCAGATGCGGTTCTTCTGAGTCGGAGGTGGGATTCATTGTGTTTGATTTTTTGTCTTAGTTTTGTTTGGTATATTTGTTTTAGTTTCAGGGTATATTTTTGTTGTATGTGAAATAAAAATGACATAAATTTCCTATACCTTTGTACATTGGGTGTAGCCAAAGAAGAAATTGTTTGCATAGCTTGCATTTAGTAATGCCAATTTGCTCCCATTTCTCTGATTGACATTAAAGAAGTATCAGTCCTTGGAACTCACTGCTAAGAGGTGACCTTCGAAACAGTCTGTCTGAATATTCAAAGCTGTACAATCATTGTTGATTTCGTTGATTATTGAATTATAATCAATCCTTAACCTTGAGACGGCTAGCAACCACTTTGTTGGACCATCCTTTGTTGAAGACTGAAAATGATAGCGGTTAATCGTCAAACAGGGTTTTTCAAAGAATAATAAATTTCTTCAAAGGATTCGAGCAGACTTGTAACTCAGTTCAGGAACTGCAATGTCTAATCGTTCGTTAGCAATGGTCTAAAATTGACTTTTCTTAGGAACTTCTAAGGTTGAGATTGGTAGTTTCTTGTATATAATTTCCATTTATACAAAAATAATAAAATTCTTCTAATAAAATTGAATCAAGTTTTTTTCTCTCAACAACTAATTGGACTTTGATGCTTAACTAATCTTTTGGCATCAAAAGAAATACACAAAACCGAATAAAATATTGAGCATCCCATGGATAGCTCAATTTTAATAAAAATCAAATTGATTTAAAATAGATTTTCCTTTGCTACGAAATGAAAAGAAAAAAAAACACGCATCTATGTACGTCATGTGGTACAGAACAGCAAATAGCATGTGATAAAAAGAAACATTATTTTATAAACGTATTAACATATGCGACCACCAGAGAGCAGGGCATCAAACTGATGCTTTGATTGATTCTGTTTAAAAATTCATTTCGGTTGCACTGCAAGTCCCCCGACGAAAACGGAAATTGAATTAGCCAGACACATACATACATAAGTAAATCATTTCTTAAATGCGTACAATCTTTCGGGTATTGGGAAATGAGCAATTCAAATCGAAAATCATTAATGAAGTGCGAAGCCAATTGCCGCTTTCGAAATTTCAACAGCAGACAGTGAATACTCGTCTGGTAGGGAAATTTGAACACGAGCACGTCACGCCAAGCAGACATAGCTCATTTCAGAATACTTTTTCATATTACTCAAATAAACAAAGTGTACAAAAAGTGCACACACAGACAGACAGATTGTATGTGGAATTTTTATGTGAGCTTTAATTATTAATTAAAAACATGGCAAAAATCGTTGGCGTTGGAATATGATATGCAAATATGGATATTTAAATACCTATTTTTTAAACAAATTCGGAAAGTATAAAAGTGCAGTGGTTGTTTTTATTTAAATGTAAACATGTTGCCAGAATTTTGCTTAATATGTCGAAGAATGAGCTACACAACGAGACAATGATATTTAAAGCAGGGTTCCCTAAGAAGAAAGTACAGATAATGTGCATATACTCGTATGTACTTTAATATGAGTTGAAATGAGTGAATCCTAAAACTATACATCAATCTACTTTACTCCTGATCAAGGCTGCAATCTTATAAAACTTTATCCGGAGGCTCAAACTCATCATGAAGTCGAACGTTCAGTTCGCGAACCGGTTTCTAAGCTTGATGATCCTAAGGTTCTGGTCCGAACATTGGTTCATAATATCTTGGGCTAAGTACACACAGGCAAATAAATTTCGGTACAAATTTGGCTAAATAATCCTAAATAGTGCACTTTTTGGCCATAACTGAGAAAATTATTTGTAAATGGAAACATAGCTTTAGTTTCAAGTCCTTCAACATCTGCCATCATGGCTACTTAGCAAAATTTTTATTGAAATTTGGGCCAGTTACACAAGTTTCCAAAGAAGTCAACTTTTTAACGAGAAATGATAGCCAACATTCCTAATGTACTCTCACGCGCTGAACTCAAATAAATTGTCCGTTTTCCCCCAGAGGGTCAGGTTAAAGAGAAATTTGCTTAAACGTGTGTTGGACGAGGTTTGTTCACATTTGTAGCTCCTGCAGCCACATAAATTAACCTATTGAAACCAAATTTGATTTTACGTAGATTGAATTGAATAATGATCACAAAAAATCAAAACCAAAGTTTGGTTCTGGTTCTTAAAATACCAATTTTTTTGATTTAAATATGACATTTCCGAGAAATTTCATTTTTCCGGCAAGTTACAGAAACGCACTAAATTTACCTGCCAAAATCGAAAAAATCGCGAAATTAGTCGGCTTATAGACCATTGTATTCCCAATTTTACTACATTTACACTTTTATGATGGCTGGGTGGTTCAGCGGTTAGTGTGCGCGACCGCTGAGCATGAGGTCGTGGGTTCGATCCCGCCTCGGAACATCTAATGAAAAGTTTTTTTCTTTTACACCCGGCCACACCTTTTGCTGTTGGCGCCAGCATTGCAGTAATTAGCCATGAAAAGCCTCTCAAAAACTGCCGTTAGGATTCGGCGTTAAACTGTAGGTCCCTTTCTCTTGTGCTAAAATTAGAAGCGCACAAGCCAAGAGATTGAGAGAGGCTCGACTTTGGCCCTTGGGGCTGTGTCATCTTGACAAGCCAATTTTACTTTACTTTTTACACTTTTATGATAACATCGCGCTTTTAGAAGTTATTTGCCGGTGTTAACTTAGCTCTAGAAGAACTTAGCTTACACTCATAAATAAAAGTACCAAATTAGCCCTTAAAATTATAAATTCGCCTTTGAAATCCGTCCTAAGGCGACTTATGGAAAGCTTTTCTTAACCAAAGGGCTACTTTTTTTTAGAATTAGAATCTCTTTCTGAATCATAGAAAACTATTTTCTTAAAATAAAAAGTTTTTTTCTAATATAGAGACGACAAATTTTTCTTAATAAGAGGAAGGTATTTTCTTAAAAGCAGAAAAAATTGTTTAAGACCACCGGTTCAGGTCCATCACCGGTCCAGGTCCACCAGGTAGGTCCACCACAAGCCACCACGGTTCGGCCCGTACCACCGTGGTAGGGTCCCGAACAATCACCTCCATGCCACTCTGGTCCCCCACTGCTTTGATTAATTTTTATTAAATAAATAAAAATTTTCAGGGACTGACTGGGATTAGAACCTAAGACCTTTGTCGCCCGCATCGACGGCGGCCGCTTAGACGTTTAGGCTATTTCACAGCGTTGCAGTGGCACGTCTGAATAAGCTACTTATATTTTTGCACTGGAGCAAAAATTTCTGAAATCTAACGCCTGTTTTCCTAAAAGCAATGGCTACTTTCGCCATATTTTTAAAAAAATTAGTTCCATATTTTTAAGAAAACTTGTTCTTGTTTTTAGAAAATTACAGTATTCTCTTTAAGGGGCTACTATTCTCTAAAATTAAAGGTTAATTTTGGCCTATTTTTAAGAAAATGATTTTAGAAAAATGCGCCCTAATTATCAGAAAAATCTGGCCTTTTCTTGTTGTAGTAAAGTATTTTTCTAAAAAATTTTTTTATGCCATATTTTTCTTAGTTTCAGAAAACTTTTTCTGTTTATTAGAAAATTTTTCTGAATACCAGGGCAAATTTTAAAATAGGGCGATTTTCTAAAATTCATGGCGAATTTTTTTCTAAGTGTAAATTCCATTTTTCGGTGAATATGAACGAATTGGTTCAAATGCTCTGCTTGACTTTTGTTAAGGAGAACCTTTATATTTACCTAGTACTTGTAATTGTTTTGGTAAACTGTTTTTTGGTTATAAAATAACAGCGAAAGGAACATTTTTTAAAACTATTTTCTTTTTTTATTCGGTCACTCAATGGCTACAAATCTAGAAAACTTCGGTGGATTATGTAGATGGTTGTACAAGGTTTCTGCAAGTTTGAGTCGTTTTTGCCTTGTGAGCTGGAGCGGAAACTTGTTGAAAGGACCACGGCTTGTTTGCAAATAATGTCGAGTTAAAAGTCTTTACTCATTGACGAATCCGCACCGAACCATCGCATAAACCGGATGGTGACCTCTCTGAATATAAGGAATGAGTTCGTACGCTTGTTTTGATGACACAGCATACAGTCTATATTTCTGTTAGTTGAACGATTCCTCTATGGTGAAAGTTTTCTCATCAGTAAACAGAATTGGTCCGTGCGCAGTGTACGTGCACTAGCGACGCAATGCTTTCGATACAGTTTTGCGTTTTGTTCTGCTGTTGTGCGTGGCGGTGTGTTCTGTTTTAAGAGTCCCAAGACGCCTTTTTTATCGCGAAGCTGTCCTTATCCCGAGTGATTGTCGCGCCAGTGAATTTACGAATTCGATCTACGATTTTTAGGCTGGCGTTCCACGTTCGGCGGCCGGTTGCGCGGTCATTCAGCAGTATCGTTATAATTCGGGTGATTTTAGGGGCGAAATATCCAAACATGAAACATTAACCTTTTTGTAGCCAGATTTTGTAACAAATACAGCTGCACGATTTTCAGTGAGCCCCATTCCGTGATGGCAAACAACTGACGCCAAAAATTTTGATGCATCGTATGTTGGGTGGTGCGTTCAATGGTTCCCGAGAACGAGTGTGCTCAATACGTCAACCAAAACAATTGCGACTACTGGGTATAAGGCTTTTGTCGAAACCCCAAACCGACGTTCTTAGAGTTCTTCAGGAACGGTTTGCAGTTTTGCCCTAGATTTTTTGTTCATATACGGCGGTGTCCCAGAAGTCTCTTCCAACCAAATTCCAACCCAAGACCAATTCTCGGTGCCCCAGAAATCTCTTTCGGTTGGTTTCAAACTTCTCGGATGTGGACTTGACTAGCAAACTATGATTCCATCACTCCCAAATGCTGCCACTGCTCCGAGAATAATTTTTCGGCAACTGGCGCCTTGTGTACCGGCGCTAGCTTTGCGCACAAGCAGAAGGCTTCAACAACAAAATAACATTACACATATGAGGATCACTGCTCTATTCGAACCTTGCTAATCTTTTTGAATGCTCGTGCAAATCTACCTTCTTAAGATTTATGCTTTTATAATCTATTAATTTAAGTTCTACCAATCCAAAGAAAATTTCTCAAAAATGTCGCACATACTAAAACTTAAGTCCAAAGGTGCAGGTGCAGAGTTGATGCAGGGCTGCTATTGCAAAAGTAATGAAAGGACTTTTTATATATTAAAAGACTCTATTAAAATGTTCTTTGTTTTCCAAATTTCTAGGCAATTTTTATGCATATTACACTAAAATATCTTTCAATTTCAGGAGAGTATTTCAACTTTTGTTTTATATTTATGGTTTTCTTTTGTTGGCACATACAAATTTAAATTTTTATTTTGTTTACTTACGAATTTTTAATTGGCCTAGCATGGACGGCACACGCGTCGTATGCGCGATGTCTTTTTTGGTTTGTAATATGTTTAGGCTATTTTGGATCTCAAGATGTTCTTTATCAACACCGTCGGGCTAATGGGCCTCGACCCGTCTGTCTGTCTGTCTGCTTGTCTTTCGTGTGTGTGTGTGTGTGTGTCTGTGTAAGTTGTTTTCAATTGTGCCGGCTTTCACTGAGGCATTTTGTGTAATTAATTCATTTGAGTTATGGCCAGAGAGTTTTGTAGTGCTTGCTAAAAGTTATAAGAGTGGGCGAGTGTAGCTTATAGTGTAATGAACCCTCTTGAGGGCATAAAATCAATGCACTTTGAATTGGTAAGCCTTTGTAATTGGCGTTTTTTAATACATTTCATTTCACTTCATATTGCTCTTGAACTTTGTTTTTAAAATGCTAATAACTGAACTTGAATTTTGACTATAAGCGGGTCAACAACTTTAAAATAAACTTTATAAGCCATAAACCAAGTCCGTCTTTTAAAATTACCAACATAAAATTGAAATTCATGTTTACGCATTCGCTTTTTATGTGGCTTAACTTTTTCAATATGATAAAAAACGAAAGTCAATCGATTATGTAAAAAGAGTTTTATTTACGACTGAAAGGAAAAAAGCAAAATAGATATCTGGGAAACAAGGGACTGGATTTAAAACTGCGGCGACATCCTGTTGAAAATAAATTTGGTCAAAGTTCTTTTCAGTTAAATCCAGGGATGCAAACCAATCAGAAATAAGGACTGGTTCGGTTCAGTGGATTATGCAGTTTTTGAACCACTGGTTCGAGTTATTACATGGTTTCTGAAGCCAAATAAATAGCGTTTTCGGTTCGGTTCGGTTCAGTAAGTAAAATTAGCTAGTCAAGATGACACAGCCCCAAAGGGCCAAAGCCGAGCCTCTCTCAATCTCTTGGCTTGTGCGCTTCTAATTTTCGCACAAGAGAAAGGGACCTACAGTTTAACGCCGAAACCGAACGGCTGTTTGAGAAGCTTTTCATGGCTAATTACTGCAATGCTGGCGCCAACAGCAAAGAGGCGTGGCCGGGTGTAAAGTTTTATTCAAAGAAAAAAACTTTTCATTAGATGTTCCGAGGCGGGATCGAACCCACAACCTCACGCACAGCGGTCGCGCACTCTAGCCGCTGAGCCAGTGGCTCTGTCTAAATTTAATATTTATTTAATGAAATCCGGATCTTCCCTCAAATCTGTGCGGAAAAGAATTTTTATAAACTTTCGATGGAAAAAAACACGAAAAATGCCAAAAACGCAATATATATTCTTGGATCGGCCGAAATTCTGTTAAATCTTAAACCTTAAAGCCCATCTTTATGTATGACGACCCTTAATTCCGCCTAATCTCGACTCGTAAAGCATATACTTAAGGATATAGTACCGAATTTAGCTTAATTCTGTTTGGAAAGTTACTTTCTCTGAACTTTCGAATGTAAGGCATTCCGAAAAATGTCAAAAATAGCCTTTCTGTTCAAGAATCTTCCTTAATTTTTCCGAGTCCTAGGCCTTAAGTCCCGGTTTACCCTTTAATCTTCACGGAAAGGTATTATTCCAAAGTTTCAAACAATCATTTATGTTCTTGACTCGCCTTTTATTTTACTATATCTGAACTCTTAAGGCCCCTCCTTGAGTATATCGCGTCGACTTACTCTTAGATCTGCTCGAAAAGTCATAGTTTCGGAATATAGAAGTTGCGGCAAATCAAAAATGATATCAAAAACTTATTTTGGTTCAAGGATCACCCGTAATTCGTTGTCCCTGAATATTGTTAGAACGTGAAGTTCGGTTCATTGGGTTCGAATTCATTATAAAGTACTACTTAGTTCTATTTTTTGTAGGTATTAAGCCCATGGATTTTGTTTAAACCAACTCTTTTTGGGTTAGCTTATCCGTAAAATACAAAAATTTTTTTGTATTTTATATTAAGACGCGTTTTAAAATGTCAAAGCTCAACTAAAGGGTTTTTTTATCGAACTTTTTCCCCAACATTTAAAAAAATGATGATTTCTAAAGTGAATTTGCGACTTTTCGAAAGAACATTTGAATAGTCGGATATGTTGGCATTGTCCTTGCTAAAGTTGGATTGAGGTGAAGAAACAGGACAGAATCTATTAATAACTTTCAAAGAAGGAATGTAATCTGATGACAGGCGTGCTAGGAGGTTGGTGGGCAAACTCGTCGTGACGAACCGCCGACGTTTTGTTTTTTGGTTTCCGGTTCGGTTCAGCGTTTTCAAAGGGACGCCGGTTCCGTTTGCGGTTCGGTTTATCAGCTTGAATTAGCGGTTCGGTTACGGTTCGGTTCGGTTCGGTTTAGAACCGGTTTGCATCCCTAGTTAAATCTGATGTCAACAAATCAGTTGTCCAGAGCTGAGCCCGATTCCCATTGAAGTTAAGGGTTTCTTCAGCTTCGTATTCGTTCTCGTATTGACAAAACCTTTGAACATGAACTTCCATCACCTTTAGCCCACTTGTTCAAAGGTAATGAACCCTCACTTATGTATACAATTATTAACTAGATAAAGGCATTGCAACTATAAATAGCTTGGATATTTTCATACTCAGTGGAATGCATTTTAAAATAATTTGTTCCCCCAATATTTTGACGAATTTCTGTGGTTGCTTCACATTTTGTTTTTCTTCTTTTGGTTCTTTCGCTTTCTACGCGTTGAGCCGTGGGACAAGGTCGTGCCGTCGCCTGTCGTCGTGAAAAATATTATGGCTAACCAAAAGATAAAACAGATATATATACATATGGATGAAGAAAAGCACAGACTGCACAGGTCGTCTTTTTTTTCATTTCGTATGACCAACTGTTTGGTCTGTGCGTTGTGACGCGCTTTTTGCCATTGACACGCAATAAAAATATGTACTTAAATATTGTAAAAATTTTTAATGAGCACATTAAATTGTAGTTTTTTTTTTTGGGACTATTAATGTTTGACGGACAGATCAGGACTAATCTAAATTGGCAGGGCTTTAAGGCTTTTTTAAAAATTTCGAGGGAAAAATCAATTCTGAAACTTCTGCATATTGGGCAAGTAAAATTATCCTAAATTTGGTTCAAAATGCGTAATGTGTTTGGTTATGCCCACCCTTTAAATGAGGGATATTCGAAATTAAAATAATTACAACTAAATTGGTCTGTTTACAAAAAAGAGCTTCAAAAATTAGAAGAAGATTTTGACACCGATTCGGCCACATTACAATTGGTACACGACCAAACCAAAATAATTTGTTAACCTTATGGTGATGTTTTCATCCTCCAATTTAGGTTTCCGTTCGAGAATACGCTAAGTCTTTTTTGAATCACTTCTGAGCAGTAATATGTGTTTTATTTCTGAACAGTTGACATGGATTCTTCTAGTCTTCCACACATACTCAAGTAAAAATTTGGTTTTAAGGCATTCTAAAATTTGACAACGATTGAGCGATTGATCTGGCATACTTGTCGTATGAGTGATTCTTAACGACACTTTAAGGCCACATCGCGTTTATTAAAACTGCAATCCCCATTTTTAGTACAACAACAAGTTTTATGAGTGCTGAGATCTAATTAACATTTGGCCTTATGCTGATGTCAGTTAAAAGGTATTAAAAATGGATTCAAAAACCAAATCCTCAAAACAGTTTAGGTTCGGAACAAACTATTTCTAAGGGTTGGTAGCCCAAGCACTAGCTACACATTTGTTTTTGTAATGCCTGTGAATGTTAGTTGATGGACAAATGATAGTGCCAGCACAGCCATAAACAGCCGGCAACGTTTCCTCTTGTCCATTTAAATTTTTTTAGCCAAAATAAAAGCTTAAAGCAAAAGTAAAAATGCGTGGGCATCTCCTGTATTCCTGCTGGCATCTAAAGAGCATTTTATTTTATTATTCTTTTTATATGTAGTATTTAATAAATTATTAATTTCTGCTCAGTCAGACATCACCGCATCACATGAAACGTAAACGAATATACAAAAAAAAAAGTCGTCAATAAATGTTTATTATATAAAAGTGCAAAAATGTTTTACGCAGTTTCGTGTGTGTGATTCAAATATGCAAAATTTCACTTTGATTAAGCTTTCATAATTTTGAGTTGTACGAAAATAAAAATAGCAATTATACTGTTAATGTCTGCCCAGAATATTAATCTCAAATTAATTAGTTTACTGGAGGAGCCACTTGCAAAGTTCAATTTGAAGTGAGTGCTTAACCGGTTTCAACCGGCTAATGACTTTTTGTCGGCGGCAAATATTTATTTATTTTTGTATTTTTGGTATACTCTATGCACGTGACGGCGATGTTGTTGCCTGCCATTGAGTATTGTGCTGCTCCCGAATCGGTATTGAAATTGTTATTGTTTTTGTCTCGACGCGTCTCGAAAAGTTCTTTTAACTTTTCTATTTTTTTTAAGTGTTATGCGAGAAAAAGATTTTTTTTGGTGTGTTTGTGCCTGGAATGACATTTGGTTTGTTTATTTTTGTTTTGTCTGTTTTGTGTGTACTTAAACAATGGCTGTTTTTAATTGTTGTTATTGTTTATTTTTTGATGAGGTGGGAAATGAAATGGAAGGAAATGTGAACAAGTGCAAAATACTAAAAGGTGAATTTGAGAAAAAAACGCAATTGGAAAATATCAGCCTTGTGTTTAATACCATTTCCGCAAACATTTTGTGATGTTGGAATAAATTTGGTCTTCTAATCACAAAAAATTGAGTTCAAGGCTGTATAAGATTTTTATTTTTATATCGAAAATTTAGAAAACTATCAGCGTTATATGACAGCGTATGGTCCAATAATAAATTTCTACTTACGGATCGGAAGATTTTTGGATTTGTTTAGAATTACAGTAATACAGACATACAAACAGAGTATCTAACCCAAACAACCACCTTTATTTTTAACCGGTATAACCGAATCAAACCGAAAACGTAATCGAAACTTTAACCAAAATACATTTTTTAAGGGATTTTATTTTGGTTAACCGTAACCGAAACAAAATAACAGGTTCCATTTTGTGTTTTAAAATATTTGGAGACAAGAATTATTTTTGTTATTTTTGATTTTCGTTTTTTGCATATGTCACGAAAATTCATTGACTACAAAATACCCTGTTCCCTTGACTTCTTGTGTTCTCATACACATATACACACACTCACACATTCAGAAAGGGCCTGTGACGCGAGCATGGCTAGGCGCAAGCCTTATAGACGGCATGAACCAACATATTGGTGGAGCGAGCGTATTGCCGATGCATGTCGTGCGTGTCTTCACGCCAGGAGGCTGTACCAACGTTCAAGAGGAAGACCGAGTTTTTCACTGAGGCATACAGAGTACCAGGCGGCTGGAAATATGCTAAAAGATGAGATTAAAGCGAGTAAGCGAGAGTGCTTCCTCCAGTTGTGCGACTCCGGTGACCACGACCCTTGGGGTCAGGCCTACAAAATAGTCGTGTGAGCTGAAAAAGATTGTTGAAAATCTCTTTCCGACTCGCTTGTCTCAATTACCCATGCACCCTTATATTTTCACCCCAGATACTATAGAGGAGATAACGGAATCAGAAATACTGTCGGCAGCGATGAACCTTCAGCCCAATAAAGCACCCGGACCGGATGGTGTTCCGAACCGAGCTGTGAAACTAGCCATGACACTGCATCCAGCACAGTTTGTGGATATTTTTAATGAGTGTTTGCAAGAAGGAATTTTTTCAACCATTTGGAAAAAACAGCTACTTATACTTTTTCCTAAACCAAGAAGTCAACCAAGCGACCCACCGTCCTATAGACCAATCTGCCTTCTCATAAGCCAGAGACTCGATGAGGCCATCAGTGGAGCATGTGGGCTTTCGCCAAATCAGTTTGGTTTTAGAAAGGCCAAGTCAACAGTGGATGCGATTGACAAGGTGGTTACAATTGCTCGCAGTGCTATTAAGGGCTCTAGCTGGAAACGAGGATCTAAGGAGTACTGTCTTGTGGTCGCCCTAGACGTAAAAAATGCGTTTAACAGCGCTGACTGGAACAGAATCCTAAGCGTCAGAGGGGAACAAAATCCACGTGGTTTCTGCTGGGGTTCCACAAGGCTCCGTGCCTGGACCTGTTTTATGGAACGCCATGTATGATGGGGTCCTCCGACTCTGCATTTAGTGGACTTTGCCGATGATGTGGCACTTGTTGCTGTAGGCAAAGGAGGCGTGCAATTCTGTCATTGAGCGCATCCACCAGTGACTTAGCGCGGCGGGTCTCGAGCTTGCGGCGCAAAAAACAGAGTCGGTTCTAATTATCAGTCGGATAAAGGTGGAGTCAGCCTGGGTCAGAGTCAATGGAACCGCAATAAAATCCAAAAGAGCCATTAAATACCTTGGAGTAATGCTGGACACCAGGCTATGCTTCCGAGAACATCTGGCTTACGTCGGAGAGAAGGCAGCAAAGTCAAGCAGCGCCTTAGCTAGGATCATGCTGAACACGCGCGGTCCTAAACAGGGGCGAAGAAGACTTTTGGCGAGTGTAACTAAGGCCACGATCTTATACGCGGCGCCAATCTGGCACAGGTCCATGGTTTACTCTGCTAAAGCCTGTGGGCGTCCGTTAGTGCCTCGGTTACTTGCGTATCGTCGGTGTTAGAAGATGCTGCGGTCTTGCCGGGTGTTCCATTAACGGCTGGCCACAGCGGGTCCCGCTTCCGTTGGTGCCTCAAGTCAACCAAACAGTGGTACACAGCAGCAGGAAGCGAGGCAGCGGAGCATCGAGAAGTGGCAACAGCGTTGGGACCAATCCACGAAGGGTCGCTGGACCCATAGCCTAATCCCGAGATTGTCACCATGGCTGTCTAGAAAACATGGTGAGGTGAACTTTCACCTAACTCAGCTCCTTAGTGGACATGGCTGCTTTGGGAGTTACCTAAAAAGAGTCGGCCATGATGATAGCGAGGAGTGCACTTGCTGCAAAGAAGGACCTGTGGAGGACGCCAGACACGTCTTATTCGAGTGTGTAAGGTTTCACACCGAGAGGGCGGAACTATCCAGGGCGATGGGCGGAGATATAGCCGAACATAATTTAGTCCCTTACATGCTGATGTCGGAGGGAAACTGGAAGGCAGGGTGTGACTTCGCAGCTAACATTATGGCAACTCTGCGGAGACTGGACTTGCAGCGTAGAATCAGGGAGTAGGCGGGTCATCAAATTTGCGAAGCAATGCCTTGCGGCCGTACCGCAGGTTTTTGGATGTTCTGTCAAACTTTCCGTGATTTCATATTGTCCCAAAGTGCTTATTTGTAAATAGTAGTTAAATAAAGGAATTAAAAAAATAAAAAAAAATAAAAAAAAACTCACACATTTACACACACACTCTAACATACGCACACACGCACGCGCAAACGCGGTAACTGACAATGCAAGGCAACCCCGCTGGATCGAACCCCACGGGGACCCTTTTCGAGTTTCAGAACGGATGTCAAAAATCCAAATGCCTAAAAGGTTCACCAACACCTTATTCTGATATTTATAAATATCATGACAGAAATTCAGAACTACTGGGATTCGATCCAAAAAACCCAGCCTCCCGTCAACATTTTGAGTATGGAGTAATTCTCGAGCCATTTTCCATATTCCCATTAATATAGAACACTAAAGTATATATAGGGTAGAACCCAACAATTTGCCTCTTTTCCCGGATCATATATTTTGAACGTTTTAAATACAAAAAAGTCAATAAAAATTAACGACTTTTAAACAAAATTTCCGTTGGCCGCCCACAACAACAAACAAACAAAAAAAACCAAACAACAAGAAATTAAAATAAAATATTGTATGTTCCAACAACAAGCCAAAGCACATTTACGTGTGGTTTTTATTTGATATATATTTTTAATTTGTTATATTTATAAAACGCGTTTAATTTAATGATTGCTTTGGCCGAGCAGTTTTCGTATTTTTAGCCAAGTAGGCGTGTACCTGTACAGCCACTTCCAAACATTATTGATATATGGGTTAGCCACTCGAGGCGACAACCGAGGGCAGCTGCACTCACCAAGATGCGAGAAGTGAGCTTCAAGCCACATTTGCTAAGGTCGTCTTCAGGTGGCACAACAAGTGCCTGTCATGGCTCATGAGTGCAAGGAAAAAAGCAGAACAACCTGCACCCATACACACACACAGTGAGTGGCAAAAGTTGACGCCCACGCTAGATTTTCCATAATTAATTTTAATAGTTCCGCCTTTTTTCAATTTTTATATAAATAGCCACCACATTTTTGCCAATTTAATTAAGCGCGCAAAAAAATTAAGTAGTAGAATCACTTGTAAAAGTAAAAATTCAAGGTAAGGTCAAGGTAAATTTTCACGTCAGACACTGCGACGATCATTTATCAAACTTAAAAAAAAATGTGTAAATTTAAGACACTTGGGCAAGTATAATAAATATAATTCGTAAATACTTTTCTTACAGCTGAAGGCAACGCGATTGCCTTTAGAATCCATAAATTATGCCGAGTTTTTGGAACCACCATTTGCTCTCGCCACATTTTTGCACAACTTGTGAAAATAAACCTATTTAAATAAATAAATATTCAAATGGAACAATTGCTGTTTAATATCTTTTTTGTCTATATTTTGTTTTTGTTCTCGGAACACTCAAAACTCACTGAATGCTGATCGTAAATAATTGTAATAATTTCAGCCGGCAAAGATTTTGACGTCAACTGAGTGAAACGATAAATTGTAGTCTTAAGGAAACGGAAATGATTAGATGATGGGATTGTTATTAACTATTTGATGAAATTTATTGCCAATTAATTAAAGATTTTCAACAGCAAATCTGATCAATTCCAATTTTTTTTTTGCTTGGTAATTGATTGAAAGCTTTGTTCAAACTTTTTTTTTCTTTCACCTCATAAAATAGATGTAATATATTTTAGTAGATCCACTTATCAATACATCGGCATCTAAATTTATTCTTAAATAAATTATGCATAGGTGTGTCTAGAAACTGTTCTTCAAAGTTAGTTATTTGTTCTTAAAACTTAAAAGAAAATTGAACTCTTTTAAACTGTCTTCAATACAATAAACAGTTTTAACCACTCTATATCGGAGTAGAAAACCCGGTGAGATCTGGGTGCTATTAAAACAAACTATTGTGCACTTAATGTTGTTGTAACTTGGGCAAAGAGTTCAACCAGACTAGTGACTGCCGCACATCCCAAGTCATAAGAGATAAAACCCTATATTTTTCATAGTAGTCTTATCTTATTTTGAAAGTAAGAAAATTTTGTAATATTCTGTCGGGAAATGTGAAAAAATTACAACATTCGATTAACATTCGATGGGGGGGGGGGGGGGGGGGGGGGGGGGGGGGGGGGGGGGGGGGGGGGGGGGGGGGGGGGGGGGGGGGGGCGGGGGGGGGGGGGGGGGGGGGGGGCGGGGCGGGTCAAAGATTTTTAAAGATCTACTTTAGAATTCAACACTGACTTCTCCGGAAAATCGTGCCTCCCGTGTGGGAAAATGGATGGTCAAGTTTCTATGGGCGGAATTTCAGTAATTGGCGTATATAGTATATATATGATAAGTCTACCCCCTCAGTTGGAAAATGGGCGTTAAACTGTTGAATGACACTCTTTTGGACTTAATCCGATCAGCTCTAAACTAATTTTGAAAAGAACATAACAATATATTATTTTGGAAAATTGACGGAAAATTCTTGCAATGAAACCATTTATATTTTTTTCTACTGAATTCAAAACCCCCATCAAATCTCTATATGGAATTTTCATAAAAAATACAATGGGGAACAAGGTCCAGTATATTGAAGGTTTGGTGGTGATTCAAGATGATTTTCAAGTGATGAGCACGAATCTGATTTCGGAAATAGTCCATCACGTCTAGACTTTGAAAAATTTGAGCTTAAAGTTGCATAAAATTCATTTCCTGACCCTTTTTAAACTCGAATATTTTCGTCGGTTTTGGCTCAATTTGCTATTATCGTAAAACCATTTATTAGCTTTAATATAAATTACCCCACATACTTCTACGTACTTTTTAAGCGAAGATATACCACTTTGAATATAAATGTTCAAAATTACCATATTTTGTACCGCCCCTTGATATGCAACGGATGTTGTTTTAAAATTTTTCATAGAAATAGAAATGTCTAGCCAACGTACAATGATTTTGCACAGCATATTCTTGGGCAGTAGACAATTTAATAATTTTGAAAACTTTTGAGAGAGTTAGGAGTTTAGGAGGAATATTTTACGAAAATATTAAAGATTTTTAAAGTACCTTTCATTATGCATTCTCTTTTCTGCATTTTACGAATAATGATATTCTATTTAGTGTATTATTCATGCTTGAGCAGTGTGGACGTGAAATGTGTTTAGCCTACGAGATAAGATTAGTTGCAGGGTTTTAAACAAAATTCAAAACTGTTGATTCTTCCAACAAAACAACAATTGCTTAAAATCAAGAATTCGACACAAAATAGTTCGCGGTTCGTTTGCGAGTAGAGTAGTAAATTTTTTTAAATTTTGTCTGTGCTGGTGCACAAACATACAATACTATGTACATATTTTTTCTGAATTTTTTCAGTAGGGGTAACTAACTTCACCAAGTTTGTTTTAAAATTTAAATGGTAGATAATTCCTAAAATAACAATTCGCTATTGCTCTGCCCCTATTGCTGACCAATGGTCGAAAACAATCTTAAACTATTTCAATAAATAAAATATGACAAGATTCGTTATTACAAGTTTTTTCAATATTTAATCAGAGTTTATTTCATTACGGGTATAAAGTGTTATAAAGCCCGCAATAAGTGTGCACGCGGGCGTTATGACACTTTCAAAAGTGACATAAAACCCGCGGGCGCTATGTCACTCTTAGAGCGACATAACGCTCGCGGGCGCTTTGTCAGCGGGCGCTATTACATACACCCTCATAATGAGTCAAATATAAAAAAAACAGCATTTATTTTTCAACGAAACAGATCTAAATATAAAGTAACATTGCATATCGTATTAAAATTAGTTATATTAAGAAACTCGAACTTGTTTCGCAGACTTAGGCAGTTTTATGAAAGCCAAAAAAATCCACTTCTTTATTCTGTCACACCACGTATGCCTTTTAATCTGACAATATCTTGGGATCTTCCCTTTCTACAACTCCCAGTTTAATATTAAAAATAGTGCTACTAAAATGCTATTCAAAAACCAATTAGGGCAAATTTACTTAACAATAATTCTTTGTGTTTCTTTATGATGAAGGTTAATAAATTCGTACGACTGTCGCGTGCGTGATGTGGAAATGACCATATATTGTTTTTATGTATTAACCTTAAAAGCGTAAGCTTGAGAAGTGCTGAGATCTACTTGTTTCCACTTTGTGTGAATTTCAAGAAACGATCTCCAAGTTCAGTGAAAATTGATTTGCTCTGAATACAGTCAAATAAATGGTAGGTTTTCACCGTCGTTATTTTTTCGTTGACATCACGATTTATCGAAAATATGCGATATGGTGTTGGTATTGGCAGCATTCTTGCATTCATGTATTCTTCCATCCATTGAATATCTGATCTCAGTTTTATTTACATTGTGAAAGAAAACTTGTTGGGAATAAAATGGATCTACAATACTTTTATTTTATTTTTACAGTTTTTTTTATACTCTGTAGCAGAGGTACACATTAAGTTTGTGCAAAAGTATATAACAGGCAGATGGAAGCATCTCTGACCCTATACAGAATATTCTTGATCAGCATCAACAGCCGAGTCGATCTAGCCATGTGCGTCGGTCCGTCCGTCTGTCTGTCTGTCCGTATGAACAAACAGATCCCAGGCACATCAAGTTTATTTTCATATTTTGCCACGCCCACTCCCGCCCCCGCAAATTGTAAAAAACGTCATATCTCCCACAGTTTTATAGATAGAAGGTTCGTTCTTCTGGACCTATTTAGAAATCAGGATTATTTATCGATCCACCAAAGAAATGGTAAAGATCGGATGAACGGTTGTCGAGTTATTAGGAAAACAAACAATTATGGGGAGCACCGGTCGCAACCGTGAAGGACAGCACTTCACAGGTACAGAGTATGTTTTAGTCGGGCTTGACTGACTTTCTTTCTTGTTAAATTGATGGCAGTTTGCAAAATGATGATGCATTTTCCACAATTTTTCATTTAATTACTTTAGAACACTCTCCAACAGCAGAGGACCATTAAATCTGGCCAAAAGTGCTCTTAATTTTATAAAGTGTTGAGGCAAATTGGCGGACAATCTGCCACCTGGGAATGGGCCTGCGCAAATATTTTCAAATTCTCTGCGATTTCCTTATATTATGGGGAGCTTTTCCGAAGTCTCTCCATATTCTCATACCAAAGCTCTAATGGCTTTGATGTAGCCTCTGGTTTCCATAGTGTCTCCAGATGCGGCTACCTGCTATTTGATCCATTTTTACCCCTTCAACTTTCAAATCAGTTTTTGTTTTTGTTAGTGGTAGCAGTTGAAACAATACCCGTACGATAGGCAAAATAGTCGATACCTTTTCACTACTCCACAAGTCACGGATGCATGTGCATACAAATTGAATGCAACTTTTTTGATACCATTAGCCCCTTATCTTTTGACTGGCAAGAGAGCAGCATTCAATGCGCTGCAGTGAGAAATGGGCATTAGAAAAATACAAATTTAAGATTAAAAGCCAATTATTGTTTTCCAAAAAAAAATTATGATAAATTTAGCCAATATCTTAAAAATATACATTCGTCTAATAAATCTCAAAAATTGATTATAATTATTGTGTTTTGTTGGTGGGAAACTGCTGTATTTTATTTTGCTATCTTTGTCCTCATATGCGTTCGATTTTAAACTTTCCAAAAACCTTTTTTGCCATTTTGGAAGGAGCTCAAATCAAGTTCATTTAATCTCCACCTTCGGTCTGGAATTTCCAGTATGAAAGATTACAAGAAAAAATTCGTCTATAAGTCCGTAAACGATCATTCCATATACGCTCCTTACTTAAAAATGAAATAGTCCTGCGTCAAGATTAGAGTGTGTCCGGAACTCAAGTGATCAGCGAAAATAAAAATAGAAACAGAGATCAAGAAAATCTCTCTCATCTGTACAGTGAGTTGCTTTTGGCACTTGTGTCGCCTTGGAGTTCCCTTGAACACCTGAATTGAGAAGGCAGCTGATGATTTACAGTCAATGGGCAAAGTTGTTGAAGATAGAACCTGGAGTGTGCAAACAAGTAATGAACCCGAGCCAGCTTGGATTTTCTAGTATCAAAATCAAAAAGGTCGTTGTCACTTGTGGCTTTTGTAAGAAGCTTATTTACGGTTCACATCAAGTTCGAATATCGAGCTCAAGTGAGTCTCGGTCATTTTTGAAGCCATAAACTTTGGCTTGAGTTTATATCAAGCTCAATTAAATCTAGGGCATTTTTGAATGAATTACGAATATCGAGCCAAAATCAGTATTGGGCCTTTTTGAGGGATCAAGTAGAGTTCGAATAACAAGCTAAAATCAATCCCGTGTGTTGTTAAAATAGGTCTATTTCAAGCTAAAATCAAGCTCTCCCGAACTAAAGTTGGGATCATGACAATAATTCCGCGATACAAATTTCCATACTCAAGTCAATCCTCTCGTACTTGGTTTGAAAAAAATCCTTTATTGACCGACTTCCGACATCGCTTGGGCTGGATTTTAGTCCGGATATCTGGGAAAAAGAAATTGTTATTCTTTATTATTAAGTGACATTATTTGACATGCATGTAAACACTTTTAATTTTTAATTAGGATTGCCCCCGAAAATAAACTTTTCGCTTATACAAATTATTTCAAAGTATTTTATTTTGAAAGTCCCAGAATATTTTTGAATTTATTACTTGTCTTATTATAGTTCAAAAACCTTGAATATTAAACGAAAAACATACGATTTAAAATAATAAACATTAATCGTACCATCACTTGAAAAATATTTCAAATTTTTCTAATTAACTGTTGAAAACTTGATCACAATTGGATAAATTCAACACCGGGAACCGTGAAAAACCAACAAATAGCAAAATTAAATGTTGTTAATGTAAGAATAAGTACAATCCATTTGTTGGCCTAATTCTATATGTTGTAAACAATCGCAGTTTTATTTCCAGAACATATCGATGTACAAGGTGTGGAAATATTATTGTTTTTTTTTTATTAGAGTGTAAAAGAGTGAAAGAGCGGGGGAGACAGATTGTCGTCAGAGATTGATGTAGGTCTTTTTAATGATTTTGATTTCTTTTTTTTCAAATCGAACCACATCAAAGATCGCTTGATTTATGTGAATTCAATTGAATCATAAGAGCAATAAAATTGTTCGGTCTCCAGTTTAATTTATCATCATCATGCATCCATAGCCATATCATTTTATACAGATCAACATATGTACAAATAAGTATTATACTTACAATGCAAAACACAAAACAAAAATATAAAAAAAAACAATAACCAAGACGCCCGCCCGGCTGCTACTGCCCTGCTCTCAAAAATGTATCTCTTTCAAAGTGTATTGGTGTCTGAGTGCGTGCATGCGTGTCTGTGTGTGTGTGTGTATATGTGGCACGCCGACCGACAACGACTTGCCGATTGACGTCAGCAATGCCCCCAAAGTCGCACCACCTAACGGGCGGGTTGCCAAGCAGGCCGGGGGTAACGGGGTCCAGTCGGTGATGAGGCGTGAGGATGGGGGAATCGGGCCCGGCCAGAGGCACAGTCATTTTGGCAGTCAGTCATACAACTTGATGCTGTATTGCCTTCTCGGTTTCTGAATATTTAAGCATACTCTGCCATTTGATGGGGTACTCTTGTTAGCTAATCCATTTTTAATTGTTTCAGTAGCTTAGCAAGCACAGAGTTAAGTACGAAGAAAGAATAGCTAAGGTCTCATAATTTTTAACTTAATTACCTAAATCATTAGTCAAACATTAACTTACTTAAGTAAGAGGTGGACAATGAATGATGTGTATTTGTGTTTGTTTGTGTAGATGGCTTACAAAAACTATTGTGCTCCTAGGGGTCTATCATCTATCAGCACCTCTGGTCTACATATATATTTTATACCTTCTTTTCTTTTATAGTTCAAATGAGATCAAAAGTTCTGGTGCTGGGATATGATTACCCCTCGATATCCTATTTTATAAATTATCATACATTTTGTCAAAATTATCCAAGGTTCAACAATTTGTATATAGATATACGAAAGTTCTTTATTAAAGTACAAAATTATTATATTAAGTACGATTTTTCTATCATAAATACGGATAAAGACAGTTTTAAGATACATTAAGAATATTTCGGTTATTCTTTTAGGTTGTATACTTGTAGGATGTATTCTTTGTTGAAATCGAATATATCCCAATCTCAGAAGGTTGAAAAGATCCAAAGACCAAGATGGAATTACTGTTGGTCAAAGATCTACCATCACTCCGCAACAAAAGTATTAGAACCAGTTGGGAGTTTCCGTTGAGAACACGTACGAAAATACTTGATCCAAGTACGAAATTCTTGGATCAAGTACGATTTTTTCAATCCCAAAATACTTGATTTAAGACTATTTCGGGATATATTAAGTACATTTCGAACTATTTTAAATTATTTTTGATTTTACTTTCAGGTTGTAATGGTTGTAAAGTACACAATATTCTTACTCAAATTCCAGTAATTTCTAATGTCAGCCCAAATACATTTTAGAAAGAAAAACTGACTATTTCAAACAAGTACAATATGTTCTTGGTCTAAGCACACTCCCAAGTTCTCCTAAAACGAGTTCTCTGTATTGAACCAAAGAAGGCTGGAAATATCCAAGGGCCATAAATAAACCTCTTTGGTAGAACTATTGTAGGTCAAAAAGTAACCCTCACTCCATAACAAAAGAGTTTGAATCAGTTGGTAGATTTAAGAACAGACTCTCTTAAAAATAATTTACATTTTACGTTGCACATTTTTCAGGGCTATCATTATAAGTCGATTTTGTACTCAATCTAGCATATTTTGTACTTGAATTTCTTGTAAGTACAAAATGTTCTTGATTCAAGAACATTTGCTCTCATTTCAATAATAATAGCTTCAAGGGCGCGGGGGGGAGGGAGCCGTAGAAGAGAAAAGCGGGGGCGACGGCGCGTGGGGGTGGAGGGGCTCGGGGGGGGCGGGGGGGGGGGGGGGTGGGGAACGCGGGGTGGGAGGGTGGTGGGGGCGGGGGAGAGGGAGGCGCCTGAGGGGGGGGGAGGGGGGGGGTTTAGGGGAAGAAAAGGGTTGGGGTGGGCCGGGGGTGCGGGGGTTAATAACAGGTGCTGGCGTTGTCAGGCTGGCGGTGGGGCTGGTGGGTGCTGGAGTGGGGGTGCGAGTGGCTGTTGTCAATATTTAAAAGGAGACCTCGGTTTCGCCCCGGGATCGTCCCTTCACCAGTCTTACGTAGATGTGTGTTGTTGTGGCTAGCTCACGGAGTTTATCGACAATCTGGAGAAGACCAAGGGTGTATCGACCCCTTTGTTGTAACTCGATGGTCAGTTCTGACCTTCTCTTGGTATCCGCGGTCGCTTTGCTGATGACGTTGAGAGACCGCTCCGTAAATAGGTGGACGCCCGGCCTCATGGGTGTTAGCGGGGTGATACCTATCGTCGACTCTAATTGTGGAGTTCTCGTTGTAACAGGGGCCTCTTTCAGAGATAACTGTCGTGTGTCTCGGCGATCTGTGAAGGGCGTCTAGGATAGAGAAGCAGTCACGGGCGGTAGGGGGTCTTCGCGCGGGTCTCCTTGTCTGTTAATGGGATCTAGGTTGTTAAGGAATTGTCTACTCGGGCGCGGTCCGTGTCTGATCCGAGAGAATATCAACGTGTTGTCAATAAGGAGTTCAAGAGAGAGACCTCTCGGAACGAAAATCGCTTAGTCGTTATCATCCCAGTCCTGCTTACGGCGCGAGCGTGGATGAAAAAGGGATGGGCGGTTGCGTGTTCGAGAGAGTTCTTCGGAGGGTTTGGACCTCAAACGTTGGCGGCGTTCCTCGAGTGATCGCGACTGTGAGCTCTATGGGGACCTGCTGTCACGCTACCACGGGTTCGCTGGATGGACTGTTCCCGTTGGATGATAACGCTCAGCAGCGTGTTCAATCGGCGCGTAGAGTGGAGGGCGACCCCCGCCGGTCGCCAAGGGAGTGGCGTGACCGGGTCGGGAGGTGATCTGGAGTGTCCTTCTGTGGATGTCGCTCGGGCAGGGGGGGCGGGCTGGGGCGGGAAAGAATAATAATAGCACTTGTTTTTCGATTTTAGTATGTTTCGTTCTCAATTTAAGTAAACCTAATAACGAATTATGCTTAAAATTTTAAGTAAAAACGGGCTAAATTCAATCCCGTTTCATTTAGAACGCTGGCAGCCGTTTTTTTCTAAGTGTATGAACGATCTACTTAGAACTGTTCCATTTTTTTTAGGAGTACTTTCTTTTCTTTTATAATCCTAGAGAATGTAAGTGTATTCCATTATCAGTGTTCTTCATTTGGCTACTCTAAATACTACAAATTTCCACAGTTGTTGCTTGCTTCATGCCTTCTCATGCAGGTCGATCTCCTGGCGCCTTTGTCGTTGTTGTTGTTGGTATTATTACCAATGCACATTTCACATTTCACAATTTTGAGTTAGATGGCTGGCCTGTCCATCTGTTTATTTTGACCCACTGTTTACGTATTCAAATGTACTATGTACGTGCGCATCATTTATACGGAAACTGAGCTTTTTCTGGCTTCGTTTAATTTTAGCTGCAATTTTGCCTGCTGACCCTTTTTGGCTATTTTTGGAAGGAGCAGAAGAAAAAAAATCAAATTTGAACAAAAGTGAAAGTTTGATTTATGATCACACGCAGACTGAATTTGGCTTTTGTATCTCTGTTGATGGTTTTTAATGGTTTATAATTAGTTTGCTGCTCAAGTCTTTTCTTTTCTTGTCTTTGTTTTTTTTTTTTTTGTTATGTGTTTGGGGGCGCGCTCATTTATTGTGCTAGGGATATGTAGTGGTTGGCCATTGGCCGCCTTTGGCCTCGAGCCAATCAATTCTGGAACGGAAATAGAAATAGAAAAGCAACAACGAAAACAAAAGGAAAAACTTTAGCTTGTTGCAGGACAGGGCTGCCAATTGATGTTTGTATGAGTTGTCCGCCTCCTGGCTAAGCATGAAGAGGGGTTAATGGGTAGCAAAGTGTGCTAAAAATGTTTGCTCTCAATTGGTTGGTCTGTGACGCAGGTGGTAAGAGATCTTACAACATGAAAGTGATTTATGTAAGGAATGAATATTGAAACGAGAAAGCAAAGCTAACTTCGTCTGTGCTAAAGTTTAAATACACTTGAAACTTGTGTAACCAATGACTTAATTTTTTGACCAATGACTTAATTTATAAGCTTTATTTAATATCCCATTGACACAAGAATGGGATATTAAATAAAAAAAAAAAATGTGCATGGCAGCTACAAGAAGTGAACATCCGATTTTCGCGATTCCGAACTAATGGACTAGTTTGCACAGAAACAGACAGACGGACGGATGGACAAAAATTAAAAAAAAAAGGGGGACGAGGCCATAAAGTTTGCATTAAAGCGTAATGTATACGCCCCGAATTCTACATCGAATTCCCAAGAGTGAGATCTGTGCTACATGGGTCGAGTTGTCAATTTTTTTAAGTCTTCCAAGCAATTTCAATTTTGATGGAAAAATTCCCCACTCTTGTCATGTTGCCACTTTCGTGTTAAGAAAGAGAGTACGAGGTCCATTCCCAGGCAAGGAACGTAAAATTAATTTTTTTTTGTTTTTTTCTTAGTGTGGCAAGGTATTTCGATATCCTCTGGACCATTATGAAACATGTTTCAAATTAAAGTCTTAAGAATAAGATTATAAATCCAATCATTTATACTACTTAAGCAACGGGCATTTAAAGAATGAATCATTTCATTTGATACCTTTCCCTATGGTTTTAATCAGAGTAACCTTTTGAAAGAAATCAACGCCAACTACAAAACTATTTAAAGTCTAAAGGCAACACTGCATAAAAAACCACTTTTTGAAATTTTGTTTGTTTGTTGTTTGTTTCAGGGTTTACTCTTCGCCAAAGAAAGTATTTCGTTGTTAACAGCGTCTTCTTCAACATCAAGATTAACCGCTTCAGACGCTCGAAGAAATAGTTTTCGGTCTAATATTTCGTCTTCAAGGTTCAACACTGAAAAGTGTTGAAATGGAGATTTTTCAAAATCGTTCCATTTTCCCAAATATGTTAAGGATCGATGGTAAACTAATGATGGACGTATTCAGCAGATAAATCCGATTTACGATTACTGATTCTCAATTAAATGACACTGCATGCATAAGCTCCACTTACACGACCTGATCGCTCAGCTGAGTTTTCGCCTGAGTGGCTGTCAGCTCGTGTAAGCAGGCGTCTGAGTAGGCGCCTGATATACTCAGGTGAGTGATCAGGCGAAATAGAACCGGTTCTAATTGACCTGACCACTCAGCTGAGCGACATAGGGTTGCCTGATTGAAGTGTGCGAGCGTTGCCACTTCCTGGCCTTCGATATACAATTGTTATCGATTTTTGGCTATCGGATTGGTTTTTTATTTATGTCAAATCACGGCCTATTGAAATAAAACATTAAAATTTATGTAACGCGCTTTATTGACTTGTACGAGCCTGCGCTGTATGACTCCTCCATTCCCACCCAACTTGAGAGCAAATCACTTTTGGATTTAAAAACCAAAATAAGCAATCTGCGCGGCCAACTAGATAATTTTCATGAACCAATAGTTCTGTAACTGACTCAAATGAGCTACTCAGGCATGTGTAAGCGCTGAACTGAGTTGCTCTTGGAGTTGCTCAGGTGATGAAAACTCAGCTGAGCGATCAGGTCGTGTGAATGGAGCCTTAGTTTAGGTTATTCTCTGGCTTATTTCATTTGATCAAAAATACATTTTCAAAATTTTTTAGGGCTTTTAACGCAGTAAGTTCATTCTCAAATTTGGCCAATCATGATTACCAAATTTATCAGTCGCAATCGGCAATACTGTATTCGCTGCTTAAAATCGGCATTCATAAATCAGTAATCGAAAATCAGATTTATCTGCTAAATACGCCCAATGCCTCTCGATCGTTGATGCTGTTTCAAATGAGATCGACTTTTGTTGACTTTAGATAGTACTTGTCATCCATTCTGGTTTGCAGCCCGTCTCTTAATTTAGTCATTACACTGCGAGTGTGTGTACTCATGACTGTTCCTTTTTCAGATGTACTTTAGGTCATGTGGTGCATAAAATGATGAACGACGTATAAATAACATTCTTTTGATCTTTCACAAAGCGACAAATCGATTTGTCAACTTCATTTTCTACTTCATTGATAAAATATTGCTTTTTGATAATCCGCTCGATTGCTGGGAAAAGGGATAACCATCTGGTCACCACATGTCGCTAAACGTCTTTGTACTCCATATCAAGATCATAGAAACAGTGCTTCAGAACGTCAACGGATTGGCACTCATCGAAAATTCAGCAATGTGGGTAATGTATGCTTTTAATTATTTTTGAGTTTCTCGAGGTAAACTTCTGATAAACGGAATTATGCTTTCCATAATATACTGGGTGCATTCGTTGACTAGCAATAGGGAACTACTTATTTTTGCGTAATTTTCGAGGATGGGACCTACTTAACAGAACGACGAGTTTATCAGTTTCATGCTAATTACAAATATCGCTTGTGAAGGGGACGTTTTTTCAAAATTCTTTTCATTAGATCTTCGTAAAAATCGATCATTCTGTCTTTGACCCCACATTTGATATCAAAATATGTGACTGCAATGGATACAGTTTCTCCTTGTTTTAAGCATCAGTTGAATTTACTTAGTCCGACGATCACTTCTAGGCCCGGCATTGCCCGGCGAGGCCCGTGCAGGTGGCAACCCTAGTTCGAACTTATTCCGAAAGTTCAGAGAGGTTACCATTTGGCTTTTGTGATTGTTTGGTGGAGAGTTAGCAAGCTCCATTTTTGTGGAAAAGGAGTCTAAGCTTCGGCGAAAGTGAATCAATCTGACGTTTAGGAAAAGGCTGTGAAGCCTCTCAACACGACATTATTTGCAAACAAGCTGTGGACCTTTCAAGAAGACTGCGCTCCAGCTCACAAACAAAAACGATTCAAACATGACTTAAAAAAACCATATACCGATCTTAATTACTACGGATGATTGGGCCTGTTGGTAGCCCAGACCTGAATCCGTTGGACTACAACCCAGTCGGACTTGACTGCATGCCAGAAGCCCATCCCGTATACAACTTTTGCTACTGAGAAGGAGTTGATTTTCGTTTTTGGTTCAACTTCGTAATATTAAAAGCGACGTGCATGGGTTGTTGTTGGTTCATTGTAAAAACGCTCGGTTTTCTCTGATCCATGCTGCATGCGTGCCATTAGAAGGGACGTTTCCATTCTATGCAGATTTTATGCCTTCCAACATGCAGCAAAAAGAACATGTTTGCAAAAAACGAACGATCGCCAACCGTTTGGGTCCCATTTCGCATTTTGGTTTCCAATAGCACGGGTGCAGCATGCGTGCTATTAGAAGGGACGTTTGCATGTTGTGCAGACTTCTTCGCTTCTAACCTACTGCCAAAAGGAACGTGCATCAGCTTTCATACAGATTATATGCCTTCTATCATACTGCAAAAGTTGGTAGTGCATTCTTCCTAGTAAAAAGAAGTGTGCCAGAAGGCATTCTTTTGGGAACCACGTTCCGACAAAACCGACTACTTCTTAGTGGCAAAAGTTGTATACGGGATGTGCTTTTGGCATTCAGTCAGGTCCGACTGGGCTACTCTACACTCAAATATTGAATCTTTGAAGCGCACCCTTTTCCGAGCAGTGGACCGAAAAGGCACAGTGCGTCCATTTCGAATAAGATGTTCAACGATTTGTAGCCATTGAGTGACCGAATGAAAAGGAGAAAAAGTTTTGAAAACAATTCATTCGTTCTCATTTTATGACCAAAGATCGTGTACCAAAACAATTACGAGTACTAGTTAATATTTTGAGATCGTATCTGGAAAATAATTTGCCCAAATTTCGATGAAAATTTTGCTAAATATTCATGATCGTAGATGTTAAATGACTTAAAACTAAAGCCATGGTTCCATTTACAAATAATTTGCACAAATATGTTGAAAAAGTGCACTATTTAGGCTTATCTATCCAAATTTGTACCAAAATTTGCCCAAATTATTTGCCTGTGTAAACTTAGTTTTAGTTTTCCTAGTTTGCTGGATTTTCTAAGTATTTGTATGCTCAGCTACTTTCAATTCCAATTTTATAATGTTTTTGCCCTTGACCCTACCCTTGACAACAGCTGCGACTACTTTAACATCATGTATTTCGGTCTGTGCTCCTCCATAAAGTAACAGCTTGTTGTTCGCTCTAGTTTAACATAATTTTCGTTCATTTATGATTTATAACCAACTTTTGATGTGGCCATTTGTTTGTTTACGGTGTGAAATATTAATATTTACGCGACACAGCACAAAACATAGAAATTCGCTTTTCATCTTGTGCAACCCTCCATCCCAAAACGATACAATATAAGTCCACCCACGTCCAGTGATCGAGATCGAGACGACACGTCGCCAAATTGTCTGTGACAAAGTTAGTGCAGAATTTAAGTAAATACAAGTATATGGGCCAAAAGACGTCAGCACTTTGTCTTAGTCACTTTTTGGAAGCTAAAAGTCTGCGTAGTGTGGGGCCCGCAACGCCTACCTATGTACGTTTTGATTTAATTTGCAAAAATCATTTGATTTTTCCCACTAGATATATTTGGTTTAGCTGGAAATTCGTTAACAGATACCAAACGTTTATAGGGGCGTGATGTGATTTGGACAGAAATATTCAAATTTACCGCGAATTGTTTTTGACGTGTTTTTTTGATCGTTTCACGCTCGTATTTCAGTTTATGTCGTTGTGCGGCAACGTTGGGCGGGAGGTGTTTTGAAATTAATTGCGGATTACATTCCTTTTCGATTTTTCAACAAATTATGGACCGAAAAATGCACTTAAATTTATGACCGGGACAAGCATCATATAGTGCTTGTTCAGGAAGATATTGGCACTTGATTTACGAGCGTGGCATATAAAATGGAATTTATGTGAATTTTTAATTAGAACAGATTGTCAAAATATTTAGAAATGAAGTTCAAAGGAAATCAAAATGAAACGAATCATGACAGGGGCTTACTTTGATTGTTTAACAAAATTTTTAAAATTTTGTTTAATGGGAATTGATTGCCACTATTACAACATTCTAACAATTTCCTCTCCTTTTTTTTTTTTTTGCAGAGAAACGCTCCTTTTCCTTCCGCTTGCGTCGCTCCTTTGGCGATGGTGGCAGCACCAATAGCCGAAACAGCAACAACAACAGCAGCACCTGTACCAATCACAACAACCAGAAGCGTTGCAGCACTCCTTTGACTCCAACCAGCACCAGTACTGGTCGCCTGGAAGTGCCTGGTGCCTCGGTTAGTCGACGCAGCAGCATCTACAAGAAGCCCGATAAGAATGATGGGGGACAAATCCATTTGATACCCGATGTGGAATTGCCATTGATGACCTTTGCTGATCAGTACAATATCGAAAAGACCCTGGCCGAGGGATGTTTTGCCAAGATTTTACTTTGCCGGCACCGACCCACCAATACCTTGGTGGCTCTTAAGGCCGTGCATGCCGAATTGACCACCATTAAGGAGTTCCAAAAGGAGTTCCATTACAATTACGAACTATCGCATCATCGGCATATACTAAGCGCCTATGCTGTAGCCTTTCAGACCATGGATTACTTTGTGTTTGCCATGGAGCATGCACCGTATGGTGACCTGGCCTCCAATATAGGACCCAATGGTTTGCACGAAACGGCCTGTAAATTGATCTCGGAGCAATTGAGTTCGGCTTTGGGTTTTATGCACTCCAAGAATTTGGTACATCGCGATCTGAAAATAGAGAACGTTTTAGTTTTCACGCCAGACTTTGCCAGGGTTAAGCTATGTGATTTTGGGGCCACCACCAAGAAGGGCTTACTGGTGCATAAGGTCAAGCACATTTGGACCAGCTGTGTGCCGCCCGAGCAGTTGGAATTGATCAAGAACGAGCGTTTCCAGTGTTTGCCCATCAGTGATTCCTGGCAGTTTGGCATTTTGTTGTACAACATTTTGACCGGAAATCCGCCCTGGCAATCCGCCGATTGGGTCAAGGATGCGGCCTATGCTAACTTTATGAAATATGAGCAACGCAAGACCACCAAAGTGCCAGATAATTTCCGAAGATTCTCTCCACGTTTAATGCGCTGTTTCCGCAAATATTTGAGTCACGATCCGGAGGATCGTTGTAAGATCACAGAGGTGGCCAAATACATGAAAGACCGCTGGGTGGAGTGTCGCATTTCATCGTCAAAGTCGGCCACCCTCATCTCACCCACTCAGCACGATCAGGATTCGTGTATCTATCTGAATCAGCGAGAGGGTCGACTATCGGGAGATGAGAACAAATTGAGATTTAAGCGTATGATGTCTAGCTATGGTCTGGATATACCCATCGATCAGAATATGGTAAGAAGGCGTGTGTGGGATTGGCTTTCCACCTGCGATGCCAATTTTGATCCAGAAATTGAAAGTTTGCACGCCTTGGACCTATTGCAGTAAAAACATTTTGTTTTCTGTGGAAAATTAGACAACAAGTAGTAAGAATTTGTAAAGCACCCCCCGAAAAAGAACATCACGGATAACTTTCCACTAGTGTTACCTTTTGTAGTCTTCCGCTTCGATGGATTTTTTGTAAACAGAAATTCTATATGTATATGTAGTTTTATATATATATATACCTATAAATAATGTGTGATTTACGCGTTACCTAGTTGATATAAGAGAACTATACGAGATACCAACTAATGCAATTATCTAGAATTTATTTACATATATAAACTTAGCGATCCTAAGAAGATGCATTGTATGACCAATTATTAGCTGTCTAAGTTTTGATGTACATTTGTTATACATAGTTTATTTCTAAACGTATCCCTAAACTAAATTTATTTAGCCATATTATCTAGATGTTTGTGTGTATTTTACGGATTTTGTATATAATTCTACGAAATATGCATATGACTTTTATTGTTAAAAACAAACACGAGTTTATATAATCCTATGTATATGTACAAGTATGTAACAACACAATGCCAAAAACAAACAACAAGAAAATATAGAAGCATAAACTGGGTTTATATGGAAAAATAGCCAAAAAATTTGATTTTTATTGGTAATATTAAGACGGAATTTTTAAGGAAATATATAAAGATTCAAAAATTACAACTAAATGCGATCGGAAGTGTTCTTTCGCACGCGCGAGAAATAACCAAATCCCGTTTCTGAAAACACATTAAAACTAGGGCCACTCAGTCGGTATTAACATATTTGATAACTTTCATAGAACTTATAACTAACTGCGATTTAACTGATGCAGCATTAAATCGTCGAACCAAGTTCGACTGGGATTATAAAGGTAACAACTGTAGAGGCTGTGCTTACGGAAGATGCTCGGTATGCCAATAACGGATAGCCAAGCAACCTTTAAACCACGGACAGGCACATTTCTATCTCGTGTGCATACGAAAAATCTCAATGCAGCGCTGCTCCGACACACATAGTATAAGCTGTACCAGCGCCGCTGCGTTACTTGCTTTTTTACGCCGCGACGCAGTCGATGCTACTGAAATTGAGAGCAACTTATGTGCTGCTCTCACACACACCAATGCAAAAATGCCTCTGCTTTAAGCTTTCAAGAAAGTCAGTGCCGTTCCAGAGAGTTTATAACGAAATAAGCAATAATTCTAGTCCTCAGCACACGCAACATGTAGGTTTTCTAAATAAACGTTAAGGATTTCAAATGCTGAATGATTCGTATGGAAAATCACCATGAAATGTGTTGTTAATACCATTCTCTCATTGTTGCATTGGCTGTCCTTTACTACTGTGATCTGCAGTGCCGCGCGAGTGCTTGATAGTCGTATAGGTTAAGATACCAGCATTTGTGTTCAAATTGCGGACGCAAGGTAAGTGAATTGAGAGTTCGAGTGCCAGGCAAGGTAAGTGAAACAAATAAATTTAAGCTCTAGAGGAAGATGGGGTGTTCTGGGCCGCTGGGTGTTGTGAGCCACCCGAATATTGGCCCCAAGCAAAAATAAATAACAGCTTTTTGTTTATGTCAAGTTTCTCTCTTCTTATTACCTAACTGCTGACCAGCAACCGATTAGTCAACACGTGCTTTAAGTTGGTGAACCAGAACTTGATTTTTTATACTCTGTACCAAAGGTACATAGAGTATAATAAGTTTGTGCTAGCCATGTCCGTCTGTCCGTATGAACGCACAGATCTCAGAGATGGTAAGAGATAGAGGTTTGACATATATGGGACATATGCTTCTTATGCTTGCAGGCAGATCAAGTTTATTTTCAATTTTTGCCACGCCCCCTACCGCCCCCGGTTTTATAGATAGAAGGTTCGTTGCTTCTGGACATATTTAGTAGTCAGGATTATTTGTCGATCCGTCAAAGGAATGGTAAAGATCGGATGAACGGTTGTCGAGTTATAAGGAAAACAAACAATTATGGGCAGCACAGGTCGCAGCGGTGATGGGCAGCACTTCACAGGTACAGAGTATGTTATAGTCGGGCTTGACCGACTTTCTTTCTTGTTTTATTCTTTAAATTTTGTATTTTAGTTAAAAGATGCATTTAACTTGGCTCATCATTAGTTTTTGGAAAATATCTTTTGTGGTTTTTTCATATCATTTTGAAAAAAATATTTTTGACAAAAAAGGGTTTTTAAAGGCATAGGTAGTGAAGGGTAGGTTTCCCTGTCATTTCAAATAATATGAGTCGGTGTGAATTTTTTTCACTGTTTATAACATGGCAGAGGAACCATCTCCGACCCCGTAAAGAGAATACCTTGCCCTCCCGTGCCCCTCCTTACCTCCATGCCCACCTTCCATGCTCCCTTGTGTAAATAGTTGTATTTTTTTCTGGGCTCGGTCCTAATCGTGGCATTTAGGAAAGTTACATGCAACATGTAGAAAAGCTACTCAGTAGGTTGAAAATCCGGTAATTGTCAAGAACAGGGACATGTGCTCAAAAAATTAAAAAAAAAGTCTTCGATGGACCGCGAATTATGAAAGCACAAGCTTAAATTTGGTGCAAAAATAGTGAATTTCAAATTCATTTAAAAAGAGAACATAGAAGTCCGCCGCTAGTTTTTTGCATGATAATTCTTCATAATTCTCGGTATATCGATGGAATTACTTTTGGAATTTTTTGAGCACAGGTCCCTGTTACCGAAAATCCCTGTTAAATCTACATGTTCATGTAGTTTTTACATATTTTGTTTTCTCTGTGTATGGAATGCAACAGCAATGAACATCATTGCATTTTCCAAGGTGACATGGATTTGAGCGGTCAAATTTTCAACGACTCTGCTGCATTGATATTGATCCGCATAATCTTACCTAAGCTCGTTCACCTGTATTGATGATGGTGGATTACGCTGTGTGACACTTAGCGGCGTCCTTTTGGAAACACTTGTCGCCCTCATTTATATCGTTCCGTTTGTGACAAAAGCAATATTTTGTTTGATTTCGGGGTGAACCACGAAAAAAAGAAGGGTGAGTAAAACTAGTAACACAAACTGTAGTTTTTATATTTTCTTGATATAAACTCGGTCAAGCCCGACTTTAATATTCTCTTTACCAAAGAAAGTGAATACTCTGTATCAATTTTGATGCTATTGCGCTGCAGAAGCTAACATTCCTTTGCTCATTTCTTGAATATCGTTTATCTTTACCCTCAGGGATCAGCTACTTTTGGAAGGGGAGTTCTGTGTGACATTAAATTGGTCCTTTTTAACAAAAGTAAAGCCGAGTAGATTACAATTTGAAGAAATGCATTGAAAATTGAGTCAAAAATGTTTCAAAGAATTGAAATGCTTGAACCACTGTTCAAACAAAATCCTTAGGATTGCTAAGTAAATGAACTAATGCAGAATTTCCGAGGATTGAAACGTTGCTCTTAATCAGAGCTAAGTTAAGCAGACGTCTAAATAAGCTTTTTCTCAATCTATTGGCTTCAGTGCTTCAAATATAAAACAAGAGAGGGTGCTGAAGTAGAGTGCCGCCACTCCAAAATAGCCTGTTTGATTTTATGTGTTTTGACAGCTGACTATGCTGTACCCCCCGCTTCATAGAGCAAAAATGTTTCATGTATAAATTCGGTGTTTTTGATCCGATCTTATTGAACTTCTCAGAATAGATAGACATACGGCCTTTCTTGATATATATTAAGTCACGAGGCTCTAACTTAAAAACTGTACCTTTGACAGTTATTCGCGGTTAATTGGTGGAGGGTGCGAAATTTTCCGAATTTGAAACTAACTTGATCTGGGTATGGTATACACCTAACTACATGCAAACATTTGTGGCACTGTCCCTAACAGTCAAAAAAATTGCTATCAATATCAATTTGATACACGTTGTCTCAAATCGAAATTAAAACCAGTATAATCCTAGAGAGTATCAAAATGATCTTTTGGTTATTAATTTTATACGCAAAAGTATCAATTTGAAACAAACACATTCTTATGAAAGTTCGAAATGTCTTGCTCGTATGTGAAACGAAGCCAGCTGAACTGGCAGATTAGTAGGCGCTTGACGATTGACATTAACAATTTTGATTTTAGTGCAAACGCTGTGGTAATTTGCTTAAAGTAAAAGCTATGTAAGACAATCCCACAGACGACGTGTTGAAACTAAATTAATGTATTTCTATATGGAGCACAAGATCTATATTTACAAGGTGAGCAGCTAAACATATACACATTGTTCCTTTCACACATTTGTATATAACTAATATAGCTTTTTAGAGAGGACGTACTCCACGCTATTTCTGCACTATCCAAGATGAGAGAAAGTCAGCTCCAGTTGAGGCGTGGTTCGGATACGCTGCGATTTTAGTTCCATTATAAAAGAAAGTTCTCGAGCTGGGATGACCATTCCATCATAATTGGGGCAGCCCGTCAATATGTCAATAAGGTTCGCATGATGTACTTCCTTACAGGAATTTCTGTATTTGAATAACATCCGCGTTGAAATATGAGAGTACAAAGTTTCCCATAGTCATTAAATACGTTTTGTAAGAATACAGAATAAAATAAGTCAATTTTTAAATGCTTATGTTTTAGTTTTAATGGCAGTTTGCTGATACCTGAATTGGTACTTAAACTTGATAAGAAATATTTTAAATTGAGGAAAGCCAGTAACAAAATGTTACCAAAAGTTTGACAGTCAAAATATCAAAATGATAATTGTTAGTATCAGGGACCGTAAATAATGATTATTTTTATTATTTTAACTAAAAAAATCACACACTTCTAATGGACCTAGAAAAAATGGTTCACACCATAATCTTTATTTTTTATTCTCTGCATTTCCGTCATGATTTTTAAATTTATGATTTTTACGTTTTTCTTCACTGATAATAATTATTTTTGAGTAATTTTATAAAACTTAGACCGTAATCATTATTTTTGATCAAAAAAATAAAACTCTAAAATAATGAATATTAATAATTTTTACTTTTTCTTCACTGATAATAATTATTTTTGAGTAATTTTTTAAAACTTAGACCGTAATCATTATTTTTGATCAAAAAACTCAAAAATAATGATTATGAATGAGTTTTATTTTTTCGCTCAAAATAAAACTCAACAGTTATTTACGGACTCTGGGTAAAATATTTTGCCAATATTATTTTTTATTCTTATAACTGGAACCTAAAGCTACCTCCCAGCACTATTTTTTTTCTAAATTTTTTTTTAAATTTAATAATTAATTTATTATATATTTCAAATGATATGTAGAAATTGACGGCTATACCCCAAAGCCAATTTACTTGACCTCCAATATTATCTAGTATTGGGAGGAAAAGCGATTTCTATACCAAACTTTATACCAGCTGGCCAAAGTGGTACATTCGGTTCCTGCAACACAAGTGAGTGTTGAAAAATCGTTTTCGGCCCTCAAAATGATGCTCACGGATCAAAGGTGCAACCTCGGTGACGAGTCATTGGCGAAATTACTCTACGTAAAATTAAATAATAATTAAATATATAATAAATTAAATTAAATTTCTTAAAAACAAATTTTAGAAAAAAAAATAATGCTTGGAGGTAGCTTTAGGTTCCAGTTATAAGAATAAAAAATAATATTGGCAAAATATTTTACCCAGAGTCCGTAAATTACTGTTGAGTTTTATTTTGAGCGAAAAAATAAAACTCATTCATAATCATTATTTTTGAGTTTTATTTTTTTTTGATAAAAATAATGATTACGGTCTAATTTTTAAAAAATTACTCAAAAATAATTATTATCAGTGAAGAAAAAGTAAAAATTATTAATATTCATTATTTTTGAGTTTTATTTTTTTTGATCAAAAATAATGATTACGGTCTAAGTTTTATAAAATTACTCAAAAATAATTATTATCACTAAACAAAATTGTTAAAAATTAAAATATGTATAATCATTACTGTGTAATTTTTATTATATAACTTATAATGATTACGGTCCCTGGTTAGTATCAAATTGATACTACACAATTAATACAAAATAGTGTCAGCTTGATACTAGCTAGTATCAATTTGATATTTTCGAAATATCATTTTAATACATTCGAAAATGTCAACTTAATACTTAATACCTAATTAAAGAGAATTTGATACTCAATAGTTTCAACTTGATGACCAAATAGTATCATTTTGATGAATAATTTTTTTTGGGTGTATAGATAGACAGACAGTTTTTTGCGGATATAGAGTGAAGGGGGATAAATTTTCCAAATCGAAAGCAAACTTGACATGGGTATGGTATACAGCAACCTATATGCAACAATTTGTGACTCCATTCCTTATAGTCTATGAGTTCGACGCGTTCATACAGGCAGACGGACAGACAGACAGACGGACATGGCTACATCGACTCGGCTTTTGACGCTGATCAAGAATATATATACTTTATGGGGTCGAAAATGTTTCCTTATCCCTGTTACATACATTCGCACAAATTCATGATCCCCCTTTCCCATTTTTAATTAGAACAGGGTATAAAAATAATAAATTCTATAAGGTTGCCGAAAGTCCTGGCGTAGTCTCAAGAAGCAATTAACTGTACAGAGGATGGCTACAAAGAACCGGAAAGTAGTGTACACCATCCTAGCATAGAGGATAAGAGCGATGCAATAGCAAAGAACGCACCACAAGCCTACTAATAAGTGAAATGATATATCACTATAGCAGCTTCGAGCCAGAAGTTAAAATCAACGATCAGCTGGTGAGTCGTTCTTGCAGCTTCAGAGGCGAAGAAGAACGGAGCTCAAGTCAGTAATCTCTTGGATCTTTGCGACACGGAATAGCATGACCCATTGGACAAATCCTACAAAACGGTGGTCCGAGCCAGAACCCAAATAGCTGGAGCTACAAAGAAGTATAGAGAAGACACCATTCCTGCTTCAAATATATTATCAACTAATGAAGTGCTTGCGTATCCACTCGAACCAGCGCATTGATTGTTGAGTTTTTCAACAACTGATTGAGGGAAGTAACATTTTCAGACGAACACTCAGGCTGAACGGTAACTTTGTGTATTTTAAATACTGGACTAAAGAATGTTCCCTTACGTCCACTATAACACCGCTATTACTCATTTAAATTCTTAATTGAAACTCACCGCCCGCCTGCTCCGAAATTAAATTTGCAAATCAAAAACATTCTAAACAAATTTTCACAACCATCATAAAAGCTGTGCAAAAAATAGAAGAAAAACACGAAACATTGTTTAGAAAACTGGTGAAAAACAAAAGCAAACTATAAACATTTATTATTTTAATCTTAAATATTTATTATTGTTTAGATTTCGGGTTACGCTAATAGTTTTGCGTTGTTTTGAAGGTTACTAGACTGTTGTTGTTGTTGCTGCTGCCGCTGCTGCTGAATGTCAGCGGTCAGGGTTAGGAAACAGCACAATGGGAAGGTACATGTGTGGACAGGATGTGACGGCTCCGAACGTAAATCTGTCTCTAATAAACACACACACACCGGGCACACACCGAAGGTTGATTAAACAAATGGGAAAGGTGCTGCCGGTGGGCGGACATTTTGTTTGCATTTAGCTTTCTGCCATTTGCCAATAAATTGACTAATGTGTGTAATGCCCAATGGTTCGTCACACACACACATAAATCAAGGGCATGTATTTCAAACTGATTGATTAACTGATTCGTTCATTAACCTGTAATCAATTTGAAGTTCATTGTCGTTTCGGCTTGCTGTTGGCTGTTGTTTATTTTGTAATAAAACAAATTAAAGGCTTAAGTTGATTTTTATTTTATGAGCCGCATGCTAACACTTAAAAAGTATTTTTTTATTGTGTTTTTTTTATTTCGTTCAACTAGCTATTAATAAAATGGCGGCCATTTGACAATTTAATTATGAATTTCCAGGCCACGCGCTGCGTAAACACGTTTTAGATCTTGATCTAGTTGCAGTTTTGTTGATCTGCATGCGTCTTTTCTTTATTGCAGATCAATAAATTTATTTATTTATCCTATTTAATTAGTCGTTATTGGTGTAAAACTGTGTGAAAAGCAAAACATGTTGTGCCGCGCGCATAAATTAATTTAAATCGCACAGAAATAGGTTTTTTTACGATCCTCTCGCCTCATCGAATCTTGTCCCGTCGGTGAATTCTCAATGTCTTGTTGTTGGTGTTTTTGTCTGGCGCGGGGCATAATTTATGACTCGAATTTGCCATTCTGGCAATATCGAGCTGCCAGCAAAGTATATACTAATTTTACTTTTTAAATTTTATGGAATTGCGACTTGAGTGTCGCCTAATAAAATGTTAATGCTCAAAAGTATGCAATGGGTTTTTTGGACAATAATTCTGTGGGTGTGACAAAGATGTTTATATACTTAGAAGCCACCGCCCACTTTGTTTTAATTGTTGATAAGGTACATTTAATAACAAAATATTGTCATTGTGCTGGGAAGTAATCGAACCTCAAAAAAAAAAATCGAAATGACGTGAAACGAGAAAGCAAAGCTAACTTCGTCTGTGACAAAGTTTAAATACACTTGAAACTTTTGTGACCACTAACTTAATTTTCTGACGAATCACTTAATTTATAAGCTTTATGTCTTGTGACATTGGAAAATTAAATCAAAAAACTAAAACACAATAATTTGTATGGCAGCTACAAGAAGTGACCATACGATTTTCGCGGTTCTGACATACGAGGTGTGTTCAAAAAGTATCGCGAATTTTGTGTTTTTCAAGAACATTTTGAGAAAATTTTGTACCACCGATAAACGTTGCTTCGGTCCAAGGTAGCTTCTCCGTATGCTTCTTAATTTCGTTTTTCACACAAAATTTGATACAGGTTCTCTGATCCATTTTTTGAATAGGTAAAAATCGAAGACGATCCAAAGCACGTGCAAGCAAAACAGCTGTCAACAATTAAGTGAACATTCAAAATGGCCGAGCTTGTCGGCATAAGTGAGAGACATGAGTACCAACATAACGCCACAAAAAAAATCGAAATTCGAATATACGTAACCCGCGAAAATTCAAAATTCGCGATACTTTTTGAACACACCTCGTATGTGCAGTGTGCAGCTAAAAGATATCTCTGTGCAAAATTTCGGCAGGATAGCTCCAAAACTGAGGGACTAGAAAACGTACTGTTCATTCAGTAAAAAAGTAATTGATATATATTTATTACTTAATTAGAGTTTTATAAAAATAAAAAAAAAGTTTATTTTAAAACAGAACAAAATATTTTTTGGGTAAATGCCAAAAAAAAAATCCAAAGAGCAATTGTACTTTCGATACAGAGAATAACAACCGAAAAGCTTAGTACAGATCGAAACGCTCAACCCTTGGACAACCTATATGCAGCAAACGGAACACCTATAAAAACATACGGAACAAAAATTGCTTCAGTAAACTTCGGCCTGCGCAGAAAAATGGACTGGCAATTCATCGTCGCTGACGTCACAAAACCAATTATAGGAGCTGACTTTCTTAACGAACATGGACTACTTGTCGACGTGCGAAGAAACTACTCATCGATAGCGCAACAAAACTATCAGCAAGAGGTACTGTCTACAGCATTCAACTTTAGAAGATACACACAGTTTCACCCGTAAGCAACGATCGATTCGAAACGCTCCTACGCGAATACAGCGACCTTACTCAGCCATGTTAGTACTTACCAAAAGATATGAAATCTTCTGTACAACACTACATCTATATGAAAGATCAACCAGAAGTATCAAAAGCTCGACGTTTGAACCCAGAAAAACTAGCGATAGCTAAGCAAGAATTCGACTACATGATAAAACAAGGAGCAGCCAGTGGGCCAGTCCTTTACACATGGCACCCAAGAAAACCGCAAACGAATGGCGACCGTGCGGAGATTATAGGCGTCTTAATTTTATTACAAGGCCAGATAGATACCCTTTACCGCACATTCATGATTTTTCATATAAACTCAATGGCAAGTCCACACAGAGGGAAAAAACGTGGTCAGAAAATAAGATTTCTTCATCTCAAAATGTGAACAGAATGTTCTCTCAAATATTTGAGCACAAATGTTCCGAATGTTCTTGAAATGAGCACAATTCAGCTCACCTCAACCACCCCACCGAAAAGTATATGTAGGCATTCAGACGTGCGTCTTCAGACGCATGGCAATAGCCTAACCGTCTACGACGCGTCGCGAAGGCCGCCGTCGTTGCGAGCACTAAAGGTCTTGGGCTCTACTCCCAGTGAGGTCCGACAAAAACTTTTATTTATTTAATAAATAACCAAGGCGGGTGGGGTGTTGTTCAAGCGATGTCTCTGCGGACCTTGGACCTGGGCCGGCATGGACGCGGTGAATCTGGACAGTGGATCCGGACAGTGGATCTGGACAGTGGACTTGGACAGTGAGTGGACCTGGATTTGGACACTGGACGGACCTGTGTACGGTGGACCATATATATTTTTTTTAATTTTTAAAATGTTCTCAAAAACGGAACATATCAACTCACATCAAGATTTTGCGTTTTCAAAAAAAAGTTCTTGAAGTGAGAAATTGTTCTTAAAGTGAGAAAATCCGGTCATGATTAGTTTTTGTGACCGAATGTGCATATTTTGAGTCCAATGTTCACGGTTTTTTCCCTCTGTGTGGAGATAGGAATGTTCAATGTTTCTTCTTGGCCGAGTTCGATACCGGCTTTGGCCAGACTGTCTGCCATGTCATTTCCATCGATGCCCCAGTGGCTGGGAATCCAAAATATGAAATCTTCTGTACAACACTACATCTACTAGGTGGGGTGAAAAGTAACCTCCTTGACCACCAGAATGCGCTGCTATCGCAAAAATGATTATCGCTCCTTATAGTCCATTCATATTTAGGTAGCCATGTTGAAATTCAACGCGATGCAACCATTAGTTTTGTTTTGACAGCTGATAGTTGTTGACGTGTTTGACATCATGTTGAGCATGGAAAAAAACGATTTTCGTTCCCTCATAAAACATTATTTTTTGAGAGGCAAAACAGCGAAGGAAACTAAAGAAAAGTTGGATAAATACTATGCGGCTCATGCACCTTCAGATTACAACGTGAAATATTGGTTACGAGAGTTTCGTGGTGGCCGAAACTCCACTGCCGATGAAGTCCGCAGTGGCAGGCCCTCCGATGCGGTTACACAGGAAAATGTCCAAAAAATACATGAAATGGTGTTGGCTGACCGGAAAGTGAAAGTCCGCGAGCTAGCAGAGGCCGCAAGGATTAGTACTGAGCGTACACGACATATTTTGGGCGAGATTTTGCACATGAAAAAATTATCCTGCCGTTGGAAAAATACGAACGTGAGAACACCTCGAAAGAGTTTTCGGCCATGCTGGTGCGGAATCGGGCGGATTTTTGGCGTCGATTGGTGACTGTTGATGAAACCTTCATCCATTATTATACACCAGAAAACAGAATGAGTGCTCGGCAATGGACTGAAGCCGGCAAGAGTGCTCCGAAGCGGCCGAGGGAGGCTCAATGGGTCGGAAAGGTCAAGGCGTCCGTTTTCTGGGATTGTCGTGGCATACTCTTCGTGGACTATCTCGAAAAAGGAAAAACCATCAATAGCGAGTATTACTGTGCATTATTGGAGCGATTGAAGACCGAAATTGCTACGAAACGGCCTCACATGAAGCGAAAAAAAAATTTTGTTCTTGCAAGACAATGCACCGGCACACAAGAGCTTCACAACCATGGCTAAAATCAACGATTTAGGACTCCAAGTGCTTCCCCATGCACCTTATTCACCCGATTTGGCTCCCTCGGACTATTATCTCTTCCCAAACCTCAAAAGATGGCTCATCAATAAAAAATTCAGCTCGCGGGTGGAAATCATCGATGCTGCAGAGGAGTATTTTACAGACCTTCCGGAAAATTACTTTTCAGACGGGATCAAAAAGTTAGAAAATCGCTGGAATAAGTGTATCGACCTAAAAGAAGACTACATTGAATAAAAAAAAGAAAAAAAAAATTAAAACAATTTTTTCATTTCCAAGGAGTTTACTTTTCACCCCACCTAGTATATGAAAGATCAACCAGTAGTATCAAAAGCTCGACGTTTGAACCCAGAAAAACTCGCGATAGCTAAGCAAGAATTCGACTACATGATAAAACAAGGAGCAGCCAGTGGGCCAGTCCTTTACACATGGCACCCAAGAAAACCGCAAACGAATGGCGACCATGCGGAGATTATAGGCGTCTTAATTTTATTACAAAGCCAGATAGATACCCCTTACCGCACATTCATGATTTTTCATATAAACTCAATGGCAAGTCCATTTTCACCACTATCGACCTAGAGCGCGTATATCATCCAACTCCAATTGCACCTGAGCATCGCAGCAAGAAAGCAATAGTGACACCATTTGGCCTGTATGAATTCAATGTCATGACATTCGGTTTATGCAACGCAAGCCAGACATTCCAACGCTTCATGGACCAAATATTCCGAGACCTAGACTACGACATAGTCTACTTTGATGACATCTGTATCGCATCGCAGGACGCTGAACAGCATTATGAGCATGTAAAAATCGTCTTTGACAGACTCCGTCAACACGGGCTACGCATAAAGGCATTAAAATGTAATTTTTCTCAATCGCAGATAGATTTTCTCGGTTATCATATAACCAAAGAATGCATCACTCCAACGAAAGATCGAGTTCAAGCCATCACAGACTAAAAAACGTACAATCGCTGTTTGCATCTGTCATTAGTGTCAAGGAATTCAAGAGAGACCCTAGCGACACCACGTGACACAAACTTTACACAATTGTTCAGAGACTGGCAGACGCTTACGCTAGCCGGTTGTAGAAAGATTTGTTAAATGAAAAAAAAAAAGAAAGAAAAACCATTGCCATTGGTCGAAAGCGACCAAAAAGCTAATACTGAGGGTCAGAAATCGAACATCACTCCATAAGCAAAGTGCTAAAATCAGTTGGGAATTTTAAGGACAGAATCGAATTACAATAATTCGTATTTTTAGTTGCTTACTTTTCGGAGTTCTGTCAACTGGCTCTGGTTGTGCACTAGAGGGATGCAGCCCTCAAATCAACTCATGAAGACTTCATGCTCAAAATTAATTGAATGAATTTTGACACTTTCCAATGAATTTGAATATTGGTTGAGATTCAACGTCGATGAGAAACCGAATTGAATTGAAAATAGAGTGAAGGTCGAATTAATTCGGTAAGTAAATCGACATTGCCAAGGTAAAATAAATGGGAGGGGGAAAAATTATGGAAGCGCGATGGAAATTGTATTCTGTAACAAAATTAAGTTAAACACTGATTAAATTTTGGTCGTTTTTAAAATTCAATATTAAAAAAAAAAAAAATAAAAAAAAAAGCACTGAACAATAAAAACAAAAATAAAGTGAAGATAATATAAGGACCTACCGGGACTTGAACCAGCAAATCAAATATGAAAGGCGACAATCCTAACCGCTAAACCAATTTCTGGTACAAATATCACGTAGCTAATCTTCAATATATGGAACCACGAAAACATTTCAATCGCTGTCATCTTTTAAAGTTCAAATTGTAATACTTACCCATGTAGTATTTGTAACTGCATGACTGAAATTTAAAAAGCCCACCACCTGTGCTTATAAAATTGTTGAAATAAACCATATATTGTACGGTTTCAGTTCTCTCACCTTCAATTTATTGTGCTTTTTTGGGTTGCACCTTATGCCCACGTGCACTTTGCCATATTTGTTCACACTGAGGCTTGTGCGAGAAACTATTTCCAAATTGCTTAGTAACTAAACAAATAGTTGTGCCTTCTAATAACTAACGATCTGTCTAAGATGTATGTACGAGTATGTATATAAAAATGTCTATAAAAATGATTGCCATAAATCATAAAAAAATGAATGAAAAATTGCAACAGTCGACGGTTGAACGGCCACCCATCAAAGCGGCCTCCTCTTCATCCCTCCACTTTAGGCCGATTTCAGTGGAATATGCTGTTTGATTACCTATAAGTAGAGTATAGATTGAGAGATTGGGTGGAAACGTTTGTAAACATTGTTCGAATTTGCATGCCAAATTGTTTACAATTAAATAATAATAAAACGAATATCAATTAAGGCGCGTGTGAAATACGTCAGTCGACATCTAAATTTAGTATGGCAGATAGATGAACGTTTGTTTTTGTGGAGGCGTATTAAGTCTGAATCACTGGGAACAGTGGCAGGAAACGCTTTTTCAGTGTAAAGAAACTCAATAAATGCGCACGCAAAAGCCAAACAAATAAAAGGAAATCAATAAAGTAAGTTTTTAATGCAAATAGACGGAAAAAATGAACTTACCTCAGAGCACATGTTCTTGTAGATTTCATCAGTGTCCCAGGGACCACGTTCAGGTAAAGCAATGCCACGCCTACGCAGCTCTTGGACACAGTCACATAGATCGAATATCGGCAGAGGATCAATACCAGCCTTGGCCACCTTGGCAGCTAAATATTCCACATAGTGAGTGCTAGGGGAAGAAGAGAAAGTTTTTGAGGGAAATTATGAAAGATAGTTTGTGTTCTTCCCTAAGTGACAGTTTTATTTGAAAAACTTTACAGAGATCGAGAAAGAAGGACTATAAGTTATTTCTTATTGCTTAAAAACATATAAAGAGGTGTTCCAGAAATCGCTTCCCACCAAATTCCAACCCTGTTTTTGTCGGAGATGGAACCAACACGGAGTTAGAAAAAAAAATGTTTCCAGGGCTGGCAAGTGCAACTCAATGTTGAAAACATCAAAACAGCTTTGCGAGAGACACAGCCCCCTTTTTTATAGTTGGACCATAAACTTATTCACATACCTTCTAACTTGACTTTCGAATGTGAAAATAAAATCTCTCGAAGTTCTGGGACACCGACGAGGGATAAGCAAACCACCCAAAAGCAAAATCTCTAGAGTTTTCCAGGGCACCCCTGATTGTTACGAATGGTTTGAAGATGCCCATAGATACGTGTATCAGCAGGAAATTTCTTTTAAGATGAACTGCAACCAATCTCACCAGGCAGGAGCTTATGAAAAAAACATCTCGCATTGGCAGACTACGATTTTCAAGGAAAGGGTGTTCAATTAGTCGAAGTCTTTGCTTGGAGGAGCTTGTTTGCTAGTATAATTTAATTTAATTTTATTTGGATATTACCCCAATGCTAAAGGTACACAACTTAGGGCATTGATCACAAAAGCATAGAGAACAAGTCAAGAATTTGCTTAGCAAAATGCGAGATATGATCTCTTCGATTAAGGTTAAAAAAACTTAGATAGAGCATTACTACTACCAAATATTTCCACACCATAGAACAAGTTGGACTTGTTTTAGCGACTAGTTAAAAGCCTGAGATGAAGATAAATGAGTATTTGAGTAAGCGACAACTGCCTTACCAACCCGAATGGTTTCTCGGGCACTTTTGTAATGTGGATGCTCCACAAAATCGTTGATCTACATTAGATTCCCAGGTTAGTGGTATTCTCTGTATACTCCAGCGAAACATTGTTTATTGTCAGCTTAGGCAGATCACTTCTTCCATGTAAATTAATTAGCATTTCGACTATTTAGGACTTAGCCCCTAACCATTGGCATCAGCCTTCTCGCTAATTTTCATAAGATCCCCATTCCTGATTCTAACACACTACATTTATTTTTAAAAATGGACATCATCGGCACACAAATGGACATCGCAGCAAATCAGACAATTAGGAAGGTTATTGAGAATAGTAAGGGCCCACCAACTGAACCTTGAGGAACGCCTCGAGTCAGACGAAGAAACCACTGCTTGGTATTTTTCACACAAACAAGATTTAATGACCCGCGTTGCGGTTGAGAAAAAGTGGTAGGGATTTTAAGATATAAAGGTTGACTGTATCATAAGCCTAGCTGAAGTCCAGAAAGGCTTATAATGTTACACTGTCATTGTAAGGCTGCAATCGGATATCTTTATTATCTTTAAAATAGCTTTAAAATTGAGAGCTTCTGAACTTTTGATAAGCAGATTGTAGTTGGCCTATCAAAGCATTAACAAAAAGAAATATTTAAATCTGTTTAGTCATAAGTTGTTCAAATGTATAATGGCTTGACACAGCCCCCAAAGGGCCTCTCAATCTCTCGGCTTGTGTGCTTCTAATTTTCGGACAAGCGAAAGGGAGCCACAGTTTGACGCCGCATCCGAACGGCAGTTTGAGAAGCTTTTTCATGGCTAATTACTACAAAGCTGGCGCCAGAAGCAGTGAGGGTGACCGGGTGTGTAAGTTTATTCAAAGAAAAAACTTTTCATTAGATGTTCCGCAGCGGGATCGAACCCACGACCCCTTGCACAGCGGTCGCACACACTAGCCGCTGAGCCACACCCGCCGTTGTTCAAATATTTTTGCCAAAAAAGGCAGAATGAAGATAGGTATGAACTCGCTTTTGTCTTTTAGGATGGTTATAATTTTAGTAACTGCAACATTCTGGAAATACAGTCGTTGTAAAAATCGTATGGGTAATATGAAGCATAGGAAGTACTATTTTTAAGAATTATGGATTTACTTTGTCTAAGCCTTCAGCATTTGATTTTCCTTTTAGGACACAATCAAGGACATATATGAATATATGTTAGGTGGCTACCTTATCCATGCAGCGCGGTTTGGAATCCCTCTTTTATCGAATCATGGTCATACCTTTTTTGCTCATTGAGTAGCCGAGTTGTTGAGGTTGAAGTCGTGAGTCGTCAGTGAGCAGCAGCAGTTGAATAAAGTTGTCAAGTTGTCAGTTGTCAAAGAAGTCGTTTTCGGTCTAAAGTTGAAAGTTGTAATCCGTAACGTGGTCTAAATTAACTCTCTGTTGTTCAGTTGAACTCTCGTTTTATATTCAAACTATTTTGTGAAACTTGTGGCAACCTCGATATACACTTCTGGCAACGCTAAAGTTACCGAAACCTTTTTGTTACTTTTTCAGCCTATCCGTGAACGGTAACACTAAGCATAGAGAGTAGCTACAACCACCACGCGAACGTCGCGCCGTTTTTTCCTCATCAAAATTAAATAAAATTTAAGGTAAATAGAAACTTCGTGTTTTAATGGGCATTTAAAACACTCAAGATATAGGAGATCGCCCAGGCAACCACCTCAATCCCCGATCATCATCTTTCCAAGCCGCGGCCATCTCCCATAAATTCATTATCAAACATTAATGTATCCTCTTATTTAACTGTGCGTGCCAAATTACTATTAATACGTTATTTATAAACTAAATAAATCTAAAGGTAAATAACTTAGGTACAAATTTTGAGTTGCTGCAGGTACATTCAAATTTACTGACTTTGTATGGCAGTGAATATAGCTTTTGTAACTTTTGTTTTTAAAGACTTATACTTGTGACTAGCGCAAGAATATATTAAGTTTTTGTAACTTGTAGAAAAGTAACGTTTGAATTTGGATGATTCAAGCAAGTGAATTCAAATCGATTACAGACAAATCGAATCGAGAAATAGGAAAGGAAAACCGGAACAGGCCTGTTAAACTTGTGACTAGCGCAATAATATATAAGTTTTTGTAATTTGTAGCCTTGGGATGATTCATTAATAAATAACAAATACAAAAGAGGAATAAAAACTCCCTGAGCAGGTGGTCCGTTTTAAAGCGTATGCAGGTCTCGCAAGTTGATTTATGAACGTCTCGATCTGAGAGACTATTAGAGACAGAGATACAAATTCTTAAATGTAGGTTGGTGTATACCATATACAGATCAAGATTGTTTCAGATTCGGAAAATTTCCCACCCTTCACCATTTAAACGCAAAAAACTGTCAACGACACAGGTTTTAAGAAAGAGACTATCTATTCTGAGAAGTTCAAAAAGATCGGACCAAAAACCGAAGCCGATGTTATACATGAAAAAATTTTGCTCTATGAGTAATCGATAATAAAGATAAAAAAACACAACTTTTTTTTGTTCGTGTTCGAATGGAGGCTATTTCTTGGTGGACTTTGATTTTCAGATCTCCTAGGGTGCTTGGCTTGTTGATGTTAACACTTGATTTCATATAGCCCCACAAAAAGAAGTCTGGCTGAGTCAAATCTGGTGACCAGGGAACAATGTGAAAAAATCGGCTGTAGCGCGCTGTGTGGTGGAGCGCCATCTTGTTGAAACCTTTTGAGGATAAATACGGCAATTTTGTTTGTTTAGAAGGCGCAATTCTTACTTTATTTATTTTTTAAAAGCACGTTGTGTTTTACAATTGACTTGCTTTGCTGAATGTAAATTTCAACAATCTGAGAGCGTTGGCCTGGCGTGTACTTTTCCATTGTAAAAATTTACTTGGACTGGCGCTTCAAACGCGCTAAGTAACTTGTCGATCTGGCATAGCTCTCAAAAGTTATTGTGTTGCCTAATGGGTTCTTCGAATAATGATATAAAATCTCTAAACCTTATTAAAATGTTAGAATAATCTAGAGCAGCGGTGGGCACAAAATTTGAAAACAAGAAAGAAAGTCGGTCAAGCCCGACTATAATATACTCTGTACCTGTCAAATGATGCGCTAAGGTATGTGAAGTGCCCATCGTCGTGCTGCCCATAAAATTGTTTGTTTTGCTTATAACTCGACTATCGTTCATTCGATCTTTACCATTCCTTTGGCGGATCGATAAATAATCCTGATTACTAATTATGTCCGGAAGGAAGAAACCTTCTATCTATAAAACTGAGGGAGGTGTGACGTATTTTGCGGGGCGGAAGGGGGCGTGCCCAAAATTTAAAATAAAGTTGATTTGCCTGCAAGTATAAGAAGTTTTTGTCCCATACATGTCGAACCTCTATCTCTTACCATCTCTGAGATCTGTGCGTTCATACGAACAGACATGGCTATATCGACTCTGCTGTTGATGCTGATTAAGAATATATATACTTTATAGGGTCGGAGATGCTTTGTTCCTTTGGAACAGGCTGTTAAAAACCACTTACATTTCCACAAAATTAGATTAACACACTCGATATAAATAAACACATTATAAATAACTGTCAAGGCCCTCACCAAAAAAATTCCACGTTGCGGTAGGTCGTTCGGCCAATTCGACCGAGTTTATCTTCGCAATAAATTTTCCACGTTTTTTTTCCTTTTTCCAAAAAAAATCTAAAAATACCATTATCATTATATTCACTTACCGACACAATCCCGCATGCTTGACAGCCACTTCACTATTACACACCGTATCCACCAGACGACCCTGTGGTGTCTCCTTTTGCAATGGTATGGGACAACGTGCCATAGCTCTGGCTTTTGATGAACTGCTGGGCTCATTTTGCATTTCCCTGGGTTCCGTGTCAAAGGGAACCTTTTGCTCTTTAAGCAAAAACTGCAATTGCATGGGAATTTTGTCACGTAAATAGAACAAACAATTGCGTGGATGATGGGCATGTAGACCCAATTTGGCACAATAAGGAGATATGTTGCATTTGGCGCCCATCATAAAAGGCCTGGCGCAGCCATAGCAAAACTCAAATTTGCACTGTGTGCAGGTGAAATGCATGCAGCCGCCCCTAGAAAGTAGGTATAGAAGATTAAGATATAGTTGAGACATGTCTTAACCGCACTCACCTAGCAAGAGAATAGCGAAATTTGCATTTGGGACAATCGATGCCATTCTGTGCCAAATGCTCTTGCACACCCTGTGCCTGTAACTCAGGGTCATTTTCACGTTTCCACTCCAAATAGGCCTCACAGCTGCTACCCTCATGTTGTCGCTCCCAGGGTTTGCGACACTGGGCACAGGTCACTGAACCGCAATCGGGACAAATCAAACGTTTCTGCTTGGGCCGAGCAAAGAAACCCGAAGAACATTGAATACACCACTTAAAATTGGGATCCTGCAGTAAAGTGCGATCGCGCAATTTGCGCTGGAAGAGCTCGTGTACATCGTTGTCCAATATGCTCTTGAGAAAGATATCCAAGTTGGAAAAGTACTCGAGATGTTCATCTTCATGCTCCGCTATATTGCTTAATTCGGGCAACTTGCAAAAGGGACAACTGCAGTCGTTAATTGAGCGATCGGTTATCTGTTAAGGAAAGTATTAAATCCTTTCACACTTTAGTTTCATATACGTCTAACCCACCTGTACAGTGAAATAGCTTTTGGCGCACTGCTTACAACATTTGTGCGTACATTTAAGCATGGATACCATGTGATTCATGGGATAGCTATTCATGCACAATTCACATTCCTGTTGTAGCATGGCTATGGCCTGATCCAAGTCGGAGCACTCTCTGGCCGCCCATAAAGCCACATCCTCCTGAAACTTCATGTTCACCAGAGTGGCTGCAATTTGTGCCTCGGCTATATTGGTAACCAACTCCTGTTCCACATACTTTCGAGCTAAAATCTTTAAAAGAATCAAAGTAAGAACATTATATCATTATTTTATTACTGAAGTAGACTACACACCGCTGGATCCTCTATAACCGGCTCTTGCAGGCTAGGATAGGCTCGAAATACGGGCATACTTAGTTTACGCTTAAGAGGTTCGTCCAGCTCCTCTTCCTCCTCCTCATTGGCTGAGGTCTCGTAGTCATCGTCAGAGAAGCAGGTCTCATGATATTTCTTTTTAGGTATACGCGGTTGGCTGCGTGGCTTAAGTAGAGCTGCAGCCGCTGCAGCTGCTCCACTCGTAGAGGGTCCCTCGGTTTTCAAATTAAAACGATTGATGGCATCGCTAATGGTTTTCTTGGTGGTGGGACTACTTTTCAGGGGCACACGACTGGTGATAATACTTTGCTTTTGTAGGTACTCCTGTTGTATGCGCTTCACCGAGGAGATACCCATGGGAGCCGAAAAGGATTTGGAACGCAACGGTACTTTCTTGTTGGCAGGGTTAGTATCGGTAGTGGGTTTGGGTATTTTACTTGTGGTAGATTTGGTGGTCTTGGGTGTTTCCTGGGTTACCTTTTTGGGCTCTTCCAATACTGTTTCAACAGGTGGCTCCAATGGACGGGTTTCGGAATCGACTAGGGGTGGAGCGGGGGTTATGGGTAGGGCCTCCACTTCTACTTGGGATGATGCTTGTATGACTGGCGGCTGCACTTCTATTTGGGGTGAGGCTGGTATGACTGGCTGCTCCACTTCTATTGGTGGCGAGGCGGGTATGACTGGGGACTCCACTTTCTCTGATATCTGTAGAGGAGCTGGAGCTGCAAAAGAAACCATTTCACTTGTCTCTAACTGCTCGCTTTCAAGATTGGTGGGTGTAATGGATGCACGATTTGTGATTGGTTCTATATGTGTCTCCTGCTCCTCCTCCTCCTCATCTACTTCCATTATATCCTCAATCTCCGTGCCTTCTTCACCGCTTGAGGCCTCTTCTATAAACGAGGTGCGTTCCTCATCTTCTTCATCGCCTTCGCTATCATACCACTCCTCCTCTTCACCCTCATCATATTCATCGGAATATTCATCAGAGTATTCATCCTCATCGGTGGACTCAAACTCATCCATGCTTATCTCATCTCGCATTTGTTTGATTAAACGTTGAGTGTCCTCTACCAATTCGCTGAGATTTTGTTTTGCCGGATCTCCAGAAGGTATAAACTCTTTGAGCACCTTTTTAGCGGAAATGGATTCCGATTCTGATGGCAGGGAATGAGAGCTAAGAGAAACGCTGCTAGCTGATTTAGCTATTACTGGGGTGTCTTCTAAGCGCGGCTCATCGCTTTCCAGACTATACAACTCCGCATCGGAGGCAGCTTCACCACTAAACTCGGGTGCATCTTCAAACACTTCCTCGGACTCTACGGGCGAGATGGGCACACTGGGTTCTTCTGAATGTGAAGTCACAGTGGTTTCTTCTGTTACTTCCCCGGTACTTGTAACTTGCTCCTCTTCTCTGCTGATAGATTCTTCCTGTTCCGCAGCCTCCACCGCTGTAGGCGTTTGATTGCCTGCTCTGCTTTCACTGCGCAAGCTATTGGTGCTAAGGGTTCTCACGGGTATTTTGGAGAAACGCTTGGGACTGCGTTTGTGTTCGGCTTCAATTTTGGAAACGGTTACAGTTTCTTCTTGCTGCTCTGCTTGCGCTACAGATGTATTTGGTTCTTCCTGGGCAGTAGGCATCTGTATTTCGGGTCTTTCTTCCTGAATGGTAGAGGTCTCTGCATGATCATCTGCAGATGGGGGTAAATGGCGCCTCTCTGATGGAGCTTCTTCCTGGGCTGCATGTGTTTCCAGAAGGGGTCTTTCAACGGGCGTTGTCGCAGGCTTCTCGGCTAACGTTTCTTCCTGAACTATAGGAATCTGCATCTCAGGCCTCTCCACTGAAGTTTCTAACTGTGCCGTAGAAGTCTGCATCTCGGCTTGAGCTTCTTTTTGGGCTGGAGGGGTTTGCTGCTCGGACCTCTCAGCTGGAGTTTCTTCCTGAGCTGCAAGGGTCAGCAGCTCGTGCCTCTCCACTGAAGTTTGTTTCTGAACCGTAGGGATCGGTGTTTTAGGCTGCTCTGCAAGAGTTTCTTCCCGAACTAACGATGTCGCTATCTCAGCCCTCTCTGATGGAGCTTCAGTTTGAACTGTAGAGGTTTGCATCTTATTCCCCTCTGCCGCAGTTTCTTCTCGAACTATAGGGGTCTCTATCTCGGTTCTCTCTGCCGGGAATTTTGCGTGATCTGCTTCTGTTGTAGCTTCTTTTTGAGCTGTAGGAGTTTGCAGCTCGGAACTCTTTACTGGAGTTTGTTGCTGAGCTACAGGCAGCTGTGTCTCAGGCTTCTCTGCTAGAGTTTCTTCCTGAACTATTAGGGTCGCTACCTCGGGGCTCTCTGATGGGGCATCTTTCTGAACTGTAGAGGTCTGCATATTGGTCCTCTCTGCTGGAGTTTCTATCGGAACTGTAGGGGTCTGCATCTCGGGCCTCTCAGCGTTGGATTCTGCCTGCACTGTAAAGGTCTGCATTACGGTTAGAGCTTCCTTTGGTACAGCTTCCGTTTGGGCTGTGAAGAGAGCTTCTTCGTGGGTTGTTGCGGTCGAAACCTCGAACGTCTCTACTGGAGTTTTCTTCTGGGCTAGTTGCGTCTGCCTCTCAGTCTTATCCGCTGTGGTTTTTTCCTGGACTGTCTTGGACTGTCTCTCAGTCTTACCTAATAAATCTTCTGTCTTGAATTGATCTTCCTGGACCGTTGTAGTCATGACATTCGCTTGAGCTCCTACACGACTTGAATTATCTTGGTCTTCTTCAGTCTGAGCCGTCTCCAGAACGTCCTTCTTTACCAAAACCTTTTCTGTTTCACTTAACTGGGAAGTACTTTCAATTATAGGTTCAGTTTTTGGTGAAACGAATGTCACCATTTCAGTGGATTGTGCAGAACCTTCTTTAGTGTTTTCAATATCCATGTCTTCTCTGTCTTTGGTTTGCTCTACTTTGGTACTTAAAGATGGATCCTCTTTAGAGTCCTTTTCTTTTGATAGTCTTGTACGATTGATGGGCTTTTGGCTTTGTTCGCGGGGACGACCTTTTTTTGGTAGCTGTGATCTCTTATTTCTTTTAAGTGCTTCCCTACTAGTGCTGGGCTTATCATCAACTTGTTCTTCTAACTTTAGGCTAGGCTGTGGCGAAGTTTCTTTGAGGTCCTGTTTTTCTGCTTTTACTGGCTCTACTAAATTCTCCCTCTCTGTTTCCTTGGTCTTAAGTTCTTCTTTGATAGTTTCAACCACCTCTTCCGGGGGTGCCCTAAAACTTTTATAAACTATGCGCTCTGCATTTTCCAAATCTATGGGCTCCCATTCCAATTCATGCCATCTTTCCATGCCACGATCAAATTCCAACTTAAAGTTGGCTATCTCAGTGGCATAGATAAAACTTGTTGGTAATTCCTCACGTATAAAAGCTTCTCTCAAGTTGGGTTTGATAACCTCTTCCATTATATAAACTTCTGGGTCAACAGCTGGTACGGGCTCCGGCTGCGTTTCCGGTTCTGGTTCCGGCTCTTTCAACTCCTGTTCCACTTGCTGTACCAAATTGGGTACTATATCCTGTATATGTTGCCACACAAACTTTTTTACATCCTCCGCGGACTTATCCTCCAGTAGCCCCATAACTTTGTGTGTACTTATGGGACTTTTGGTTAAAATACGCATTACCTCCGGATCAGTTTCATATTCCTGCTCCGGTTTAACTTTGAATGTCTCCAACATGCTCTCTATCGAACGTAATACTTCTTGATTCTGTTTGGCTTGATTCTGTTCCATATTACCAATTAAGATTTCTAGATTTTTCAGTGTACTATCCTCCAATTGATAGGGGCTTGGGGTGGCGTATGTGGACTTTGAGGGACTTGAATCAAAAGCGGGGCTAGAACTTTCGCCAGCTCCCTGTGGTATTTGCAAGCAGTCCAAAGCGTGTGTGTTGAGAAAATCATGAATATCTGGCAGAGAGAGAGTGGAGAAAGAGAGAGGAGTCTTGGATGAACAATGATTGTGTGAGCGAGACTTTGAGCTACAAACTAACCGGAATTGCTATCTATAGCTGGGCCACTCTCATTTTCGACGCCATTCGGTGAGCCCCAGATACGCATTAGAAATGGTTTGAGTTGTGTACGATTCAATTCCAACAGCGCCTGCTCCACATTACCTTGATGCGCGGTTAACGCATTCACAATATCATCTCTCAGGAAGTTTCCCTTAGCCGCCAGTTTGCGATACTTTTGCTGTCTCTGTTGTATACAATCGGCTACGGCTTGCCACACATTACCACTGGAGTTGCGCAGGGCCTCTCTTGCCTCATTTTGTGAGATGGTTCCTATGGTGTTTTCACCCCTCTCCTGACCATACTTTGTGGACAGACTTTGCACTGTCTGCACCAATTTGTGCCAATTCTCGCGTAGCCATTGTATCGGATGTGTATCGGGTGCACAATATTTGAGTGCTGCTTCCAGCTCTTCTACAGTAAATTTGTACAATTCCAGTTCCTTGAGGATGATGTGCATTTCAGTTTCAGGATCACGGGCTGGTTCGTATTTGAGATTCAAAGTATCATGTGGCATATCAAATGGCGAAGAGATTTGCTAAAAAGGAAGAGCAGATTGAGAGGCTATTAGGGCAGTGTAGAAGTGTTCTGTACAAACTTAGTACCCAGATAAGCTTATCTTGGACTTATAGCTTGATAGCGGACTTTGCATATTTTTAAACCTATTTTTATTTTAGTAGACAAAGGCAAAATTGTTATTAACTAATTTTTGGCATATTTGTTAACTACAATTTGTGTTTTGCTGACGTTGCTAATTATAAAGTAATAATTTAAGGGAGTACTGCTGCGACGCAAAAATTTTTTTTTGATTTTATTTTTGTGCATATTTTTATAGCTTGGATATTTGAGAATATCGTCCTAAGAGGATTTTTTGAAATTCGAAATACTTTAGAAGATACAGCCATTTTAATGAACCAAAGTGACCCGATTTGCCACGCAACTGCAAACTTTAAACGCGTTCATCTCGATACCACGGTTTTCAATAAAAAAACAGAATTTAAATAACTATTTCCGTTCTCAAATAAGATTTTTTTAAAAAAGGTCCAAAAACAGCCTTCCAAGCAGAAATACCCCTTTAAGTCATTTTGAATTTAAGCCTAGTACGGAGAACGCCAAAAAGCGCTCGCAAAAATAAAATCTTCATATAAAAATGACACCGTAAAACTGCTCGCAAAATTTTTTTACGCTAAACGTTTTACGACTAGTATGATGACAAACAAACAGGTGGGTGGTAAAATCCACACGCGCGTCGTCGCGTTGCTTTGTGGATTTTATTGAACAGCTGTTCGAGTTTTGTTTGTGCGCCCAAACTAATTAAATTTATTTATTTTGACGGTCGGTAGAGCAAAAATATGTCTAAAAAATGAAAATTCGATTGAAGCGCTTTCATGAGGAAGAAAAAATAGCTAATTTTTTTTTGGCCTCATCAATAGAGTATTTTGAACACCGACCAATTCCGATGCACGAATCAGAAATAAGGACTGGTTCAGTTCAGTGGTTCACGCAGTTTTTGAACCACCGATTCGGTTTGTTACATGGTTTCTGAAGCCAAATGAACCGCGGTTTCGGTTCGGTTCAGTTTAGTCTAAATTTAATATATATTTAATGAAATCCCGATCTTCCCTTAAATCTGCGTGGAAAACAAATTTTCATAAACTTTCGATGGTAAGACAATACCAAAAATGACAATAACGCAATTTATATTTTGGATCGGCCGAAATTCTGCTAAATCTTAAGACTTTAAGCCCATCTTTAAGTATAACGACCCTTAATTCCGCCTAATCTCAACTCGTAAAGCTTAAATCTGTTCGGAAAGTTACTTTCTCCGAACTTTGGAATGTAAGGCACTCCGAAAAATGTCAAAAATAGCCTTTCTGTTTAAGGATCTTTCTTATTTTCGCCGAGTCTTAAGTCCCGGTTTACCCTTTAATCTTCACGGAAAGGTATTTTTCCAAACTTTCGAAGGTAAGGCAGTCCGAAAAAGCTTTAAAAAATCATTTATGTTCTTGGGCTGCCTTTTATTTCTCTATATTTGAATTCTAAAAGCAGTTCCTTGAGTATATCGCAGCGACTTAGTCTTAAATCTGCTGGTAAAGTCATAGTTTCGGAATATTAAAGTTGCGGCAAATCCAAATTGATATCAAAAATTTATTTTTGTTCAAGGATGACCCTTAATTCAATGTCCCAAAATATTGTTTTAATATGGTGTTCGGTCCGTTGGGTTCGAACACATTATAAAGTACTAGTTATGTTTCTTATAAGACGAAGGTTTTTGTTTAAAGCAACTCTATTCCGTAAAATATAAAACATTTTTTGTATTTTATATTAAAACGCGTTATAAAATGTCAAAGCTCACCTAAAAGGTCTGATTTTTGTTGATCCGAATCGAAATTTTAGGTTCGGAACAGGTTCAGGCTTAGCTTTTATTTTTAAGGAGGTTCGGCTCAAGCTTCGGCTCATAGCAAAATAAAAGCCGGAATTTCGGGTTTGAACCGGGGAAGATTTAGCTTTTGTGATTTGCTACAAGGAAATATTTTGAAGGTGAAATCTAGAGAATCATTCAGTTACTTCTTCATGAAAGAGAAATTGAAAATCGTTTACGAGATATGGAGTTCAGAATTGGTTGTGTTCGTGTTACGCGCAAACCCCAGGCAAAATAGAAGCTCACCTCCCGCCCAAACGAACGAGAGGCGCAATATTAATTATCTTGACACCATATGGAAATATATCCAAGTCTGCTAGCAATTTATAACGAGAGTTCGAGATTGCTCCAAGACTACAGGAAGATTATTGACGAAGAGAGTACAAAGCAATGGAGCCAAGTGACTTCCTTGGGGTACACCAGAAGTAAACTGGTTGCACGAAATAGAACGGACAATCTAAGGTCAGTTGGAAAAACGGATAAACTGAGTTTATGATGCAGCTGAGTTTTTGATAGCAGAATGAATAGCCTAAGGCTGTCTTCACACTGATCTACACAGGAGACATGGTAATCTATTAGGCCTTGTTTTAATTGGAATAGCTCGTAAATCCCTTGAAACTTAAATCAGTATAAATGACGTCAGTTTTCATTTTTCACAATAACTCTTTGATCACTAAGGATGTGAGTCCTAATAGTTAAATGGTAGTAGATTTACACTTTACAAATCCATGTTTGAAGGATGAGCATAGAACCTAATTACACATCCGGGTATTTTTTTAATATTTAATGGAATTCTGGGTTTCAGCTCAAAAACTAACACCATAAACTTGACTTACATGCTGGAGCACTCTCAGTTCATTGATGAAATTTGGTCGCCTAGTCACTTGACCCGAATTATAATGATCCAAGCCATAGCCATCATTGTTGTATCTCAAATCATTGGTGCTGCGATAACGTTCATTGTTATTCTCCTGTGGCAATTGTGAATTACTGCGGTAGTAAGGACGTTGCTCCATTTTGGCAGGCTCGGGGGTCCTAAAACGCTCAGCCACTACTGGTATTGTAGGTTCCTCTGATTGTGAGCCAAAAGGCAAAGCATCATAGGTCTGCAATATAACTAAGATTAGCCCCATAGACTCTAGTTAACGAGAAAAAGTGCTTTACTTGAGTCGAAATGCTCTGTGGTGGCGGTGAGGTTCCCATTTCACGAGAAGGCTCCTGCTCTATAGAAGTTTCCACAGGTTTTTGAGCTTTTTTCAGCACCTTCTCGGCTTGTGCCTGTATGCTCTCATCTAGTGTATTCCATATATTCTCTACGGACTCTGGAACGGTATAGGGATGTGATAAACTTGTTGATGACTAGAGAGCAGGAGAGGGCACCAATGGGGGAACAAACAAATCAAACAAACTCAATGTGGTTTTAGTAAAGGTTTTTGTATTTCAGTTACTCATAAATGCGTTAATTGTGGGAGTTACAGTTGAGTGTTTACATTAAGTTTTAATTAGTCTTGAATTGAGTTGGATTGATTTCGATTTCTAGGCCTTGGTGCCCTCAAAAAATGAGATTCTTTTTTGTAGCCTACCTTTGTGCAGGAGACTTTTGGCCAGTGAATTATCCGATTCGTTTTCCGAAGAGGTTTTCAATGCGGCTTTCTTGGTGGGAGATGCGATCTTAGTGGGGGTGGGAGATGCGATCTTAGTGGGGGTACTGGTTGCACTTGACTTGGTCTTTGATGGGGTAGCTGCTGTTTTAGGAGCGTTCGTAATGCCTTGAGGTTTCTCTTTCTTGAGGGAAGGCTTTCGCACTACTTTAACATCCTGTTGGATGGCTTTTTCTTTAGGTTTAAGGGGCTCAGGTTGAGTTACAGGCTTGGTCTCTAATTTAGTTGCCTTCTGCGGAGGCTGAGGAGGTTTGCTGGGTGTCTTACAGCATATGGAACAGATTTTAATGTTTGGTTCGTTGACAAAGGTGCAGAATTCACACTCCCATTCATGATCAGGTGTGGAGGGTGGTGGGCCCAGTTCATCGGGTTCAGCTTCCACTTCAACTTCGGGACTTTTCACTGCATCGGCTTCACTTTCCGAAGCGGTGACTTCCTCCACCACTTCTTCATACTCCGAGGCGCTTTCTTCTTTGTTAGTCTGAGCTGGTACCACCTTTTGCACTACAGCCGCTGCTTGCGTATTTTCATCCTTCATCTCAGGCTTGCGTTTGTGCTCCGACTTTTTTGACTTATGCTGATCTGCTTCTTGCAGTTTTTGCTGAATTTTGGCCTGAACCAAGGCTCTTGCTCCCGAACCTTCTGATTCCAAATCAGAATAGATGCGACTAGTCTTAGGTGGCTCGACGGAAGTTCTTTTTAAGGTACCTCCATTTGAATCTCTTCTTTCAGGCAGCCACTCACTTTGCACTGACTTGGCTATTGAACCACGACGATCTCTACGTTCTCTCTGCTGTCTGCTGCTGGTACCATCGAGTTCATCATTGTTGTTAATCAGTTGAGAAGCACTTGACAAGCGTCTTGGCCTCGGATGATGCTGATGATGGGATCGGGAGGCGCTTGTCATGCCCGAGCGATTTGAAACCAAAGAACGACGATCATCTTGATCGGAGTCCTCATCGTCTGTCAGTTCATCATCTACGTAGCTACTGCGTTTGCGACGCATGGATAGAGACTTGCGACTGGGTGTGGGCGAGGCAGCGTAACGAGGTCTGGAAGCAGCGCGAGGTGGCGGCATGCCCATAACACCTGGAATTGGAAGAATATGGATTTAATTCAATACTTGATTAACTTGTGCTTTCAACCCACCTGGATGCATTAAGGGATAGCCGGGCGGTGCTCCTGGATATACATGGGGCATCATTCCTCTTTGGGTCATAAATACCGGAGGCGGATGTGGATAGTGCGGATGCTGTTGCTGTTGTGGTAAGTAACCTGGACCCATATTAAGAGATAGGTTCGAATGATTAAACTGTTGTTGCGAGCCAAAGTGAGACCAGTCATCGGGATGTTGTTGCTGCTGCATGTGTGAATGATGCTGAGGCCAGGCTCCTTTTTGATGACTCTGACACCCAGCACAATTTAGCTGGGCCATGGATTGGGCCTGAAGTAAGAGGACATATTTTGATAATTATAAAAAATTAAAAATTTTCAAAACATATTTTTGTAGCATAATATCTCCTGAACTACCCCTATTGGGTCTGCAATCTTCTGTGTGTAGTTTAAGAAAAAGTCTTTATTTTATCAATAAAGCTTAAAAAAAAAACCAATTCCTCTATACATTTTAATTTAAATTCTTAAAAACAGTTCACAGATTTTTATACTCTTGAAGAGAGTTAGTAAAAACGGTCTAGTTGATTGTAACGCATAGAAGGAAGCATTTCCGACCACATAAGGTATGTATGTGATCAGCATGACACGCTGATTTGATTTAGCCGTATCCGTCCGTCAGTCCTTTTCCTCCGTCAGTATTTTTTTCCTGGATATCAGAAAATCTAGCCATAAAACGGGTTTGCCCTAAATTCAAGAAAATTTTCCTAAATTTGTGAAATTGTTGACCTAAATTTTAAAATTAACTAACCATTAAATTGTATAGCGCTTAAATTGAGAAAAAAATTTCAAAAAATAAGAAAAAGCGATGCACTAGTCTTAACCTTAAAAAATAGGGGAAAGTTAACTTCGGCTCGGCCGAAGTTTTGTATACCCTTACAATTTGTTTTTCTAAATAAGACTACTTTTCGTTCCCTACTTTTCTATAAGAGCTATACTATATAGAATCAGAGGGTATTATAAAATTGTCCGGATGTTTGTAACGCATTGCAGGAAGCGTCATCGACCACATAAAGTATATATATTCTTGATCAGCACGACGAGCTAAGTTGATTTAGCCCTGTCCGTCTGTCCGTCTGTCTGTTTCTATGCTATCTCCTCCGTCAGTTTTAAATAGATCTTCACCAAACTTTGCACCAAGTCTTTTGGTATATATACGCTGCACATTTGTCGGAACCGGCCGGATCGGATGACTATATCATATAGCTGACATAGGAACTATAGGTCGAAAAACTAGATTTAAAGAAAAAAACTTTTTTGTTATCAACTGACACGCCTCCAAGCTTCGTATTTCTTAGTTTACTAAGCTTTTCCATAATTCTGCCAAATTTGGTCGAAGTCGGACATCTACATAGAATACTTGCATAGAAAAGTAGAGTCTGAAAAGTAGTCTCAGTTAAAAAAACTTTTTTGTTGTCCATGCAACAGTCCTCAAAATTGTCATGTAATTGTTTAATATGCTCCCACACGATTTTACAAAGTTTGATCAAAATCGGATGACGATAGCATATAGCTGCCATAGGAATGCTCGATCGAAAAAGAAGTTCTAGTGAAAAAAACTTTTCTGTTTTAAATGGGATCGCCCCCAAATTTCGTAATTTCTAGTTTATTATGCTTATTCATGATTCCACTAAGTTTGGTCGAAATCGGACATCTATATAGTATAGCTCCCATAGAAAAGTAGGGTCCGAAAAGAAGTCTTAGAAAAACTTTTTTGTTATCAATGGAGGCTGCAAGGGTATACAAAACTTCGTTCGAGCCGAAGTTAACTTCTCTTATTTTCTTAAATTAAGCCCAGTACGGAGACGCTGAGAACTTTCTCGCAGCGAGAATTGTTTCATGTAGTGTGACCAGGCAACAGCAAAAGGGCAGACGAGGTTTGATAAAAAAAAATAGGCGGGCAAAAAATTTTAAAATAAAATGGTTTATAAAATTGAAAATTAAGTCACTAAGTGGAATTCAGAGGTCATAGGCAATGACATGAAATTTTTGATGGAATTAGAACTAGCGGTACCACATTAACGCGATGCCATAGTCTTAGTGATTGCCAGTTCCATAGACTGGAGATACTCGCCGGGCGTATTAGAGCAGAAACAACTACATGCATAGGTATTCAAAGGTGGCTGATAGGTGGCGCCTGGTGCTAAACAATTAGTGGCCACAACAGGGCGTCGAGACCAAAGGGAGCCACCACAGCTGGCGTGGTCAGAACGGCCGGTTGAGGAGGCGCCACTATAACGGCATTGTTTTGGGAGAAATGGCAACCATTCACATCCACTGGAGTAGCAATCCGAAAAGGATTCTCCGCCACAAATGGAGGCGTTACGCCGGTAGGCCATGTGTTCGTCCTCCACATGATTATTTTGTTGTTTGTTTGTCTTCTTGTTTCCATTTTTATTCAATTGAAATGTGTATTATACAGGCATGTTCCGCTTATCTCATATTTCTCCGATTTCAAATGAAAACAAAATTGAACGGTTTAGTTTTAGCTGTTCTGGAACTCGAACGATTTTCAATTCGAATGTATCATTTCCAAATTGCTTCCGCAACTAAACTGTCACCCTAATCAGCTGGTGAAACTAAACAATCCAATAATTAATCACTCAAAATAGTTGATAGTTGATATAGGTGTTTAAAATATCGTTTGTATTTTTAAGGGCATTTTATGAACATCTTCCCAGCGTTTCATAAACAAGTGAAAACCAGAACAGCTTAAAAAAAACATGTGAATTCGATTTGGATGGCACATTGCAAAAATGAAGCTATTCATAAAAATTATTTATTTGTTTATTAAAAATAATTTTTAAATTTATTTGCAAAAGTATCTACTATAAATACACTAAACAATGATACAAAATTAACTTTAAGCCATTATTTTGACGTATTTATGTACAAAATCGCATTTACTTTTGAATTTATCGGCACCAATCAATGGGCGCATTCAGCAGATAAATCCGATTTACGATTTATGACGATCCGATTTACCCAAGAAGTATGCCGTTGATGGTAAATTTAACAATCGATACAAAAAATTAGGTAACCGTTTATAGACTGGCAAGATTAATAATTTAATTGCGTAATATTAAAGATGTTCCAAAGCTACAGAGTTTCAATTAAGATTCAGCAGAGAATCACAGCAATCGCAACGTTATATCAAACTTGCGACGCCCAATGTGAATTCAAATCGAGTAAATCTATCGAATTGTGAAAACCGGAACAGGTAACCAAATCGAATTCGAGCAATTTTAGTGAAAGTGAAAATCGGAACAGGCCTGTATAAGAATTTATCAGCTGTTCGGCCAAAAAACGAGTTGGCAGGCCATGCTTATTTTCAGAGCGCATTGGTGGCCTTTCCGTACTGGCTCTGAGAATGAGCTCTGAGAATTTTCTTGAGCGTATTCTCTGAGCTATGTAATTAGATGGGCTTCACAAAAATTCTCAGCGTCTCCTTACTGGGCTTAAGGGCAAAAGAATTTTATGGCTAGATCTGCAGAGTTGGGTTTTTGACCGCTGACTTTATTTATTTACTATATCTGCTGAATCAAATTTTGGCACTGTTTGTGTTCGTGGTTCCCTAATATGGCAGTCTCTTGTCACATACCTTTGCTGACTGTACAGAAAGATGTTCTAAGCGCATTCTTTGTTTTTCTAAGGTACCCTCAGTAGGGTTGAGGACCTACAATTGCAAAGGCTGTACCTTTTGCTTTTCGGACTAATCAAATTTGTAAAATATCTTCAACTCAACTCACCTGCTGCATACGCTGATTGGCCATCCAAGCACCACCGTTCTGTGTCTCGGCCAGCGGACGTCGATTCATTGAATTCAAATTGAATACCGAGGTGCTCATCTGTCGACGCTGGGAGCCAGCGGCCTGTCGTTGTAGCATTTGTTGTTGTAGGGAATTGTGAAAATTGTGTGAATCATCCGATAGATCAAAATGTGATGAATTCAAACCAGATGACATGCTGCCGGAACGAAAATGCGAGGGCGATGGTGAAATGTTTGACCAATGCTCAAAGTTGGCGCCATTAAACAAATTCTGCGAGGGGAATGTACAAAGAGAGAGAGAGAGAAAGGAGAGACAAGACGAAACAGAAACAAAACACTCGGAAAAGTCAAACAAAAATCTAAAATCAAGTGCGATAATATTCAAAATATTTCAAAGAGAATCTTAAAATATGAAACCAAAAAGCTTGAAAGTAGCTTTAAAAGATTTTAAAATTTAAATTAGATCAAAGTATAATTTCTTGGTTTATGAATTTTTAATCTTTTCAAAAAATGTTAGGTCAAGCCAAGGACTCAGCTCAACATAACGTATATTTTTATTCAATTCTTCGTTGAAGTAAGTAAAAGCACAGCTTTTAGAAGAATTCCCTTTCTCAGATACCATTCAAATTAGTTTCTGCTTCAAACTTTAATGAAAGACCCCTTCGAAAAGATTTTTTATTTACATATTTCTTGTCAAGCTGAGTACTGGGCTTGATTAGATTTGTTTTGTTTGAAATCTTCAACTTGATTTTAGTTTGCCTTTTTCTTGTCAACGAGTGTAGACGTTGTACGAGACACATGATATGAGGGGGAAGACTCCAAAGGAATATGAAAGATGAGTTTATGATACATACCTGTTCACTGGCTCCCAGCTCTTGTTGGGCCTTCTGCTGGCGATAGCGTTGCTGAAGTATGGCCATGCGATCCAATGTGGCACTCGCTTTGCTCTTAATCTTCTCCAGTTGCACTGACGGTGGCCTTTGTATGGTATCAAACACGGATTTGGGTGTCTCTGATCTCGAGGAGCCGCCACCCTCACTAGGCGCTGGTCGCGGTGGTTCAGGCAGTGGCCGATTGTTCATCAGAGAAGAACACGATGATGATGAGGTGGCTCCTCGCCAGGCGTTCGTTGATCTGTGTGACGGTGTGGGGGAGGGCGGCGGTAGCATCTGCAAATTGGCGTTTAGAAATAAAAGGTTTCTTGTGGTTTTCTTTTTAAAGCTTAAAGGTTTTTGGTTTCGTTGTTGGTTTTTGTTTTGTTTTATTAAAGCATTCAAATTGAATTTTACAAACTTGGTACTAAATGATATAGAGAATATGGAGAGCGGCGTTTTTTGGAACATGGTATGTCACTTTTTGGTCTAGTACGGAGTTTGTATTTGAGGTTTAAGAAATCGTGCAGTGGCGTACCTGATCCTTGCGACCCAAAAATGGTGTGAGCAAGCCACGTTTACTGCGGCGCGGTGGAGCCACTGGTGGGGCATTAGAACCAGCTTGAACTTTAGGTGGTATGGGTGGCGTACCCTGCTCAACGGCCTGTGAAAGGGAATTGAAAGTTGTGTTTGGTTTGTGGTTTTAAGCACCGAAAGTGTTAACTCACCTTACGCACGTGCTGCTTGCGCTTGGGATGTTTGTGGAACATGTCATCACAAGAGGCGCAAAAGATTTGTCCAGCACACTCGGCACAGGTAACCCAAGGATTCTGCGATCCGCACAAGGTGCATTTCAATTTGTTGTCTATGGGGAAGGAAATGTAGAAAGTAGATTTTTTAAAAATGTTTTAAAAATGTAAAAACTGTAAACTCATTTTAGGAACTGAAAGTTTTCTTATGTAGAAATGATTCAAAAAGTATATTCTGCCATTGACGTTTCTGAATACTCAATAGCAAAATCTAACCTTACACTTCTTAGCTCTGATAGTACTCAAGATATATCTGTCCTGGTGCAATATTCAATTTGCAAAGGACCTTAAACAGTTCTTTAGCTTTGAGTCCACTGCCGTTGACATATTCGCTAACATTTGCAAATAAACTTATTCCTCTGTGCGGTTTACAAGCACCTCTAATCCTTATAACATTTCTTTTTCTAACTCTATGGGGGTGTCCTGGAAATCTCTAGAGATTTTGTCTTCGGTTGGTTTGCACAAATCGCTCGAAAAAATCCGTCGGTGTCCCAGAACTTCAAGAGATTTAATTTTCTTAGTGGGAAAGAGAATTGCTCCAATTTTGGGTTCAAAATAATTGTCCATCTCACAAAACAGTGTTGCATCACTCGGCAAAATAATTTCCTTTATATTAGTTTTGAATTAAAATTATGTTAAACGAAAATCTGTTAGCTGTGGCAGTAGTTTTATGATTCATGTTAATATTATAACTTAAATTAAAGACGCGTTACCCAAAATTAAAATGGAAAATTTTCAAATATTTTGTTGTTTGTTTGTTGTTGACAAATTTCCCATGCGGCGCTACTGAGGAGGCAGATGGCGCCACTGGTACGACGGTTTTGGCCGATATGGCAGCCTTCGGTTGGTTTTGCGAAAAATTATTAAAAAGCAAATTTCAACATTAAATCAAATAAATCATCTTATTTATCTGATGCAGCCTATTCAGTAAACTAATTTAGTTTAGATTTCCAAAACTATTTTTGCTTTTCAAAATAGTTTTAGTAAATAAATACTAGAGATTTGAAACCAACCGAAAAAAATTTCTAGGACACCGAGAATTGGTTTTGGGTTGGAATTTCTGGGGCACCCCCAATTTATTATTTTTTTATTTGCGGTCAAAAGTTCAAAACTTCCGCCAATAAGAAATATTGATAATTTTGTTGGCTGTAAATTCTATAAAAAACCGTTCACCAGCAGCCAAACACTTTTTTTTTTATTGCTGGCTTATGTTAAATGATTGGTGTGTGCTGGTAAACGCGCTCATTGATTCTTAATGAAAAGCAATTTGATGTCACTAACAACAACTTTAGTAAAGCCTTTTGACTCTGTGAACCAAGATCCGTGTTCTCAAGCATAAGCGTTTACGATTTCCGCCCCTTTTATGCTATGGATCTCGTCTTATTTAAGCCTGTCTTAGTAACTTCTGGTGTACCGCTAGTTAGCCATCTGGGTCCTTTGTTGTTCACTTTATTTATTAATTATCTTCATAATACTTTCTCATAATACTATCATAATACTTTCTTAGTTTCGGATACCAATAATTTAAAACATATTATAGGATTGCACAAAGATTTGAACTCCCTGCTCTCTCTCCCTGCTTGGTTAATCATTTACACCTAAACTGCTTCAAATTTATGCTTATGACTTCCTACCGCTGTAAACCCTCTATCCTCTACAAAGAATACTGACAGTTGTTAGTTTTTAAGTTCTTTTGGATCGCAAATTAAGCCTCAATCCTCATATCTCCTCTATTGCTATTAGAACGGAAGGTGTACTTCGAAGCAGTAAAAAATATTTTCACTAGCTGCGCTTGAATACTGCTAGTCCGTCTGGTGTTCGCAGTACAAAAAGCATATTGATCATATTGAATCAGTAAAGAAACAATTGTTGCTTTTTTCCCTTCGTGGCTTAAATAGGGACCCCGACCGTCCTTTGCCATCGTACTCCTGCAGAATCCTGCGTAGTCCTAGGTGTCTCTTTTCTTAATATCTCTTCTGAACTTTTAGGTCGTGTTAACTTCTTTGTTCCTTTCAGGCCAACCAGAAACTATTTACCTTTACTCAAACAGTACTAACAAGTAAGGGAGCTGCAGTCGAGTGCCCCGACTAGAAAATACCCTGTTCCCTTGATTTCGTGTGTTTTCCTTTACATACACCCACAATCAACTGACAATGCAAAACCCCCCTTTCTACCATAAGCAAAATTGATTCGTATATAACTTTGGTGTTTTTTGTCCGATCTTAGTGATCTTTTTAGAGTAGATAGTTATTGGGCCCTTCATGATATATATTAAGTCTCGAGGGTCTCACTTAAAAACTGTGGCTCTGACAGTTTTTTGAGCTTAAAGGGAGGAGGGGGAGAAATTTTCCAAATCTGAAACAAACTCGATTTGAATCGGGTATGCACCTACGTACATTCAAAAATTTGTGGCTCTATCTCTTATAGTTTCTGAGATCGACGCGTTCATACGGACAGACACCCAGACAGACAGACGGACGGACAGACGGACATGGCTAAATCGACTCTGCTGTTGATGCTGATCAAGAATATATATACTTTTTAGGGTCGCAAATGCTTCCTTCTACCTGTTACATACTTTTGCACAACTTCATGATCCCCCTTTTCCCATTTTCAATGGGTATAAAAAAAAATTACTTATTTGCCACAAGAGGAAGCCTTGCAAACGGCCTGGTAAAATTTATAACGAGCACCGATCATGGCAAGATGCTCTTGGCGAGGTATAGCTTGCACAATTAGTTGGAAAAGACACCCGTCCCGCTAGGATTGATTCCACCGTGCAGAGGTTGAAGTTAAATTAGAGAGCTGAAGCCACTAAGAGTTTCATTTGCCTGTTTACAGCCAATCAAAAGGCCTTGCACACCCTTTAAACAAAATTCTGACCATCTTATTAGACTTCGATTTAAGGCAAAAATTACACCCCGTGACTAACTTTACATAATTGTTCAGAGACTGGCAGACGCTTACGCTAGCCGGTTGTTGCTTCTGTTTAATTTTTCGAATTTGTTTTTTATTTCTTAACTTGCAATTGATTTAACGACCATATGTCTAAGCAAGACGATGATTCCGGTTGGAACGATGTGTTATCCATCCAAGTGGGACTAGTTCAGATGGAACAATATGATACCGGCTTCTGAAGGCCCAGTTGTGTATGATTTAAGCTGTTGGCATCTGGCGATACTGTCGAGGAATTCAAGACTTTACACAATTGTTCAGAGACTGGAAGACGCTTACGCTAGCCGGTTGTTGCTTCGGCTTTATTAAAAAGATTTGTTAAATTAAATAAAAAAGAAAGAAAAACCATTGCCATTGGTCGAAAGCGACCAAAAAGCTAATACCAAGGGTCAGAAATCGAACATCACTCCTTAAGCAAAGTGCTAAAATCAGTTGGGAATTTTAAGGACAGAACCGTATTACAATAATTCGTATTTTTAGTAGCTTACTTTTCGGAGTTCTGTCAATTGGCTCTGGTTGTGCACTAGAGGGATGCAGCCCTCAAATCAACTAATGGAGACTACATGCTCAAAATTAATTGAATGAATTTTCCCAGCCAACCAGCATGCGAGCATTTTGCGAGACTATCGCAGAATGCTCACAAACAAGCTCGCATGTAAGCAAGGAATGAGAGTTCACTCTTATTATCGCAGAGCACTCGCAAGCGAGCTCAGAAGCGAGCAGAGTGAGCATTTTGCGTAATTACGAAAAAATCGAGTTTGGGACCAAAGCGCATTGTAAAAATATTGAAAAAATATAGACAATGTTAAAAAACTCAAAATAAAAAACAAAATTTAAAAAAACAAGAAAAATAGGTTTTAATTTAAGCCTAGAGTTTGATTCGAACCCATGACCTCGCCGTTGCAAGGCAAATGTCTTGCCATTCGACCACCTGGCGTGTTGATTTCATTCTTCACTGTCATTTCGCCAGCGTACGGCGCATTGTATCGGTGAGCGTTAGATGTCAGTCTCGGTAGAGTCCCGGTCCTGGTCGAGTCCCAGACAAGGGAGTCGGCGGGCCGGTGGGGCGACACTACGGGCTCACAAATAATTTTTTTTTTTATTTCAAATAAAAACAAATATTTTAAAACCGCAGTCTATGCCGAAAAGAAACGCTAAGTTACTATACGTAAATGATACCGACGTATAGGTTCGGGTTAACTTGAGAATTCAGGGGGATTTTTTTTGGGAGGGTTTTGTTGGCTGGGTTGACACTTCAATGAATTTGAATACTAATTCAACTCGAATTGAGTTGAAAATAGAGTGAAGGTCGAATCAATTCAGTAAGTAAATCGACACTGCATCGTTTTTTTTTTGGAAGTGGGGAAACAATCGAGTGATCCCCGTCAGTTTATAATATAAATTTGGACGATGCTCAGTGCATCCTACATGTGGTGCTGTTGTCTAAGCGGTGGTGTCTGTGAGTGCAGTCATGGTATAATTATACCAGGTAAGGTCAAGATTTTTTTTTTGAGTACTAAGCATTTGTCAAGAGCGCGAAAGAGAGTGGGAGAGTGAGAACAAGAGTGAGCGTTCGAGTCAGCGGTGCACATAGACGCAGATTTTGTTTGCTTGTGTGTGTGTAAAAAAAGGGTTTTCAGAATAACAAGCATTTAAACCAGAGGGAGGCAAAAAATACATTTACATTTTTGCATTGGTGTGAGTGAGAGCAGCTCGAAAATTGCTCTCAATTTCAGTAGCAACGACTGCGTCGCGGCGTAGGAAAGCAAGCAACGCAGCGGCGCTTGTACAGCTTATACTATGTGTGTTTGAGCAGCGCTGCTTTGAGAATTTTCGTATGCACGCCAGATAGCAAGCTGACGGCCCCTGATTTAAACAAACAAACCAATTTAATTGGTAAATATTTATTGAAACAATTGTAATATTATCTATACATCTATTAGGGTATTCACTAGCTTTCGTAAAATGGTAAAGTGTAAATTTACGACACTCGAGCTACTGAGCGTCCCCTTGTGATTTACTGTAGTAACTTTCAGGGCCAACTTTGTTTGTAAAAACCCGCCGTAATTTCGGCCGAACTAATTTTTAACAAAATTGTCACCTTTTTGTATGGCGAAGGCACACTTTACCGGCTGCCTTAAGGCATATTTCAGTAGAGGCAGCCTCTATGCCCTAGTGTAAATTGGCTATAATCCAGATGTTTAGACGAGCTATTATTTGGGTACCAAGACATGACAAATAAAAATGCGTAGGGTTGGAAGAACCATTTGCTGCATTGACTCGGCAATGATATTGGTGTTCCTAAAGGCATCCCCACGTGCTCCAGTGCGCAGAAGCCACATGGCCTGGTTAACGCCACGCAGGGTCGACACTTCCACCCTGAATTATCTCGAGCGACCGCTTGACAGTGCGGCAGGAACTCAGCTTATTGCCATTGTTGCGTCCCTTCAACATCAGCGTGCAGATCAGCCGATTCACAATGGGGCACTGGGCCTTGCGGAAACGCTTGGCGTCATAACATTCTTCCAGCGCTTTGAATTGCCTTCCAGTTTCCTTTTTTATAACTTGCAGTTTGCTGGTGTGACCGCATATTTTTATGACAAAAATCTCGAAATGGCTCGATACTGACTATTTTTAACCGATTCTTTGAAAAGTTTTAGAACACTTCAAATCATTAAACTTTTTCACAATTACGACTGTTTTTTAAACATACCCTAGGGCATGCTAAATTTGGTAATTTTTTTCATGTGGTTTATTGTTGCTTCGTAAACTTTTGGATTTACACTTTTACGCTTTGCCATTTTACAAGGGCTAGTGAATTCCCTCTATATAAAAGTGAAAGTATGTTTGTTTGTTTGTCCCTTATGGGCGTCTAGACCGCTGAACCGATCGCTGAATCGGGAAAGTGTCATAGGCTATGTCTCATGTCTGTGAAATGGTCCAAAAACCGCGAAATTTGAAAATTAAACCGTTCATCCGATTGCAATGAAAATGTGGGGATGGTTGAACGCTTGCCGGGAAAGGATTCTAAGTTGAAAAAATTTGCGGAAAGCGGTCCAAAAACCGCGAAAAGTGCAACATTTAAATTTTCACTAAAACTTTGGGAAATTGGTCGACGCTTGCCCGGGAGGTTTCAAAGTAGAAGAAACCGCGAAATTTGCAAAATGTTCGTTTGTTATAAAACTTTTGAGAATGCTTGGACGCTTGCGCTTGAAGGATTCCGATTTGAAGAAATAGGCGGGAAATAGACCAAAAACCGCGATAATTCAAAAACTACACCGTTCATCCGATTTCGATGATATTTTGTACAATGGTTAGACGCTTGGCCGCGAAGATTTCTAAGGTCTTAAAATCGCGAAATTCGCAAAATTATACCGTTCATCCGATTGCAATCAAACTTTGGGGAATGAATTGAAAGCTTGCTCCGGAGGGTTTCTAAATTGAAGAAATTTGCAGAAAACTGTCCTAAAACCGCGAAAATTAAAAAATTTGCGGTTTCGGTAAATCTTTGGATAGTGGATATGGGCGGAAAATTGTCCAAGAACCGCGAAATTTGCAAAATGTTTGATTTTGATGAAGCTTTGAGGAATGGTTGTACGCTTGCCCGCGAAGGTATCTAAATTGAAGAAATGGGCCGAAAATGGTCATAAAACCGCGAAATTTCAAAAACTATACCGTTCATCCGATTGGCATAAAACTTTGGGCAACGCTTGCCCGAGAAGGTTTCTAAGGTCCAAAAATCGCGAAATTTGCAAAATTACCTTATGAGTATTTATGAAAGCGCTTAGTGATTATATTGCAATGCCGGCGTGGTGGTGGGTTGGTGTGGTTGGTACCAACCCCTCTCCGCCCCCCACCTAAAATTCCCGGGCAACCCCTCTCCACCTCCGAAATCACTCTAAATTCTCTAAATTCCTATCTAAATTAACTATTGAGTACGAAAATTCTTGATCCAATTATGAAATTCCAATGTTATTGATTCCAAAATGACTAGTTAAGACAGTAGTTTTTAAATATTATCGTTTTAAGGGAAACTCTGTTGACTCTGTCTCTAAAATGTACGTTGAATCTTCCATTTCGTTTTCGATCGCTTTTATTTTTATAGATTCACTTCACTTTACCTGGTGTCTTGGTTCTGATCACTGTCGTTTTCATCGGTTCATTGGAGTATTGCTGTTGATTTGAGAATTCAATGACTTCATAATCGGGTTCGGGTGTGGTTTTCACTTTTGGTGGCAATGCCGGTGCCTTCGGCAGAGTTCCGCCATTGCTGGCATTTCCATTTGCTGGAGGTGGCGGTGGTTTTGGTCCAATGCGTGCAGTTGCTTCGTTCTGTAAATGGGAATTCTTAATTATAATACTTTCATTCATATCCAAAGACGAGTACTCACCACCCATGAGGGCATTGTGCGAACGTTTTTGTTAAGCAACTGCTGTGTCGTCATCTTTGTCGTTGTCTTCGGCTTTCGTGTTTGATCTGTAGAATGTTGTGGGATACATATTTCATGCATTATTAAAGAAGAGTTTATTTTTAAACTGAACATAAACTGCAGAATATTTGGGTTTATGTGGAAAGTAATAGCATTTTGTACATATGCTGAAAAGAGTGTTTATTTCTGAATTTTCATGTTTCTCTCATATATTTCTATTATTTTTGTTTGGATCTTCACTTCAAACGACTTCATATACAATTAGGCAAACTGTCATTAAAATTGTGCATATACTTAAATCAAGATACATATTTTTAGCATGCTCACCCAATTTTTACAGGCAAGTTTCCTAGGCAAAATGCACTTCGCTTTCTGTGCACTGAGAAAACTCAACTAACCAACCCAAGAATAAATCCGCTTAATATAGGCTAAATACATTTGCAGTTTGAAATAAGCAAAAAAAAAAATTAAAAACAACTCTTTGGCCAAAATTTTTGTTGTTGTTGATTATTTATGAAACGATGCAAAAATGTGAGGAGGAAATGTTTTAGTGACTCAATTAGCGCACGCCTGTCAACGCAGGCTAAATAGAGAACGGTAACAATGGTCTATTGAAGACAGAGAGACGAAATGAGAGAGAAAAACTTTACGAGCATTTCAGAGAACTTGCCTTGCTTTGTCATAGAAAGATCAGAGCTTATTGAGCAACCAATGCACAAATATTGGAAATTGAGGTAATCGTGTAAAGCGAGAGAGAGAGAGAGAGAGAGAGAGAGATTATACAAATATATATATCTCCCACACAACATTTAATGACGTAAAATGTAAATCGACAGAACTGAAGATTAACTAATAAATCATTTTGGCATTCAGCGTTTGAAATGCATTACAAAAGACCTAGATAAAAAAAAAACAGGAATATTGATCATATTGAAATGGTTTATTAGAATTACAAGTTCCCACAATGTTTGTATATTTTCAATGCTTTTCAAAGTGTTGTACAAATTTGAAAAGGTTCACAAGGTCCGATTTTTGATGATTTTATATTTCAGGTAAAAATATTTCTGTGTCCTATTTGTTAAGAAACTAGCTGAATCCACGGCGTAGCCGGGGCCTTAGCATTATGGGAATATGATTTAAATTTTCAACTGGATTCAAATCGATATTAACATTTGAACTCGTCTAACCTTGTTCGAACCGAGTTTTTCATAGGTAAAAAATCCTTTATCATATTTCCAACCCACACATAAAATTTCCAGTTTATAGCTTAACTTAATTTTGAAATTTGGCAAACGTGGCCTTAAGGCGACTTTTTCAGTCAAAAGGTGTGGACCTGAACCACTTTTGTAGTGATTTTGTAGTGAAAATGTACAACCTCATAGTACCAGCCAACACACCAAATACTTATTAAGTTCGTAGCCTAAATAACTTCTGAGGTATGGCTCAAAACCATATTTGAACTGGTTCCATTTTTTTTACAGCTTTCAAACCGTTTCTGAACCAGCAAAATATCCAGCTTCTCATTTTCAACATTTAGACCAAATATAAAGTTTCTGGCTTAAATAGCTTTTGAGATAAGGTTCTGAACCATTGTTCAACCGACTTTGAACCAGTAAAATATTATAAAAATTTTAAAATAAAGGTCGTTGCTTAAATGACTTCGGCTTCAAATGGCTCCAAACCCTTTTTTGAACCATTAAAATATCCAACGTCATAATACCATCCTATATTTCAAGTTCTTAGCTTTATAAGGTCCTGAGATATGGCCACTTTTGAACCAGTTCCATTTTTAAACCAATTTAAAACCTGTTCTGAACCAGTAAAATATCCAACTTCATAGTTTTAACCGACACTCTAAATTTCAAGCTCGTAGCTTTCGCACAAAAGAAAGGGACCTACAGTTTAACGCCGAATCCGAACGGCAGCTTGAGAAGCTTTTTATGGCTAATTACTACAAAGCTGGCGCCAACAGCAGAGAGGCGTGACTGGGTGTAAAGTTTATTCAAAAAAAAAAAAACTTTTCATTAGATGTTTCGAGACGGGAACGAACCCACGTCCCCTTGCACAGCGGTCGCGCACACTAGCCGCTGAGCCACCCGGCCACCGTAGCTTAAATAATTTCTAAAATATGGCCCTGAATCACTTTTTAACCGGTTCGAAAACGGTTCTAAGCCATTAAAATATTTAACTTTATAGTACCAACCAATATTCCAAATTTGAAGTCGTATCATGCATAGCATCTGAACCAGTTCCATATTTGAGCCAATTCAAACCCAGTTCTGAACCAGTAAAATACCCATCTCCATATTCCCAACCTACATTCGAAACGTCTAGTTCTTAAATTAATTAACTTCAGAGTTATAGCTCAGAGCCACTGTTGAACCGCTGCGTTTTTTTGAACCGGTTCAAGACCGGCTCTGAACAAATCAAACATCCAACTCCTTATTTCCAACTTACAGACCAAATTTATAGTTCTTAGCTTAGAAAACTTCTGAGATATGGCTCTGAACAGTTTTGAAGCCTGTAAGGAACAAACATGCAAACATACAAATATTCACTTTTAAACAGGGTCTGTAACGGTTATAATTTTTTAAAATTTATTTTATTTTTATCAAAAGATTGAAAGATAACTCTTTTTTTTATTTAAAAAAAAAATTACTTACGAATAAGAATTAAATTGCAATTTTTTATTAAAAATCATAACTTAACTCTTATTTTCAATTTTTATAATGAAAAATAATAACAAAAATTATTTTTTTTAATTTTTATGAAAAAAGTAAAAATTATTTTTAAATTTAAAAATTGAAAATAAAAATTGAATCTAAAACTCTTGAGAACCGGGAAGTGTATTACCAAAATTTAACAACATTCATTATGTAAGGGTCAATACCTTTCATATGATACATCACGTGTCCTGATAGGACCATCATTAAGGATCCTTATGGTATAACTTTATCAAAGCTTATATCAAAGACAAAGAAATTACGAGGGCCGTCCCAGAAATGGCCGACCTAGCACAGTAGTGTTGGAAAATGTTCACAAAAAATATTAATAAGGGGAAGTACCGACTATTAAAAGCTTAAGTTTGAAGTTTGGTATCTTTACCTTGCACAGTTTTTTTTTTGGTCGATTTTAATAGAGAACGCTTGTTATTGATTTGCAAATATGGACAAAATTGGTCATTGTTATGTGATACAATACTTTCATATTAAAGGTCTTAGTCCAACCAATATTAAAAAGGAGCTGGTTTACTTACGTAGTTCTGCTCCCTCGTTTACAACAATAAAATTTGGTGGCTGAGTTTAAGCGAGGTCGTTTGAGCTGCGAAGGTGAACATCGTAATGGGCGTCCAAATGAGGTGACCACTTCAGAAATGGTGGCCAAAATTAAAAAATGTGTATTGAGTGACCGGCGATTGAAAGTTCGTGAGTTAGCTGAATGTGTAGGCATTTCAAAAAGTGCTGTACATCGCATATTGACCGAAAAATTGGACATGAAAAAGTTACGCGCAAGATGGGTGCCGCGTTTGCTGACTTCAGAACAAAAACGCCGGTTCACACCTCTGCCGTTGCAATGGCTAAAATTAATGAATTCAAATTTGAATTGCTACTTCACGCCCCTTATTCGCCAGACTTAGCTCCCTCTGATTATTTCTTATTTCCAAACTTGAAAAAAGGCTCGGAGGAAAAAGATTTGGCAACAATGAAGAGGTGGAGTCCGAGGGTAATTCCTATTTTAAAGAGCTTCACAGTTCTTATTATAAAAAAGGTATCGAACTATTGAACATCGCTGGGAAAAGTATATCGTAGGTCGATAGGATCCTATGTTGAAAAATAAAAAAAAAATGATACATTTTTGTGTTTTAGTAGTTAGGTCGGCTATTTCTGGGACCGCCCTCGTATAGATGACGTATGTGAAACAAAAAGCGAATGTTCCTGGTTGCAGAAATTGAATACCAATTTTCGCTTTTGTAAGCCTTTACAAAGTTAAATATATTAAAGTTTAACTGCTCGGCTTAGAAAATGTAAGTTGACTGAGTGGTTAGGTATGCCGCCTCACATTCTCTGAAATTTAATTCTTATTCTTAAGCTATTTTTTTTAAATCAAAAATAATAGTTAAAATTAATTTTTATAATAAAAATTAAAAATAAAGTTTTATCCTGTTTACAGAATCCTGCATCCTGAATTAGTTTATCTAAGATATTTCCATTCATCTAAATTATGTTTTTATGGTTTGATTTTTATCAACTCATAACTCTTATTTGCGATCCCTTCTAAAAAGTCTTACCTTCTCGGCTAAATAGCTTTGATTAATGTTTGAAATTTTTATGTTCGAGGTTTTTATACCCGTTACTCTTAGAGTTAAAAGGGTATACTAAAGTAGTGCTATTGTATGTAAAAGACGGAAGGAAGTATCTCCGACCCAATAAGGTATATATATTCTTGATCAGCATCAACAGCCGAGTCGATATAGCCATGTCCGTCAGTCCGTTTGTCTGTATGAACACCTAGATCTCGGAGACTAGATGAGCTAGTTTTTTTTTCCCTCACATAATCTTGAAATGGTCACATTAATATTAATGCTCTGTTAATTAACTTAGGGAAAGGCTATTTAACATTAATTGCCCTGAGTAACGGGTATATCGAAGTCGGGCAGGACCGACTTTAACTTACGCTCTCGTTTGAAAATGGTTTTGGTTCAAACCTTGGCTTGGCTCATGTTTTTTTTTTTTCAATTTTAATAGGCAAGCAAATTATGTGATTGATATCCAGAATTTCTTTACTTTTGATCGGACAAAGGATCAGGTTATTAAACAAAAAATCCAGGTTATTATTGATTGCTTTTTCATTGGTAATTTTAAAGGTTTTTCTTACATTTTGAAAGAAATACATAACACTTTCGGTTTGATTTCGAGCTTTTGCCGCACAATATTGAAAAAAATACGGAACAATTTAGTAAATTTAAGAATGTCATCGATTTTGTTGAACCGAACCGAAAGTCTAAGTTCCGAGTATGTTCAGGTTTAGCAATTTTCTTATTTTTGGTTTGGCTTAGAGTTTGGTTCAAGGCTTAGAAACAGTCGGTATTCCGGGATCAAGGTTCGGTTCACATTTTGGTTCGATTTTGATTAAGCTTGGAAAATTTATGTAAATGAATTACTTTGGCTTAAAAACATGATGCCATGAACACAAAAAAGTTTTTTTTACTTGGTCTTATGAAAGATTTCAATTTTTGTAATCTTATTTTTTTTATTTTATTTTTTAAATGTAATGCTACTACCTTTTCCAATAGTTCTTACTGCATGCGACTTTCGCGTAAATGTGTTGCGTATAAGCAACGTATTCTTTTGCTTGTATTTCTCTTACACTATTTATAAATACAGTGCAGTTTGTCCAAAGGGTTTGAAAATGTGTCAAACCCGAAATAATATTTATGAAAGCCGCCTGCAGTTTCCACACCTCAGTCACCTCTGCGTCTCTCAATATCGTCAAGTGGTGGCTACTTGCCCTGGGCGGCCACACGCAGTACACACACAAGCACAAAGTTTTTATTTTTACTAAACTATTTTTAAACATTTCTTTGGCTTGCCTTCTTCTTCTGATTTTTATTGCCTATATTTGCGTTTATTTTATTAATCTTTTTTTTTTGCACGAATTTGGAAAAAAGAATCATCTTTAGATCATTTATTGAAACGTTTGGAAATGCCTTGAACTTTTCGAGGGCGCCATTCTTGTGTTTAATTTTAGTTGCGGTTTTTATTTTTAGCACTCACTTCAAATTCGAATTTCTTTCAATTTTGTTTTTGTTTTTTGCATATTTTTGGCATTTGTTTATTGAACTTTTTGCGTCGATAAAAGATCACTTACATAATTCGATTTCACTTGACACGCCTTGCCGCACTCAAAATTTGCCACTGCCAGCTGGTAGCACAGAGATATATATATACTCGAAGATATATATATTTTTTCTATATGTCTAGCCCGCTCGACATGGGAAATATTGTGTATTTTGCTACGGTCTCGTTCGGTGATCGTCTCCTAACAAACTAAACAACATTTTTACCACAGTCCCCATAGGTCCGCAAAGTTCTTCGGTTGTCGTCTTCGATTTGGTGAGTAGGAAGAAGTCAACGCAAAAATGTTCATTCTCATTTTTCTGTCTCTTGGCGGCGTACGGCGCGTTGTTTTATAAATATATATTGTCTGGTTGGGAAACGCCGCCGCGTATGTGTGAACATGTTGTGTGTTCTTGTGCTCTTCTTTTTTGTTGTTAAACATTTTGCACGGCTGATTCTGTGCAAAACGAAAATGGCAAAATAATTTATTACTTTGGTTGTTTTTAGGATGCGGCGACTTTGCTTCCTGTGTTTATTATTGAATGAAATGCCACTGGTTTGTTATTTTATTGCAATGATTTAATTTGACCTCATTTTAAACAGAAAACTTCTTTTAAATTATAATAATTTTATTAGTATAAACATTTTTACATATATATTTTCTTTATACTCTGAGGTACACAGAGATTTGAGCAAAAGTATACACGGAGAAAACAAAATTAGCTTCACGCCGCGTGTAAAAACGGCAATCCTAAACGAAATTCATTCGCTAAATGTAGAAAACTGAAGTTAAATGTGGAATGTACACATCGAAAACAAAATTTGTAAAAACTACATGAAACCACTAAGTTTATGTAGCTTTTCTACATCCCGCGATTAATTTTCTCACTTCTACATGCTGCATGGTGCTTTTCTACACGCCACGTTTAGGGCCTAAACTATTTACCTGTGAAGTGCTGCCAATCACCGTTGGGACCGGTTCCTTTGGCCGATCTATAAATAATCCTGTTAACTAAACATTTCCAGAAGAACACACCTTCTATCTTTAAAATTGTGGGAGATATGAGGGTTTTTCCAATTTGCGGGGGAGGGATGAGCGTGGCAAAAATTGAAAACAAACTTGATCTGCCAGCAAGTATAAGAAACAAATGTCCCATACATGTCAAACCATTATCTCTTACCATTTCTGAGATCTGTTTGCTCATACGGACTTTATTAACTCTGTGTACCTCTTGTACAGTGAAACTACATAAAAATGTAGTTTTTCAAAACGTTTGACTGGGATTTCCCACCCACAACGTTTGTGTGGCTTTTCTACATGCCACGTTTAGCTTTCTCATTTCTACATGCAGCTTTTTTTCACTCCACTTTTAAAGCCCGGCCCACATAAAAAAACTAGAAAGAAAGTCGGTCAAGCTCAGTACCTGTGAAGTGCTGCCCATCACCTTTGCGACCGGTGCTGCCCATAATTGTTTGTTTTCCTTGAAACTCGAGTATCGTTCACAGAGTATACAAATTCTATTTACACAAGGGAACGTGGGGAGGAGGGTAGTTTAGGGAGGAATGTTAGGAAGAGGCACAAAGAACGTACAACTTAATTTTTTTCACTTATCTTGTCTTGAATTCGAACTCACAATTTACTTACCTTGTCTTGGGAACTAAGATACAATTGCCGACATCTTACCTCATACGACTGTTAATCACTCGCGCGGCAATGCCGCGAATCACAGTTATAAAGGGAAGCGACAACGTTTTTTAGAAAACCAACATGTCACGTGGGGAAAACAGTTTTCTAAGGGAAAATATAACTATTCTGTACTGATTTTGAGCTAAACTTTTCGTCTAGAACTTCCACACATGTAGGCTCTCAATATCTGAGCGTTAATATAGAAAACCTAAATTTCGGAGCTGTTTTCAGACTGTTCATTTAAAAATGTAGAAATACTTTGAAAACAAGAAAGACAAGAAAGTCAGTCAAGCACGACTATAACATACTCTGTACCTGTGAAGTGCTGCCCATCACCGTTGCGACCGGTGCTGCCCATAATTGTTTCTTTTGTTTATAACTGGAATATCGTTCATCCTATCTTTATCCTCCAGAGGATCAATAAAGAATCCAGAATACTAAATATGTTCTATCTATAAAACTGTGGGAGATATGACGTTTTTTGATATTGCGGGGGAGGAGGGGGCAAAGCCAAAATTGAAAATTAACTTGATCTGCCTGCAAGTATAAGAAACATATGTTCCATACGAGTCTAACCTTTATCTCTTACCATCTCTGAGATCTGTTTGTTTATACGGACAGAAAGACGGACGGACAGATGGACACTTTTGCACAAACTTAATATACTCCTCCCCTCCAGAGTACTGTGTACCTCTGGTACAGAGTATAAAAAGCTGGTTTTCTCTTGTCATGTACCCTTTGCATTTGTCCACGCAGCATTTAACTTTTCTGCTTGCCTCGTTAAGTTCTTTTTATTTATACATATTTGTGCAGTTTTTCTACATGTCGCGTGTAACTTTCTGTTTTTTACATTTTTTGTGTAAAGTTTAGCAGGGTGAACTATGTTTCGTTTAGCATTTGCCGTTTCCACATGCGGCGTGTACCTAATAGAGTCTGATTTTTAAAAAAACTAACCATTTAAATTTAAAGCCCTTAAAATTGAGAAAAAATTTCATAAAAATAAGAAAAAACGATGCACTCGTCTTTACCTAAAAATAAGAAAAAACGATGCACTCGTCTTTACCTAACAACAAGAAAATAATTTTCTAAATTTTAGGAAAGATGCTTGCAGTAACGAGCTTCGCGTTTGACGGAAAAACGTGTTTGAGACCTCAGTGCATTGTACAAAATATCGGAAAAATATAGACAATTTTAAAAACCACAAAACTAAAAAACCAAAGAAAAAAAAAGAAAATAAAAATAATTTTTAAGTCAATGCCTTGAATGGGATTCGAACCCACGACCTCGCGGCTGCACGGCGAATGTCTTGCCATTCTACCAACGGTCTTGATTGCATTCTTCACTATCATTTCGCCATCGTCTCGCGCGACCCTGTTGTATCGGTGAGCGTTAAGATGTCCGTCGTCCGCCTTTTTTAGAAAGAAATTTTTCTAGGTGTATGGCACGTCGAATGATGGAATGCAGACAACCCACCTTAAAGAAGAATATATGCCCTCCAGTACGGCTCAGAACAGCAACGAATCTTTCAACTGCGCTGTGGTCCTTTGCACCGAAGCATATGCACACCGGCGCAGGCACTATGGAGATTGCCAATATAATAATGCAACTGTCATATTTAACGAAGGTTTTTGCCAATAATTCTAATAATGACCTAATGGGCATCCCGATTGGTAACGCAACATATGATTTCGCCATTTCTCGGAACGAAGAACGTTTGGAAAGGTCCGAATCCAAAGCTCTGGCCGCATCAAAAGAAGGTACAGGGTGGGTCAAAAGAAGTCACCCTTTTGGGAGATGCTCTTATTTTTACAAATAGCCGCCAAAGTCAGATCTGTTTTGACATTTGTGGACTAGACAGATGTAGAATACAAGTGAACAAGCCATGGATCGATATACTCCCCAAGAACGCGGAATAATCGTGAATAATCGATTTTTCGACCAAAATCATAATGAGCGATGAGGCTCATTTCCACCTCATTTCCGCCCGATTTAACCGTTCCAGACTTTTTTGTGGGGTTTTTTGAAATCCCGTGTTTACGTAACCAAGCCCGAGACCTTGGAAGCCCTCAAGGACAACATTCGACACGAGTGCGAGAATCTGCAGCCCGAAGTTCTTGCCGAAGTGATGAAAAATGCCATAAAACGAGCCCGTATGACAATCAATTGTAACGGCGCCCATCTGGCGGATATCATCTTCTCGAAATGACCAACAAAATTCTAAAGGTTCTAATAAATAAAATCAAAAAACAGAATATACGTTTTTTATTTAGAAAAATAAAATGAAAGCCAAACAACATCGGATGACTTCTTTTGACCCACCTTGTAGAACTGCCCGAAGAGCACAGAATGCCGCTGAGCTCTCATTTTTTGAAGAAGAGGAAGGAGTTATTTAAGGGGCTGGCATTGCAGATTGATAGTAGTATTTTATTAATAATAATAATAATAGCTTGGCCTAAGCCGTTAGCTGTTTCTTTTAAGGACTTAAATTAACAATTGATTTTTCTCTTCCCGAAAAATTTTTACATATATATACATATTACATATATACTTCTATTACAGAATGACGACTAGCAATCTTTACGTAACACAATACAATGCAATTATAACAATGATAGTTGCTTTGATTCATAACAATGCACCCTAGCAGATACTACCCGCAGCTGCCCCGCTCGTCACGAGATACCACGCCGTTCTCCCCTAGGATGCAGTTGTTATGTCTCAAGACACTATTTAAAAATCTCTAATGAACTCCTGTCTATATTTGTACGCCTCCCTCAGATAAGAGATTAGAGCGGGCCAGTTGGATCCGTTCAGTAATTCAAGCATTTCCGTTGTTTCTAGGGTCCATTTTCCGAGGTGCAGTGCACGGTGCTCACCTAATATCGGACATCGCGCCATGAAATGGGCTACGTCTTCTTTTTCATCCAGGTTGCATAGAGTGCATCGGCTTTCAGTCGTTCCATGTGGCATATAGTTGAGTCTGAGGACTTCAGTTCTTGCCCGGAAAATAAGCGATATTGCATATGTGTCCAAATCGTCTCTAAAGTAGTTTCTTTCATATAGGCTGAAACTGAGGCACTTGTATGTTGACCGGGTGCCACTCTGTCTTGCGTGCCGTTCAAAATCATTTTTTTCTCCTTCGTCAATCCTCTGCAACAGTTCTGCTGTCGTTCTCATATGTTCTTATGTTTTGCAGATTGATATATGTAAGAATTTCACCAGAAAAAATGTTTTATTGCCTAAAATTTTCTTCGAGTTTCTTCAAAATCACGTTTTTGAACTTTTTCATTTCAAATTTTTTTGGTTGAAAAAAAAATGGCTTCAAACTTTTAACGTGTTTATCTCGAAACCACGTTTTTCGAGCTGGCGGCTCTGATTGCGCCCGAAGTTCTGAACTGATTTTGATGAAACAAAGTGCAATCGATGCAGAATTGTCACCATTATGGCCCCTACCTCAATCATAATTTTAAATATTTTTACACTAAACTACAAAAAAAAATTGCACAAAAATTTTGTCCTCAGTTAATCAGTACTACTGAGTCCAACTCCGTTTACTTTTTTCATTTCGGATGATCCGAAGTGGTGTTAACCGTGCCGCCAGCAGCATGCCTTTTTTTTGACGTTCAACTTTGAAGGCCGACAACTTTTTGAACAGCCCTCGTACAAAGGAAAACAAATTTTTTATTTAATTCAATATGTTCACTTGAATTTTTTAATGTCTCGAGGTCTTGTTATGCTATTGGCATAACCTTAAGCAGAGGCAGACACCACAAAAAAGGAGGCTTCAGGTTGATCGGAAGCGTTTCAAGAGGGACCAAATCCTCACTCATCAGCGTTCTTGAGCCTGAAACTCACTTAATAAAAATTATTTCATTTAAAACAACAACAAAAACTCCTGTTTGTATATGCAAACATTTTTGGACTTCTGCTTCAGACGTGGCGGTCGTTGTGCTGCTCACTGAGTACAAAGTCCAATGGAGGCCACACACTTACAAAAGGGAATGGCTGTCTTAGGCTGTCCTTTTGGTGTTTTGCGGGCAAGCTGCCTTTGGAATTCCAAAACAGTTTTGCCGTCGCTGGCATGGAGAGGCTGCTCTTTGGATAGATATTTCAGGCTCAAGATCGCTGATGAGTGAGCCTCCTTTGTTGTGGTGTGTGCCTCTGCTTAAAGTTATGCCAATAGCATAACAAGACCTCGAGACAGTAAAAACTGCAAGTTAACAGTATAAAGGTAATTAAAACAGTCATAATACAATATGTTCTTAATACAAAAAAAACAGAATTTAAATAACTATTTTCGTTTTCAAATAAGAATTTTTTTTAAATAAGGTCCAAAAACAGCCTCCCAAGCAGCAATACCCCCTTAAAGGAATTGTCCAAATCTGAAAGAAACTTGATCTGGGTCTGATACACCTACTTACATGAAAAATTTGTGGCTTTATCTCTTATAGTCTCTGAGATCAACGCGTTCATACGGTCAGACGGACGGACTGACAGGCTAAATCGACTCGTCAGTTGATGCTCATAAAGAATATATTTACTTTAAAGGATCGGAAATGTTTCCTTCTAACTGTTACATACTTTTCTGATCTTCTTGATCCTCTTTCCCATTTTGAATAGGAACAAGGTATTTTAATACATCGCAATACATTTTGAACAAACCTCGTATAACCCACTTTTTACCATGCCCACTTACTTTAAGTGAAAGATAGATTTGATTATTTTAAGTATATTAATGTGCGAAAGCCGCATGTCAAAGAATATTTTGCAATTTCACAATCTATTATAGGAAAGCCCTGCACTGGTTTAAGTGGAAAAGCCTATATCGACTTAATTTCAAGGCCCACAAGCACATCGAATAACCCCTTATCAAACGACACTCCCTAGAAAAATATAATTTGTTTGGCATTTATTCTCTAAACAAACAAATCTTACTGGCTCCCTGCATGCAAAAAAAAACAGTTTTTGTTTGCACGCTCATAATTGTTATGATGAAAATTTATCTTTCGGTGGAAAAATTCTTAAAAAAGTATCGCACGCTTCTTAGGCACCACCTGCGGTTGTACGCGGAGATACATATCAAAAGGCAATTAACCGATGTATAAATATACCAAATATGCGAATTACTAATTATTGTTGGTCTACACTTGTACAAAGCCACATGCGGCAACGATGAGTCAAACCACAGTGCGAAACCCTGCGTGAGATTATTAATAAGCAATAACTAATAGCAGCAAATTAAGTTAAAAATAATTGCTATAACAAATTGAATTTTGCTTAAGCCAGAAGTGAAGTCTGATTATTGTAGACACACCCTCCGTCTAACCCCCGGGTTGACCTTGTCCTTCCGGCCATCATCCGCTGCTGACGTAAAGCGTAGGCGAGCGGCGGCTTCTGCAGCCGCTTTTTGACGCATGACCAACAAAGCTGCAGTCAGCTGTTTGAATCAGCTGTTTGTAAACAAACTGAAAAGCCGGCTACAGTTGTTGATGTTGTTGCTGCCTGGGAAAGCTTCTGTGAAAAGCTGTTTCAGCTCGCATGCGAGAAATTCGGTTGCCACACTTTGGGGATTTCTTAAAGCTACAAAATAGAAAATTTTTGGCTGCATTTGCGCAACGTTCGTTGCAGGAAATGAACGCGTGTGGAAAATACAAGTTTTCTTCAGCGCTAACCGTGTTTGCTGAAACGTGAAAAAAGGGGCGTGTGCGTGTGTGTGTGTGTGTAAAGGAAAATTTGCCTGTGTCATAAAAGGAAATGGAAAATTCACTATCAAAGCAAATAATAAGTGCGAAAGTTGTGCCTTTTTTAATTAAATAAATGTGTGCGTTAACCTTTGCTTAATGTGCAATTAGCCTGGAATCAAAGTGTATTATTTATGCATAAAAAATAAGGTTAAACAAATAACCAAGACTTAAATTTTAAATAATATATATTAAAAAAATTGTCAAATATGACATAAAGTATTTCCTCAGTGAATTTAGGTAATAAAGAAAAATAGAGGAATGTACTAGCGTTTTGGCAACAGTGGTACACAATTGCTCAATTATGTAAAATATTAAATAAGTGAAAAGAACAAGTCTGGTTTGGATAAGTGCAAATCTACGTACTGCTAATTAATTCTGCACAACTTTGCTACGATCCTTGAACTAACTCTTTTTTTTTTAAATAAATAAAAACTACCATCAAAAAATGGCCCAAAAATGAGAAAAGTGCGAGAAAGACGTGCACAATAAATCTTATTTTCCAGATCTTCTTATCAGTTGTCCTTCGTTAGCAACTGCGGCACCCATTGTACCTAAAGGCATTGTTGAACACCTCTGCCTCATTGAAAGCTTTGGAAAACGATTGTTCATATTAAAAGAGAACAAAATTTCTTGAAAAATTTAAGAAAAGCGAATTCTTTATTCAAGTACAAAACATCATGTATTGCTACACTTACAATGCAAACTTCAAAAAGATGGCAACGAAAACTCGAATTCTTATTAAGCGAATCTGTTCTCAAATTCTCAACTGGTTCTAACACTTTTCTTATGGAGTGAAGGTAGATTTTTGTGCTACAGTTATAGCTTCTTGGTTCAGCCCTCTTCGATTCAATACGGAGACCTTTTTTCAAGAAAAGACTGAAAAAAGCTATTAAGTTGTATAAGCTTAGAACAAGACCTTTTTGTACTTATTTCAAGAGTTAATCGTGTTTGATTACATCCAAAAAGTATGATCAAAATAATTTTTAAACAGTTTAAAATGTACTTATAAGGGGGGACACGGAAATCTCTAGTGGTTTTCGTATAAACGCTTGTACTTCAAATTTAAATTCTTTATAGATGGAACCTACAACCTAATTCTACTTGGCTTTAAACAGTCGGCTTCAATTCACTCAACTTTCGTCAATTTATCTACTAACCAAGCATTTTCTGACACTTCACTTATAATGCAAGCGTTTATACGAAAATCACTCGAGATTTCTCGGACACCCCTAATATATTCCGAAATAGTATTAAATCAAGTATAAAGGGATTGAATTTATAGTACCTCAAATAAGAATTTTCGTACCTAAAAGAATTAGTTTCTCTCAGGCACGCCCCTGTCATCAAACATGAGAACTGATTGTTCCATCAAGGTTGTAACGAAATGACTCTACGTCATACAAATAATTATATGTGCATCCCTTTTTTTCTAAATAAAAACATGAAACTTCGTCGTTGTATTTAAATCATGGTTAAAGATAAGAAAACAAAAAAAGTAACAAATTCGTATTCAACTTATAAGTAGTAAACAATATTTAAGAATATATTCATAGTAAAGAATTATATGAGCATTCTTAGACTTTGGTCTCTTGAGCTAAGTAACGTTGGTTTTTTTAAAGTTATTTTTATGTTATTAATCAATACTTTTTCCTTTATTATTTATAACTAAATTAAGACGATTCGGCATTGAATTGACTAAGGGCTGTAAGGTAGATATGTCAATATTAGCCCATTCATGCTCTATTGCCAATTTAACGAGCGGACAGAATCCCCCAAAGATTTTGATAGGATTAAGGTCCGGACTTAATGCAGGCCACTTCAATAGGGGAATTTTTCTGGCTTTAAAAAAGTCTTTGGTGACCATTGCTGTGTGGATGGAAGCTTTATCCTGCTGGTAGGTCCAATCATCGCCGTACAAATTGCCCGCAAATTCTATAAGCTCACTGTCCAGAAGCTCTGCATACATTCTGGCATTCATTCGAGTGGATATGAAGCATATAGGGGTCGCGGCCCATACCATTACGGTGCCACCGCCAAAACCTCGCTTGTAACAGGATAGCCGATCCTGGCGCAAATCTCGCCAATATTGTTTGCAGTTGTCTGGGCCATCTAGGTTAAATTTTTTGTTCATCACTAAAGACGGTGCTATGCCACTCTTCTTCCCCGAATCGGTATCTATTGGCAAAGTCTAAGCGATCCTTGATATGCTCCATTTTATTAATATATATACTTACAATAGAGATTCAAACAAATTTCTACGAATTTAGGTTGAATCGCAACACTATCACCAAGAAAGTTCAGCTGGAAGTGTTTTGCACATATAATTATTCACTACGCAATACCCTATGCTCGAAAGCATTTTCGAAGTAAAGGTACCACGAAAGAGATTAGAATGGCAGAAATTCGATGCTAGCAAACGCAAAGTGTAGCAAAATTATTCTGCACTCTTTAAACTTCGAAAATCGAACTTATAACAGTAAGTAAAAACTAAAGCATTAATGCACATATAATTATTTGTTTGACGTATAACTCTGGCTTATTTCTTTGAAACAAGGACTGCACGGCCTCTGAAAATCTACAAAAGATTCGGTCCCGAGGTTCTAATACGCAGGGCTGCAAACCAAAAAATTTTCCGGAGCTCCGGCTCGTGGGTTCGAACCAAAATTTATCAAAGGTAAAGGTTCGGAAATTTGAGGTTCGAAATTGATGGTTCGAACCGTGGTTCAGCCCATGCTTTACACATTGTTAATAAAAAAACAGGTATGAGTGGTTCTTAACACTCACAGGGCCATGTTGTAAAACATGTTGTGTACGATAAGCTCCGCCTTTTACATTATTGTGGTTGTGTGTTACTATATACTCGATACTAAAAACTCGATACTCAAAACTCGATACTCAATAATCGATAATAGTACTCCATACAAAATACTCGACACGACATACTCGTTGCGATGCCAAGTACTCGATTCTCAGAATTCGATACTCAGTACTCGACACTAAGTACTTGTTAATAAGTACTCGATATTAAGTACTCTATACAAAGCACTCGATTTCAAATACTTTATTCTAAGTACTCGATACAAAGTACTCGATACTCAGTACTCGCAGAATTCGATCCTTAGTGCTTGATACTAAGTACTTGATACCAAGTACTCGATACACAGTATTTGATACTCAGTACTCGATTCTAAGACCACAATTCTTAGTACTCAATACTAAGTACTCGATTCTAATACTCGATATGTACTTAGTATTTGGTACTCAGCAACCGATGCTAAGTACTCGATACTAAGAACACGGTACTAAGTACACGATACCAAGTATTTGATACTCAGTACTCGATTCTGAGAGCTCAATACTTAGTACTCAATACTAAGTACTCGATACTAATACTCGATACTTTGTATTTGGTACTCCGATGCTAAGTACCGTTGCTAAGTACTCGATACCAAGTACTCGATACTCTGTATTTGATACTGAGTGTACTCGACTCTAAGTACTCGATACTCTATATTCAATACTTAGTACTCAATTCTTAGTACTCAATACTAAGTACTCCCAGTCCCCCTACACGACCACCCTAAAGCCATAAACAACACCGCAAAATATGTAAGTCAGCGTGACGCTTTATGGCTGTTTGGGGCTGTCACCAAAGGGCCAAAGACGAGGAGCTCGTCTCTGTCACGCGATTTGTAAATCACATGGGAATATTCAAAATATAATTTACTGTTAAGTTCAATTTCATTTGTAATCTGAAAAATATTACCAAAGTAATTTTAATCTCTTGTTTTTGTAAATCATATAAAAGCTTTCAAGTCGAAGATCTTAAAAAGGCAGAGGCTATTGGGGACTTTATAAGTAATTCTGAGCGTTTATCACAATTTTTTTTATTAAACTTTTCTGACGATTTTAGGACTCAGTTGCCCAAAACCGACTAGATAACAGAAGAAGTCGCTAGGCAGTAGGTCACAATTGTTTTTTGTCCATCATTTTTGTTGAACCGAACCGAAACTGTAGGTTTGGAACATGTTCAGGTTCAGCCTTTATAATTAAAGAGGTTCGGCTTAAAGTTCAGTTCACAGTAAGTTAGTAGTCGGAATTTTGGGTTCGAACCGGCTCGGTTCAAAAACGGTTTGCAGCCGTGCTAGTAAGTCTTAATGCTAGAACGCTGATTAATTGTCGTCGCTAGTTTTTTTAGAAATACTGGTAACAGTTTAAATGGCCGACTATCATTTCTTACATTATTGCTAATAGACTTTCGATCTCTTCCAAGGCCTGGAGGTCTATGAGAGATAAAAACGAAAAATATAAGGTAAAGCCTTTTAACATAAATCTAAATTTTCATTCCTTTTCGAAGTTACGGCAACATCAAATAAAATTTGCATTTCCGATCCAATACTCTAAAAATTTGTCGGTATAATCTATGTTGAAAATGTAAAACAAAAATAAATAATAAAATAAGAACAAGAAATAAATGCATAATGAAAGTCTAAAATATTTCTAAAGTCAGAAAACTCATTTAAATATAAAAAAGTCCACAAAAGACTACAACAAACCAACCACAGTGCTCCGTGCTTTGTGCTTATCCATGGATTAAAATGCGCACAAAATGCAGCTGCTGAGACCAATGTGGGTCTCAGTATGCGTGAATCGCGTACTGCCGCCACTGACACACATAACGACACGTGTAGCTATGGAAAATCGATACTAGAAGCCGCAGAAGCCGCTGCAAAAACGTCAACAGACGCCCCGAGCCCCGCCCACTTATTAAGGAAAGCAACTAAAAATATAACAAAAAAAAACCAATAAGCCAACACAACACATCAAACATCAAAAGGAACAAACTGTCACACCATGGTGGATGCAAAACCACCGCCACCCACACCGGGAACACCGCCAGCTGCCTTTGCCGGTGAACGTTCAAAAATCAAACTGTTTATGGAGCGTACGCCCAGTATTGGCGCATTGAAGTCCAAATTTCTGACCGTGCTGGGCAACAGCAATGAGCTGCTCAATGGCATATCAAATAAGGTAAAGGCGGAGACCAGGTCTTGGTCATGAGCACACACACACACACACACAGAAACGGGGTGAAGAACTGACACTTTGATAGTTTCTGTTTGCTAGTTGCTTCTTGTTGTTTCCGTTTGGCCTTCACTTTGTTGAGCATAGATGTGGGGGTGGGGAATGGGGGGTTGTATGCAGCACAGCTGTTTCCTTTGTACTTGACTCTTAGTTCGAGCTGCAGCCTCGTCCTTGATTGAAATTAATTATATATAAGTATCTGAGTATATGCGAAAGTTTTTTCGTCCGTCTCGTTAATTATGCACTATGTGAGTGTCTGAGTGTGTGTGCGTGGCAGCAACCTTCAGATGAGCCAGAACAATCAATTAGATATGGATCAGCTTGGAAATGTTGCTTTATCAAATATGTGAAGTGCATTGAGTGTCATTCTGAATATTCAATCGGAACATTGATTCTAGATTTATAGATGGATTTGATACTCAAATAAATTAAATTTTGTGTGATACTCACAACATTTAATAGTAGCGCCATACGAACTGTGTAATGCACTGCGCCATCGTCGTTGCGTGTGAGTGGATCTGGCCAGGGCAACGAAAAGCGAGGCAAAAATTGAAAAAAAATGTAGTCTACAAGTTAAGAATTAAAGATTAACTTTATACAATTAATTTGGGTATTGAATCCCCTTTTATTATTGGTGGACTAATGAAATAACAATTATTTTAAACTTTTCAAATAAGATTACCTTAAAATTTTAGAATCTGAAGCATCCAATAACAAGAACACCCCATGCACTAAAATACCGGCGAAGTTAACAGAGGGCGCTGACATTATTCGAGAGATTACCATTTCCCTTATAAAACTCCTTTAGATCAGGTGGGCTTTCACATATCCAATTGGCCCATTCAGGCCCGTCGAGAGAGGGGAACGTGGCACATAAAGTATATATATTCTTGATCAGCACGACGAGCTGAGTTAATTTCGTCATGCGCTTCCGTCCGTCTGTCTGTTTCTACGCTATCTTCTCCGTCAGTTTGAAAGCTATCCTCAACAAACTTTGCACGAAGTCTTTTGGTACAAATACGCTGCACATTTGTCGGAACCGGCCGGATCGGATGACTATATAGTAGCATATAGCTGTCATAGGAACGATCAGTCAAAAATCAAGTTTTAGTGAGAAAAACTTTTTTGTTTTCAATTGAAATGCCTCCAAACTTCGTATTTCTTAGTTTACTATGCTTTTCCATAATTCCACCAAAATTGGTCGAAATCGGACATTTATATAGTATATCTGTCATAGAAAAGTAGAGTCTGAAAAGTAATCTTAGTTAGGAAAACTTTTTTTTCAATGGAAATGTCCTCAAAATTGGCATGTATGTGTTATATATGCTCCCACACGATTCTACAAAGTTTGGTCAAAATCGAAAGACTATAGCATATAGCTGCCATTGGAACGATCGGTCGATAAAACTAGTTCTTGTGAGAAAAACTTTTTGGTTTTTAATGGAAACGTCCTTTACGTTGGCATATATTTATTTAATATACTTTTACACAATTCTACAAAGTTTTGTCAGAATCGGATGACTATAGCATATAGCTGCAATATAAATGATCGGTCGAAAAAGAGGTTCTAGTGAGAAAACTTTTTTTTGTTTTAAGGGGGTCTTCTCATTCAAAACCCGTTTTTTGACCCTTTTTAAAAAAATTCTTATTTGAAAACGCAAAGAATAATTGAAAACTTTTTTATTTATTATATTACAAAAGGTTCAAAGTAAATAAAAAAATTTTTTTGCCTCGATACGAGGGCTGTTCAAAAAGAAATGAGACTTCAAAGTTGGTGGTGAAAAAAAAGGTGTCGTCACGGCGGCCACGATTCCGGGTCTCCGGAGCGTCCGAAATGAAAAAAAAACGGGGTTATAATCAGTATAGATGTAATTCTCGGCTGAACCTCAAACTTAATTTTGTGATTTTTTTTGACAAAATGGCGGCCATTCAAAAAAAAATTTCAATTTCGGTTTTTTTGTAGTTTAGTGTAAAAAAAAATAGTAAAACCTGAAGGGAAAGGTGAAATTTTTGAGCACATGGGATTTATCACGCTCACTTATACCTGAAGGGAAAGGTGAAATTTCCTTGAGCAAATGGGAGAGTTTTGCTGTGTAGGCTTCGGAGGTCCGTTGTGATTGCACACAGCTTCTCGACGTTTTTTTTTGTGTTATAAGAGGGTGGGGGATGTGCCACGTTCCAACTGAAGCGCGTGCTTACTTTGGCTGCAACAAGGTAGTGATCCGAGTCTATATTGGCTCCTCGGAAAGCACGTACGTCTAGCACACTCGCTGAATGCCTTCCGTCTATCACAACGTGATCAATCTGGTTTTCCGTGCTATTATCTGGGGACCTCCAGGTCGCCATGTGGTTGTCGCGTTGTTTAAATCTTGTGCTACTAACGACCATATTCCTGCCCTCAGCAAAATCTCGTAGCCTCTCTCCATTACTGGAGGTTTTAACGTGCAGGCTGAATCGGCCGATTGTCGGACTAAAAACGGCTTCTCTCCCGATTTTTGCGTTAAAATCGCCTAGCACGATCTTAAAGTCGCGATCAGTGCAGCGTTGGTATGTACGTTCCAGGCGCTCATAGAATTGGTCTTTCGTCGTGGCGTGCTTGTCTTCTTTTTGTTCAAAAAAAAAAAACCAAAAAAGAGGCCGATTTATGATGAATTTAGGGAAAATCATTTTTTGGGGGTCTTCACTGGTCTTTTTTTAAAAAAAAAGTTTTAAAGTTTCGATGCAAAATGAAATTTTGCAAGGCTAACTTGATCACTTTTTTTAAAATTTTAAACGTTATCCAACACTACTTTCTGTCTGGTATGTACATTTGCCGTATACAAACACTACTTGTAACACGATACGTCAAAAAAGTAACTGTAACTGTGCTAAATTTTGTGAAAATGTCGTGTTCAGGATGTTCTTTTTCTTCGACGGAGTCGAATGATTTGTTCGTATTTCTCAGAGAACACAACATCATTCTTTCGTAGAAGAAATGTCCAAGGCGCGGTGCCATGTGTAAGCTCAATTCGAGGGACGACACAAGATTCTCTTTCCGTTGCTACGCAACTCATTCCCAGCAGCATGGAAAAAAGAAACGGGTCAAGGTTCAATGCAATTTTCAGGAGAGTGTGCGAGTAAACACTTTCTTCGCAGGATCAAAATTTACAATTCTGGAAATTTCAAATTTCATTATGCTCGACTGCATCCGCCTGAAGGGAGAAACGAATTTCCTACTGAGCGAACTGGGATGGTCTCGCCAGTCTATTACGGACTGGAAAAGCTTCCTAAGAGAAGTTTACATTGACTGGAGCATTTCACATAGCCGTGACAAAATTGGAGGGCCTGGAAAAGTTGTAGAAATAGACGAGGCTAAAGTCGGGAAAAGGAAATACAACTGTGGACGAGTGGTCGAAGGTCAATGGGTCTTTGGAGGAATTGAGAGGGAAAGTGGCAACTTTTTCAATCTTCCAGTGGAAAAACGGGATAATGTCACATTGCTAAATATTATAAGGGAGCGCATTGCGGATGGGACGACAATAATGTCGGACTGCTGGAAAGCGTACGACTGTTTGCATGAAGAAGGCTTCCAGCACCAAACAGTCAACCACTAAGAGCACTTTGTGGATCCCGAGACGCGTGCGCACACACAAAACATAGAAAGACTGTGGCGCGACATGCGGGGCGATATTCCACACTTTGGCCGAAAAAAGGCTCATTATATTGGCTATTTGGCGAAGTTCCAATTTTTAAAGAAATTTCCGGACCATAGGGAGAGGATTCATGAGCTTTTCATGGCCATTGGAGGCTTTATAATCCCCAGAAGGAATCCGAAATAAACGAAGATGTCCGTGTCCCTGAGGTTTGTAATTTAAATTTGTTTTTTTTTTTTTTTTTTTTTTAAATTTTCGCCTGCGGCGCGGACTATTTTATATCGCAGTCCTCAAAACATCAGTTTCGACTACGTTTTCTTTGAATCTTAGTTGGGAGTCTCTAGAAATTTGGTAAGCAGTACCCTTTACATCTCCACTATCCTGTAGGAAGACGATGATGCTGACGACTGGTGCTGATGATGACCCAAATCTTTCACTCCTGACTTTGTTTGAAACTGTTTTATGATTTTGACGATTGTCGGTGATTGATGACGACCCTTTGCTTACATTCCTGACCTTGCTATGAATATTATATAAGATTTTGACGATTGGTGATGATCGATGATGACCCCTGCTTTTGACCTGACCTTCCTTTTATGACTTGGGACCAAATCGGTCCCTTTCAGGACCACCAAATTTTATCCAAAGAAGAATTTTATTTTCATTTACATTTTTTACACATTATTCACATATTTGTATGGAAACCGTTTCTCTTCAACGACAAAAATTTACAGAATTTTTAAAAAAGTGATCAAGTTAGCCTTGCAAAATTGCATTTTGCATCGAAACTTTAAAACTTTTTTTTTAAAAAAGACCAGTGAAGACCCCCCAAAAAATTATTTTCCCTAAATTCATCATAAATCGGCCTCTTTTTTTTTTTTTTTTTTTTTTGAACAAACGGGTCAAGACTAGAAAATTACCCAGTCTTCCACAGACTGTAAAACCGCACCCAAACTCGTGCTTGGTAGCATGTCCGCTATAGTAGATCTCCCAAGGGGCATTGGTTGTTGATGTTTTGCTCAACGTTTTCCATCGCATATCGTGGAGTGCGGTAACGTCTGATGAATATTTTTCGAGGACTTTCACTTCTATTACCAAAAACTATTTCGGATTATTAAAAAAATTGCAGAGTTTGTTGAGTGGGTTTTGGTTGGACTGAAACATCTGGGAAGGGGGAGGCTCTTCACAACTCATCATCTCAAACACCCAGCAGTTTTATTTCAAAACTACAATTCAGTTAACTCACATATTTAAGTAGGAATACAGTTAACATAAACACAATTTTGCACAAATGATCGAGTTTTTGATTAAATGTTTTACGTATTATGCATATGTGCAGTTGACGTTAAGCAGCAGCAGCAGCGACTCCGATTATTGTGATGACGATGAGGATGTGCCCAAGTGTGAGTAGAGGTCCAAGTCCAGATTTACTGAGTTATCGTTTGCGTTAAAATTCCCACAGTTGATGAGACAATCGACTACACCAAAATTGATTTTGAGGGACGGCGGGTGAAGGCGCGCAGAGCTCATGAGGAGATCATTTCAGGACGCTATAGACAACCCAATTTGGCTCCACGTGAGTTGGAATAATGTATAATAAAAGCTAAGTTATTAACTAAAAATCTTTACCTTTTTGAAAGGTCCTCGCCTGGAGCAGTCGCGTGGTCGCGGACATGCTAATAAACTACGCTCCAGTTCGCCATCTTCGTCAAGCTCGGGAAGCAGCTCGAGTGATGACAGCAGCTCCATTTCCTTGCCCGATCATTTGGCCGCACGTTCGCATGAGCCGGGCAGTAGCACTACCCGTTCCAATTCCATAGAATCACGTAATTCGGGTGGCTATGAGAGACCCAGAGCAATTGCGGGGGCCAGACGCAGTGAGCTGGATATGCAGAAAGACATGCAGAAGATCAGTGAGCTGCTGGAGGCCAATCCACCGCACATAGATGTGCAGCCGCCCACGGAGGGCGTAGGAGGTGGTGCCAGTTCAGTGAGTCGACAACCCTGGGGTGCCAGCAGCAATTCGATGAGAGTACCACCACGTAGTCGCACCTCGAATAGCAGCACCTTGACCAGCCTGCGTGACGAACCCGAACAATTGTTGGCCAGTCCCAGCATGGAGTCCACCGACTGGCGCAATTTCATACGCTCTGAATCACAAAATTCGGTACCATCGTGGGCCTCCTCCATCAGTTTGGACTGCCGTGCGGGTGAAGAGCCGGTCAAGGAGTTTATGAAACATTTCACCGAACTGATCTTCAATAATTCCACATCTGTGAACCTCGAACTTAAGTCAGAATTTGGTATTTTGCTGCGTATGGAGATGGGTCGATTGTGGTTCACTCGTTTTCTCAACGAGCAGCGTAATAAGTCGAAGCGTTTGGATTCATTGACATTCAATGCCCTGGCCCAGTATTTTGCATTAGCCTTGTTTGAGTGCGGAGAGTGCGAGGATTATGCACCAGCGGCGATACTCATGAATTTGTGCTTTGTCTTCTATCATGAAGGTGGGTGGAATCCAATCTTCAGGGAATCTTAATTAAATTTCTCCTTTTTCTTTTAACAATTTCACACAGTTGAAGTTCCAGGCTGTGATCCATATCGCGAGTATCTATTCATCTCATTGCGTCAGCAGCCCATTTGGCAGCAATTTCGATTCTGGAATGCCGTCTTCCATGAATCTCTGCAGTCTGAAAGGGAACATCGCCTTGACGCTTTATTTCGACGCCAGCAGCGACGTCAGCAGAAACAACAGCAACGTCTAACCAATGCCGGCTCAATAGCCCCAGATGCTGTGTCCAAGTCATCCAAATCAAGCTCTTCGCATTGTGGTGCCGCCACTGATGGTGTGGTCAAGCATCGAAAACAAAGCGTCAACAGTCAGGGACAGATTCAGATAGCGGCCAAGGAGCAAGAAGAAATTGCATTTCGGCAATTAGGGTGAGTCAATCGAATGTGAAGAGATGATAATCTTAGTTAATTCTTTTAGTGCCTTCACGTGTAACATGCACTCGCTGGGTACTTCCCAAGAACTGTGCCTCGATTTTTTGAAGAAACATATGGTGGCTCTCAATTTGTCCAAGGGTAAGTGGAGTGATCTAATCCATCAACTGAATAAAGTCTATTTTTTGTCTGCAGACAAGGCCAAGCTCATACGAGATAATGTCTATCGCATGTACCATGAGACCGAACTCTGGGGCACCAAGCAAGCTTAGAGGTAGGCAGCAGCATGTTCCATAGCCTTGCTCACTTTTCTAATACTCACCATTCACAGCACTAACTTTGATCAACTAACAAACAACTAGAAAATAAATCGCGTTTCAAATTTCGTCTCAACTCAAGCCTAACAGCTTTATTTTTGACTCTCCAATGAAAAAACTCTACAACTCTAATCTAAACCTAATGTATTGTACTTGTTGAAGCCGTTTCGAAATCTGAAACATTTTTACTCGCGCTGTTGACTAAATTGTATAATGAAAGCAAACGAATGGCCGAAAAGAACACAAGCGAATACAAAAAACTATCTAAATGAAATGCAAAGAATACAATACTTACACGCATACATATGTATATCCCATAACTTGTGATAATAATATTTTGTGATTACTTTATATATATTGAAATAAATAACTAAACAACAACCAAAGCAAAATATCGCAGTTTCAAAAACGACATTAAAAACCTATTCAACTATTCTTGTAAGATTTAAGAATAATATTTCATATTTGTTAATATACGCATACCAATAAAGATTTGAAGAGATATACAACCCAAAATGGCAAGCATTTCGTTGGCGGAATACATATCAATAGTGGCTGTGGACTATTGTATTTTCTCTTGCAGAGAAGTTAATCATCGGTATTGCAATTGTCTGAAGTGAAGCACTGGAGCTTAACAGGGGTGACACAGAAACCACTTCCAACCACATTCCATCTGAGATCCAATTCTTGGGTGCCACAGAAATCTCTCTCGGTTGGTTTCAAATCTCTGGTATTTTGTTAGGAGCTAATGAAAAAGCCTGTTCACAAACCAACCGAAACGAATTCACGAACCTACGAGATTTAGCACTGTGTTTGTAGTTGGATCATAATCTTATGCACACACCTTTTTACTCGACTTTTGAAAATGAAAAGGAAATCTCTCGAAGTTCGGTGGCATCGACGGATTTTTTGAGAGATTTGCAAACCAACCGACGGCAAAATCTCTGGAGATTTCTGTGTCACCCCCGAAATCGTCTGTTGTGGGAAGTATCAGTGAGAGGAAAGAACAATCAGAAACCCTGTTAAAAACGTCGTCTGTGAATCAATACCAGAGAACGGATTTGGGTGATTGCAAGTCGTTCATAAATAATCAATACCCGAATAAACTTGCTATTGTGTTCAACCAATCAGTTTGGCTCACACACACATGTTCACTCTTGAGTTTAAATCATTCAATGGCAATCAAACCTTGTTGGCGCTCAAAGTAGGTTCACGTACGCTTTCAAACCATTCAATTCGGGTGTCTGATCGTTCTGTCCAACAACGATTGATTAGAATGAGAATTAACGCGTATGAGCGCTGCTGACACAAATGAAAGACAGAGAGAGAGAGTTTGCTCTGATGTTTGTGTTGGGAAAGTCCCCGCGCTTTTGCTGGTGTGATTTTGAGTGTTTTGAACGGAGAGTTTTGTTGTATGTTTGAAAGTGAACAATACATGATGCAACATCGGCTCGTAATCAACCGATTGATGCGTTCGCAGATTTGACTCAACGGGATGCCTCGTTGAGTGATTAAATGTGAATGCGAATTTTCGTATAAGATGCATCAAAAAAATGGGATTTTGGCAGGTTTCTGATCCATACATAAAACCAGGGTTCAAAATGACCCAAAATAACATGTTAATTTTTGACTACGACTACGGAATCAAATAAAAAAAAAAAAAAAACAAAAAAATATTTGATCAACTAGGCTTAGAAAAACAAAAACTAAACAAAATTTTATGCTGGGCTTTACTGCGTCACAGAGTGTCACATTTCAGTGTCACAATGTCACAGCTCCATACAAATTTGACATTGCACTTTCAGTAATTTAAATTTGAATTTTTTTTTTCAAAAATGATCGAGCTTTAAAGCTCCATATGTTAAAATATTAAATAACAGACCTATTTTAAGCCTAACAGCAGTCAAAGTCAGCTGTTGCTGTACAACGCACGTGCTTTAAAACTGCAATGTTTTTGCAGCCAATTCTGCAATTGTTATTTTGGAAACTGCAAGCTTATTTTGAATAAAACTTGAAATGGATACCACTGATACAGGTTTGTACTAATTGTTGGTTGTACTAATATTTTGTTTTTGTGCGTGTTCTACTAATACTTTGTGAAATTAGAAAAGGTTCTCAAGGGTCATTTCTTGGAAAGAAATTTTAACTTTGCGGAGACTTTTTAAAAAATGTTAGCATTTGCTAGCTGTGGGTCCAAGAGTATGTCGTAGAGTCATTAATTGTGAATTAAATGCACTTAGTCTTAATGTGCACTTTTGCGCAAATTAATCTTTTGCAGGTGTATATGCGTTTTCAAACGCCGAGCTCTTCGATATATGGCGCAAAGAGAAAGGCCACATAAACCAAGAAAAAGCCATTTTGGACTTTTTTAAAATGAAATTAAATAAAAACATTGTTGTTTCAAACTATGAAGCGGTTTTGAAAAGCAGATGCCATAGTTTTTGCAGTTTCAGTTTTCAGGACTTGTTTTGGGAGAGGCTATCCCTGAAGGTTGATAAACCGAAACAAAGCGGAGCTGGAAATACAAATAATGGGAACACAGCGCGACGAGCATTCATCGACTTTGAAGTATTTTCAGAAATAACGGTAGTTGACCAGCAAATTATTCAAAATCTGCGAACAATATTAATATGTTTGTCATGTCAACAACCGATTCATTTCGATAAATTTGAACAGTTTTGTTTTAAAACTGGCGAAATGATTGTTGATACTTATGAATGGCTGCCGATGACACCAACTGTTCATAAAATAATTGCCCATTCTAGGCAGATTATAGAAAATACAGTACTTCCAGTAGGAAGAAGCGTCTGAATCACGCAACAAAGTATATAAAGAAGACAGACTTCATCACGCACGAAAGTACTGTAGAATTCATAATTTCGCTGATGTTTTTAATAGAGCAATGGATTCGTCAGATCCAGTTATATCATCGACAAACCTTATGAAGCGAGTACGCAAACATAAAGCCCTTACCCTTCCCATCGATGTTATAAACCTTTTAGCATGTGAACTTGGAGACTCAGAGAATACTTTCGATCAGTTCGAAGATCAACCTTTCCCCCCTTTTTTTCTTTTTGACAAAGAAGATGAAAACGAAGAGAATTTTGATTAATTCTTGATAATTCATGTATTTAATTTTTAAAATTATGTTTTTTCAATATTATTACTTAATTTTTGTGTAAAAGAAAACTGTTTCCGCAAAATAAAGATGCTCATTTATATTCAGTTTCTTAACAAAATTAAAAAAAACAAGGAACTCAGGTTTTAATTTAATGCCTTGAGTTTAGATTCGAACCGATGACCTCGCCGTTGCAAGGCAAATGTCTTGCCATTCGACCACCCGAGCGTGTTGATTTCATTCTTCACTGTCATTTCGCCAGTATCACGCGCGACCCGATTGTATCGGTGAGCGTTAAGATGTCAGTCATTCGTGTAGAGTGCCGCGGTCCTGAGTTCGAGTCCCAGACAAGGATAGTCGGCGGGCCGGGTGGCGACACTAAGGGCTCACAAATGTTTTTTTTTTTATTTTAAATAATAAACAAATATTTTAAATGACTCGCAAGTACTATCAAAAAAGTCTCGCAAAAGATACCGCTTAAAGCTACGCTAACCGTATTGCTTGCGACTATCGTAAATGATACTTTCACTGCCACAAACTGAACGACACATGACTACCATTTCCCGACCCGTATGCGAGAGTTTTGCCGGGTTAACTCACGCAATTCACTCGCTTGGGATATCGTTTGCGAGCGTTTGGTTTGCTGGGATCTTTCTGTAGCAAACTGTTCCCAAATTTGAAAACTTTGCTAAATGAACAACTGTACTCGGTTGTAAAACTTGCTAAGTGCAAATGCGACAGTAACTCTAAAACTAACTTATTCACGGAAATGGTGAGTCTCAAACTGTGAATTGCAGAGTGAAGCAAACTGTTCCCTGATATAAAATTCTATATCCAGTAGGGTGTGCAACATTGCTAAGTGAGCTTCTCTACCTAAATTTCCAGCTACTCTAAAACTATTTTACAGTCACGCGCTGATTCTCAAACTGTGGACTGCTACCAGATTTTGACTAACAGAGCTCTGTTAAACTAACAGAGTTAAACCAACAGTTTTGCCTTAGTTTAAGTTCTTATAGCCTATTTCCACTACGATCACATATTTCGATATGTACATATTTTTTTTCTGAGCGTTTCCATATGATATGTACATATTTTACAGATTCGTAAACATGTGAATGGCAGCTGACAATTCAAATTTGAGTTATTATGCACTACATCTTTGCACTAAGTTCTATGGAGCTCAAAACAATAAATGCAGTGGCTTTTGGTATGAGACATTATTTTATAATTATTGCTTAAGTACTTTCTCAAATAAAAGTGACAAAAGACAAACAAATTACAAGTTTGATTTGTGTTTGCCAAATAAAAATAAAGAAAAAATTCCTAAAGACTCAACATCAAATAAAATAAAACAATATACTAGTATGCTTTTCTTAACATTTTCTTTTATAGTTTGAACATATTAGACTAAAATTCTATAGTGGCATTCTCCATGCGCTCCTTAATCTCCAAGCGAGCAGTTGCTTGTCGGTCAAGTACCTCCATCTACTCTGTTGTGGCAGCCACCATAGCCTTTACAAACGGTGTCATCTCGGCCTGGTCCAGTTTGCGTTTCTACAGGCAAACTGAATTCCCATGTGAGGCCAGTAAGCCACTCGAGTCACTTTACCTCAACACACTGTTTGAGAAAGAGGATGATGGCTGCGCTGACTTTACGGCTCTCATTTTGATAGAGCAACGTCTGAAACACCTTGCGTTTTTAGTTCAGACCTGTATAAAAAAATCCCTACTTATCTCGTATTTGCTTGTATTTGCGCTTTAAATGTCTAATTTTTTTTGCGAACGTCTTTCCATTCAACTAATTTGGCAACCATCCTTCCAAATAAATTGGTGTCCCGCGACAAAATTCTTCTCCCACAGATCCATGAGCATGACTTTATGGAGTCCTTCCAAGACACTGACTTACGTTTTGGAGCCATTTGAAATCAAATTTATTAATATTAAGAATAATATTATGAAACTAGCCCTTACCTTCAATTATCATTTCAAATAAATTTTAAACCAGGGTTGACTTTTTGTGACATCGATAACATCAGGGTTGGTTTTTTTGTGACATTAATACCAAATAATCTAGTACTTTATTTTACAACACTGTTATCACTCGTGGCGAATGGACACATATATTAAATATGTACATTTTTTTTTCTATGGAAAAAATGTTGCATATTTTTGGGTATGTGATAAAATGTGAGAATATGCACATATTTGCTATAGTGGAAATAGGCTATTAGTTGCTAGACACAATTTATAATTTTGTATCAGTTTTTTCAAATAATAATAGAAAATATTTTTTTAAAGGTTTATGGAAACCAAAAAAGGCTCATGGCTCTTTACTTCCCCAATGAAATATCCATCTACTTTTTTAGCACTCATTTCTGTTTCTCTTTATTCATTTCATATTTAGGCAACACAACAAATGACTTGCTTAACTTCATAAATGAGTAAATCTCATAAAAGCTTACAAAATAAATCAAGAATTTGTTTGCATTATTATTATTATTCATTAAATTTGTTAATCGCTTGCATATGAATGGAATTTCTTGGTTGTTTTTGTATGATTTTCGCTAAGTCTAAAACTGCACTAACTGCAAAGTTTGTTGAATACTTTCGCTTTATTTTTAGTTCGTAAGACAACATAAAATGGCTTATAATAAAAAAAACAAATTATATTTTCTTCGTTTGAGAGGCTCAATAATTTAAGTTTAACAATTAAAATTTAATGATTTTTGTTTTACAAATTAAAAGTGTTTAGTTATGCGGGGACGCGGTTGAATATAACATTTATAAATACAAAGTACGTAATTACAGCTGACAGCAAAAAAATTCATAAATAAAATATTAATAATAATTAACTTATAGCAATTAGACAAGCCAAAAGCTATAACAATAAAACTCTCATTAGTTGGTTCTTGGGTTCCCGTTTTTCCTGCCAATTTTGTTTTTGAACTATATACAAATATATTGAAAATCGCTCTTGTTTAGGTGGAGATGGTACGAGGGTTTCGGTTTATTCTGCGAATGCCACTTCTTTGTTGGTTTGTTGCGATCACAAAAGTTGACAATTTTGAATTCTCTTAATTATCCACCACAATCTGGAAGGTGACTGAACCCTTACGATCGCGAGCACTGCCGCTATAGATGATATTCTTGGCCCAGGCTCGACATTCCACATCCATCATTTTGCCCTTGGGCGGTGATTTGAACTGTACGGCCACCAAAGGACTCAGGTAACCGCTTTGTTTCAGATACGGATAGTAGAAAGAGGGGAATCCTTGACTGGGGTAGTAGCTTATGTTGTGGAAATTCTCCTTGTCCTTGGAAAAGTGTCCGTTGCAGCTAACCCAGATTTGTTGGCGCTGAAAAAATCAGATTTGTAGATTCATTCAAGTTGAGAAATGTATCAAATTGTCTTTTGATTTAACTTACCTCTTCCACTTTCGTCTCATTAATAACCTTTTTCAGTTCTTCGGGCATACCAGCAATGGGTTCATCATATATCTCCGGCTTCCAGCCATAAATCCTATTCAGCTTAAGGAATATGCATGGCTCGCTCGTCTTATACCCGTAATCATTTTGAGGAGAGCAAGGCCCAAATTGATCTGTATTAACCACACACACATCGGTGGGACTGTGGGTCTGCTTATAATCGCAGTGCTTCATGTTGCGACCCTCAGTGTGGTTGTATTCTGTAATTTGTAAAGTCAATTGAAATGTAGAAATTTATAACTTAAGCTGTAGCAGAACTCACCATTAAGAAAATCGTTTAGCAAACCCACCCAGTATTCGCTCTCTTTAACCTTGACGCCACTATATTGAATAACCGAACCGCGCTCAGTTTCTTCGCTCAGCGGACGAAAACCTAGTCCCGGATTGGTGCCTATCAGTGAATTTTCCAATTGCCATTTGGGGTGTTCCTCAGTCACAGTAGAGAGCATACCCTGCATGCATATCGTAAATAGGATGGCCAATACGATATAAAAGATGGTGTAGAACAATAGCAGTTGACCTGGAAAAGGTGAAGAAAATTAAAATTAGGTTTATGACAATCTACGATGGAGGCTTAATCTTAGGTTTCAGGCATTTATTTTATTCGTTAAAAATACTTATGAAATAATGAAATCTCGTACCTCCTTTAAATGAAAAAGGATCTTTTCTCAAAATTGCTTAAAACTTCTTAGAAAAAGCAGCAGTTTTTAGCTGGCTCGAGGACATGTTATGCTTTCGCATAACTTTAAACAGAGACACACAACACCATAACGGTGGTTGGTAGATCGTACAGCTGTTTCATGAGGAACCATCCATAGTCATCAGCGTTCATTGCCTAATATGAACAGCTCAAACAGCAGTCTCTCCATGCCAGCGTTGGCTAAAACTCAAAAAAAAGCCTGAAACGTACAGAAGCCTTAGTTTATGTGTGCTTCCTATGGCCTTATCAAATAAGTGTGAGAGTTGACTGCAAAATTGCATATAATCAGGAGTTTTATGTTTTTACACAGAAAAAAATGGCGATATAAAATTAAACTCATAAAGATTGACTTGATCTCGACCTTCGTATTGAAATTTCAAGCTCGAGTTGTTCTAGGTCGAGCTTAATAAAAGCTCGAAAGGCTTGAAACAATCCTGAAAAGCGTTTATCATTCCGAAAAGGCTAATGTCAATCTCGAATCCGCACTTGAAAGTCAAATTATCCTGACTCGAGATTGAAGTGAGTATGGATGTCCTATGTCAATATCAAATAATCGTGACTCGATATTGAAGTTAGTACGGATGTCCCATGTCAAAACGAAAGAGCGCTAGAAATTGAGAGCATGAAAATCTCTATCACCATTACTATGAGGTTAAATGGGTACACACACACACTATGTATTTCATTTTATGTGTCGATTTTTCTACTATGATGCCTTGCAATTCCCAAACAGGCATAGCATTGCTGGCATGAGGAGATAGCTAAATTCTATTAAAGATAGAACCGGGAGTAAGCAAACAACTAACTACTTCGAGCCGGCTAGAACATGCTGATTTGAAAATCAAAAAATGTCGTTCCATTAGTCGCATGGTGCTCTTGTGCGAAGCTCATTTTGGGGTAAAATAAAGTTCAAAAAGTAAGGGCACAGTAGTGGAGAACCCGTTTCCAAAATACCCTGTACCCTTCAGTTCGTGTGTTTTCATTCATTTTCTAGACAAATGAATACACGCACACACTCGCACGCTCTAGCTGACAATGTTTTCATGATCCCCTTTTACCCCTTTTTATTGGGTACTGGCTATAATAATAAAGAGACGTCCATCTCAGTTATTTGCAGTCCTTTTTGGGATTGTGTGCAGTTCGAATATCGAGGTCAATTTAATTGTGTGCAAACTTAAGCCAAGTTGATTTCCAGATCAAATCAAGTACGAATTTCGAGCATAAGTCAATCTTGGTAATTTTTGAAGCAATCCTTTTTCGGATTGAGTGTAGTTTGAATATAGATCTCAATTTAATCTCGGCCAAACTTTCACCAAGCCAATTTCTAGATCAAATCAAGTACGAATTTCGACCTTAAGTAAATATCGAGCATTCTTGATTGGATTCTAATAAGGGATCAAGACGAGTTCGGATAACAAGCTTAAGTCAATCCCATGTGAAATAGAGACGGGATCAAGACAAGAATTCCGAGATTGAAACATTCGAGATCAAGTCAATCCTGTTTGATCTTGGAACGAGAAAATCCGGGATAGACCGACTTTGACATCGTTTGGGATTGATTTAATCCTGAATATCTTGGATTTTTTTTTCAGCCTCAACAGCCTCCTTAGTGGTGTTGTGTTTCAGAAAGCTTAGTCGGCTTATACTTCAGGTTTATTAAACATATTTAAAGGCGTGTTTCCGTATTCGCAGGAAATCCCAATCTTCTCTTATGTCACGGAAGTAATTTTTTCAAAACGTTCGTGGGTAAGGCAGTCGGAAAAATCCTGAAAGCGCAATTAATGTTCTTGGATCAGAGAAACTCTGTATAAATCTCAACACTTAAAGAGTGTTCTTTATTATAACGAGCAGATTATTTCATGAATCTGCGCGGAAAGGTTTTTTTCAGACTTTTGAAGTTACAAGTTAAAACAATACCAATAGTTTATTCTAAGCGTTTTAAGCCTGTTCTCAAGTCTTACATGTTCGAAAATTTGTATGGAAAGATAAATTTCTTAAACTTTAGAAAGTGCGAAAGTTGTAAAACACATCAATCTTGGTGTCAGATACTATTTGATGTAACATAATGTTGGGTCCTTTGGGTTCGAACACATTATAAAGTATTATTTCTCGATTTTAAGGTATTAAGCCCATTGATTTTGTTTGAACCAACTTTGTTTGGGTCTTAAAATATTGAACGTTTTGTCATAAAAGCCTTTTTCATAAAAAACTGACACAAACTCTTACTCGACTATTACGAATTTGATTTCCTAGAAAAAACTTAAATGGTCCATCATGATTTCATGATGTTCCATCATGATTTCATATTGAATGTCGTGCTCCGGGCATATTAAGAGGTCGGTGGAAAATTGCTGGAGATGCCCTTACATGTTTTAATATGGTTGGCAGCTACATAAATTCGGCATCGATAAGGGACTTATATTAGTGACATGTTTAAAATTATGAAAATTTGTACGTCTCAAAACTCTAGAGTGAGCTGATTGGAGGTCTCGGTTCGGTTCAGCATTTCTGAAGGCACGCCGCTTGGGTTTGGGGTTCGACTTATCAGCTGAAATTAGCGGTTCGGTTAAGGTTTGGTTGGTTCGGTTCAGAACCGGTTTGCATCTATGATTCCTAGAACGTTTCGAGATTTTGAGAACGTTTTGGACTTGTTACGCTAATATCACCATCACAAATGAAAATCTCCTGGAGCACACAGAAAGCGAACCCATCACAACAGGAACCCTCAAGGCAGCCGGCAGAGAGATCGTCCCCAGCAGACTTGGATGCGCACAATTCATGCAGAACAAGTTGGAACGAACTAAGGCACCTGGCTCAAGACAGGAATCGTTAGAGGAATTTTGTTTTCGCCCTATGCTACTCCTAGGAGTGGTATTCTTAGTGATTGAACAAAGAAGTTTTTAAACTTTTCCACTTAAGTCCATTCTGTTGTACTATTTGTTCAGTCCCATTTTATGCGTAAGTCAATTCCGATTTATTCTCGAATCTATCTCAAGTTGTTCTTAAGTCTAGAAGATCAGTTTTCGGAGAAAATCTCTATTAAATGTAAGATCTTATTTTTACTTTAAGAAAGAATGATCTTAATTTAAACCAGGGCTGCAAACCGGTTTTGAACCGAACCGGTTCAAACCCGGAATTCCGACTATTGATTTACTGTGAAACGAATAATAAAAGCTGAACCTGAACCTGTTCCGAACCTACAGTTTCGGTTCGGTTCAACAAAATTGATAGACAAAAAACAATTGTGACCTACTGCCTAGCGACTTCTTCTGTTATCTGGTCGGCTTTGGGCAACTAAGCCTTAAAATCGTCAGAAAAGTTTAATAAAAAAAACCTTATAAACGTTCAAAATTACCTATAAAGTCTTTAATAGCATCTGCCTTTTTACATTGGTAAAATTTTTCAGATAACGAATAGAAATTGAACTTAGCAGTAAATTATATTTTGAATATTCCCATGTGATCTACAAGTCGCGTCCGATTGAGTGGATCTCGGCTTTTGCCCTTTGGGGCTGTCAAGCCATAAAAAAAGCGTCACGCGTCCCGCTGACTTACATATTTTGTGGTGTTGTTGTTTAGTGCTTTAGGGTGGTCGTGTAGGGGGAGTGGAAGTGCTTAGTATTGAGTACTATGAATTGAGTACTGAGTATCGAGTATCGAGTATTTAGAGTCGAGTACACTCAGTATCAAATAAAGAGTATCGAGTACTTGATATCGAATACTTAGTATCGAGTACTTAGCATCGGTTGCTGAGTACCAAATACAAAGTATCGAGTACTAGTATTGAGTACTAAGTATTGAGGTCTTAGAATCGAGTGCTGAGTATCAAATACTTTGTAACGAGTACTTAGTATCAAGCACTAAGAATCTAATACTGCCTAATCGAGTAATGAGTATCGAGTACATAGTATAAAGTTCTTAGAAACGAGTACTGAGTATAGAGTGCTTAGTATCTAGTACTTAGTTTCGAGTACTGAGTATCGAATTCTGAGTACTTGGCATCGCTTCAAGTATGTCGAGTCGAGTACTTAGTATGAAGTACTATTATCGATTACTGAGTATCGAGTTTTGAGTATCGACTATATAGTAACACACAACCACAATAATGTGAAAGGCGGAGCCTATCGTACCCAACATGTTTCACATCAAGGCCCCGTGAGTGTTAGCCCCACTCATACCTATTTTTTAAAAATACTATAAAGCATGGTTGAACCAAGGTTGGAACCAAAACCTTCTCCTAAAAACCTCGCAACTCAAATTTCCGAACCTTAACCATAGATAAATTTTGGTTTAAGCCCACGAGCCGGACCTCCGGAAAAATTTGTTGGTTTGCAGCACTGATTTACACAATTTTTTCTTGAATCAAGAACTATGTTTTTTTTTGTTATAATTTTTCACCGCTGTTTTTGTATTGAAGATCGATTCAAGATGCATGTTAGAGCGAGAAAAAAGGAGGAGGAAAAGGGATTAATTCAAGAAGATTTTTTAAGAACGAATTGTTCTGTTCTTTCTTGGGTGTTAAAACAGAGAGGAAGTGCAACCCTAATTTCCAATTCGAAAACAAATTTAAAGCACTTTTTTTTATAAATTTTTAAAATTGTGAAATATTTCGACATGAAATGATTACCAATTGGTAATGTATGCTAAACAAATAAACTTATTTTACCTCTTTAACGAACAGAAGAGGCAATCTTATGCAATTACATTCACGCAGCTAATCGACAATCGGGCTAAACTAACAACCTAAAATGCAGCAAATAAAAATAAAAACAACAAACAGAGAATGTCGAGGAGCAGATGAACGGCCTGGGGGGATGGGGGGGTGAATTTCAGTGTCATTAACATTGACGAGTCAGCTACTATAGAATTCATTCTGTTACTTTCGCTTTGAGTACCTAGCCTCAAAGCTGTTGCATAAATAACGCAACGTCGATAAACCGAAACTGACAGCCGACCCCGACGAACCCAGCGACTGACCATTGAAGCTCAAATTCCCAAACAAATTAATCGTTTGAATGAATATCGAATACAATGCACGAGTCTCGACCACGACGACAGCAAAACAAAAACACAATATAAACGAGTACAGTAGGTAACAAAAACAGAACTGCCCATCAATAAGTAATCAATGGCACTGCCAGGGCTAACGACTTTCCATATTTGAGTTTTCAATTCTTGGGCGCTCATCAAAGTTTCAGATTCTTTGTTGCCAACGGCCAAATTAATTGCGTTCAAGTACGAGGAAATAAGTTTGGCAATGACCACAGAGACCCAGTCGACGCCGTTTGTCGCCACCATGGGATATGACGATGACGCCAGCCTGATATAGAGTCCCGTCTGCCCGCCAAGGTGGGCGCCCGCGGTGCTTGTATTACCAACATTCTTATGTCTTCGACAATGAGAAATTACGCGCGCACATACACAAGCAAACAAGATTGTCTACCCGTGCCCACCCCCCGAAATCGATAAATTTTACTCCAACTTGCATATGACAACTTCCAAGTGCGCCTTCATAATGAATAGTTGGACATATGACGCATTTTTATGGACCTTCAAGTTTTATATGGTGCTGAAATATAGCTTACTGAGTGTTGGCATAAAAAGCCACATTGTTTTTTATGCTGTTTACTCAATTTTAAATATGAATGCTCTGAATAGAATTTACGCGAGTACTTATTGTCAACGCTACAATTTGTTTGCCTAGGGGAATTGAGTAGACTCCAGAGACTGTAAAGTTTTATAAAGATAAATTATTTATTGAAAGCATATTGGGCAAACATGCGTTAAGTGGCGAGCATAAATATTCGGTTAGGATCAAGTTTTTTTTATGTATATTTGTTTAAGTCGGAAGGCAGATAAATGGTTTTCATCGTGATACGGCAGCACCTCGGACTGTTTTTACTTCAACATAAATTTTTATATAGTTAGCGGAAAAGCTTAAGAGAATGAACTTTCCATGGGAGAATCCAATGGTGTTTTCGATCTTTTTTTTGTAACCATTAATTCAAAACTTTTTTCGTCTCAGTCCCACCCTTAAATAACATTGGCTTATTGAGGTGATAAGTCCAAAAATGAAGAAGAAAATCCTCTAAATAGGTAGAAAATGACCTTCCACTAAAGGAACTCAATCGATGTACCTCACACATTAACGAACAATTTAGAGCCGAAGAAGGCAAAGACAGTTCAACCAAAGACTATAGAACTCAATAAGATGAGTAAAGGTCATGCAAGTGAATGGCAAGGGGAAATTTCAATGTGAGGTCAACAAACTTTGCACTCAGCCAGCATACCAAAGTAAAATAGAAAATCCACATTGAAGGGAAATCAATTTTCCCTGTCATTTCCTTGAATGGCGGTCGATGACGTCTTCCATCAAAACCGGCGCGGTCACCGATCAGAAAAAAGTGAAGAATTCCTCAGTAAGGCAGGAGAAATCCCAATACAAAAGATTTTAGGAAATTGTGCATCATAATATCGTTAATAGATTATGACTAATAGATTGCTATCAGTATTTGGTAATTCCTGATCGAATACTCGATTCGCTTTCAATATAAATTTGAAAAAATTAGTGCATCTAGCTTTCCTCTGAAGACTTAGAGGTGAATATGCGAATGACTTTGGGAATGCTCAGCGGAATTGCTCTCCAGACGGTTGTGTCTTTGTTTCAATTAAAGGAAGTCCAAAAGTCCACGAGCGTTCGAAAGTGTCAGTTTGTGATTGTGTAGGAGTGTCAACAAAATATCCTTTGGCAATGGAAAAGTGGACCGGGAGAAAAAAGCTCCAGCTACCTCTGACCTAAGATTATTATTTTTTAATACTTCGGACCTTTACGGAAGTCAGTATTCTTATTTGGTTGTCAAATACTGTCAGATGTGGGACAAACTTTGTTTTTAAATGTGCCCATTTATTTTTGGTTATTCATTTTGAATGGAAGACGGCAAGAATGTAAGGCATCATCAAAACTACCAAAAACTGTCGCAATCGGAGCAGTTTTAAGAGTACCCTTTATGAAACTTTTTTGTGGGAAATCAGAGCACCCAAAAAACCTCGACTACTGATTTTGACACGTCTAAGGCCAAAGGCAACGACGATATTAATTTATGCCGGTCAGTTTTCCATTTTGTCCCAGTGTGCAATGGTTAAAATTCGGAAATTTAAGGTTTAACGTTTTTGAGAGAAGGTTTTTGTTTGAACCTTGGATCGGCCCATGTTTTACCCAGCTTTAATTGAAAATCAACATTCAAATTTATTTTCAGATTTGTATTACTTTTGATTAGACAAAACTGGTTTTAAGGTGAAAAAAGTCCGATCAACTGAGACGTCTCTATACATGTTATACCCTTGTTCCACTGTCACATTCTGTAGGACATTCACTGGATGAGCTAAATGACCTCATTCTTTCTGTGTATTTGCTCATAAGAGATGATCATCCGCAGCGGATGATTAAATCATTGTTACTACATTTGACATTCGCTCGGGCACTTCTAGCTATTTTCCGCTAAAAGGCTAAACGTTCTATCGATAAGTCGAAGTGTAATCCATAGAACAGCTGATTGTGATTAGTCTTAGGTAAGCGCCAAAATTTTAATTCTTATCTAAAATATAATAAAATGCAATAATATTTATCTCAAATATATCTCAACGCATCTGTATGCGAAATTTGCAGCCACATTTAATGATGCCTGGCTCGAGATGGAGTGGAAGGATGTACGGATATTGATGGACAATGTGACCCTTCAACACAAATATGTTAGCAATGAACTATTTTATAAGCGAAAGTAATCAAACTTCCTTTATTATTTAGGGTCGAGCTGAAAGCAAGGGGAGTGTCTGGAGGAGCCCCATTTAAATTGCCCCACGTACATCGCGTTTTGGGTAACGTCCAGTCGGTCAACTTCTGCGAAGTGATGCTGGAAATTACAGGTATAATAACAACAAAGCACTTTGCATAACAAAAAATGTAATTATTGCAGATAGTTTATTAAGCACAAAACAATTGAGTGCGACGTGGTAGAGTGGGATGGATTTTCGGCTGCTTCAAGCCTGTCGCCAACTGCAGCGACTGGTGATGATTTGCCATCATTCATAGGAGGCCCTGAATCATCTGCTAGCCCAGCGACAGGAAAGCGGCCATGGCTAGCTCGCTGAGTGTTCAGGCACATCTCGTTCCCCAAATCGCTTTAGCAATGAATGCAACACTTTGACCATTCGCGTGTAACCGTGATAAACATTCGTCAGTGGAACAAGGAAAAATCACTTTTTGAGAATGGACTCTAGAAAGTGCCAGTGAAACAAGGGTATAAGACGGTGATGGATGCACATCACTAGCAGCTGCGTGAGTTGTACAGGCTGCAAGAGGAAGTCAGTCGGAGTCAGAGAACGGTCGTTGATGGAATGCTGTCGAGATCAGTCGTAAACGTTCCCGATGTGCAAATGGCGCTTAATTTGCTAGTGCATGCTTTAAAGTCGTCACCATCTGTGGTCATGTTTGTCCCCAAAATTAACAATCAAGCAGATAGTCGTCTTTTGGAGCTCCTAGATGAGGAGTTTGTGAGCCAGTTCAACGATGAACGTCAGAAGCAGTAGCAGAAAGTCTTCAAGCGAAACTTTGACAGAAAACGTCATAATGAGTACGAGTACAAAGTCGGCGATCTGGTAGCGATCAAAAGAACGCAGTTTGTTGCTGGCTGTAAGCCGGCTATTGAATACCTTGGCCCGTAAGAAGTAAACAAGGTCAAACTATAAATATAAAATTGTGCCGATTCGTAGCAGAGAACGAGGAGCTGTTGTCATCTGGAACAGATGAGGATGATCAGGAGGGCAGAGTTTAAGACGGTGATTGATGCATATCACTAGCAGCAGCCCACCACTAGCAGCTACGTGAATTGTACAGGCTGCAAGAGGGAGTCAGTCGGAGTCAGTTCGGAGTCTGAGTATCAGTCGTAAACAGTTGTTAAGTCGTGTCGTCCGTCGCAGCCGTATATTATTTAAGTTCTATTCCCTAGAATGCAACAATTTTTGCGTTTTCCTTTTGGGAATCGCTCAAAGAATTTCAGAATCAAAACTTAAAAAAAGAGATTGTTAAACTGAACCTACACTTTAAGTTCGGATGAGGTTCGACTTATAGCTTTAGATAATTCGGGCTTGAACAGTTTGCAGCCCTGATCTTAAGTTAGTTTTGGGACATAAGAGACCTGAAAGTTGAAATACAATATGACTTGTTACATTGTACTTAATTTAAGATTTATTCATGCGTGATTCAAGGCAAAAGTACAAAAGTTACAAACCGGTTTCAGCTCAAGCTCATACTTATATCGGACTGGCAAAGTCGAAACTGCGAGAACATATCCCATAGGAATTAATTTTGGTGATTTTTTGCTTGTCACAGTTGCCAAATCTAGCAATCTGCGTTCACAATGAACGCGCTTCAGAAACAGCTGACAGCTACAACTATTTTGTATGGACTTTAAGTAAGTTTGCCATACAATTCCTTCTTAACCCTCATCCTATAAATAAAAATAAAAAATAAATAAATTTCAAAAAATTAGTAATTCTGTATTTTGCGCAAATTTTTCCCAACATATTTTGCCCAAAAACAGGATTATAAACTTTTTCTTTGCTGTCAAACAGAAAACATAACAAAGTTATCTATTTTTAAATAGGTTGTTAAAGAGGGAAAAACTGCAGTCAGAAAGTCACAGCTCAAAATTACAAAATTTACCTGACACCGTCTAGCCCTCATCCCAAATACGGGATGAGGGTTAAACAATGACTGCTACTTTTTTGGACGAACAAACAACTCAATCGTTTCTCTATGCTTATTTCCAATGTTGCCCATTGTTACATATTTAGCAGAGCCGCTAAAATCAAGATAGGTAACACCCTAACCTCAGTAAGAAAAATAATCAGTACTTCCATTTTGATTTGGCTTCGGTTCCAATTAAAACAGTAAACAATTATCGGGTTTCGATTAAGGTATTATTCCCTGGTTTCATCATCAGTTCACATGTCCATAAATAAAAGAATAATAACATCAGAATATTTAGTCTAAACTGCTTACAAGCCGAGATTCTTTCACATCGACGCAAAATTACAATTGGTCTTTAACCCACCCCCACCCCAGGTCCTTCAGGTCACATTTTCCAGCATCGGGTAAATCACAGCACAACATGCTTATTTTGCTTAAAAACAGAGTTTCAAGTTAATCAGATGAAGAATAGTTTTTTGCAATTACTTACAAGCCGAGTTTCAGTTCAATCGGATGAAAAATAAAATTCTCCCCATAAAAACTTTTCCGGAAATTTTCATCCACTTCGCCTACGTTACTGAACGAAGGTCAATGTCAAGTCTTAGATCTCTATGAAAGACGGTTTGGTCGAGGGGTTGATTATCAGCCGGGACAAAACATATATTCTAAATAAAAAAAACGCCTGTCTTATTTCTGAATGCAAATCTATTACTAATATACAAATTTTCCTATTCCTTACATATATTTCTCTTGTTAATCTCATGTTTTCTGGCGCTTTTCACATACATTTGATTTTTGTATGTTTACATAAGAGGCATAGTTACAAAATAAAAAGGAATATGCTATACACCACCACCATATATTTCTTTTACCCCATTTTAATGCCACTCATTGGTGCTGCCCGCTTGGCATTTTGGCATTTGCATGAGCGTCGTTGCCTTGAAATCTATTTCATTTCAAAAATAAACACAGACACGATACAGAAATCTTGAAACACTTGTGTTATTATGGCTTGTGCCATTTTGGCAGCGGCCATAGGGGTCAGCTACCTATTAATAAAATAAAAAACAACAAAAAAATGATGATAAAATTAGTAAAGATGGAAATGGTATTGAAATTTTGGGAAACATTTCCATGTTTTGGCCAGCCGAAAGTAACGCAAACTAGTTCAAATCAGTTTGCATTAGCAAAAAAAATCCACAGCACCTCTAAGGCTTGTTTCTCCCCCCAAGCAGCTTACTCAACATTTATATAAAAGTCGTACGTATCAAGTTATATGCATAACAGTAAATGACGATTCATCAGGATAGCTTGCCTCGACCCTCGTCCTGCTTCTCGATTGTGCAACAAAGCGCGACGCAATGGCCAAGTTTTAATAATCATAGTACTCAGACGACGACGAAGGCAGCCTGATGATGCGGTAAACAAACTTAAAGAGCTCGTGACCTACATAAAAGGCAGGCACTCCCCCACGCAATCCACCCCTCGAACTGAAATGGTAAAAAGTTTGCATGACCAACGATTGATAGGGTCCCCGTCCATGTTGTGAACACGTTATCGTTAGCGTCGTCATCCAAGGACAAATAAATTTAATAATTTAGTTTCACATATGGTCAGGACGAAGGAAAGCCAGAAAATGGCCAGCCACAAGGTTTTCACACCAATTGGCGGGTGTTTTACTATAAAAAAAAATCTGCTCCAATTGTGGGAAGTTTGTTTACGTTTCGCACATGTGCAACCAACTCATTTGGCTAATGATATTTGTATGTGGTGGTAAAAAATGTTATATTTAGATGGGTCAAGCGATTCAGTTAGCAAATTAATTGTGTCACTAGAGGGAAAGAGCTTGGGAATAGCTTGTGTTATTATTAGCATTAGTAAAAGTATTAATGCATTTGCATTTATGCAATACATTGGGGAATTTAAGAGTTCTGAATCATGCAGTTACTAAACATTAATAAGGCACAAAAACTTAAAAATTAGAACTAAATGTCCGGTTTCGATAAACTGTAGAGTCTCTCGATGGTGCGAAACCTGCGCTGTTGTTTGTTGTTGTAGACTTGTTGTACAAAGCTTTTGACTTTTTGAAGCTTAAGCCGAGCTGCTAATCGATCAACATTCAAGCCTAAAAGTATGCCTAGGAAAAAATCTATAAAGGTACATACATGGGTCGGCTGGTTAGTTATTGGTCTAGTTCAGACAACACAACTAAATTACAATTTTGTTGTTTACTGTAATCCATCAGCTGATTGCTGGTTTATTTTAAAATTTTGAAGATTTTTTTGGTGATTTTATATATATAACCGTTAGGAGTACCTCGATAGCCATTTATAAGTTTGTTTGTTCCTTTTACCTCACCTACACAGAGAAAAAACGAGAGCGTAAGCTAAAGTCGGTCCTGCCTGACTTCGATATACCCGTTACTCAGGAAAATTAATGTTGTAAAGCCTTCCCTTATGTTAGTGAACAGAGCATTAACATTAATAAGAACATTTCAACATTATGTAAACAAACAGAGCATGTGGCGCCATAAAGTATGCAACATTTTTTTATAACTTCTATAATTTTGCCATTTATTATCCTATCCCTATGAAACTTTCAGAGATTGTAGATATCCCCTTATCTCTGAAACATTGTACTACTAACTATGCCTTGCATGATCCGTTTCGTGTCCTCTGTGCTGATTACCAAAAACTCTACCGCTTAATCAATTCGGAACTTTCTCTTCCTGCTTTAAAAACCTCTATTTTAACTCATTTGTCCCGTACTTAACATTATTTTGTACTTTTCGATCCGGTTTTCGTGTCGCACATTGGCGGCTGCGCCTATCGGTCGGTTGGGCGGGAGGTGGGCTGCTATTTTGCCTGGGGTTCGCGCGTAACAGGCTTCGGCTTGGTGTCGTAAGGGCCACTTGAACGTACTGTGCATTGTACGTCAACGTCCATATAAAGATATTGGGAACATGCACTACACTGCAAGATATGAGCTTGATATCTTCAAAATTGTAGGAGTTATTCAACAATTTTTATTGAAAAAAACTTGATCTGCGTAGGGACAATAGGAGTCTACAAACAAAATTTGGTGGCTCTATTCCTTCTAGTCTCCGAAATCTAGGTAACTGATGGACAGACGGACATGGCTTGATCGACTCGGCTGCTGATGCTGATCAAGAATATATAAAGAGATGTTTTCTTCTGCCTGTTACATACATTTGTACGACTTTAGTATACTCTTTTTACTCTACGAGTTAAGGGTATAATGATCAAATCCATTTTGATATTCACTGGTTAAACTAAATCTTTCAAAAATATGATTTTTTATGTCATTTGTCAAAAAAATAATATATTTTTAATACAAAATAGTTTCATTTACATTAATTGTTATTTAATAGATTCAGAATGATACTAAACATTTAGTTATTTTGAATTAAAATACTCTAAAGGAATCTCTAGAGATATTCGTATAAATGATTGAACTTTGAACAAAATTATGAGGACTTAACCTGTAAACTGTCAAGAATAATGTCGCCAACTAGATTATAGGACACGATATTCGTACCCTTGAAATCTACTTTGTGCTTTGCAGTCGGTTTCAATTCTCTCAACTTTAGTCATCTAATCTAGTAGCCTTGCATTTTGGAGACACTTAACAAGTAAAGGCAAGCAGTCTCTAGAGATTTCTGGGACACCCCCGTATAGGTCGCCTAAATATTCTAAAAAGAATCTAAGTACTATTCTAAACAATAAATAAAGTCGATCAAGCTCGACTGAAATATACTCTGTACCAACGATAGTGTATGTTCATAATGAACTTTGTTGCCGCAGTAGCAGCTAAAAGCAGCGCTGCAGCAGCGAACACTCTTTTGCTCATAACTCGACTACCGTTTGTCCGATCATTACCCCTCCTTCGGCGTATCGGTAAATATTCCCTATAACTAAATACGTTCAGAACGAACGAACGAACCTTTGATCTATATATAGATTGAGGGAGAGAGAGAGGGGGCGTGGCAAAAATTGCAAATAAACTTGATCTTACTGCAAATAAAAGAAGTTTTTGTCCTTTAATGGCGAACCTCTATCTCTTACTATCTCTGAGATCTGTTTGCTCATACCAACAAACAGACGGACTGACAGACGGACATGGCTAAATCGACTCGGCAGTTGATGCTGCTCAGAGGGTATTATAAAATGGTACGGATGTTTGAATCGCATAGAAGGAAGCATCCCCGAACATTGGCGTTCGGTAAACACATCCTCTCCGTACACATCACTCAACTTTCGCCTTGCTTGAACTGCATTTTTACCGTTTTGATAGTAAGAAAGTAAAGTATGCCGAAAATGCTGTTTTTGATCTTTTATCTTCGATAAGGCACCTAACAAAAACTATTCCAAAAAATTATAAATTTTTTTTAAAATCAAGTCCATTTGTATAAGTTGTTCAAATATATAACGATAAAGCGGTTTAGCGAGAAGTTGGCTGCGAAAAAATTCAATAAGGTCTGCTGTTGTCATCAAACGAAATTACTTAGTGTACTTAGTATATGCTTGTGTAGTCCGATCCGGCCGGTTCCGACAAATGTGCAGCGTATATGTACCAAAAGACTTAGTGCAAAGGAATCATCTCTGACCACATAAAGAATATATATTCTTGATCAGCATGATGAGCTGAGTCGATTGAGCTTTGTCCGTCCATCTGTCCGTCCGTCTGTCTGTTTCTACGAGCAGAAATATTGCACAGAGATATCTTTTAGCTGCACACTGCCCTTATGTCGGAACCGCGAAAATCGGATGGTCACTTCTTGTAGCTGCCATGGCTGTCGTTTCTTCTGGACATATTTAGTAATCAGAATTATTCATCGATCCGCCAAAAGAATAGTAATGATCGGATTATGGGCAGCACTTCACAGGTACACAGTATGTTATAGTCGGGCTTGACAGAAACTTTGACAAAGACGAAGTTAGCTATGCTTTCTCGTTTCTCATGTTGTACATAGTTTATTTAAGTTTTGATAAAAATTAAGGGCGCCGGGCCCCTCTCAGAAGACCGGGCCCGGTGAGAAGCACCACGTATGGCAGCTATATAAAACAGCCAAATCGAGCAAAATTTTGGCAAGACGCCATTAAGGCCCAAAATATGAGTACAAACCAAATTCAAAACCAATTGCTTAAAAATCCACAAAATTGGTGCAAGTCGGCCAAATCGATTAAATGGCAGATATATAAAAACAAGCTATATAAAACAAGTGAATCTTGTTCACACGTTTTGGGGGACCAAAATACGCATACAGTACAAATTTGAGGCATTTATCTCAATAATTGGATTGTATGTCAAAAAAAAGCTTTAAGAAAGTGGGTCAACACCGACTATAATATACTCTGTACCTGTGAAGTGTTGCCCATCACCGTTGCGACCGGTGCTGCCCATAATTGTTTGTTTTCGTCGTGTTGTGTCGTCGAAAACTGCCGACCTTTCCAGATGATCGCCGACTCAGGACTTGAAAATTTTGCAGACGCTATGATCCAACTTTAAGCCAAGTTTGGACCAAATTTAAAGGCAAAATCTATATTGCCTCATCCAACAACATTGTCCAGAAATGCTCGCCTATTATATGAATCCCGAATTTTTCAGATGAAGAGGGTTAAAGATATCCTTCCATTGCAGAACCCTAAGTGTCATGATATTTCTTTTAAGTAAACGGGAAATCACAATGATTGCTTTGCTTTTAATTAAATGTCCTAAAAAATGACAATTTGTAGATCAACTTGTGATTGTTTGGAGCCCATGAGGCGATGAGCCGTTTTATTTTGTACGAATCATGTAGATCAGCGATGTTCCCCCATAACCCCTAGGGGACGAGCGCAATCGGCTATTTACACGCACACGAGCCGACCGCATGCCGAAATAGGGCATATGAGCGTAAGCAGAGCTCTCTTTGCCTTCATTCGCTGCCCAGCTGTCGTTGAGAGCAGTTCAAAGCTGGGCTGTGTCACTTTAATATCGCACACCAATACACTGTCACTTTTTGGCCTCGCTCTTCTTGAACATCGCTGATGTAGATCATAATAAAAAGGCAAGCCCTGAGCTACTTAAATTGCAAACATTTTCGGAGCTGATTTACTCGTAGTTTTTTGAAAGGGGGCTCAAAGGGCACTACGAGTGGACTCATGCAGGGCTCAAGTACAGACTATAAATACGACTTTGGGACCATAGTGCATATAATTTAAGATGACTATTGGAAATACATAGATATATTTGCAATTTGCAAATAGCTCCTCTCTTTCTTAGAGATAAATTCCACTTTCAGTTTAGACTTAAATTACAATATATAAACCACTCTAAAAACTCCCAGTAAAGCTCGATAAGAGCACTAATAACTTAGTATTTGCATGTGGTAGGCTCTTTTCACACCCACAATTTCAGCCCATTCGGTTAACTAGATTTATGTCGCATAGACACGAAGAAAGCAACAATTATGACGCTCCCTGGCAACAAGGGCATAAGAAAATCAAAAAAATAAATGAAGAAAACTATGCAACTTGTTGGTAACAGTCATTATTTTACTCATTACTCCAGGACAGGGCAAGCACCTATGCGCAGCCACCCTCAAGGCGTTCCAAATCAAGCAGCGCCGCATTGGCGCCTGCTTTGTTGACTTCCCTCCCCTGCCGGCTAAAACATACTAGCCAAGTTCGCCGCACCCTTGCCCATGCGTCATCATTCGTCTCGAGGCTGAGCCTATAGCATACTTCGTGGCATTTTAAGTGAATTAATTTCACATGCCACCCACCCAAGTTTAACATTACCTCGACCATTTAGTTTTGCTGATTAGATCGAGGTGCGGGTTTTCTATTTCACCCACAGAAGTTTGACACATTTTTGTTTGTCATTTGTTTCTGTCCTGCCTAATTGGGCATTGATGCCTGGAAGTTGTTGTTGAACCTGCCCAGTCACGGAAAGTTTTCGACAAAGTATTTTTATGCTAAAAAGTTGGAATTGTTGGTGTGTTTTGGTTGTAAAATATTATGGGTGTAGTTTCAAAACTTATAGGCGATTTGTAATTTGGTTGATAAATATTTATTGTGGCAGTTTTTTTATGTAAAAAAAAAACACAAAAGATTGCGCTACCGTATTTTTTTACTCATGGACTTTCGTTTCAATATATTATTTTCAGGGTAGGCAAGCTGTGGTCTGGTTTTGAGAATTTAAATATTTGCCTTGCCATTTTGTTGGCCCACCCTCACCCCTTATGTGCCACACCTGTCAAGGGTAATTTTAATGCACCTGGCAGTGTGTGTATATCTAATACGATTTGTATGAAAGTGCCCACCAACTGAAAGTTGTTTATACATATCTCTTTTCCCCCTTAATGACTGTCATTAAATCTATTTCATGGGGTGTCCATTCATTATTTTTTTTGAGTTTGGTACATGGTAATTTTTGGCATGTGCAGGACATTAGAGGGACATTAGAAATGGAATTTTATTTCATTTTGTACATTTTATAGTTTAACAATGATCTGTCTAACTTTAAAGGGGCCTACTTAGGAACGACAATAAATTATTTTTAATTACAAAGAAGGATTGAGAGGATTTAATATGAGAGTACTTATTATAGTTTAGACAAAGGTAACGGAAGGCAAGGTCAGGCAAGGCTGAAGGTACATTGGATAAGAATTTCTAGTAGTGCATTGTGGAACAGCTAAGTTTATTTAAGATAACAAAGCGATATTGTCAATTTCCCCGGATAAGAGTTTATGAATATAAAGTACACTATGGCAAGTACGGCGGTTCTTAAGAGAAGGCAGGTCTATAAGGCGTAATCTAAACTTATAAGGAGGAAGATGAATGGTAGGATCCCAATTTAAGCCTCGGAGAGCGAAATTTAAGAACTGTTTTTGAACCGATTCTAGTTAATCTTGATATTTTTGATATTACGGAGACCAGACACACGACCCATATTCAAGAATTGGTCTCACAAGGGAGACATATAGTTGATAGGTGACGTAGGGGTCATTAAATTCCTTGGACCATCTTTTAACAAAACCGAGAACTCCCCTTGCCTTGTTTGCAATAATCGCTATATGACTATTAAAACATAACTTAGGAACAAATTGAATACTTAAATCATCTACTTTATAGATGCGTTCCAGTGGGATGGTATCAATCGTATTATCAAACTCGTAAGGTTGATTACGACTAATAGTCATACCTTTACACTTTCTGAGATTAAGAGGAAGGCTATTAACCGACCACCAGGCGTGAAGAGAGCTAAATCGGATTGAAGCAGGAGAGGAGACGCAGGGTCATTATACGAAAAACAAAGTTAGAGACTTGCGGGATATCATTTATAAAAATAGGGGAAAGTTAACTTAGGCTCGGCCGAAGTTTTGTATACCCTTGAAGCTTCCATTGAAGACAAAAAAGTTTTTCTAACTAAGACTACTTTTTGGACCTTACTTTTTAATGGGATCTATACTATGTAGATGTCTGATTTCGACCAAACTTGGTGAAATCATGGAAATGCATAATACACTGTGAATAACGAAATTTGAAGGCGATCTTATTTAAAACAAAAAAGTTTTTCTCACTAGAACTTCTTTTTCGACCGATCATTGATACTGCAGCTATATGCTATAGTCATCCGATTTTGATAAAACTTTGTAGAAATGTGTTAAAGTATATAAATAAAGAATACTCGAACTCGAACTAGTTTTTCGACCGATCGTTCCTATAGGAGCTATATGCTATAGTCATCCGATTTCATCCAAACTTTGTAGAATTGTGTAAAAGTATATAAAAAGAGTGTGTTGTAATGATAAGGACGTTTTCATTAAAACCAAAAAAGTTTTTCTCAATAGAACTAGTTTTTCGACCGATCGTTCCTATGGCAGCTATAGCTATAGTCATCCGATTTCGATCAAACTTAGTGAAATCATGGGAAATTATAGTAAACTAAGAATTACTTACTTTAGAGGCGTTTCCATTAAAATCAAAAAAGTTTTTCTTACTAAGACTAGTTTTTCGACCAATCGTTCTAATGACAGCTATATGCTATAGTCATCCGATCCGGCCGGTTACGACAAATGTGCAGCGTATTTGTACCAAAAGATTTCGTGTTGAGATTTGGGTATTATCGAGCGACAATAATGCTGTAATTGGGAGGTAATCATGATCTTTTCAAAGAGCTTAGGAATGTCCGAGAGTTTCGAAACACATCTGAAGTTCGAGACTATTGACTTTGGTCCTTTTTTATGAATAGGAATAATATAAGATTCCTTCCAAAGACTAGGGAAATCTTCAAGTGGAAGAGATAAGTTGATTAGTTTACCAAGCGGCACGCATAAGGAATCGCCACAATATTTCAACACACAACTGGGAACTTTGTCAGGACCAGGACTGAAGGATGACTTGATTGAACGCAAGCTGTACAACACGACATCGGTTTCTACTATCGAACATACAATGTTGTAGGAGCAAGTCACGGGATAAGGATAACTAGAGACAAAATTATTAGATTATGCGGAGTAGCATCGTTGAAAAAATTATGCTAATTGATTGGAAATATCAGAGTTGTTATCTGCAGCTATATTTTCTAACGAAAGGGATCGACATTTACAGTACTCAATTAAAGGCATTAGAAGGCGTTTGCATAAAGACTTCATATTTTAAAGTTTAATGTATTTTTTCTCATTAAAATCGAATTCAATTTTAGCAAACTATTGAAAAGATTCATAGACCAAATTAAAATTTAAATAATTCTTATATCATTGGTCTGACAACAACAACAAAATCTACATTAAAGATCGCCGACGATAATATCTAACAACAAAGCATACAAAACTTGTGGTTGCACCTATGTTTTTAGTTAATAAGCGTATATTGATGGTAGATAAAGACTTGCATTCTAAACCAGAGCTCGAAAATAACAATTGATCGTTTTTTCCATTGCGGTATGCTGTATATCAAAACCGAAAAAAGAACTGCTCGCCTCTAAGGGTCATTTTTTTCTGTAATTGAGTTTTTTTGTGTGTGTGTGCGATCACACAAGCTCGAATCACAAGCCCAAACAGTCACCTCACATACACTCACACAATCGCAAATGACTTTTATAATTTTCGCTCTCGTCGATTCGGTCAGCCAATGATCAGAGCAGAAGGAAATCAAAACCATTGGTGGTTCGTTGAGCAAAAAGCGAAATGTTCAAGAGCCGATGAGAACGGCTCATTTCTTACTCTTCGCTCAAAGGGTCTGTAAATAACTGTTATTTTTGGACAACGAAAAATGGTCAATTGTTATTTTTGCTAGCTCTGTTCTAAACTAATCAAAAATATTGTGCTATCAGTAGGTAATTTGATATGCAATTAAAGTCACTTCCTGAAAATGTCACCAAACTACAGCACTCAATTAATTAAATGATACATACGATGAAGGTTAGTGGGGTATTAAAAGTATAAATGCAGATACAATCGTCATTTAGTGGTTAAAACTAGTTTCAACTTGAACCCAATAAATACACTTTCAGGTATCAGCTTACGCTTGCACACATTTTATAGAGCAAATCAAAAAAGCAAAACAAAAACCAAAATCAACTCAAAATTGAATAGGCGAATCAGAACATGTAACGAAAGCATTTCCCAAACAGCAAAAGTCGTTGAACCGGTTTCCGAGCAAGGTTTCCACACAAAACAAAGCAAAAGTCAAATTTAGCGTTGAGTTTTTTAATTAGTTTTTTTTAGCTAGTAAAGTGGAAATTAAAGCTCAGTCAGGCGTTTTATGTTTTGGTTTCTTTTTTGATTCTTTTTGCTTGAATTAAACATACTATTGTAAGCCAAATTGACAGTATTTATGGGTGGCGATCACGCGGATGTTTGGGTATTTGTTAGTGCTTGTTGCCTGGACACACTTCCGTTGGCCATTTTTTGCAATGTTTTCAACATTTGAATCAGACATGTGTCCATTTTCCCATGATTATTTTCGATTTAAATTAATTTTTTGACTTTGTACATTCATGAAAACGGCAATGGACTAATCAGTATAGAATGTGTGCATCTTTTAAAGCCTTTCTTTTTAAACAGGTAAATTTTTCTAATATTTAGAACACAATTCTATTTAAAAATGCCATCTAAATAGCTTCAAAGCTTCACAAGTTTCATTAACTGATAAAGACAGACATTCCTGCATCAATTTAATTCGTCATGTTGATGAATCATAAAGAAATAAATCATAGCAAACATAATTAAAAAAGATTTCATTTGTAAGCTGAGAATTGATTAAGGTTTTGGGGTAATTAACTTTAAACATATTTAGGCTATTATTGACTTTAAATGGCAAACAAATGAATAGATTCCCAGTGAAAAGAAAAAGCCTTGCATAAACAAATTGAAATTAAAATACATTGCGTACGCTGATAACATACTAAAGTGTCTGTAATACTATGCATGTACTCATTCTTCATACCTTACGTGCCCTATATTATACTTTTCATTTTAGATTTTGCTTTTTTCTGCACTCAGCACAATTAGAATGTGAGAAATGCTTATCCAAAAGAAGCCAAAAAGAACCTTGAATTTGTTTACCGAACTTATTATAGAGCAATTATTATGCAGCAATATGGTAGAAGGCGACAATGTGAGTACAGTACCACCAACCGACTGACATTCTCTCATTTCGCCTCTTCTGTATAGAAAATAGATAAAGCTCTGTATAAACGTGTATTCGTGTCTATTTGTTGAGAAATGTAGCGAAGCAAATTTGAGGATATAGAACGAAAGAGAAGCATAAATAATGGCCAAAAAAAATTAAATAGGAGAGGTGTTATCTGAAGAAAGATAAGGTTATGCTAAATGAGCAAAATTTTATGTTCATATTGACTCAGTCCATACTCCAAGCAGATTCTCAAAGAATAGGTTTTATGAGCTACTGAGCTGTGCTTTATCCAGCAGATGGAGCCATCAAATATTTATTTTGTTATTTACTTAAACGATTGTGCACATTTTGTTTGCCTTAAATAATCCAGGTGTGATACTGTACACGTGGGCCTGCACCAAATTACGAAAACGTGTTAATTTCTGTACCAAATTCCGCTAAATGACAAAGCTGGTCCATTTTTAAAGTTGTGCCAAAACTTTATGAATTAAATTAAGAGAATTTAATTTTTTTTCTAAATGAGGGTATTCACTAGCCACTAAATGAGGCATAACACTTGAGAAAAAAAAAATACCACATTTAACTTGCCTCAGGGTATGTTTAAAAAATCAGTCGTAAATGTGAAAAAGTGTAATGTTTTGAAGTGTTGTAAAATTTTTCAAAGAATCGTTTAAAAATGCTTCGTATAGAGCCATTTCGAGATTTTTGTCTTTATAATATGCGGTCACACCAGCAAGCTGCAATTTATAAAAAAGAAAACTGGTAGGCAATTCAAAGCGCTGGTAGAATGTTATGACCCCAAGCGTTTGCGCAAGTCCCAGTGCCATATTGTAGATCTGCTGAACTGCACGCTGATGTTCAAGGGACGCAACAATGGCAAGAAGCTGAGTTCCTGCCGCACTGTCAAGCGCTCGCTCGAGATGATTCATGGTGGATGTGTCGACCTTGCGTCGCGCAAACTAGGCCATCGGTCTGCTGCGCACTGGAGTACGTGGTGATGCCTTTAGGAGCACCAATATCATTGCCGATTCAATGCTGCAAAGGGTTTCTCCAACGCGTACGCCATCACTTCGAAAATAAGGAGAAGAAACCATTACAATTCTACTGACATGTTTACAAAATAGTTAAAAAAACTCAATTTAACAATTCCGTAGCTTAACTGGGGGTCGTGAACACCCAAGATTTAAAAACATAAATAAATACAATCAATAAAACTCTGTCTGTAACAAGACCTCGTAAAGAGCCGCCAACACCTACTCCAAACATTGTTTTAATTTTCCTTTTTGATGCAGCTATTTTGCATACTATATCTTAAAGGGCCAATTCATTTTTATTTTGTTGTTTTTATTTGTCAAGTTTTGGTACCCAAATAATAGCTCGTCTAAACATCTGGATTATAGCCAATTTACACTAGGACATAAAGTCTGCCTTTACATAAAAAAAGGTGACAGTTTTGTCAAAAATTAGTTCGGCCAAAATTAAGGCAGGTTTTTACAAACAAAGTTGGCCCTGAAAGTTATTACAGTGAATCACAAGGGGTCGCTCAGTAGCTCGTGTGTCGTAAATTTACACTTTACCATTTTACGAGAGCTAGTGAATACCCTAAATATTCTCTAATTAAAATTATAAAATTAAATATAAGATAGTAGTAAAATTAATTACGAGTACATCCCAATATCGGGACCAGAAAAAAATAAAAATTAAAGTAAGTTAAAAAGGGAATGGAAAAGTGGATCATGGATGAATTTAAATTAAATGAAATCTGAATTGTAAAAGTTAGAGCATTCATCGATACACACTCAGTGGTGTTGGCACAGCATCTATTGCAGGAACAATCGAAAGTTTTGAAAATTGTCAGTAGTCAAAATCGACAGTGCTATATATATTTATTTATGGGGTCGGAAATGCTTCCTTCAATGCGTTACAAATATCCGTACAATGTTATAATACCCTCTGTAAGGGTATAAAAAATGTTTTTGTTCATTATTTTTCTGTTGGCTTGAAGTGAAGCTGCATTTTTTTACAAAACTTTTCTTTATAACTTTACATTTGTTCTCTGGGAATTCATCTCGTACTTAACACGCCATTTCAACGCAGACAACTCTCGACCTCACTCTAGACATTTCGATAAATCAAAGTTAAGAATGTAGCCTTAAGGCTAAGAACTCAGCAAGCAAGAGGCCCAGTGGTATTTTCTGACAACGTGAACGAAAATTTACAAACGAAATCGTTAAAAGGAGTCCGCTTGTTCATGGCTCAGTAGTATTCAGCTTAAATTCGTTCTGTTATGGTTTTAAAGTTTTATGGGTCATTTGTGATAAGCACTCGCAGAAAAACATTTAAGGAGCAGCATTCTCTCTCGTCTTCTCACTCATATTCTGTGTGTATTTTGAAGCAGTGGCGTAGGCATGGGGGCTTTAAACAAAGTTATAAAATAAACTGAAAAAAGAATTATCCTCAAATATCACAACTCATATTATTTCACTTATTAACCTTACAAAGCAAGTTTCAAGTTAATTGGAGGAAAAAGAGTTTTATGCATGCAAAATTTTTCGGCCATTTAGCTCGTTGGCGGATTTTCCAAAATCGGAAAAATATGTGTAATATTATTTCGCGTACTTTGCTTACCACCCGAGTTTTAAGTTATTTGGATGAAAAAAAAATTCCCCATGAAAACTTTTCCGATTATTTTCCACCCCTTGGGTATGGAATTTTCCAAAAACCAGCCCAAGATCACACTTTTACTATGAATAGACTTTACTATCAAAGTTTCAGCTGACTGTTCTTTTCGTTTGAATAGTGAATCAGTCAGAGACGACAGTTCCCATACACAAGGTCTCTAGAGATTTAGCCATCGGTTGGTTTGTCAATCTCTCAAAAATACCCGTCGGTGCCACAGAACTTCAAGAGATTTGATTTTCTTAGTGCGAACGAGAATTGGTCCAATTGGGTCAAGATAATTGTCCATCCCACCAAACAGGGTTGCATCACACGGAAAGAAAATTTCCCTTATTTTACTTTTGAATAAATTTGATGTTAAGTTGAAATATGTTAGTTGTGTTATAACTTTTATGATTCATGCTAATACTGTAATTCAAATTTAAGTCTTGTTACCCAAAATTAAAAACAAAAATTTCAAAATATTTTCCGCGCCAATTATAAAGCAAATCTTGGCAGCCCTTGGCTCGTTTGTTTTTGACAAATTTCTCATGTGGCGCTACTAAGGCAGGTAGATGGCGCCAGTGGTAGCTCGGTTTTGGTTGATATGACAGCCTTCGGTTGGTTTTGCGAATTATTATTGAAATGTTAATTTTAATATTAAAACAAATTAAATACGATATTCTTTTGATGCAACTTATCCAGCAAAAAATTTTGTTAATATTTCTAAGATTAATTTTGCTTGTCAAAACTGCTTGGGTGGTGAACTTAGCTAAATCTCCTCCCAAAACACGAGAGGTTTGAAACCAACCGAAACAGATTTCTGTGGCACCTAATAATTGGTTTTCGGTTGGAATGTGGTTGGAAGAGGTTTCTGTGTCACCCCCGTATACCTTGACGAGTTACCTACTTTAGTTCCCCATTTACTATTCAAAAAAACAATCCAATTAGTTCTTCTATAGTTAACACAGAGGTGAAAAATCAGAAATTTATTGTGCTGATTGCTTAAAAAAAATATAATTAATGCATTCCAGACAAAATAGTATTATATATTTACTATTTTGTCTGGAATGCACAATTATATTTTATTTATTTGTGATTGTGTTCATTTTATTTGTGATATATCTAGAGTAAAATAATTACAGAGCTTTTGAGTATTATAGACTGTAAGATGAAAGTACATATACCGGCACCCGACGTCTCGTAAATTTACGTATATAAAAGTAATATTGCATTGCAGTCACATTTTGATTATAAAATTGTGTTTTCCATTAATCAGCTTGGCCGCTGCTGTTCATGTGTATGTTAATCCGAACCGCAATTCTAACACTTATAATTCTTCATAAAAGTTTTACTAGCTTCCATAAAAGTTGTGCTGCTAGTTGCTGACTGAGTGAAACTTAATTAAGTCAAGTAAAATCAAGTTGATTTATCCATATATGTATAGCAGAAAAATTTCCAACCCTGACATTCATACCGCAAATGACTCGCCAAATGAACTGATAAGCAATATTTACTCATATGAAAATATAGGCGAGCTTCCCAAAAACCAAATGACCGACATGTGCGTATTTGTATATAAACAATCACAAATTCTTCTCTTTTTTTTTTTAGGTACTGAGTCAGACTCATTGTAACTAGTGCAGATTAGAGTTCGGACTCATGGCAATGGCCTGGCAGTTTTAGAGAGAAAACGAATACATGAAAAATACATAATAAATAAGATACAGCAATTAATTGGGAACTTGCATTGAATTAAGTGAAAATTGTGTCAATACTAAAATACAAAATTTTTTTATAGTTACCCTTGCGGAGTGTATATTAAAATTGTTTAGATCACTGTAACGCATAGAAGGGACCATCTCCGACCACAAAAAGTGCATATATTTTTGATCAGAATGACCAGCTGAGTTGATATAGCCATGTCAGTCTGTCTGTTTCGATGCAATTTCCTCCGTCAGTTTGAAAGCTATTTTAATGAAACTTCATCAAAACATCAAAAAATTAGTTTCAGTGGAAAAAACTGTTTGTTTCCAATGGAAACGTCTCCAAACTTCATACTTATTAGTTTTCTATATCTATATCGGTAAAAACCTTTTTTTTCCAAAGTAGTCTTTTTTTTTTTTTTTTAATTAAAAAGGGAAGAAAGAGAGCCTTTCTAACTTTTTTGTTTTTTGGGTTTTTTTTTCTCAAAGAAAAAGGAACAAAGGTTTAACGCCAAATCCGAACGGCAGTTTGAGAAGCTTTTGTATGGCTAATTACTACAAATCTGGCGCCAACAGCAGAGAGGGGTGACCGGGTGTAAAGTTTATTCAAAGAAAAAAGTTTTCATTAGATGTTCCGAGGCGGGATCGAGCCCACGACCTCTTGCACAGAGATCGCGAACACTAGCCGCTGAGCCACCCGGCCACTGTTTTTTGTCAGTCATAAATAATAGCTGCTTTGGCACAATTTGGCCGAGTTTAATGAAAGTCGAATGAATATATCGTATTGCTGCCATATAAGCAACTGGCCAGCCAAATGATCACAAAAGAGTCGCCGTCTTTTGGTCATTTTGGGAACTCATTTAGATAGCTTTGTTCAAAGCGAAAATGAAATACAATAGTAAGAAAATCATTTAAAACCTTTTAATATATAAATTATACGTGCTGCAAGGGTACACAAGTTTCGGCCGAGCCGAAGCTAACTTTCCTCCATTTTTTCAAATGCTTTTTAATGTCCCAGATTCTTAATTTTTGAACACTGCGGAATATTTAACATATTTTCTGCATAGGCTGGAAATAAATGTAAAAAAACTTTCATTTTTCGAATGAAAACTTAATATTTTTGATTTAAAATCTTCTAGCTCAATTTCCTAAGAAAACACTTTTTAGGCACGTATTCTTTTTGAAACGATTTGAATGCTTAAGCTCTCTTTGATTCGATCGTTTAATACTAGTTTAAAATAAACTATCCCAAGTATTTCTTATGTAATTTTAAGCGAAGACATACCGTGGTGAATAAAAGTGATCAAATGGTCCATTTGTTATACCCTCCACAGGTATGCAATGGATGTTGTGGAAATTTTGCATAAGAAATCAATACAAATGACTAGCCAACTATATTGATTTTGCTTAAAATATTTTTGGGAATTAGTTCTGTATTCCAGTATCCATCGCATCAATCGAAAGGTGATTCAATACGGCACGTCGAGTTATGAAATCCAGACGAACCCACTCTAAAGGAGAATGTATGGATTCGATTCTGTATTTGCATTCTTAAAGCAAGCAGGAGAATTTATTTTAGTAGGCTGGCGATTATACTGGTACGATGCCATGATTACTACCCGGCATCTTGTGAAAAATAACACACATAAAAAAAATAGTCATTCCCAGCAAACATTTTTAATCGGCAAAGAATCTCAGGCGATTCGCCAATATATCGCAATCTGATCGTCTGTTGGGAGAAAGTGAGCCGCTTCGTCGACACTTCTAGAAGAGTCGCAAGAGAGTCTTCTAGAAATGTCGCATAAGAGCTTTTTAGAAGAGTAGCAATCTCCACAGCGACTCCCAGGAGACAATTTTCGGAGATTGTTTAATCGCCCATGGCAGAATTTGCCGCAAACTTAAGCGATAGCCTGAGCAGACCTAAAACATGCTTTTTGTGAAGTTTATTAAGCGAGTTCCTCAGAACTGATTTGCCTTTGCCGTATTTATTATAATAATGTCTATAAAAAATATCGCAATAAAACAGTCGAACAGGCGAATCGAATCTTCCTAAATGTTGGGGGTTAGTTTTTGTCTCTTCAAATTTGGAACTCTTTCGAGGAAATTGTTTTAGTGCATTATTTATATTTAACATATGAGTTTCAAAATTGCTTTAAGGTTTAATAGTTAGAACTTAATTTTAAAGAGTTTATATAACCCCTTAAATTGGTATAATTTTTGTTGCTATAATTTTCAAAATTGTTTAAAGTTCGTTATTTTGCTTCACACTCTTTATTGTTTCTTTCTACTTACTCCAACTTTTGGGCGTACGTCCAAAGATGGTTTTTTCAGCAGGATTGTAGATCATTTCCGAGAAGGTGTGCTTCTTCGCTGGTTGCGGGAAATTGTAAACTTCTTTTTCACCTTTTCCGTTATTCTTCGACATTTTGGCGCTTTCTGGTTTTTCTTTTCACTTATTTCTATAAACGAATTTTATATATATTATTTGTATATGTAATTAGTTGACGTGGACGGCGTGCGTACGTTTTTTCGAAGGCTAAGCAAATTGTACTATATATTTTATTTATTTTTGTATGATTCAGCAGTGTGTTAATATATCAATATTATTTTTATTTTGCACACGCAGCACTTGGGGTTTTCGAAAATGGTTGCTTTTAATTATGTAAAATTTTCATAAAAATTTTTTTATCGCCACGAAAAAATACTTAAAATTTTCACACAAAACACACAGAGAGAACGACGAACGAGAAGTAAAGTGTTATTCCTATTTCGCTTTTGGGGGATACTCGATTCCCGTTGCGTGCTCCGTGCTGCGCTCTCGAGGTAAGATCACCAACTGAACGCGGTCGAACTGAATCCCAATCCAAACCGACTATGACGCGGGTCTTCAGTTGCTTGCGTCGCAACACTCACACACCGAAATCGTCTCTCTGCCAAGCACATAAACACGCACACAGAGAAGTGCGAGTACAGACAGCTGTTGAACGCTTTTGACACTTGTGGCCAAAGCAGAAAGGCACAAAAAAGCTTTATGCCTTGCCAATGTCTGGCTTGGACTTGTTGGTTGCGGGCCACCAGAGGCAGCAATGTTGCCTCTCACAGTGGGCAAATGTGGCTACGCAAATAGAATCACTGATGGAGCACAGACAGTGGCCAGACAACAACACGTTTGAGGGTGAATTACAGGAGCGGAGCCATCAGTTGTGGGGACTTTATGTAAAATGTAGTAACAAGGAGTAAAGTGTTGAAGGATATAGTTTAAATTTGTGTCAACCTGTGGCATTGGGATCGGCCGCTAAATTGGAAAACGCAAATAGCTCTGTATCTTGGACGTCTAAAATCTTATTGTAACGCTTTAAAGTAGTCAAGTAAAATTTTGAAATCTGCGACTAACGGTGTTTTCGGGGAATAACTTCAAAAATACTCATTCTAGGTGGTCAGCTTTCGTCCTTCATTAAGTTCGATGACAGTAATTTAGCCTGGTATCCAAACAAAAGTTGACTCGTAGTGATTATAACAAGTCGCTTTCCTCTTATGAGTAGAACTTCTATAAGCAAATGCTTATTGCTGTGATTTTCATCTAAAAAGTTATTAGTTAATTTTTGTAAATCATTCAATACTAAAAAAAAAAAAAAAACGAGAATGCAAAGCTAAGTTAGCTTCTGTTAGCGTCTGTGGCGAAGTTTCAGTACACTTGAAACTTTTGTGACCAATGAGTTAATTTATAAGGTTTATGTCTTGTAACATTATATAAAAAAAACTTAAAAAAAGCAAGAAAGAATGTCGGTCAAGCCCGACTAGAACATACTCTGTACCTGTGAAGTGCTGCCCATCACCGTTGCGACCGGTGCAGCCCATAATTGTTTGTTTTCCTTGTAACTCGACTATCGTCCATCCGATCTTTACCATTCCTTTGGCGGATCGATAAATAATCCTGATTACTAAATATGTCCAGAAGGAACTAATCTATAAAACTCTGGGAGATACGAGGGCCGTCCCAGAAATGGCCGACCAAGCACAATAGTGTTGGCAAATGTTCACAAAAAATATTAAAAACGGGAAGTACCGACTATTAAAAGCTTAAGTTTTAAGTTTGGTGCCTTTACCTTGCACAGTTTTTTTTTGTCGATTTTAATAGAGAACCCTTGTTATTGATTTGCAAACATGGACAAAATTGGTCATCTTTATGTGATATAAAAGGTCTTAGTCCAACCAATATTAAAAAGGAGCTGAATTCTGCCTTACGTAATTCTGCTTTCTCGTTTACAACAATAAAATATTGGGTGGCTTAGTTTAAGCGAGGTCGTTTGAGCTGCGAAGATGAACATCGTAATGGGCGTCCAAATGAGGTCCACTTCAGAAATGGTGGCCAAAATTAAAAAATGTGTATTGAGTGACCGGCGATTGAAAGTTCGTGAGTCAGCTGAATGTGTAGGCATTCAAGATGGGTGCCGCGTTTGCTGACTTCAGAACAAAAACTGCGTCGTGAGGCCATTGCCGTTGCAATGGCTAAAATTAATTAATTAAAATTTGAATTTGCCACCTCACGCACCTTATTTGCCAGACTTAGCTCCCTCTGATTATTTCTTATTTCCAAACTTGAAAAAATGGCTCGGAGGAAAAAGATTTGGCAACAATGAAGAGGTGGAGTCCGAGGTTAATGCCTATTTTGAAGAGCTTCACAGTTCTTATTATAAAAAAGGTATCGAAGCTATTGAACATCGCTGGGAAAATTGCATCGACCTAAAAGGATCCTATGTTGAAAAAAAAAAATGATAAATTTTTGTGTTTTAGTAGTTAGGTCGGCTATTTCTGGGACGGCCCTCGTATCTCCTCCGTCAGTTTTAAAGATATCGTCACCAAACTTTACACGAAGTCTTTTGGTACAAATACGCTGCACATTTGTCGGAACCGGCCGGGTCGGATGACTATAGCATATAGCAGTCATACGAACGATCGGTCGAAAAACTAGTCTTAGTGAGACAAACTTTTTTCTTTTTAATGGAAACGCCTCCAAAGTATGTATATCTTAGTTTACTATCCTTTCCCAGGATTTCACTAAGTTTGGTCAAAATCGGATGACTATAGCATATAGCTCCCATAGGAATGATCGGTCGAAAAACTAGTTCTAGTAAGAAAAACTTTTTAGTTTTCAATGAAAACGTCCTTATCATTGTCATACACTTATTTTCTATACATTTACAGAATTCTACAAAGTTTGGTCGAAATCGGATGACTCTAGCATCCCATAGGAACGATCGGTCGAAAAACTAGTTCTAGTGAGAAAACTTTTTGTTTTTAATGAAAATCTCTTTTTTATTGGCATATTCTTATGTTATATAATTTAACTCATTTCTAAAAATTTTTATCAAAATCTGATGGCTACAGCAAATAGCTGCAGTATGAATTATCGGTCGAAAAAGAAGTTCCAGTGAGAAAAACTTTTTTGTTTTAAATGGGATCGTCTCCAAATTTCGTAATTAACAGTGTATTATGCTTTTCTAGAATTTCACCAAGTTTGGTCGAAATCAGACATCTATATAGAATAGATCCCATAGAAAAGTAAGGTCCAAAAAGTAGTCTTAATTAGAAAAACTTTTTTGTTTTCAATGGAAGCTGCAAGGGTATACAAAACTTAGGCCGAGCCGAAGTTAACTTCCCCTATTTTTTTTTATTAATCTACTACTTATATTAACCTCACAGCAAAATTTGGCTTGAAACTAATTACAAGTTTTTTTTTTTTATTTTAAAACCCAAAAAGTTGAAAAGATTTTCCAACTTTGATTTGGATTATCAATATGTTTTTGAATATTTTAATATTTTTTAAACTATGTACGTTAAGTTCAATCTTTTAAGAACTTTCATAGAAATTTCAGCTTCCTAGCAAGTCTGGTGTAGAAATGTCAAAGTTTTGGCCAAAAAATGAGATTTCTGGCTTACAGTGCAATGTCTGGTAGTACAAATATGCTGCACATTTATCGGAACCAGCCGGACCGGACGACTAGGAACGATCGGTCGTAAAACTAGTTTAAGTGTAAAATTTTTTTTTGTTTTGAATGAAATCGGTATCAGACTTCGTATTTAGAAGTTTTCTATGCTTTTTCATGATTTCACTAAGTTTAGTCGAAAGAAAAAGCTGCTGTAGTCTTAGTAGGCGTCGTCAAAATTTATTCAAGCTGTAAGTGTATATGAACTTCAGTTAAGCCAAAGTTAACCTTCCACCATTTTTTTATTTAAAAATTTTGCAAGCCAACTTATACTCAGTTTATTTTGTAATGAATCTAAGAGCAGAATTCTTTTAGATTTTTTTCTGAAAAACTACGAGCTATATAAAATTCTACAAATATTTTAATATTTACACCTTGATTTTACTATATTCACCATTGATTTAGCTTCAATTATGGATTTCGTAAATATAAAGTGTGCACACTTTAATTTTAATATTGGAAATAGTTAAATTTAATAATGAAAATTTATAAATTTTTTTTTTTTTTAATATTTTTGCCAGCCAATTTTAAACTTTGTTTTGTAATGAATGCAAGAGCAGATGATTCCGATTAGATTTAATTCTAATAAACTACGTATTGTATATATAAAATAAAATGGTGTTTTGCGCGCAAAGCTGCCTTTGGAATTCCCAAACAGTTTTGCCGTCGCGGGCATGGAGAGACTGCTGTTTGGACAGACATTTCAGGCTCAAGATCGCTGATGAGTGAGGTTGGTCCCTCATGAAACGTCGTCCGATCAACCTGATGCCTACTTTGTTGTGTTGTGTGCCTCTGTTTAAAGTTATGTCAATAACATAGCAGGACCTCGAGCCAGTAAAAACTGCAAGATAAAATAAATGTTTATAAATGTTTTACTTACTCTGTGAGGGACTCGAACTCGGGACATCAACTCGATTGGGATGCCATTTCAACCAGTTGCGCTAACGCATATGCTGGTTGCCACACAGCTAAAATTTTATTTATATTGAATTGCCTTAAAGTATTCAACAATAAATCTTTTGTATTTTGCCACTTGAATGACCGCTTTTAATTCTAAAGTTGCCTTGGGAATATAAAAGAGGTAACTAAAATTCGCTATCCAAATATGTTTTTAGTCAATTCAAAGTGCTTTTTAATTAAATTCAACACAAAAGGAGAATAGTAAGATCCAATATGAATGTTTCGATTTTACTTTGCATTTTTTTCCCTGAGTATACCGAATTGCTGTATTCAAAGAGTGATTTTTGTAGTTCTGTTCAACTTTTTCGGTGAGTTGAAGTGTGTTACCATAACTTCGTTTTTTAATAACACATCTTAATTTTGATAGTTATTATCTTATCCATTGCGGTTATTGATATGGTATATAACTTTACTTGACCGCTTCATTTAGATGGTCAGATAATAAATATATCTATACATGTAATGTAATACCAAAACTCCACTGTGGTAGAAACTGTTTAGTTTTTGGGACTACATCAAAATTTAAGCGTGCTTGCACTCTTGGCTATATTAATATATACAATATTTAGTACTCGAAAATCATTAGGACCTCGCAACCCAAGCAGCTACTAAACTCTGGTAATCTTACATATTGTTTGGCCTTTGTCCATTTTTTGAACGGTTGTGGTGCAGCGGGTAGTGTGTGTGCCTGCTGGTAAATGTCCTATATCTCTTCATGTGAGCGCCTGACCCTCACTTTAATAAGGTACGCTCCTGTCTTCTGTTGTTGTTAATGCAAAACTGTTGCTTTATAAATATTAGAAAAAAAGCACTAGAATAAAGAAACTCACGCATACTAACTAAAAGTTATCACTGGCTCTCTCCCTCTCTGTGTTTCTCGCTCTACCGCTTTCCCTCTCTTTGTCAGTGCCGTTTCTTTTCTTGTTTCTCCCACACAACATTGGCATGCGCTGAGAGTTGAGTACGTTGGCTCCACCGAACACGAACCTCTCCCAGAGGTTTTCTTGCTGTTATATTTGAATTTACTTTTCTTTGTGTTTTGTGGGAGCGCCAACATTATGTTTGGGGTTATTGTTTTAATGCTTCTGCATCACAACACATTTTGGAAAGCTTTGCATTAGTTTTCCACATTACTCATCATTATTGTGCGTACTTTTGTTGTTGCCCTGTAAAGAGCCGTTGTCAAGTGTCAAGCCACTTTCAAGTTGATTAATTCGCATAAACGAGCATTTCCGAGAGCAGAATCCCACCATTCAACCCCCCCAAACTCCAAGAGCGTTGCCATTGCCAATTTGCTTTTGAGGCCCTTAAAGATTACAATTCCACTTATTTGTGCCTTTTTGCAATCTTTCCCCTTCATTCGGTGTGTAATCTCCATAAATTTATTAAATTACTCTTGACAATGTGTAGCGCATGCACTCGGCTGAAAATGTACTGTAATATTCTTTGAGCTTCTCATTAGATGCTTCTGCGCCGTTAGTTAGTTTTATTAAGTTGTCAGGGGAAGATGATTAGATGTTAATTTTAAAGATAAGATGTAAACTTGTGATAAATTGTTAAGCATGATAAGCTAAAATTATTTGAGCTTACTATCTCTAGAATTTGAGGCGTACTAAAAATTGCCTAGCTTAGTTTGGCTTATTTTGACTATGGCAAAAATAAGTAATTTTTCATAAAACAAATAAAACAAAAAATGCATTGCACTCGGAAAAAAAACAAGAACTTTGTACGTTAAGAACGAATTTATTACTTGAACTAAGAACGCACTTTTCTTAAACTTTCCGCCTTACTGTAAGTACAAAATGTTCTGGATTCAAGAACGCTTGTTATTATTGTTAAGTAGGGGAAGATGGGGTGTTCTGGGCCGCTGGGTGTTGTGAGCCACCCGAATATTGGCCCCAAGCAAAAATATATTACAGCTTTTTGTTTATGTCAAGTTTCTCTCTTCTTTTGACCTAACTTTTGACCAGCAACCGATCAGTCAACACGTGCTTTAAGTTGGTGAACCAGAAATCCATTTTTTTTTCAAATATTAGTGTCCTGTTTTTTTTTGACTTGTGAGTATGACAGAAATACCCTTGATCACTTGCCTTTTTGCCCGAAATATGAATTTTTGAAAAATAATTTTGTTTTGGGTTTGTGGCGTCAAAGTGATGAATGGGGTGTTGTGAGCCACAATAATTTGTCCCTGCAAAAAAGTCGGTTTTGACTTCCGAATAGAATGTTGCAATGATACGCTAAAAGTCAGAAGCAAAACGCTCCAAAGAGGACAAAAAAAACATTAAAAAAGAAAGGCAAAATAAAAAACAGCCACCAGCATAACGTGCTAGGAAATATAAGAAAACAAGGCGGCTGCCGATTTTTTATTGTTATTTTTTTCAGATTATAAGAAAAAATGTTATTTTATAGATTTTAAAAAGAATAACTACAAAAAAACACGAATTTTTAACTTTTAAACGGGTGGCTCGCAATACCCCACAAATTTTTGAAATGTCAAAAATCACTCTTTTTCAAAATGATATGAAAAAACCAAACAATTTCTTTTTCCAAAAACTAATGATGAGCAAAGTTACATGAATCTCTTAACTAAAATACAAAATTTACAGAATGAAAAATATTGATTTTTGGCGAAGCTATGTTCGAAAAACCTTAATATGGTCACAACACCCCATCTTCCCCTACTAATCACTTGATGGCAAAGGTTCTTAACCTCATAAGCAAAATATATTGGGATAAGGCATATCTCCCACAACAGAAGGACTATATACATTACGGACCACATGATCACGAGCAGTAATCTCTGCCTTAAAATCAGCTTTATCAGCAGAGAAATAAAGGCTTTTTGCAACAACTCTAAAAGAACGATCTTTCTTCAGTTGATATGAGCTAAAAGGTATGGCTTTCTCCCGCAGCATCTTCTGACATAACTTTGTAGATTTGTGTAAATGTATATAAAATAAGTGTATGCCAATGATAAGGACGTTTCCATTGAAAACAAAAAAGTTTTTCTCACTAGAACTAAAGTTTTTCGACCGATCGTTTCTATGGGAGCTATGAACTATCGTCATCCGATTTCGACCAAACTTTGTAGAATTGAGTAAAAGTAAATACAGTAAACGTTTATTGTAAAAAAAGTGTGTCTAAAATGTTAAGGACGTTTCTTTTTGAAAAATATCTACTATGTATGCTTTAATGCTATCTTTAACCGTCAGCTTTAAAGCTATCATCACCAAACTTTGCACGAAGTCTTTGGTACAAATACGCTGCACATTTGTCGGAACCGGCCGGATCGGATGACTATAGCATATGGCTGCCATAGGAACGATCGGTTGAAAAACTAGTCTTAAAGAGAAAAACTTTTTTGTTTTTAATGGAAACGCCTTCAAAGTACATATTTCTTAGTTTACTATCCCCTCCCATGATTTCACTAAGTTTGGTCGAAATTGGATGACTATAGCATATAGCTCCCATAGGAACGATCGGTCGAAAAACTAGTTCTAGTGAGAAAAACTTTTTTGTTTTTAAGGAAAACGTCCTTATCATTGGCATACACTTATTTTATATACTTTTAAACAATTCTACAAAGTTTGGTCGAAGTCGGATGACTATAGCATATAGCTCCCATAGGAACGATCGGTCAAAAAACTAGTTCTTGCGAGAAAAACTTTTTTGTTTTAATGAAAACGTCCTTTTTATTGTCATACACTTATTGTATATACTTTGGACACATTTCTTCAAAGTCTTATCAAAATCGAAAGACTATAGCATATAGCTGCAGTATGAATGATCGGTCGAAAAAGAAGTTCTAGTGAGTAAAACTTTTTTGTTTTATATAGGACCGCCTCCAAATTTCGTAATTAACAGTGTATAATGCTTTTCCATGATTTCACCATCTTTATAGTATAGATCCCATAGAAAAGTAATGTCCAAAAATTAGTCTTAGAACAACTTTTTTGTTTTCAATGGAAGCTGCAAGGGTATACAAAACTTCGGCCGAGCCGAAGTTAACTTTCCCCTATTTTTTTTATTATCAATATAATCCTAGAGAATGTTAAAATGATCTTTTGGTTATTAATTTGATACGCAAAAGTATCAATTTGTTCGAAAGTTCGAAAATTCGAAATGCTATGCTAGTAAGTAAAACGAAGCAGCTGAGTTGGTGGACCAGTAGGCGCTTGACGATTGGCATTAATTGTTTTGAACAGTAATTTGCTTAAAGTAAAAGCTATGAAAAACAGTCCTCCAGACGACTTGCTGAAGACTAGACTGCTAAATTTCAATATGGAGCACATGCTCTATATTTAAAAGGTGAGCAGCTAAACATATGTACATCGTTCCTTGCACACATTTGTAAATAACAAATACAACTATTTTACAGAGGACGTACTCCACGCTGTTCCTGCTCTATCCAAAATGGGATAATCAAAGTCAGCTTCAGTTGAGGCGTGGTTCTCATAAGCTGGGGTTTCAGAAACATTACTACAGAAAGTTCTCGACCTGGGATGATCATGCCATCATAATTGGGGCAGCACCAAATCAGAAGAGCAGACTGTTATGTCAATAAGGTTCGCTTCATGCACTTCCTTACATTGACTTCTGTGTTTGAATAACATACGCGTTGAAATGTGAGAGTACAATGTTTCCCATAATCATAAAATACATTTTGTAAGAACACAGAATAAAATAAATCAGTTTTTAATGTTTAAGTTTTAGTTTTAATGGCAGTTTGCTTATAACTGAATTGGGACTACAAAATAAATAAGAAAAAGTGTTAAATTGAGAAAAGCTAGTATCAAAATGATACCAAAAGTTTGACAGTCAAAATATCTAAATGATAATTGTTAGTATCATATTGATACTACAAAATTAATACAAAATAGTGTCAGCCTGATACTAGATAGTATCAATTTGACAATTTCGAAATATCATTTTAATACTTTCGAAAATATCAACTTGATACTTGAAGTATTAAAGAGAATTTGATACTCAATAGTTTCAAACTGATGACTAAATAGTGTCATTTTGATGACTACTTTTTTTTGGGTGCGGGCTTGACCGACTTTCTTTCTTGTTTTCGATTGCCTTCGGCTGAATATTCGCTCCTGTATTTTTTTGTGCGCTTCAATCCAAGGTCAGAGGGACGTTATGCCAGTAACGCCATTCAACAAATCATTGGGCTCTGCTTGCTAATAGCAGATTTGATAGTCCAGTCTCAAAGTGAAGAGCATAGTTTGGGATGTTTCGTGGCAACAGGAAGATTTTCTTGATGAAAAATCTCAGCAACTTTTCCACATCTTTATATCGAAAAGTTCCCCCATACCTGTGAAGCGTGGCACACTATTGAGCGGGCGGTTGCTTCTTAGATCTCATACCTGACGCTCGGTAGCACGTTGTTGTTGCTCATCTATTTATTCCAAGAGCTGTTTAGCGCCATAATAGATTCCATTTGAAGTCATGTTAACTCCAAGATATTTGTAAGATGTTACCCTCTCGATCTCCGCTCAAGCCCTTCAAGCTTTATGATTCCCCTTGAGCTATAATTATGATTTCCATATTTTCCTTGGTGCAAGTTCTATCGCGGAATTTTTAGCACCAGAGATATTAGCCTTCAGCTTGAGCCGAGTTCGCACGACAAATTTTGACAAGCTGACAAGAATATGCTATTCGCTGTTCTTTTCCAAGAGGAAACTAGAGCTGTTGATGCACTTATATATCTTGTCGAAACGATCGTTTGTAACCAACCCTTTTCAGTAGATTTTGGCAGAATCTGAGAAGAGACTTTTTAGTGCCCCTAAGTAAGGCATTATTTGGTATGACAGCTCTGAAAATTGTTCAAGATATACCCTCGTTCTTGACATCTTTTACTGTTGCGAAGACCAGGGTTGCGAAATTTAAAAAATACTGGCCTGGTTTTTCCAGAAACGGCGCATAGCCCGTTCTTTGTCACAAACGCTTTGAGTGATAATGCAGTCATGAAAAACAATCTAGAATCTTAAATATACTCTCGAAACAGTGGGAGAAAATCTCAAGCCGGTTTGGGGCCACTTCTTTCATATTTTTTGTAAACAGATACCATATTATGCTATGACTTTGATCTCTTCTTTAACTCTACTTAGATTAATCAATATACAAATTGTCAGCCCACAATGAAATTCTTAATTTTCAAAATCTTAACAATAATTGAATGAAATTCCCTTTGTTAAGCACTTCAACTTCAATTTGATTTGTATCTTTGACTTGAGTCTCGCGTGAGCACTCGTTGAAGATCAGCCAAAACCAGTTTATCTGGTCTGAACTGAAATGTATGTGATTTTTCCTACGATTCCTGTTGTGTACATTTGTGTGTACGTAAAGAGCAGTTCCCAGTGGCTTCCTCATTAGAGTAGAGTTTTGATTTTTCCTGTTTAGCAAAAGATTTTCTGTGTACTCGACTGATTGACATAGTCGCATCGTGTGGGGGTTGAGCGGTTTAGGGCAGCTTTCAAGCTAATTAGCTCTCAATTAGATGGATGCGGTTGTTGTCAAGCGCGACTAGCAATGTATCCAAGAGGAGCGTCATATTTATAGTATTGTAAGTAGAATCTATTGATCAAACCCAGCCAGCTACAAATAGTACCGACAGTTTCGCTTGACGTCATGGGCAGCAATGAAATATGTATATTTTGTTTAAAATTTTGTAGAATCATGAGATATATGTGTACATATGCATATGTATGTATTTTGGGATGAGAACATGAGGGCCACAAAGCTACAGATGTTGCGCCAAATAGTCTCGAGAATCTAATCAACAAAAAGTATTTTAATGGGATTGAAAAGCAATTTAAAGAAACATTTTTTTTTTCATTTTATTTTGCTAGATCTTAAAATATGAAACACAGTTTAAAAGTTTTGCAGAAAAGCTACAAATTTTTAAATATGAAATCGGAATTTGCTAAAGAAAAACTTTACTAAAATTTATTTAAGCATATACGGCGGTGTCCCAGAATTCTCTTCCAACCAAATTCCAATTCCAATTCACGGTGTCCTAGAAATCTCTTTCGGTTGGTTTCAAACCTCTCGTATTTTGTTGGGAGATTTTGGCAAACCAACCAATACACAAACCAGCCAATACACTAACCAACCAATAGCGACTTCTCGAACCCACGCAATATATCACTGTTTTTGTAGTAGGACCATAATCTTATACACACACCTTTCGAACTCGACTTTCGAACTAGACTTTCGAAGAAAACGAAATCTCTCGTAGTTCTGGGACACCGACGGATTTCTCTAGCGATTTGCAAACCAACCGAAGCCAAAATCTCTAAAGATTTCCAGGACACCCCCATAGATATTCCTCAAGCCCAAAAAATGTGCAAAGAAATTTGTTTTCAAATTTTCAAATATTTTCATATTTTTATGACCTTTTTGATTTTGAATATGTTTCCTGTTTGGTATTAGTTCGGAATCTGTACTTTAGAATCGGGAAAACATTTAACACTTAAAGTTATTTACTGGTTCAAAACAGACTGAAAAGTAATTACTAGCCATATCTCAAAAAGTATTGAAAAAGTTCATCCTGAGACGCTTTTGAACCGGTGTGTATCAGAGACCTGCAACAAGCCTTCAATGTTCGATCACACTCGTGCGTTTACTTGGCTTGGTTGGACTCGACGCCTTGGTTCGACACACTCAAATTGATCGCAAGCACATTAAGTCAGAACGAGTAAGCTCTTTGCTTCGTACGAGTAATAATATGAACAAGCTTTTAATAACACGAGTCAAAATAAGCGTTTTGGCAGCAATGGCCAAGCCTTTTCGACACTCTACTCTTGCTTACTCGTATGCGCAATAGAATTTACTCGTAAGTACTCTGCTGGTTGACGGCGAGCTTCGACAAGCCTCTTATGCAATTGTTGTTGTCTTTTGAAAACTTCAAACAACAACATGCCACAAGAAAGAAAGAGAAAGCGTATGCAAAATACAAATGCAAAAAATAGGCCATCATGCAATCTCTTTTGCTCTCACAAATTGTTGTTTTTTGTGTGCTTGTGACGATTGTGTACAAGCGTTGATCGTTCAGATCGCAGCAGATCTTTGACTTCGGCAACAAGTACTCTCGGTGATTCGCGGCCGAAGCTAGGAGTAATCGCGAGTATTGGTACCGAACGAACTTTACTCATGACGGCTCGCATCAGAACTTCGATTTTGTAACAAGGGGCGACTCGCGGCCGAAGCGCTGAGTCAACTTGAGTATGAGTAAGGGAAATACTCGAGGCTGACAAGCCTTGAGCGCAGAGCGATTGTACTCGTGGCGGCTCGTTGCAGTTCTCTGGTGTATATCCAATTTCATATTCGGGCTAAAATCAAATCTGCAAACCGGTTCTATGCCGAACCCCTAAGAACTGTGTCGGTATCTCTCGAACCGAACCATGAACCGAACATTCTATATATTTATCCTTATGCCCAGTATATGAAAAAAGATGATGGAAAAACTAGTATTGTATAGAATCGCTGAGAATTATAATTGAAGATGTAAAATGGAAAGTGGCAAAGCAAATTTCTAAGCTGAGACTACATTCCAATTTCAAAGACGAGGCACTCTTGGAAGTCGATGTAGAGGACATCTGATGACTGATTGCGTTCTCCTTAACATGAATTAGCAGCAAAAATCGATGAAGGTGAACCAAGACTCGAACTAAAATCTTAGGTTCAATAGCTACAGAAACCAGTCAGTGAAACAAATCTAGATTTAAAGCGGATTCGAGTCCCTGGACCGAACCTTAAGTTGCCTTGTTCGATACCCATTTTGATCGGGGAAAGGTATAACTCTAAGCCCAGTTTAAGCCGGTTCAAATAGATTCCGATGCGGTTTTACACCCCGGAGAAATCCAGCTTAATGCATAATGATGCAAATTTTAAAAAATTTATTTAAAATAAACCATAACCTAAAATAATACCAGCTTCTCTTTTACCTTTAATGTATATTTGAACCAATATTCCTATCAGTTTTCCAGAACTTATTAGCACTTGTATTGGCTATCAGATTTTTCTACCATGCCCTCTTAACTAAACAGCGACAAATCACTTAACACTTTGATTAATTCCATTATCAGATGTTAGCTCTTCTATATTGTACCGGTTCCAGTACAAACCTGTTACCAATTGAAAACAAAATCTCCTTTAGATTGTCACATTTTCATTTAATAAATTTTAACACCTTAATATTGACATTGCCAAGTCGTGCGTATTGGAAAATATGACGATAATGCAGTAACGTCTAACTTGATTAATTTTAATTTCGTAACTAAAAATAATCAATATATCGTTAAGCAAACAGCAGTATTTTGTTAATGAGTTGCAATGACGCAATTGAACCGATAAGATTTCTATAGGTGAAAGCATATCAATCTGGTTCTTAAGTTCGTTTTATATATTTATTTTTCACTTGGCCTTCCAACCAGGCTGACCACCAGCCACCAGGTGACGGCAGAGATTTGTGTGATTTTTATCAATAAAACGCGTGCTTTTCAAGCATTTTTTTTTTGGTTATCTTATCAAACCAAAATGGAACGAATGATTACGTTTACGTATATCACAACTAAGGCATATGACAAGCAAGCGTGCTTGTAATAAACAAATGGGGGTAAGGTAACAAGCTCCATATATGAAAGTAACTAAAGGGTGTTTAATAAAACAGTTATTTCATTAATCAATATCTACATAGATGGTTTTAGGCTCCCTAATCATTACAGTGGCCATCCAGCAGTTCGCTGGAAAATTGAAAATAAATTGAAAATAAACTTAATCTGCTAGCAAGTAAAAGAAGCATTTGTCCCATACATGTCAAGCCTCTATCTCTTACCATCTCTGAGATCTGAGCGTTCGGAGATGCTTCTTTCAGGCTGTTACAAACTTGTTCACAAACTTAATATACTGGTACCTTTGGTACAGATTATAATGAATATATTCATCCATATATATAAAAGAAAGTCGTGTTAGTTACACCACTTATAACTCAAGAACGGCAGAACAGATTTGGGTGAAAATTGGTAGGGAGGTAGCTTAGAGCCGGGAGACGGAGCGGCCCGACCAAAAGTGAGATGTTTTCTCTTCTGCGGCACAAAGGACGGCCTAGCCAGTTTGTTGCCATTTAAAAAAATAATGGAACCAAAACGTTTGTACTTATTTCAAAAATCTTTTGATCGTTTTGTGCTTGCAGCGCTGGGATCGAAAGAAAGAAAAATTAAATTCCCTTACACCTGGCTTCCGAAAATGCAGAAGCTTCGAAGATAAATATAAAATTATTATTTCAATTTCTTTGGCAATTCAAAATTGTACTATTAATTCATTACCATTCCAAGTTTTAAAATTGTGCCTAAAAATTTATTTATAAGAATTGCAAGCAGTTTAAGTAATTCTAGTTGCAATTTTTAATTAATTGGAATGGTAATCAGAGCTGCAAGTCCAAAATTATATGAAAGAGCTCCGGATTGCGTGTTCGAGACATAAGTTTCCAATAGTTTTTGATCGTATATTGAAGGTTTGATGTTTTTGGGGGAGGATTTTGGTTAGATCCTTGGTTCGGAAAAACAACGATGTCAAAGAATATATGAAAATACTTCCAATATGTTTTTGATTCATTCAATAACCTTTGCCATCGAGAATCTACACATTTTCTTTTACTAATTCTAATTTTGTTTCACTATTCTTTCATGTCAATTTTGACACTAATCTGGCTCAATAACGACCAGATTTTTAACTGCCGCTTGACAAAAGTTCCAGTTTAAGAATGTCTATCGTTTTGTTAGAACCAATCTCATATTTTTGGTTCGAAAAAGCCTCCACAAGGATATATACAAAGTCGGACATATACATGTAAAAGTATTAACTAGTTTTACTGATAAGCGGAACTTCCAAAACAGGTGATCTACAGTGCACAGAAAAAATACTTTTTTCTTTCAAAGTTTTATGTCGTTATGCTTGTTGGTTTTTGACCCAAGTCCGTCTGGCACTTTTAATAGATTTTCCTTAATTACTCAAGAGGATTTTTCTTAATAATTAAAATCAGGGATGCCACTCGAAAATAAGTACTGGTTCGTCTCAGTAGGTCACACAGTTTCTGAACCGCCGGTTTGGTTCAGCACAGGGTTTTTGGAGCTTACAGAACCGTGGTTTCAGTTCGGTTCAGTGGTTCATAAAGGCACATTATAAAATATTATGATTTCTGTCGTAATGTAACTTTTCGCACACTTTGGAGATTGAATTCCTATAAACCATTTGAATATCTATAAAATTTTAGTGTGAAATTATCCACCAACAATTCAAGCAACGCATTTTCTATCTGTCGCTTTCTCACTTGAGTATTCTCTTACTCATGCGTGCTGTTTGTGAAATTTTTTTACTGGTGACCTTGTGTGTCTGCTCTCTGATATGTCTTCGGCTTCTGTTCGTTTCCTTCACTTCTCGTCAAATTCATCCCTTTCTCACGCTTCTGCTTTGACGTCGACATCAGCAGAACCGAATTCTGTGTGTATTGTTTTTGCAATTTTGCCTACGCCCACTGAAAAAAGAATAGGAGGGGTATGAAGAAGTTTGCAGACCCTTTAAATTTAAGCGAGCACTTTGTTTTTATGAAATTATATTAGAATTTAAAAATAAGGGCCTTGGATACGTCGTTCGTGGAAAAGCTTTACACTCTTTTATTATTCTTATACCACAAGCAATATTTTTGGTATGGATCTTTAATAAATTTATTCATATACATACTTATTAAAGTCGCATATGCCTTTCCCTGCCCTAAGTAGACAAACGTGACGCGTGCTTTAGAAACCAACAAATGCGAAGAGCAATACTCAAGTAATACTTAAGTATTGGTAGAATGTGTGCTGAAAACACCGAGTATTTTGCATATTCCTATTTGCTCTCTGAGTAAAATTAGTATGTAACTGACAAAGTCACTCATAGACGAAAGCGTCTTGCAGTGTCGCTCAAAGGGACAAGTAAATATGACACCGGCTCAAAACAAAGGCCAGTCACAGAAATACTAGTACGATATGAACAGACTTCATATTTTGAGTGGCAAATCATACCCAAGACGCTGTTACAAAAAGTATACTCGAGTCAAGAAAACAGGCACTCTTGCAGATCTCAGTTACACACCCTATTTATCATATTATATGAGGAAAAACTGTCCTGGCAAAGATTGAATTAAGGTTTACTATAGAAAATTTTAAATATCTTACACTAGAGGACGACATATCAATTGTCAACTTTCAAGAAAAGATTGCAGATTGATGACAGGTATGTTAAGAGATCGGCGGACAATTGCAGAAGACATATAGAATTAGATGTTGTAAGATTTGTGTCAAGCCATTCTTAATGATTAAATCGATCCGGCATCGCTAGGGATGTAGAGGGTAAAACTAAAGTCTATTACAATTATTTTAGGGAAACGATTTAAATTCCCAAAATAATAATTATCATTGGCTAGAGGAAAGCGATTCACGTCTTAAAACTCTTCAGAGAGGTGAACCGAACCGAATCGTTTTTTTTTTTTTGTGTTTTTCGGTTCGGTTAAGTATATCTGAGTATCTGGTTTACCAGGTGGAATAAGCGGTTCGGTTCGGTTCAAAACCGGTTCGGTTCAGAGCCAGTTTGCATCCCTGATTAAAATAACAAGAAAGAAAGTCGGTCAAGCCCGACTAGAACATACTCTGTACCTGTGAAGTGCTGCCCATCACCGTTGCGACCGGTGCCGCCCATAATTTTTTGTTTTCCTTATAACTCGACAACCGCTCATCCGATCTTTACCATTCCTTCGGCGGATCGATAAATAATCCTGATTACTAAATATGTCCAGAAGGAACAAACCGTCTATCTTCAAAAGTGTCGGAGATATGACGTTTTTTCCAATAGGCGGGGGCGGGAGGGGGCGTGGCAAAAATTTAAAATAAACTTGATCTGCCTGCAAGTATAAGAAGCATAAGTCCATACATGGCAAACCTCTATCTCTCTGAGATCTGTGCGTTCATACGGACAGACAGACGGACATGGCTATATCGACTCGGCTGTTGATGCTGATCAAGAATATATATACTTTATCGGGTCAGAGATGCTTCCTTTTGGCTGTTAATACTTTTGCACAAACTTATTATACTCTATGTACCTTTGGTACAGAGTATAAAAATGGCTCTTAAATCTTTCATTTGAAGAAGAAGTACAATACTTCGCAATGCAATGAAATTATTGGACAGCCTACAACAATATATACGCTGAAGTTCATAGTCGCCAATGCCTGTTATTTAAAAAACTAACGAGTTGGTGCTTGGCACTTTGATATGGTTTAAGAAGGTCAACAAAACGAAATTGTTGGGAGGGAGTTATTTAAAAGCGCAGCCCTTACAAATATAATTGTGCACGAAGTGCCTTAAGCTTTGGCAGCTATGATCTAGCCTTAGAATGCTAAATAGGAAAACTCCATAGACAGTTAAAATTACTTTGTTATAATCTTCCATCATTCATTTAATTTCTTTGTTTTTTTTATCAATTATTTAGTTTTATTGAAGACGATTTTAAAGAGATTTCATATGTATGTTGTCATGTAGCCGCTATTATAAATGTTATAATTTTTCTGTTTCATCATTATTAGGCTTTTTGTTGTAGTTAACATTAATAACTTAAGAATTAAACGCTGCTTAACAATGTATTTGTGTCTTTAGTTAATGCCGATTGATTGTTATACATTTCCTTCGATTGGATAGGAGAGAGATTGATTAAATAGAGTGAAAAAGTTGTATTATATTGATTGATACTGAGACTAACTACGTAAAAATTTGTAACTTGTTTTTCTTATTTGTTTTGGCCTCAAGATTGGTCAGCAGCTATAGCAAAAGTTTTGGTCAAAAAGTTACTTTAAATACACATAAGTGTTGGTATATTTATATTTTCAAAAATTGTTTCTTTTTTGCTCGATTTTAAATGGCAGTTTAATTGTAATTTTAAATAAGCAATAACTTGGTGTAAATTTGTTTGTTTTTTTTTTTTGGAACAGCGTTAAATGAGATTCGTACTTGGCTAGGCGTTATGGTAAATTATTCTTATCTCTTAACAAATGTCCAAATTATTTCATTTCACAATGCAAAAAAGTTGCTCATAATTGAAAGATTTAACTCTTTTTAGGCGGTAGACTACATCTCATTCCTTTTCTCTAAGTTGTATATAATATATGTATAATTACGTTTTGTTTGTAAATAAGTTTATCAAGAAGCTACAGTTGAAAAATTGTATTATCCAAAAATGGTTTGTTGTGTAAAGTTCAAAGTAAAGTGTTAGTTTTTAGTTTATCGACAAAAACGGCGTTTTGGTGTTGATTTTGCTGTGGTGGTTGCTATTACTTGCTCTTAAAGTGATTCTCTATGCTTATTGAATAATAAATCGCACCTCTTTGCAGCCTCAGCCACGTTAATCAATCAAAAGCTCATAATGCACCGAGCCGAGTCGTTCCTTGCGATCGTGGATAATGTTGCGTGCCCAGGCTTTGCACTCCACATTGATGATAATGCCACCTGATGAAGAACACATATAGAAATTGGGTCATAAATGTTTTCCTAAGTATCATAGCAACACTCACGTCTGGGACGCTGGAAATGTACAGCCACCAGGGGACTCAAATAACCCTCGGAATTGTGATAGGGATAGAAATAGCCGGGGAAACCTCGCACAGGCAAATAGGCCACTGGACCAATATTCTCCTGATCGGCTGGATTTTCACCCTCGCAGGACACCCAAATGGTGTTCATCTATTGAATAAAAATAAAAATTGAATTATTTTAACTTAAAAATTGCTTAGGAACTCACCTTGTGCGCCTCGTTCTTCTCAATTGTTCCTATATACTCCTTCAGATTCGACGGCATGTTAGAGGGTAAGTCTTTGGAGCTGTTGTAGTACTCCGGAACCCAACCATAGATTTTGTTTAGCTTTAGGAAAATGCACGGCGAACTCTTGTGGTAGCTGTAGTTGTTCTCCTTGGTGCAGGGCGACCACGACTTAATATCCACATCACAAACTTGCCCCTTTGGCGGCGGTTGATTGTAGTCACAGTTGTAAATGTTTTGACCACGACCCGGTGTCAGTCCAGGTACCTTGTATACTAGAATATGGATTGAAAGTTTATTATTAGAGTGTTTAGAGTAAGAAAAATTGTAAAGTATAAAAAATAATTATTAGTTAAAACAAAATAATTATAATATATTGGGAGCATAACTATGTTAGGGTTGCAGAAATAGTGTTTAAGCTATTTTTATTTATTTCAGCAATTCAGAACAAATGTTTAACTAACACTCTTATCGGAAATAAAATTAGTTTCGGAATAGATTTCAGAAATATATAGACAAGAGTTTAATAAGTTGGATGGAAAAAACTGTTATTTTGTGACCCTTAAAATATTCCACACATCAGAAAGAATGCACTGTTTTTTTTACTCTGTACCAAAGGTACATAGAGTAAAATAAGTTTGTGCAAAATTATGTAACAGCCAAAAGGAAAATTCTCCGACCCTATAAAGTATATATATTCTTGATAAGCATCTGAGTCAATCTAGCTGTGTCCGTCTGTCTGTCTGTCCGTCTATCTATCCGTCTTTCCGTATGAACAAAAAGATCTCAGAGATGGAGTTATAGAGGTTCACAGGTACAGAGTATGTTATAGTCGAGTAGTTTTTTTATATTTTGTGTTTTTGTTGATTAAAGTGGCTTATTTTTGGAGAGAAAAAATAACTGTCTTTTGCTTACTGAGGGAGATATGAGTTTTTTTGTAGCTCTTACTATCTCTATGATGCGTTTGTTCATACGGACAGAAAGACAGACGACTCGATTCGCTTATCGATGCTGATCAAGATAATATATATACATTACTAGCAAATACCAGGCGTGCGATGCTACGACTTCTCAGTTATTGGACCATTTTCCGCCCATCTTCTCCAAGCATCCAATCATTCCCCAATTTTCAAAGCAATTGGAAGGAAAAACTATTATAAACCATTGTCCGATCGTATCCACCAAGTGAATACAAGTAATAGAAACATTCCACTTGCCGTTTTCTGTTATTTTTGTATGAAAATTTTACCTTACATCGAGCTAACTCACATCTGAATTAACAGAAAAACGGCAAGTGGAATGTTTCTATTACTTATGGTATGGTATTCACAGGTGTATCGAGTGATTGGAACTTGAACTATTCATATTTTTTTGACTTTAAAAACGTCAAATGTCATTTGGAAACCGACTAATACTTAGTTAAAACTTTGACATTTACGAAATGGGTCGCTATTCGCTTGAAGAAAGTTGGAAAATACTAAAAACATATTTCCAAAGTGGTGAGTTCTCGACTCAAATTGTGCAAAATTTGAAAAAAAAGGTGCCGAAAACTCAATTTGTGGATCAATTCGTGAAGCGAGTTCGTGAAACTGGATTGTTGGTGGATAAACCAGCCCGTGTACGTACTCGTCCGGTGCGCTCGACCGAAAACATTGCTGCGGTTGCTGAAAATGAGCGTGAGCAACCATCGATGCAAGCTCGCGCTACCGCTCAATGTTAAGTAACTGGTTCTTCGAGGAAATTGAAGCGGAAGACTTGGACGATACTTGGATTCAACAAGACGGCGCTACGTGCCACAGAACGCACGCCACAATCGATCTTCTGCGCACTATTTTTGAAAATCGAATAATCAGCAAATATGGAGTTGTGAATTGGACGCCAAGAAGCTGTGATCTGACATCGTTAGACTATTATCTTTGGAGAGCGGTCAAGAACAAAAGTTATGCAAACAATCCTGAAACAATTGATGAGTTGAAGAACGAGATTCGAGTTGCAATTGCTGACATACGTGCCGCAACAATTGAAAATGTTATCAAAATTTGTGTGGATCGAATGGGCTTCTTCCAATTCAGCCGTGGTGGTCATTTGACCGAAATTGTTTTTCATAAATAAATGACTTAAATCAACCTTTCCAATAAATGTTCAACCTTTGAAAAATATCGAGCCTTTTTTTATATAGCAAAATTAGATTCAAATTTTAAAATAGACCACCCTTTATTATGCATATTTTTCATATATTTTGCATATATTATGCAAATGCATTTCATGAAAATATGCAAGAACAATTAAAATATGCACATCGTTTTCAACTTATTTTTCAATGAATCGAACTTTTGTGCCATCAGAATTGACCTATCTTAATCCTTAAAAAATGTGCCAATATGCAAATATATACATATGATATCTAAGTAGCAAGTGCTTGCCAGCACGAGGTGATGTTACGTTTTTACATAACCAAAGTGAATGTTAGCTGGCTCAAGGTCGAGGTTTGATTATAGTTCAAATAATCAACCAGAAAATTCAACAGAGAATACATTTGAACATGAACAGTAGCTGTGGCTGTGTAGACGGCCGTTTCGGCTGCCGCCATGGCAAAGCCTTCGTCAGTACACTTTCAGTTGCTGTCACACCGACAAGCCATTTGCAAATCCTATTTATATTACCCAGTTGGCGCATAAATTGTTGAGAATTCCAAGTGCACAAATTTGCACGAACTTTCAACTAGCTTTTAAGCTAGAATTCCAGGTGCACAACTTGCACGAACTTTCAATTAGCTTTAAGCTCCGCCCTTTTAGGGTATATGAAGGTATATTCATTGGCATTAAAGGTTGCCACAGCTACTGTTCATGTTCAAATGTATTCTCTGTTGAATTTTTTGGTTGATTATTTGAACTATAATCAAACCTCGACCTTAAGCCTGCTAACATTCACTTTGACTAAAATCAAAACAGGTCGTTAAACCCATATTCTGTTTTTACATAACTTTAAACACGCATTCACAAAAGAGCTGTACAGCATTGCTATAACTGATTGCGAATTCCAACGCTCCATAAAGGCCCAAGTCCAAGGGTGTTTAAGTTGAGGTAGCAGCTCAAGCTTTAGTCATTGATAATAAAATTTTTCTTAAATAAAACGCATTAATTTGACTAATAATAGGACCGACCTCAAATATGGGATTAACAGCGCAATAAAGACAAAAAATATGAAAGCTGCAACAACAATATGTATCTGGTACATATTGTAGGGAATTAAACAAAATCGTTACAATATACCATCATTTCCTTTATCTTCTTGCTTAAATTATGAAATATTTATTCAGAATTTTTTAGCCAGGAATCCCTTACTGACCTTCCCAGTTAATTATATATTATCCTAGCATGAACGACTGTTTGTTCGATACTTAAACTGTCTAGCCTAGTAACGACCCCATTTCTCAGGCCTTGAACCAATTTATGTTTAATAACAAATCACACGAACATAAAAACGCAAAGCAAACAAAGAACAAAAAAAAAATCGATAATATTTTATTTTAATTAGAATAAATGCAAAGCAAGTTGCATGTTGTCAAGCGTCCGCCTAGCAACAAGAATGGCATAAACAAACACAAGAAAATATGAAAATAAAAATAATTAAAAATCTTCTCTTACCTGCCAAGAATTTGTCCAATGAATCTGTCCAATGTTTGTAGTTTTCATGCTGAGTCCCCTTGTACCATATCAAAGTGCTCTCCACATTATCATCCGGCGGCAGAGGGCGGAAACCCAAACCTTGACAAAGAAATTAAACCTCTTTTGTTGTGCACATCATAAATATTTCAATAGAAAACTCACCTGGATTTGTGCCTATCAGAGAGCCATCCAATTTCCATTTGGGTATGCGTGGATCTAGCGTCTGGAAGAAGGCCCACATACAAATGGCCACCAGGGCAGCAAGCACACCATAGAAGGCCACATAGAAAATGCCAATCTTAGCTGGAAAGAACAAGGGAAATTAAATAATGATTATTGAATTATCATAAAGAAAACACAATAATGATTCATTACGCGCCCCTTCATTGAGCTGATTAAATTAACCACTTGACGATGTCTTCGGTCAAAGATGGGTTAAATCTTTTAATTAATGGAGCAACGGAACTGGAGACCCCACCCGGCAAAGTATAAACAAAACAAAAAAAAAGCTTTAACTCAAGTTCGTAGTAAACATCAAACTGACGCCAAATTGTTCTACTCTGAGTCATTGTGAATCATTCGTTCAAGACGAAAACTCTCCATGGAGAACAGTCCGTTGCACTCAAGAGAAGAGCGCCCACATAAAGAGAGAGGGCGATCTCATACAAAAAGTGGCATGAATGAACATAACCTCAACTTGTTTGAGATGTTGGCCAGCTATGAAGAGTTGTAGGGAGTGAGAGAGTAAACTAAACGGAAAGAGAGAAAATAACAAAGAAGAAGGCACGCCAAGATCGAAAATGTTTACCTGTTACCTGGGAACTGAACTCTCGTTTGTTTGCTTCGATATTTATACATTGCCTATAAATTGTAAAGAGGTCACAGAGGGGTCTTAATTTTTAATGTGAAACTAGAGAAGCAAACTAAGTCTCACTAAAACAGTAGTTTTAAGGAATATCGCCGCCCGCCTGGATAATGCCAGATGCCACCAGGCAGGCTATTTAAAAAGAGTTTATTTTATTTCAGGGACCGTAACGATAATATTTTTTTTATACCCTCGCAGAGGGTATTATGGTGACACTGTTTCGGTACGAATTGGGTGAATCCCCGGAATCAATCAGCTATCTGGGAAAAATTGTGGATTGTTTTATTGGTTAGACAGCAAAATCGGCTAGTCAATAAAATAGGTGTATGAAGGAAAACATTAATCTGAAGTTTATGAATACAATTATTTGGTTGCAGAAGGTAAGGTATTAGAAAAACATAACTAATTGGGGACATAATAACCATTAAATCTGTATTAGATGAGCAGACATTTGAAAGAGATCCACTCCATTGCTGTTGCCGATTGAAAATTGTAAATTCATTTCAAGAATATTTCTTAATTAGTTCAAGAAAAATTGTACTAGCACTTAGAACGTGTTTTCTACAATTTGTTCAGTTTCTAATGGTAAGAAAAAAAAATAGGCAGTTTGTTTTTCTAAATAAGACTACTTTTCCTTACTTTTCTATGGAAGCTATACTATATAGATGTCCGATTTCGACTAAACTCAGTGCAATCAAAAAAAAGAATAACAAACTGTTAATAACAAAATTTGGAGCCGATCCCAATTAAAGCAATAAAGTTTTTCTCACAAGAACTTCTTTTTCTACCGATCATTCGTACTGCAGCTATACGCTATAGTCTCCCGATTTTGACAAAATTTTGTAGAATAGTTTAAAAGTATATAAAATAAATATATATGCCAACGTAAGGGACGTTTCCATTAAAAACAAAAAAGTATTTGTCACAAGAAGTTATTTTCGAATTTTTCCTATGGCAGCTACATGCTATAGTCATCCGATTTTGACCAAACTTTGTAGAATCGTGAAGGAGCACATAGAGCAAATACATGCCTATTTTGAGGACATTTGCATTGAAAAGAAAAAATTTTTTCTAACCAAGACTACTTTTCAAAATCTTCTTTTCTATGACAGCTATATGTCCGATTTCGACCAAATTTGGTGGAATCATGGAGAAGCATAGTAAACTAAGAAATACGAAGTTTGGAGGCGTTTCTATTGGAAAAAAATAGGGGAAAGTTAACTTCGGCTCGGCCGAAGTTTTGTATACCCTTGCAGCTTCCATTGAAAAAAAAAAGTTTTTCAAACTAAGACTACTTTTTGGACCTTACTTTTCAATGGGATCTATACTATATAGATGTCTGATTTCGACCAAACTTCTCTAAGAAGATGTGAATTCCCCATTACCGATTGTGATATGCATCACAATCCTCTATTACTTAACATCAATTATTACTTGTTTGCGCCCTCTGTACATCATTTTTCTAAATTTGAATTTCACCTTGATGCAAGAAGTCTTACTTGTATTAGAAGTTGCATCTCAAATGTTAACTGGTCATCGGTCCTTTCGCATGCTAATTTGGAGACGTGTTATAATAGCTTTCTTAAAACCTTATTGAATATAGTTTCCGAAAATGCTCAGGAACAGAAGCATAGCTCGTACAAACTGCCGTGGTACACAAAAGGGTTAAAAAAATTGAAAAACCTTCGTAATAAATTCTATAAGCGCTTCACTAAAAGCCACGATCCTGCTGATGGTGAAAAATATCGTCTGCACAAAAGTGAGTTCGAGTTTTTAAATAAGTTTCTGTACATGCAATAAATATCTAATGTCGAAAGTCGACTTAAAACTAATCCAAAGTCTTTTTGGAGTTTTATAAACTCGAAAAAATCAACCTCTTCCATTCCATCTAGTATGAGCTTTGGTTCGCTGTCATCAAATACTGATGAGGGGACAGAGAATCTGTTTGCTTCCTTTTTTAGCGGCAATTTCGAGCCAGAGAGTATCTGGGATGACCAATTTACTCTTGATTTCATTCCTTCTTTATTTAATGTCGGGACTATTCCCATATCGGATGAAGATGTCTTAGAAGCAATCAATGACTTTGATGACTCGTTTAAGCCTGACAGTGATGGAATTTCTTCTTTTCTCCTGAAGAATTGCATTGGTGAGCTTTGTGAGCCTCTCACTATGATTTTTTCCAAGTCCCTTGAGACTGGTCAATTTATACGAAAATGGAAGATTGCATCAGTTATACCTATTCATAAAAAAGATTCAAAAAGTGATGTCTCTAATTATAGGCCTTTTGCTAAGCTTAGCAATATTTCTAAGCTTTTTGAACGAATAGTCTCAAAACATCTTAATTTCATTATTAATTCTTATATAGATCCCAACCAGCATGGTTTCCACGGTAACGAATTTAGCAGTATTTAGCAATATCTGCATTTCCGCATTTGAAAATCGTTGTCAAGTCGATGTGATCTACACTGATTTTTCTAAAGCTCGCCAAGCTTGGCTTTCATTCTTCCATCCTGAATTGGTTTGAGTCTTATCTTGATGGTCGATCGTACCAAGTTCTCATTAATGGCATACGTTCAAGCACCTACATAGCAACATCTGGCCTCCCTCAAGGGAGTGTACTAGGTCCATTGCTATTTTCACTATTTATTAATGATATCGGTTGCCTACTAAACTAACACTATCTAATGTATGCTGATGACTTAAAAATTTTTAGGTCTGTTAAAAACATCAGCGATGTTGAAGTTCTTCAATGCGATCTTAATTCGGTTGCTGACTGGTGCGAGCGCAATTTGCTGCCTCTTAACTTCTCAAAATGCTTCTTTGTTAGATATGTAAAGCGCAACCTGCCGATATTAACATCGTATTCCATTAGTCATCACGCTTTGAGACGGCAGTATGAAGCTATGGATTTGGGGGTGGTGTTTGACTCCAAATTTCAGTTTTCTGAGCATCTAAACTATATCCTCCCCAAAGCTTATTCAATGCTTGGCTTTGTAAAGCGCAATTCTAAGCAATTTAACAATCCCTATACACGGCTAAGTTTGTATTCTGCCTTAGTGCGTTCTAGGCTTGAATATGCTTCGTTTATCTGGAATCCTTCTGCTGCCGTTCACATAAACAGGCTTGAGCGTCTGCAGAAACGATTCCTTAAATTTGCACTCGCCCATTTACATTTTTCGGAGCCTTTTTCACCATATCTGAGTAGATGTCGCCTATTGCATCTTTCTACCCTTGAGGATAGAAGGACAATTGCGTCTTTAATTTTTTTAAATGACATTGTGGCCGGCAATATTAATTGTCCAATGATACTGGACAAGATTCCTTTCAATGTTCCGCCCAGATCTTTGCGTGACTTGGTCCCCTTTAGAGTAGCAACTCATAGGGTCATTTATGCCAATAATGAGCCGATATGTAGAGCCCTGTTGATGTAAAATCGTCTCCCAGTTGGCATGCGGTTTGACTTTAGCATCAACAATATTATTGTTAAGCGACTTCTTAGGGACTTCTTCTTGTAGTTAAATTGTTACTGTTAGTTTTAAGTTTTATTGTAGCCAGTTAAGGTTATCCGTTGGCGAAAATACTAAATAAATAAATAAATAAACTTGGTGAAATCATGGAAAAGCATACAACACTGTTAATTACATAATTTTGAGGCGATTCCATTTAAAACAAAAAAAAGTTTTTCTCACTAGAACTTCTTTTTCGACGGATCATTCATACTACAGCTATATGCTATAGTCATCCGATTTTGATAAAAACTTTGTAGAAATGTGTGAAATTATATAAAATAAGAATATGCCAATAAAAAGGACGTTTTCATTAGAAACAAAAAAGTTTCCTCACTCGAACTAGTTTTTCGACCGATCGTTCCTATGGGAGCTATATGCTATAGTCTTCCGATTTCGACCAAACTTGGTAGAATTGTGTAAAAGTATATAATACTAGCAAGTAGCCCGGCTTGCTTCGCTCCGCCGCCGTCAGTAAAGCTATTTCAAGCGAGATCGGAATCAGTTTTTCTTTTCCGTCTCGGGGGTGTATTTCACAAATTGGAAAATATTCGTCCGTATCTTACATAAATCGGCTCAAAGCAGAGATTAACTCTTATGCCACGCCCGCAGTTAAAAAAAAAATCTCACCTGACATTTCCGATCTTGGAGATGGAGTCTTAAAAATGAAAGCTTACAAACAAAATTTGATAAAGATCGGCCCAAAAATAAGGATTGGCCTTGAACACACATTTTTGAATATTTTTCACCAATTCTCCAACCATTCCTCATAGTTGCAATCGGATGAACGCTATAATTTTTCAAATTTCGCGACTAGAGCACCATTTTCCGCCCATTTCTTCAACTTAGAAACCTTCTCGGGCAAGTGTCCACCATTCCACTAAGTTTCACTAAAACCAAAAAATTTGCCACATATCGCGGTTTGTGCACCATTTTCCGCCCATTTCTTCTACTTAGAAACCTTCCCGGACAAGCGTCTAACAAATCACCAAAGTTTCGCTGAAATTAAGAATTTTGCAAATATGGCGGTTTCATGACCATTTTCCACCTCCAGCGGCATCTCCATGTCCATCTCCATGACCTCCTCCAGGTCCAGGTCCCGCACACAACCAAGTACAATGAAAAACTGAATATTTTTATAATTTTCTCAGTCAGGTCATGGCCACCTTTATAATCCAGATATTTTCAACCCACTCAACCTTTACCCACCAATTTCCGCCAAGAGGGGTAGATTTTCCAGAAGACTGGTATGCAGGCATTGTTGGATTTTCATATATTTCATTCATGAAAATGAGTTTGACCCCAATCCGATGATAAACAAAAAAGTTGCATACAACAGTTTTCCGCACATTTCCCGACTTTTGGGGTAGACTTTCCAAAAGTTGAAAGTCACGTTGATCATATTTTTTGAGTAACTTTGAAAACGAACTTGGAGCTAATCGCTGGGAACTAAAATTCAACCCATACAACCTTTACCACCCAATTTCCACCAAGGGGGTGAATTTTCTGGAAAATTTATATGCAGTCATAGTTAAATTTTCATATAAATCTCTGAAAATAAATTTGAACCTGATCGGATGAAAATCAAAAAAGTTCCATACAACAGTTTTCTGTGAATTTTCCACATTTCCCGACAGAGTTTTCCAAAACCGTTTCTTAGTACTCACTTCGAGCATAAGATAAAACTACTGCCACGTTTAATATTAAATCACCCTTTCTTGGGCAACTAATTCCATATCGTTTGCTTGAAATGATAGAATTGGATAGAATTGCTGGTTAGACTTGCCCCGTACTTTTTCAAAGTTCTTGGTGCGAGCTTTTTAAGCTTTCAGCGAACTCAGAGTTAGAGCAGTTGAAATAATTTTTGGTTCATGTTTTGATTATGTTTACACTGAACGGGGCATGAAGCACCACGAACTCTCTTGCACAAAAGATTTGGCTGTTTTGATTGTAAAATTGCAGAACTTTTTAGCCTGCACCTTTCAACCGAATGAAGTTGCCATAAGCACTTTTACTGAGTGCATTTTTTTGAAGCACAGTATAACCTAAGGCGGTTTTAACAGAAAGTTGGTTTTACCTCGGGTTACTTCATTGGGTTGTTTTTTACTCGATTTTTTCATTTGGAGAATAAAATGCACAAAATTTACCCAAACAAAAACTCACTGACACTTTAGCTCCGACTTATGGCGTTGATGAATCAACACTCAGCAACTCATTAAACTAGATATTCATATTACTGCTGACCAAAAAGCTCATTTGCAGCAGATCAAAAAGCTCATTACAGCAGATTATAAGCTTATTTACAACAAGATGAATATCTGATAAACCGGCAGATGCGAAAGCTACACAGCAGCTGTTGGCGCGCAATTGGTATAACTGAGCTTATAGTTTAAAATACAGAAAGAACTATACAAGTTTTTTAAACATTGCGCTTACATCTTTAAGTCCAAATATCTTTAAAACTGCTGTTCACTCAATAAATCTATGTACTCAGACAAACTAACTCTAGACTTTTAAAACTTTTACGCTGGAGTCCCAGCTAAGGGTACAGTGTGACTGCTCAACGTCAAAATACCCTTTAATACTAAAATACCACCAAATGTCAAACGGTCTTACTGCACTGTGTTTGTTTACGTAGTGTGATTTGATTACAATTAAATTGATTTAAGTAATAAAAGTGCAAGTGCTGAAGTATTTGGATGATATTTGGAATTTTTTTTTGATATTTTTTTGCATATTTTTGTAGCTTGGATATTCAAAAATATCCCCCTAAAATGATTTTCAAAAATTCGAAATAGTTTAGAAGACACAGCGCTTTTAATGACCCAAGGTGACCCGATTTGCCTAGCAACTGCAAACTTTAAACGCGTTTATCTCGAAACCACGTTTTTTCAAACTGGTGGCCACGATTCAGAGGAAACCAGTGGACCGATTTTGCTCCGGAAGGACTTATACGACGCAGAATTGTCGTCGCTATCGTTCGGCCCTCCAACTTTTGGATACCTATATTTTAGGTGTACTTTTTTTACACTACACTACAAAAAAAGGCCAAAAAAAAATATTTTGTATTCAAATGTCCGCCATTTTGTCAAAAAAATTTTCAATTTTTTTTCGGATGGCCGAACGATAGCCACATTAGTTCTAAACAAAACCGCATTTTTCTTTTTTTTCAGATCATCCCAAGTGCTACAACCATGGTTACCATGTGGACACCTTTTTTTTATTCATCATTTTTCGGAGGCCGATAACTTTCTGAACGGCCCTCATATTGACAAAAAAAAATTTGTATTTTTCTTTCATTCAATAACTATTTAATAAAAAAAACAAAAATAAAAAATCTCTTATACTTTTTTTTCTGGAATTTTTTTTAAAAACCATCTACTTTTGCTCATCGCAAAGTGTGTTCCCCCCTTAAGCCATTTTACATAACTTTGCTACTAAACTATCCTCAGAGAAACTCTTTAGAGACAAGGCAGCTTTAGAAAGTCTACAAAGTTCTGTTACGTATGGAATCGCCAGAAGCAGCTAACTTAACCCGCAGACGTTTCTGGCGTATGGCAGACGGCTATCAAATAGTCAAAGTCATTCCGGTTTAACTTGGTCCACTTTTGATGGAGGTCCGCTGATGTAACCTAATCCGACGGATCTAAGGCATGATACTATAAGTAGAAGGTAGTGCAATGAGTCGCTTGTCAAAAAAATAGTTCCATTGTGAAGACACAGATTCACAGTTTTGAATTTGTTGACATTTTTTCAAATGTGTGCTGCTGTACCCAAAATGAAAATGAACTAAAATCACAGCCAAAATTCAATTAAATCAAAATTAAAACCAAAAATTTAAATTCCCAACCTTATACTCGTCTGTCAAATGGAGTCACAGACTTACAAATTTATGCGCATGCGCAATGGAACAATTGTTTGCACTACCTTTTATTCATTGTATCATGGATCTAAGGTATTAGCTTAAAATGCTTAAGCCCAATTTACACGACCTGATCTCTCAGGTGAGTTTTGTATCTGGTATGTCAGCCCGTGTAAACAGGAGTCTGAGCCTACTCAGCTGAGCGCTCAGGTGTAAAAGAACCGGCTCAAAATGAACTGACCGCACAGCAGAACGCTCAATGAACCATTGGTTTTGCAACTGAGTCAACTAAGCTTCTCAGACATGTGTAAATGCTGAACAAAGTTGCTCAGCTGAGTTTTTTGACACTCAGGTCTGAAAAACTCAGGTGAGCGATCAGGTCGTGTAAATTGAGCTTTAGTAAACATTTTTTCCAAAGCAATTTTGATTTCAGCTTCTCTTGCCTGTTGAACCAAGCCGTAGTCCGTCCATAATTACCCATAAATGGAAATAGCTTTGTCAACCCAAGTAAAATCGACTAAATAGTCAAAGCAACCCGATAACAATAAAAAATTGCTATCAATTATAACAAGGGGAATCATTAAGAGCTTACCAGACAACAAGGTAGCCCATTAGTTAAATAGGGGGAAAATCAATAACAATATTCTTTGAATGATTGCAACTTGTTTTCAATGTTTACATTTTTAATTTGATCATTTTGAATCGAAATGGCTAACTCTGTTTTATTGCAGTTTCCTTTACCGGATTTGGGCTGACAGTATTATTAACGTCATGTCAAATTAACAAACGTCAAAGTGCATGGTTCTAATATAATTATGGTACTCTTAACTCCGGCACCAAAAGTGTGTCAACCGAATGTGAAAAGTGGCGAGAAGGCGTTGAAAGCGGAGGCAGGCGCAAACTTTGGTGTGTAATTTAGAAATGTTTTGCAACTTTACATTTTAAGCTTTACACTTGAATATGTGGCATTTGGCATATTTGTAATTAAAGATTTATGAACTGAAACGATGTAGTTATATGAACTAGGCATTTTGACATTAACTGTTTCACAAATTACATGTTCGTCGGTTGTATATTGAAATATTTATATATAAAAAAAGTTTTGAGTAACTAACTATTAGAACTTCCAGCTCAATAACTTAGTCTTAATAAAGATCTTAGACCGACAAGAGAATATGTGCTGATATGTAAGCTACTCAAACAAAATGAAAAATATTGAACATATTTTACAAATATATACACATTCTCCGGATTACGTAACCATTGGATTATATATAGCCACACAACCGGAATAGTCGTATCTACTTTTAACAGTTGCATATCGGTATACTCGGTTAGCCATATTACCGCACTATTATGTTCCTTAATGTTTTCAGATATTTCAAACGGGACAAAAAAGTATGGGACAAAAACTTCTGCAGGCAGATCAAGTTTATTTTCAATTTTTGCAACGCCATTTGTTTTACGATATGCTTAACAGAGAACATCCCTTCTTGGGGAACCCTAGCTTAGAGACAAGTCGAGCAAATTTGCTCGTCTCGAGCTCCTAAAAAATAACCCTTAAGCTTGTCATACAAAAGGGTACTCATATAGCGGGACCAGGGATGCAAAACGCTCGAAAATAAGGACTGGTTCGGGACACTGGTTCACACAGTTTTTTAACCGCCAGTTTCGTTCATAACATGGGATTTCTAGCGAACAAAACAGCGGTCTCATTTCGGCTCAGTGATTCACTCATAATTTATTAAACATTTTTTTTGGAAACCGGTTCTGGTTTTAAAATTTTCGAATATTATGATTTCTGAAGTTAACTTTTCAAACACTTTCCAAATTAAATTCCCAGAAACATTTAAATGGCTTTAAAGAGCTTATATAATTGTGGCCAATATTTGAAGTCGGATATTCAAGCTTTGTCCGTAAGGATTGTTGAACTAGCAAGCTTTATATACCACATTATTTCCAATTAAAGTGACCTAGAAATTTGGGGTTATTGTTTACATGTAATGTGTTCGGCTTTTTGTTAGTTCACTTTGCAAAGAGTAGCCCAATAAAAGAATAGCAATTTTCAATCAATTTTGTGTGTTTTATTTGATGCGAAATGATCGTATACTGCGAGACCAAGGCAACCAAAAAAAATGTTGACTGCGGAGTCGAAACCAAATGTCTGCTAGTTAGCGGCTAACTATGCTTGAGTTAGGGTCAAGTGTCCGTCGATTTTGAGATCGAACTAGCCACAAAATCAATGCGTGCACCTGGAGATCCAATTAAGAACTAATTATGCGTGTGGGCAGGCACACTTCCAAGGCAGGCAAACGTCCAAGTGCAGCTGCTGTTGCCCAAAATGCAAGCGAGAAAAAGAATAGCGTTTTCAGTTATTTATGTTATGAACGAGAAAATGCGATCAGCATAGACGCTGCCACCTACAAATTTTCAATATGTATGTGTGTTTGTGTATGTTTGTGTCTAAGCGGCACCGTGGGCAATAATCAAATCAAAACAATGAATTTTGGCTACGTTAGTGCTTAGGTTGTGTTGCGTGACCCGACAAGGACTTTTCAGCGAAAACAGTGTATTAATTGTTTGGAATGTAATAATTTGGAGAAAAAAGTTTGCTCTCTAAAGTTGGATTAAGGTCAAGAAGCACGAAAAAATATTGAGAGTATCTTGCCGTAGAGGAAATGGGATATTTATTCAAATCATGGAGCTTATGGAGCTCTGAATATTGCAGGAGATGAACGGGATCACATATCTTATAGTGGTTGATCCTTAAAGGCTGTACCAATCCAATACATCAATCGATGAATGGTTTCCCTTAATTTAATCAAAAGTCGGAGAAACCTTTTTTCAGGAAAGGATTATAATTTCCACATTTTCCCACAAGACTTATTCCCTGAAGGTAAACGCCCACTTCCTTAAACTCGTCAGTGTACTAAACTGAACCGAACCGTTTTGCTGTGTAGCTCGCGGTTCAGTTCGGTTCAGAAGCGGCTAACAGCGAAAATTGTGGAGCTGATTTTATGACTCATCAGTCACAGCAAATTAGTTTGCAACATTCTCTATGCTCTGGTCTATTTCCTTTAACATTGTTCACAATTATTGTTATGCCGTTAATAGGGGTATTGAAAAGAAGTTTCTTAAACTGAGAACGAAAATTTTAATGTTTGTATGGGGACTTTTTCATTTGAAAACGTTTCGACCCAGATTTTGCACCTAAAATATTTTGTTTTTATACCCTTGCAAAGGGTATTATAAAATTGTCCGGATGTTTGTAACGCATTGAAGGAAGCATCTCCGACCACACAAAGTATATATATTCTTGAACAGCACGACGAGTTGAGTTGATTTTCCATGTCCGTCCGTCAGTCTGTCTGTTTCTACGCTGCACATTTGTCGGAACCGGCCGGATCGGATGACTATATCATATAGCTGACATAGGAACGATCGATCGAAAAACTTGTTTTATTGAGAAAAACTTTTTTCTTTTCAATGGAAACGCCTCCAAACATTGTATTTCTTAGTTTAGTATGCTTTTCCATGATTCCACCAAATTTGGCCGAAATCGGACATCTATATAGTATAGCTGTCAAAGAAAAGAAGAGACTGAAAAGTAGTCTTAGTTAGAAAAACTTTTTTGTTTTCAATGGAAATGTCCTTAAAACTAGCATGTATTTGTTTTATATGCTCCCACACAATTCTAAAAATTTTAGTCAAAATTGGATGACTATAGCATATAGCTCACATAGGAACGATCGGTGGAAAGACTAGTTTTTGTAAGAAAAACTTTTTTGTTTTCAATAGAAGCGTCCCTTACGTTGGCATATATTTATTTTATATGCTTTTACACAATTCTACAAAGTTTTGTCAAAATCGTATGACTATAGCATATAGCTGCCATAGGAACGATCAATCGAAAAACTAGTTTTATTGAGAAAAACTTTTTTGTTGTCAAGGGAAACGCCTCCAAGCTTTGTATTTTTTAGTTTAGAATTCTTTTTTAAGATTCCACTAAATTTGGTCGAAATCGGACATATATATAGTATAGATCCCACAGAAAAGTAAGGTCTGAAAACTAGTCTTATTAAGAAAAACAAACTGCAAGGGTATATATATTTTCTTGATCAGCATGACGAGCTGAGTTGATTTAGCCCTGTCCGTCTGTTTCTTTGCTGTTTCCTCCGTCAGTTTTAAACCCATCCTCACCAAACTTTGCACGAAGTCTTTTGGTATAAATACGCTGCACATTTGTCGGAACCGGCCGGATCGGATGACTATAGCATATAGCTGCCATAGGAACGATCGATAGAAAAACTAGTCTTAGTGAGAAAAACTTTTTTGTTTTTATTGAAAACGCCTCCAAAGTACGTATTTCATAGTTTACTATCTTTTCCCATGATTTCACTAAGATTGGTCGAAATCGGATGACTATAGCATATAGCTGCCATAGGAACGATCGGTCGAAAATCTAGTTCTAGTGATAAAAACTTTTTTGTTTTTAATGAAAACGTCCTTATCATTGGCATACACTTTTTTAATATACTTTTACACAATTCTACAAAGTTTGGTCGAAATCGGATGACTGTAGCATATAGCTCCCATAGGAACGATCGGTCGAAAAACTAGTTCGAGTGAGGAAAGCTTTTTTGTTTTTAATGAAAACGTCCTTTTTATTGGCATATTATTAATTTATATACTTTAAAACATGTCTACAAATTTTAATCAAAATCGGATGACTATAGCATATAGCTGCAGTATGAATGATCGGTCGAAAAAGAAGTTCTAGTGAGAAAAATTTTTTTGTTTTAAATGGGATCGCCTGCAAATTTCGTAATTAGCAGTGTATTATGCTTTTCCATGATTTCACCAAGTTTGGTCGAAATCAGAAATCTATATAGTATAGATCCCTTAGAAAAGTAAGGTTCAAAAAGTAGTCTTAGTTAGAAAAACATTTTTGTTTTCAATGGAACCTGCAAGGATTTACAAAACTTCGGCCGAGCCGAAGTTAACTTTCCCCTATTTTTTTATTTTGAAATTTTCAAAAAATAAACTTACCCCATGAGGCACGATCTCGTCCCATAACCGTACCCTTTTCATGATTATACATAAATTTAGAAAAACTAAAAGGTATCGGCTTGCGCATATGTAGATCCTCATCCGTAAAGGATGTTGGCATTGGTACGGGCTTGGACATGATGTTGGTGGGTTGGTTTCGATTTATTTATTTGTATTTTTTGGTTCTTTGAGTTGTGATTAATTTAAAAATAAATACATTAAGTACAAGAAATAAACAGCTGGAGAGAAAATAAAGTGTTTATATATTTAGTTTCATTTTCACACACTCCACAACTTTTCTACGCATATTCGCTAGAGCTCTCTCTCGCTCTCTCGACTGTTTCAGTGTCCTTTGGCTCTCTGTTATGTTTTTGCCGCATTTCACTATTTCTCGACACTTCTACACTTCACTTCCCGGCTTGCTTTAACATTGTGCGGAAAATTTGGCGCCCTTTTTAGTGGTCTTCCTTCCCTCCAACAGAAACAAATCTAAAATCTCCGCCATTTAAAGGGCTGCGTTGGTGTATCTTTAAGTTACTATCTAACTTTCTACGGCGATGCAACCACATATTTCCGACGTTGAGCCGGCATTGACAACAGTTTTAGATACAAAAGTATCTTTTGGTCAATTTATTTATATTTTTTTATGCACGCTCTTGCCAATGCAGATACACACGCACACATTTACAAGCGTATCTCTTTGGTGTCGCTCTTTGAAGCTTACAAACAACCACACCTCGTCAAAGCGTGCTTCTTGAAAACCTCAAGATATTTTTTTTAAGCTAAACAAGTTGTATCTGTGTGCGTGTCTCGGGCGTGACAAAAATTTTTGGGAGCAATCTACAATTTTATTGCAATAGTAATTTCTTAAACAATGTTAAAGCGAGCCGAGTTTTTGTATTGCTTCACTTCACTTCACTCTTGGAAGTAGCTTCTGGCCAGGCCAACTCCACTGAAAACACACACAAACTTCTTGGAGAGATTTTCTTGTCGAGTCAAGCAATTTTAACTTTATAGTTTTAGCCCCGCTCGAACGTTTCGCAGCCGCTCAAAACAAATTTCAGACTGAAATTCGAAACTGAAGTCCGTCATTATCGCAGCGCCAGACTTGGCTTATTTTTTCTGGTCTGGAAATCACTCGGCTCTCTCGCGCTCTCTTTCTCCCATTTACACTCATTGTTGGACTCCCTGGGCTGCGGCAGTGGCTGAGTTTTGTTTTGAGTGGAAATTTGACTTTTTGGCGGCATTTGCACGGTTTGAGTGTTACGTTTGGTGGGCTTGGAGGAGCTCTGAGATTTTCCTAGTTGGGCTGGGTCTTGCAAATTGGCGTGGAAAAGTTGTTGGGCCTGCACTTGTTTTAATTAGGCGCTCGCATAGCGATTGCACATTTTGTGCAAATTGCTCTGGGCTTGGGAGTGCCATACTCAGGGTCCACACCGGAAGAAAATTTTTAATTATTTTTTTTAGAGGCAAGTGTTTTGATTGCGGCTGAGCAATTGAAATGCGAAATTGTTTATTTATTTGTAAATCGATCACCGCTTGTGGGAAAACTATTCATGAGTTGAAACTATTCCCAGCTGTTTCTCATTCACAAGTGTTGAGTTTCAATTTGAAATAAACAAATAGAGGTAAGCCAAATTCAAAAAGCTGTAAGTATACCCAGCATCGCCCGGATCTCTTATAAAAGCGGTTACATTCATATTTGAACTGCCTGCAAATCGATATTAACATTCGAACTCGTCCAAATTATTGGGAACTAGTTTTAAATTGGGATAGTAGTAAGCACCATCTTTCAGTTCGTTGCTAAAATTATATCTGAGATTTGACTTAGAACCACACTTAAACCGGTTCGAGACCGGTCCTCAACCGGTAAAATATCCAGCTTCATATTATCAACCTGCTGACCAAATTTTAAGTTCGTAGCTAAAATATCTTCTGAGATATTGTTCTGACCGTTTTAAACCTGTTCACAAACATGAGACATTGCCTTCCTGAAAATTTCGTGAAGCCTAAAATTAAGCAAACATGCTACTTCGCCATCAGTATATCTATGAAAAGTTTGTATATCTATGAAAAGTTGAAAGTTCGTGTTGTGTCACAAATGAGCAAAGCTCGCAAAAAACACTTTTTTCAATGAAAAACAGAAACAAACGCAGCACAAGCGGTCTCTTACTGAGCGGAACACTGTTTCTCGCACCTCATGTGTTTTCTGTTACATGTTTTTGGTTGAGCAAAACAAACGTGTCGGTCATCCGATAACCTCCGAAAGCAGCTGTTTTGAGCGAGCGCTCACTAAACAACTATCTGCAAATGAGCAGAACACAATAAGTGTCTACGAAAAGTGTTTTTTTCAAATCTGCAACTCTACAGAACAAAGTGTTGTCGCCTAGGGGTGCTGCGTGCCTGCTATAAGACAGTGACCCGCAGGCCCATAGAGTGATATGTGTCCTGTACCATAAAGTGTATTGGTACGTTAATGATGCTGGCCAGGTAGTCTCGCACCGCACAGGAGAAAAGGTTTTTCCACCGGTCCGAGGCGAGGCGCAGTGTTTCAGCTTTTTTGTGAAGCTTGTAGGAGCCATAGGTCCTCGTGCCTGAGGAGCTCGGTGGTTGTGCCTAGTCAGCCAGTGTGTCCGCAGACTCGCCGTATATGTTCCGGTGTCCAGGCACCCATATTAGGTGATACGAGTGCGGCCATCTCATCGGGATAGGCTGAATGCCGCCTAGCGTTTTAGCTTATTTGTGTAAGAGTCAAGTGCTTTGGGCTGCTTGACTCCGAGTATATAATACGTTTTTTTTACCGTAAGTGTGCTAAGGTAGTGGCAGCTTCCTGGATGGCTACCACTCCGCTTGGTACACACTACAGTGATCAGGGAGACGGAAAGATAGAGGTTACTTTTTCATCGAGCCTAGAACCATCCGTGTAGATATTGATGGCGTTGGCTCTGCTGTGGGGAAGGTTGTCCCATACGTTGTGGCTTGGGATATAGACGTCGTATAATTTGTCGAACGTCGTTTGAGGTACACAATAGTCTGTATTAAACGGTATACCCGCTGGTTATTGGTATTTTGGTGGTCCCAGGATCGGATTCTCGGAAGTCTTAAGGCTGTTATGGCGCCATCTGTCTCGCTACTAGGTCTAGTGGTACGAGATGAAATATAGTGTTAGCGCTTCCGTGGGTGTTGTTCGGAGAGCGCCGCTCATGCATATTTCAGCGCTTCTCTGCACTTTGTTCTGTTATTCAGGACAAATTGTTTCCCGAGTGCTGGCCACCAAACTAGTGATCCATACAGTAGTATAGGGCGTACTACAGCTGTGTAAAGCCAGTGTACTATAATCGGGGAGAAACCCCATTTTCGGCCTATAGCCTTTTTGCATGAGAAAATGGCAATGGCTGCCTTTCTTAGGCGGTCATTTATGTTGTCATTCCAGAGAAGTTTCCTGTCCAGAATGACTCCCAAGTATTTGGCACAAACGCAAGGCTGACTCCATTGATCCTGGGAGGGACAAGGTTTGGAATTTTGTACTTCCTGGTGAAGAGTACAAGTTCAGTTTTGGCTGGGTTCACGCCCAGTCCGCAAGATGTCGTCCACTGAGCTAGTGTTGCCAGTGCTGTCTGCATAAGGTCACACAGAGTCTGTGGGAATAAACCACATTTAAAAATTGCAATATCATCCGCGTAGGCCACCACCACGTGTCCCTTCGCCTCCATGAGCCGTAGCAGTTGGTTAACTGTCACGATCCATAGAAGCGGAGAGAGAACACCTCCTTGCGGAGTGCCCCTGCTTACAAATCTGTGAGCCGTAACGCCTCCAAACTAGTCTTAGTGAGAAAAACTTTTTTGTTTTTAACGGAAACGCCTCCAAAATACGTATTTCTTAGTTTACTATCCTTTTCCATGATATCACTAAGTTTGGTCGAAATCGGATGACTATAGCATATACCTGCCATAGGAACAATCGGTCGTAAAACTAGTTCTAGTAAGAAAAACTATTTTGTTTTTAATGAAAACGTTCTTATCATTGGCATACACTTATTTTATATATATTTTTACACAATTCAACAAAGTTTGGTCGAAATCGGATGACTATAGCATATAGCTCCCATAGGAACGATCGGTCGAAAAACTAGTTCGAGTTGGGAAAACTTTTCTGTTTTTAATGAAACGTCCTTTTTATTGGCATATTCTTATTTTATTACTTTAACACATTTCTACAAAGTTTTATCAAAATCGAATAACTATAGCTTGCTGCGTATGAATGATCGGTCGAAAAAGAAGTTCTAGTCAGAAAAACTTTTATGTTTTAAATGGGATCGCCTCCTAATTTCGTAATTAGCAGGGTATTATGCTTTTCCATAATTTCACCAAGTTTGGTCGAAATCAGACATCTATATAGTATAGATCCCATAGAAAAGTAAGGGACAAAAAGTTGTCTTAGTTAGAAAACCTTTTTAGTTTTTAATCGAAGCTGCAAGGGTATACAAAACTTCGGCCGAGCCGAAGTTAACTTTCCCCTATTTTTGGTTTTGTTTTTGTTTTGTGCGTTAGGTTGGCTGTTCGTAAGTGTGACGCTCGTTATACACAGACACACACGAGCGCAACACACAACCACATATACATACGCAAAAACCACTTAGAAAATAGAAAGAATGATACTCAGGCCTGTTGCGGTTTTCACTTTCACTAAATTTGCTCGAATTCGATTTGGCTACCTGTTCCGGTCTTCACAATTCGATAGATTTACTCGATTTGAATTCACATTGCTTGGAGCCGATGAATTCAAAGGTAAATGCGATTTTGTACATAAAGGCGTCAAATTAATGGCTTAAAGATAATTTTGTATCATTGTTTAGTGTATTTAGATACTTTTTGCAATTTTACATTCCCTTAAAAATTATTTTTAATAAAAAAATTAATAACTTTTATGAATAGCTTCAATTTTGCCACGTGCCATCCAAATCGAATTCACATGTTTTGTTCAAGCTGTTCTGGTTTTCACTTGTTTATGAAAGGCTGGGAAAATGTTCATAAAATGCCCTTAAAAATAGAAACGACATTTTAAACACCTATATTCAACTACTATCAACTATTTTGAGTGATTATTTATTGGATTGTTTTGATTCACCAGTTGATTAAGGTGAAAGTGTAGTCAACGGAAACAATTTGGAAATGAAACACTCGAATTGCAAATCGTTCGAATACCAGAACAGCTAAAACCAAATCGTTCGATTTTGTTTTTATTTGAAATCGAAAAAATATGTGAAAACCGGAACAGGCCTGACTGTCTTTCGCTCCCTGTTTTCGTTGTGTCCGTAACCAAACTGTGCTCTGCAAATGAGATATTAATACCAATGAACTCCTCGGGCTCAGTTCTATTTTATGTCAAATTTTCACAACAACAGATGTTTTGAAAAGTAAAAATAAGTAACGGTCTATAAGTCAAAATAATAAAATGACAACTTGATTCATTTAATAAATCCTATACATTTTAAGCTATAACGCTCCCAATCTGTAAAACGTTTCCACTCTAAGACCAATAAAATTTTTCTTAAGTTCATTAAAAGTTAAGAATTGCTCTCCTAAAAAATATAGAAAAAACGCACGCCAGAAATATATTATTTAACCTTGGGTTGGACTTGCACACCCAATTTCATAAAGATCGTACCAAAAATATCACTGGCCTTGAACCCACACCGATTTCCGACCTTATGCGTGGACTTCCAAAAATTCTAGATTTGTTTTGCCTTTTTTGGCTCTTAAAGCTTACCAACCGAATATCGCACAGATTGGATCCAAAATAACGTTTGGTCTTGAAACCAACGCAAACCATTTGCCACCCTGGGGGGTGAATTATTCGACGTCGGATATGAAATCGCATTTATTTTCGCATACTTGCAAAACCGACTTGAAATTCGGATCGAATCAGATGAATCAAAATTTTTTCAATAAAAAGTTTTCCTGTACTGATCAAATTTATCAATACTTTTTATGGTCGGAGATGCTTCTGTTACATACTTTTGCCCAAACTTCATATATTGTGTGTGAGTATAATTATTTTACGCCACAAATTGTTTTACATAACAGTTTTACAAACCGAGATCAAAGTAAATCGGACGAAAACCCGATTTTTGCAAATAGAATTTTTCCACCATTTCTCTTGTACAATTATTTTTCAAGTAAAATCGGATGGAAAATAAATGAATTTCTTTCCCGCCTTAGTGCCCATTTTCACCATAAATGGAAACTTTTTCTCATATTACAGCAGAGGGAGGCAGAAAATACATTTACATTTTTGCATTGGTGTGTGTGAGAGCAGCTCAAAAATTGCTCTCAAGCAACGCAGCGGCGCTTGTACAGCTTATACTATGTGTGTTTGAGCAGCGCAGCTTTGAGAATTTTCGTATGCACGCCAGATAGCAAGCTGCAGGCCCCTGTATTACAGTCCTCTATATCTTACCTTTTAGGCTGTGGATCGCTAATGATCGAATCAATCAGTCAGTATAAAAGATGGTTTCACCCGTTAACCAAACTTTCTTTTCCATTTGGAGAACGGTTCGATATAATTCAGTTTCAATACAATTCAGTTTATTAAAAGCTTTGATGGTATTTACATCTTTCGATCCAAAAAAATTGTTCAGCAATTGAGCCATTTGTAATATGGGAGAAAAAGTTTTAGTTGACTTCAGAATAAGACACTAGAGATGTCTAGGGAAATTGGGGAACCATGAACGTAGTAACAGATTCTTGTGAATATAAAAGAATACTGTTTTTTAAATAGTTTGAATAAAATTTAAAATTAAATTACTAAATAAAACTGCTAGGTGAGAAAGTTAAGGCAACATACTTGGCATACTCTTTCAACTCGCCTCTCAATAAGTCCATTGTTGCGCGTGCTGTGTGGCATGTGGCACCGTCTTGTTGAAACCACATGTCATGCAAGTCAAGCTCTTGCATTTTGGGCAAAAAAAGTTGGATATCATCTCACGGTAGCGCTCACCATTCTCAGTTACGTTACGATTCGCATCATCTTTGAAGAAGTACGGTCCAATGATGCCACCAGCCCATAAACCGCACCAAAATGTGACTTTTTCTGGATGCATTGGTAGCTCTTGCAATGCTTCTGGCTGATATTCACTCCAAAATCGACAATTCTGCTTATTTACGTACCCATTGAGCCAAAAATGAGCTTCGTCGCTGAACACAATTTTTTGGTAAAAAAGTGGATCTTCGGCCAACTTTCCAAGAGCCATTCACCAAAAAATTCTACGTTGCGGTAGGTCGTTCGGCTTCAATTCTTGCACCAGCTGTATTTTGAAAGGCTTAACACCTAAATCCTTCCGCAAAATTTTCCACGTTGTTGAGTAACAGAGGCCCAATTGCTGCGAACGGCGACGAATCGATAATTGATGGTCTCTTAACCGGCCGTACAGCGCGATATTTTCTTCAGTTCGCACTCTATGTAAGCGTGTTGGTGGTTTAATGTCCAACAATGTAAATTTGGTGCGAAATTTAGTCACAATAGCCCGAATAGCCGCTTCAATGGGTCGATTAAGTTGACCATAAAATGGAAGAAGCGCGCGATGAACTTTCTTAACAGAGCACGCATTTTGAAAATAAAGTTCAATAATTTGCAAGCGTGTTCGTTTGTAAGACGATTTATGATTAAATTATAGACCAAACTGAAGATGTTTGACAGTGAAACAAAACACGAAACGTGCGTGAGCTGTTTAAACCAGTGTTGCCAAAAAGATAATAGCTAAAAAATCACCCTTTACTACCACTTGAAATTCTCAAGTTGGAATTCCGTGCATTCGGAATAAAAAAATAGGGGAAAGTTAACTTCGGCCGAAGTTTTGTATACCCTTGCAGCTTTCATTGAAAACAAAAAAGTTTTTCTAACTAAGACAACTTTTTGTCCCTTACTTTTCTATGGGATCTATACTAAATAGATGTCTGATTTCGACCAAGCTCCGTGATATCATGGAAAAGCATAATACACTGTTAATTACGAAATTTGGAAGCATTTAAAACAAACTAGTTTTTCGACCGATCGTTCCTATGACAGCTATATGATATAGTCACCCGATTTTGACATAGCTTTGTAGAATTGTATGAAAGTATCTAAAATAAAGAAATGCCATTTTAAGGACATTTCTATTGGAAACAAAAAAGTTTTCCTAACAAAGACTACTTTTCTGACCACACTTTTATATGACAGCTATAATATATAGATGTCCGATTTCGACCAAACTTTGTGGAATCATGGAAGACCTTATCAAACTAAGAAATACGAAGTCTGGAGGCGATTCCATTGACAACAAAAAAAGCTTTTCTCACTAGAACTAGTTTTTCGACCGATCGTTCCTGTGACAGCTATATGCTTTAGTCATCCGATCCGGCCGGCTCCGACAAATGTGCAGCGTATTTGTACCAAAAGACTTCGTGCAAAGTTTGGTGAGGACAGCTTTAAAACTGACGGAGGAGATAGCATAGAAACTGACGGACAGGGCTAAATCAACTCAGTTCGTCGTGCTGATCAAGAATATATATACTTTATGTGGTCGGAGATGCTTCCTCCAATGCGTTACAAACATCCGGACAATTTTATAATACCCTCTGCAAGGGTATAAAAATGGGTAACTGGAATTTGGTGTTAAAATATGTTTTTAGTCAAATAAATTTGCGTATTAAATAGTTTTAATACAAAAGGGTAAGTTAAGTTTTCGTATACCCCGAACTTCCTTTGTGAAAGAAAATTCACGAACGAAAACGTTTTAAAAGGAGTTCGCTTAGGCTGGTTTTGAAAGGTAGTTTTTTTTTAGAGCAGTGTCACTTGATTCTACGACTTGAAGACTGGATTGAGCTCAGATAAATTTACAAATTTCAATGCAAATTATAAATTTTCCTTATATATTGTTAAATTTTATTTAAGTTCTTCGACCACTTGCAGTTTTTACTGGCTCGAGGTCTTGCTATGTTATTGACATACTTTTAACAGAGGCACACAACACAACAAAGGAGGCATCAGGTTGATCGGACGACGTTTCATGAGGGACCAACCTCACTCATCAGCGATCTTGAGCCTGAAATGTCTGTCCAAACAGCAGTCTCTCCATGCCCGCGACGGCAAAACTGTTTGGGAATTTCAAAGGCAGCCTACCATTTAATAATTTTTATTGCCTTTTTATACCCTTGCAAAGGGTATTATAAAATTGTGCGGATGTTTGTAACGCATTAAAGGAAGCATCTCCGACCACATAAAGTATATATATTCTTGATCAGCATGACGAGCTGAGTTGATTTAGCCTTGTCCGTCTGTCCGTCTGTCTGTTTCTATGCTATCTCCTCCGTCAGTTTTAAAGCTATCCTCACCAAACTTTGCACGATGTCTTCTGGTACATATACGCTGCACATTTGTCGGAACCGGCCGGATCGGATGACTATAGCATATAGCTGCCATAGGAACGATCGGTCAAAACACTAGTTTTAGTGAGAAAAACTTTTTTGTTTTTAATGGAAACGCCTCCAAAGTACGTATTTCGTAGTTTACTATCCTTTCCCATGATTTCACTAAGTTTGGTCGAAATCGGATGACTATAGCATATAGCTGCCATATGAACGATCGGTCGAAAAACTAGTTCTAGTGAGAAAAACTTTTTTCTTTTTAACGAAAACGTCCTTATCATTGGCATACACTTATTTTATATACTTTTACACAATTCTACAAAGTTTGGTCAAAATCGGATGACTATAGCATATAGGTCCCAAAGGAACGATCGGTCGAAAAACAATTTCGAGTGAGGAAAACTTTTTTGTTTCTAATGAAAACATAAATAAAACATATTATTGGCATACTCTTATTTTATATACGTTAACACATTTCTACAAAGTTTTATAGAAATCGGATGACTATAGCATATAGCTGCAGTATGAATGATCGGTCGAAAAAGAAGTTCTAGTGAGAACAACTTTTTTGTTTTAAATGGAAACGGGAGAACTTGGCAAAAGTAGGGGGCAGAAAAGCGGGCGTTTTGTTCCCCTATTTTTTTCGTTATAAAAAAATCCCTCCCCCTGATTATTCTTCAATAATGAGTACTCTTTTTATTATAAATTATTCTAAATTTCATACAAGTCAAATATTTATTTTCTCCCCGCTAATTTTTGTCAGTGTAGTTGCGTTCGAAAATGTGTCGTTCGTGCCAGAAGCAAAATTTAAGTCCCCAAATGCATTTGTCAAATGCAAATGCACAGTTAACTGATGCATTGTTTGCTGCAGCTGTTGTTGTTGTTGTTGTTGCTGTTCACCGACTACGTGTCTTATGACCATGAAGAGTGCAGCAGGTTCATTCCCTGGGTTGTTCTCTCAATGAGTGACTTTCGCTTGAGTGGAATCTACGTCTCTCTCTCTTATTTTCTTAACCATAAACACTGCAGGATCGTTGGGCCAAACACCAAAACATAGTAGAATACGTTAAAAAACAAAACCCACCACTAACAACTCCAACAAGTCTCAATATTCTGAGTGTTTTTTTTGTGTGTGCGCAACCACTCAACTGAGCCGTAAACAGAGAGCCAGAAACCTCCTTTGCAAATGCGGTCACAGGATAAACGTACGTATGTTTACGCATTTTGAAAACAGCAAACACAACAAAAACTCAACTTCGCACAAAACTCCAGTCGACTTTCCAATGCTCCGGGGGTTGCTTTATAACAAAGGGGGTTGTTTGCTCCCAGTTCACCAATATTTGTCCATGGAAGGCGAGGGGAGTGGGAGGAAGTGTGCAGAATGTGTGACGCGCTCCAGTTTTATTCCGAGAGCTTGTCGGAAAGTACTTACATGCATTCATTAAAAACAAAAATGTTTAGTTGAAGCAACATTTAGCTGAAGAAGACGAGGACGAACGGAAACCGGTTTATGCATAGATTTCAGGAAATGAGTGTACCCGGCCAGTTCCTTTTCAATTTTTTTTCAGCTTAGCCCAGTTCTAATTAAGACCTTTAGCCTGGTTGTATGAGTTGCGGCTTCCTGTTTGAGTGTGTTTAGTTTTGCATTTAACGAGTGTCAACATTGAGTGGTACTTGAAGGGGAAAGGGGGGCTTGAGAGGAGGTTGTGCAAGTGACAAGCGCCATCCAAGGGACATAATGGATTGGGATTGGCATTGTGATGGGAAAAGTGACAGGGAAATGGCTTACACGAAAAGCCATTCAATAACGAAGGCAACTTTTTGCATTGAAGTATTAGCAACATTTGTTCCGGCAAGATTGACTAGAATCATTTTTAATCTAAAGCTAATATACAAGAGTGGATCATAATGTATTATAATAGGTGCATTTTTATCCAGAAATGGGAAGCTTGCTGTTGTGGGGTATCCACTTTTATTGGAAAATTATATAAGTCATAGAACCATTATCTGGACTGTTTTGACAGGTGAATCCACAGACTTTAAGAACTGGTCGAAATTGATTGTTATTACAAAAACTATAGAACCACTTAGATGAGTAACGGCCACACAAGTAAATCGCAGCAGTTGCTCAAAAATATCAGAACAACATGCCCGTCCCGTCCTGCAAGTGGATTTTAAAAAGAGTTCACACCGCGCTCGAAGAGTTCACCTTTCTTCCCCACTAAGAAGGATCCCGGCCCTCGCTATTTCCCAGAACTGCAACGGATTGTCTACATCTTCCTACCCACCTCCACCACCCCTAGAAATCTATTTTTATACTCTGTACGAGAGGTACACAGAGTATATTAAACATTTCCGATCCTATAAAGTATATATATTCTTGATCAGCATTACAAGCAGGCATGCAAACCGATTGGAAATAAGGACTGGGTCGGTTCAGTGGTTCACATAGTTTTTGAACCACCGCTTCGCTTTATTACATGGTTTTTGAAGCCATCTGAACCGCGGTTTCGGTTCGGTTCAGTCCTTATTTATATCTGCGCGGAAAGGAATTCGCAACGCACTTTATGTCCTTGGATGCAGAAAATCTGTAAAATCTGAACCCTTAAAGCCCATCCTTAAGTTTAACGACCAGATATTTTCATATTTATATAAAAAAAAATGACAAAAGCTTATTTCTGGGATCGCCCTAATTCCCGTCAAACATAAACCCTTAAGGATGACGTCCCGAATTTTGATTAAATCTGTTTAAAAATCTATTTCTTTCCAGACTTTCCATGGTAAGGCAGTCCAAAATTTGTCGAAAACGCATTTATGTTCAAGGATTGTTATTAATTTTGCCGAATCTCAAGCCCTAAGCCATTTCTTAAGTATAAAGTCCCAGTTTGCTCTAAAGTCTCTACGAAATGATATTTTTCTGAAGTTTCGAGTAAAAACAGTCCGATAACGTGTTAGAAACTTCATTATTTTCTTGGATCGCCCTTAATTTCACCCTATGTCAACTCTTGAAGTCTTTTGTTGAGTATAACGTCGCAATTTACCCTGAAATCTGCTCTGAAAGTCATTTTATAGACTTTTGAAGTTGTGGCAAGTCCAAAAATTCTTTTTGTTTAAGAATACCCTTCATTCCACTAAACCTTAACGCTTTGAGCCCATTCTAAATTCTAACATTCAAAAATATCCTTAAATTTGTCCAGTAAGTAATTGTTTTAGGACTTTTGAAGCTGCAGAAGTTTGAAAAACTATTAACCTGGGTGGGACATACTATTTGATGAAAAATAAAGTTGGATCGAACACATTATAAAGTACTAGTTCTGTTTTTAAGAGGTATTACGCCCCGGGTTTTTTGAACCAACTCTATTTGGTCCAGCGAGTTCTTTAAATGTTGAAAATTGTCTCAGAGAGAGCTATCTTATACCGAAAAACTTTTTAAAATATTAAAGCTCGCCTATAGTGTCTTTTCCCCGAACTTTTGCTTCAATATTCGAAATATAATGATTTCTAAAGTGATATGTGACTTTTCGACCATTTCGATACTTAATTTCAAGAGAATTAAAAAGTTTGAATAGTTGGATGTGCTTGCTTCGTCCATAATGATATCACTTTAATTGCTGTAAAGTAAAAAGTAAAATCAGCTTGTCAAGATGACACAGCCCCAAAGGGCCAAAACCGAGCCTCTCTCAAACTCTTGGCTTGTGCGCTTCTAATTTAGCACCTACAGCTTAACGCCGAATCCGAACGGCAGTTTGAGAAGCTTTTCCTGGCTAATTACTGCATGCTGGCGCCAACAGCAAGAGGTGTGGCCGGGTGTTATTCAGTGTTATTCAAAGAAAAAAACTTTTCATTAGATGTTCCGAGGCGGGATCGAACCCACAACCTCATGCACAGCGGTCGCGCACTCTAGCCGCTGAGCCACCCAGCCAGGCTGAACTTGGATTAAGGTAAAGAAGCTTGACAAAAAAATCGATTAGCAACTTCCAAAGAAGGAAAGTTAGCTTATGACAGGCATATTCAGAGGTCGGTAGACAATTGCACGTTTTAAAATGGTTGGGTGCTTCATAAATCCGGCATCAATAAGGACTTATCGTAGCAATTCGACTAAAAAGTCCCAAATTTGTTCATCTTGTGACGCGTCAGTGAACTGAACCGAACCGAGCCGTTTTCATTTGTGGTTTTCGGTTCGGTTCAGCATTTTCGAAGGGTCGCTCATTCGGTTTGCGGTTCGGTTCACCAGCTGAAAAAAGCGGTTCGGTTCGGTTTGGTTTGGTTCGGTTCAGAACCGGTTTGCATTCCTGATTACAAGCCGAGTCGATATAGCCATTTCCGTCTGTCCGTTCGTCCGTCTGTCCGTTTGTCTATCCGTATGAACGCCCACGGACATAAGGCCCGTATGAAAAATTTTAATACTTTGATATACGAGTACAAATCAGAAATTTTCTGAGTTGGCGTAAAGTCCGTATTCAAATTAACCAATGCAAGACCCCCTCCACTTTTGAGTATATGGGCCTTACTGAGTTGTAGTGTGGTGTCTCGTGCATGCTGTTTGGGGCTCCTATGTGTGCTCTCCTAAAAAGGGGGGGGGGGCAGGGGACCGGCGGAGCGGAAGGGCTCGCTCGCTGTTGTGCGTTCAAGAAATATAACTTTTAGGGTCGCAAATGCTGCCTTCTACCTGTTACATACTTTTGCCAACTTCATGATCCCCCTTTTCCCTTTTCAAGTATAAATAAAAAAGTTAACTCGGCCCGGCCGATTTTTCCTTTCCATTGATAACAAAATAGTTTTTCTAAGACTATTTTTGGGACATTACTTTTCTATGGAATCTATACTATAAAGATGTCTGATTTATTAAACTTGAACATGGCAAGGCATAATACACCTGTTAATTGCGAAATTTGGAGGCGATGTCATTTAAGACAAAAAAGTTTTTCTAACTTGAACTTCTTTTTCGACCGATCATTCATACTGCAGCTAGTATGATATATATCCGATTTTCCGACCAATCTTTGTAGAAATGTGTCCAAAGTAAATATAATTAGGTATGCCAATGATAAGGACGTTTTCATTAAAAAAATTTTTGATCAGCTTGACGAGGTGAATTGAATTTTAGCTTTGTCCGTCTGTCCGTGTGTCCTTCTGTCCGTCTGTATTCTATGCTATCTCCTCCGGTCAGTTTTAAGGCTATCCTCACCAAACTTTGCACAAAGTCTTTTGGTACAAATACGCTGCACATTTGTCGGAACCGGCCGGATCGGATGACTATAGCATATAGCTGCCATAGGAACGATCGGTTGAAAAACTAGTTCTTGGAGAGAAAAACTTTTTTTGTTTTTAATGGAAACGTTCTTATCATTGCGCATACACTTAGTTTATATACTTTCCCACAATTTTACAAAGTTTGGTCGAAATCGGATGACTATAGCATATAGCTGCCATAGGAACGATCGGTCGAAAAACTAGTTCTAGTGAGAAAAACTTTTTTGTTTTTAATGAAAACGTCCTTATCATTGGCATACACTTAATTTATATACTTTTACACAATTCTACAAAGTTTGGTCGAAATCGGATGACTATAGCATATAGCTCCCATAGGAACGATCGGTCGAAAAACTTGTTCGAGTGAGGAAAATTTTTTTGTTTTTAATGAAAACGTCCTTTTTATTGGCGTACACTTATTGTATATACTTTGGACACATTTCTACAAAGTTTGATAGAAATCGGTTGACTATAGCATATAGCTGCAGTATGAATGATCGGTCGAAAAAGAAGTTCTAGTGAGAAAAACTTTTTTTTTTTTAAATGGGATCGCCTCCAAATTTCGCAATTAACAGTGTATTATGCTTTTCCATAATTTCACCAAATTTAATCGAAATCAGACATCTCTATAGTGTAGATCCTATATAAAAGTATTGTCCAAAAAGTATTCTTAGAAAAACTTTTTTGTTTTCAATGGAAGCTGCAAGGGTATACCAAACTTCGGCCGAGCCGAAGTTAACTTTCCCCTATTTTTTATTTTTCAACATAGGATCCTTTTAGGTCGATTCACTTTTCCCAGCGATGTTCAATAGCTTCGATACCTTTTTTTATTTTAAGAACTGTGAAGCTCTTCAAAATAGGCATTAACCTCGGACTCCACCTCTTCATTGTTTCCAAATCTTTTTCCTCCGAGCCATTTTTTCAAGTTTGGAAATAAGAAATAATCAGAGGGAACTAAATCTGGCGAATAAGGGGCGTGAGGTAGCAATTCAAATTTTAATTCATTAATTTTATCCATTGCAACGGCGGAGGTCTGAACCGGCGTTTTTGTTCTGAAGTCAGCAAACGCGGCACCCATCTTGCGCATAAATTTTTCATGTCCAATTTTTCGGTCAATATGCGATGTACAGCACTTTTTGAAATGCCTACACATTCAGCTAACGCACGAACTTTTAATCGCCGGTCACTCAATACACATATTTTAATTTTGGCAACCATTCGAAATCAATAGTCTTTCCCTTAGGCTACTAGGCCTGTTAGTTGGCGGTTGCCAAAATGCTCACTTAGCTTTGCTCAATGATTCTGACTGAACTCTTTTATTATTGTTAGGCCACTATTAATCGCAAGGTTGCCGTGGTCGAGTGCTTACTTCCTTTTGTTCAGTCGTCGAGGACCCGAGTTCTTGTCCCAGACAAGGTGAAGTTAAATAATGATTTTTAAAGATAAATATGGGTTTAACGACCTGTCTGGATTTTAGTCTCAAAGTGAATGTTAGCAGGCTCAAGGTCGAGGTTTGATAATAGTTCAATAACACAAATTTACAAATAATAAATGATTTTTTCATCCTCGACAAATGTATGTCATTCCTTATGTAAAATCATGCGCTGAATTCGATTCTGGAGTTAAGAAATTTTAAAGCAGAGCAGATTTCGAGATAATCCCAAATTATCGTTTTCTGCAAAAAGATCTCACTTAATTACAAATATCTCAATAATGAAACAACTTATGAATGATTTTTATATTCCAAATTAAAGCTAATAAAATTATCTTTCAATCATTCATAGGTAGTTTTATCAAACTTGTAGTGTGGATGATATTTACAAAGATACCATTTCGTTTCATTTTTATTGAAAATTTGAAAAACCTGTTAATTACACCGTTTTTTTAAATAACAAACAAATTTGTTCTCTTTTGGATGATGTAAACTAATATATAACAAATTAAAAAAGTGTTAATTTATCGAAATCTGTTGGAAATTGTCGGAGTTATTAGCATTTATTTAAAAAATGAGCAATTTCAGTTTTACCGTTCAAATGGTAGTAAAAATCTATGGTCTATGGTCCGTTTTGCTCCGCTCTGTGTGTACCTCTCGTGTGAGAAATCAACAAAAGTCACCCAACCTGGCCTTATTCCAAAATCCTTGATAGCGGAATTTCATAATATTCATATCCTGATGAAATCGTTCACCAAGCTTATCACTAATCTATAGATTTGTACTTATTTTACCCAAATCGTTATGATTATCTGCTGAGTTTTATTTGAAAAACAAGCTTAATCATTATTTTTGGACTAACAAAATATGGTTCACATCAAAATCAGTTGCATTTGTTCCGTATCAATGTATGTAAAGGTTTTCAATTTTGTTAAAATAATTTAATGGAAAAGCTTCAAAAATATTTGTTTAAATGTTGTTTTGTTAGCCCCCTAAAGTCGGGGAACATTTTTTTTGATGCCTCGTTACTAATTATAAGACCCCGGATTTTAAATAAAAACATATTTTAAACCGGTTAACCAAAATTAGATCTGATTGCACATAAATTCGTTTCATAAAAAAAATATTTAGATGGGATCCAAGTTATTTTTGCATTTTCGACATATTTTGCATATTCAGAATTTTACCGACATATTATCAAAGCAGGCTTCCAAATATTAGTTTTTTATACCCTTGCAGAGGGTATTATAAAATTGTCCGGATGTTTGTAACGCATTGAAGGAAGCATCTCCGACCACATAAGGTATATATATTCTTGATCAGCAAAACGAGCTGAGATCGGATGACTATAGCATATAGCTGCAGTATGAATGATCTGTCGAAAAAGAACATCTTGTGAAAAAAACTTTTTTGTTTTAAATGGGATCGCCTCCAAATTTCGTAATGAACAGTGCATTATGCTTTTCCTTATTTTACCAAGTTTGGTCGAAATCAGACATCTATATAGTATAGATCCCATAGAAAAGTAAGGTCCAAACATTAGTCAGTTAGAAAAACTTTTTTGTTTTCAATGGAAGCTGCAAGGGTATACAGAACTTTGGCCGAGCCGAAGTTAACTTTCCCCTATTTTTAATATTTAATTTTCACTTATTGATACACACAGTCATTGTACGTGCTTTGAATTGTTTGGAAAAATAATCCAACAAGTGAATCGGCTAAAATCTTGGGTACGCGAACAAAAAAATTAAGCTATTGTGGTAAAAACTAATGCATTTCTGGCATTGTATTCAATATAAAATTATAACCCCAATGATAGTTGGGAAAACACATTCTACACATACTAAAGCCAAGTACTCAGAGAATCTAAATCTAGACCTTGCTAAAAAGACAATTCTTTCCGCCGAGGAACAGTGTGACAGCTCAAAGACAAAATACCACCATACAATAAAAAAGTACCACCAAATGTCAAACGGTTAAACTCAATCAGCTGTATAGCTAGTCAAGGTTGCGGTTCCACGAGTTTTTAACTGGCTCACGCTAAGAGACCAGCTAAATCGACTTAGCTTGTCTGAGTACTTTATGCAAGACGCTGATGTCGATAAATTACCCATTTAGGTCTTTAAACAAAGAAACACTTACATTATTTGTACATAAACATACTGGACAAATATTTTTAACGAAAGAAATATAAGTAAAAACTACTTAGAGCGATGCTACAATCAATCACTCGAAGACGAAAGAGGTTTGTTCAAAAAGTATCCCAAACACAATTTCTTCTCTCAATCTCTTGTCTTGTGTGCTTCTAATTTTCATACAAGAGAAAAGGGACCAACAGTTTAACGCTGAATCCGAACGTCAACGTTTGAGAACCATTTTTATGGCTAGTTACTTCGTAGCTGGAACCCACGACCTCTTGCACAGCAGGCGCACACACTATCCGCTCTACCACCTCCGGCCACGAGTTCTTGCCACAGGTAAAAGCGGTCAATAAGGAATGTTACCTGCAAGTTATGCACAATTTGCTTGAAGAAGAACCTTCGCGAATTTTGGATGAACAAAAAATGGCTTTAGCACCATGATAACGCCCTGCGCACAAGTCGTTTAAAAAATGGCACCTCAAGGTATACAGAACCCTTAAATAATTTTTTTATCTGACTAATTTGTATTATTGTTAAATAACAAAAAATCATCAACGCGATTGCTCTCTAAGTAATCGGAATGTAGAACAAAACGGAAAACTTTATAAAGCTCACTACATGGTGTAATTTCGAGCGGAAATTTGAAATTTTTATTTTTAAGTGGTTTTGAAGACAATTGATTGAATAAAAATTATTCGAAAAAAATTTTACGGTAATTTTTCTTGTTGAAAACGGGATATGTTGTCGTTTTCAGGAAAATTCAGGCCTTAAAGTTAAAAAAGCATAGTTTTTCAAAACGGTTCGGCTTGGTTCCTAAGTAGTTACCATGCATTTGCAGCAGATTTGTAAGTCAATGTCGTCGTCCACTGCAGCTTATTTCTCATCTGCATGTCATAACTGTGAGTTCATAGTTTGATTGCATAATGACATAATTGACCGATATGTTGGACAAGTACTCTCGAGTGTGTAAGTGTGCGTCCGGCAGAGGTCAAAGAGAACAGTACAAAAAAATGTCATTGGTCAGGCAATAAAGAAGAAAAAAAGAATAAATTTTGTGATTTCTGTTGATGCCCCAACAAAAGATATTCGTTTTGATTAAATGCAAACTGGCACAGCTTGACATTTATATGGAGATTTATACTACGGATTTGCGTAATCAATGCTATCCATTTGCAAAGAAAACTTACCCCAACTTTCGATGGTACGTCCAAAGTAGGCATTTACCTCGGAATCATAAACCATTTGCTTGAATGTTTTCTTTTTCGGACGTTCCGGCGGCCTGGCATAATACTGTTGAAAGCCATCGATACAGTCCTCTGTTATGGTTGGCATTTTCCTTCCTAGACGCAAGCGGTAGCGATAGCGGTGACGTGATCTGGATATGGATCTCCTCGAAACGCTAACGTATTCCTCTATGGCTCGGACTCGTGATACACCGCACGCCAAGTCGACACCGTAGCGAGTTCTTTGCGAGACTGATCGACACTTCCCGTTCCAGAAACTCAAACTACAAGCTGAGCCTCCAAGCTTGTGTCATAATCCCCATAATAAAATCCATGCAGCCGACGACGACGACTGCGTTGGCGGAGGCTTTGGTCATCATGATCATCATTATTGTGTTACAAATATATAATAAGTAGTTCTTTTCTCTCGCTTTGGCTCATGCAACGCCACACACGCACACTCGCACACACACACTGAGATTTGGCTTAACTAGTGCTGCAGTCGACGCTGACAGCGCTGCCTTTTCCATATGCAAAATTGTACAAGCTACATCAACACCAACAGCAAGTGTCGGTCTTAATCAAATAATATACATACATATGATGGTACATACACGCTTACTTACTTAAATATGTATTGTATGTATAAATGCTATAAATTTCGTATACTTAATTGCTGTTTATCGCACTGAAAATCCCCGATATAATTCAGATTTCTTTAACTTTAAAAGTAATTATAATAGTTAATAAAGCTGTATATTCACTTGTTTGATATCTCCTAAGAGTTTCTCAAAAGATATATCAGAAAAGTGTAATAGCCAATCTGAAAAGCACAAAGATTTATGAAAAGCATGGAAAAACTGAATGAGAAGTTGGCTATTCTTTAATTTCGATGTCTCAAATTAGTTTTTTGACAGCCAACTTTTAGTAAACTGAGATGTTTTTCATCCATCTCTTAAACAATAGAAATTATGGTAAAAGTTTTCAAAAATTTTTATGTTCAAAAATTGAAGATACTTTCCGAAATATCCTACACTTGTCACATATATTTCATGCCATACAAAACTCGTTAAATAGCCGCGCGTGACACAATTCCACTTAATTGAATTTAAAGCCAGGGATTATGTCTCTCTTTAGCATCCGTACTTGATCACAAATCCCGACTATTCCCGCCATATTCCTCCAGTGACACAATTAAAACCAAATCGCAGCTTTCATCATTCAGCTAATTGCTGCATAAAATATGATTTCCTTTGACACTGAGCTCGCAAATGACAGTCACTATTATTTCTCTTAGAACTTTTATTGTTAGTTTTTTTCTTTGCATCTTGTTTTTGTTTGCATATATCATTTAGGTTTTTGTTTGTGCAAATTGTACCGCACATCGTCTCCGCTTTCAATTGCGCTGATATGAATTTTTTTTTCAAGTTGCTTCAACAAATTTGTTTGATTATGACATAAATCCAAATAAATATTTTTCTGCTGCTTGAGGAATTGTGAGTGTGGAAAAAATTTAGATGATAAGTAAGGCAAAGTAAAGTAAATATACTGTGTGTGAATGGATCTGAATGACACTGAAGGGGGGGGGTTTTTGTGTTTTTTTTTTTTTTTTTTTTTTATTTGCTGTTTTGAAAGTCAGTGACAAGCATGGAAGAAGCAGAGCACCAATAAGGTGACAGACGACAAGTTTTCCGGTTGATTCATTCTGGTTGAGTAAGTCAGAGAGTGCTGACGTGTAATCGTAAAAGAAAACTAAATATTCAAAGACATTTCTCGGGACTTGCTGTGCTACCAGTGTATCTATCATGGACCGTCTTAACGCTCTGACATATAGATATTTAGGGTGGGGTTTAACATTCGAAATCCCCCGGCGAACTCCACTGGTGCCAGTACAGGTCGCTGCTTGATTTCTCTACCCCCTCCCGACCCGCAATATCGGAAAAAGTCATATCTCTCAAAGTTTAATAGATCGAAGCTTCTGGACATATTTAGTATTCGGGGTTCTTTATCGATTCGCTGAAAGAATTTTAAAGATCGGATGAACGATATTCGAGTTATAAGGAAACGCAACGGTGATGGGTAGCATTTCACAGGTAAAGGGTTTGTTATAGTAGGGCTTGACCGATTTTTTTTCATGTTATACCCTTGCAGAGTGTATCATAAAATTGTCCGGAACGCATAGAAGAAAGCATCTCAGACCACATGCAGTATATATATTCTTGATCAGCATGACGAGCTGAGTTGATTTAGCCCTGTCCGTCAGTTTTAAAGCTATTCTCACCAAACTTTCCACGAAGTCTTTTGGTACAAATACGCTGCACATTTGTCGGAACCGGCCAAATCGGATGACTATAGCATATAGCTGTCATAGGAACGATCGGTCGAAAAATTAGTTTTAGTGAGAAAAACTTTTTTTGTTTTCAATTGAAACACTTCCAAACGTTGTATTTCTTAGTTCAATATGTTTTTCCATGATTCCACCATATTTGGTTGAAATGAGACATCTATATAGTATAGTCATTGAAAAGTATAGTTTGAAAAGTAGTCTTAGTTAGAAAACTTCTTTGTTTTCAATGGAAATGCCCTCAAAATTTGCATGTACTTTTTTTATATGCTCCCACACGATTCTACAAGGTTTGGTCAAAATTGGATGTCTATAGCATAAAGCTCCCATAGGAACGAACGGTGGAAAAACTAGTTCTTGTGAGAAAAACTTTTTTGGTTTCAAAGGAAACGTCCCTTACATTGGCATATATTTATTTTATATAGTTTTACACAATTCTGTAGTATTAATGATTGGTCGAAAAATAAGTTCTAGTGAGAAAAACTTTTTTGTTTTAACTGGGATCGCCTACAAATTTGGTAATTAACAGTTTGTTATGCTTTTCCATGATTTCACTTAGTTTGGTCGAGTTCGGACTTCTATATAGTATAGCTCTCATAGAAAAGTAAGGTCCGAAATGTAGTCTATTTAGAAAAGCAAACTGCAAGGGTATACAAAACTTCGGCCGAGTCGAAGTTAATTTTCCCCTATTGCTTTTATTTTTATATGCAATCCTAATGCAATTTTGACAGATTTTTTAAAATTTTTTGAGTAATGCGGAAACATGCGCTAAAAAAAACTACGAACAGTTTTTCTCCGATGGACAGGGAATTATGAAGAGTTATCATACAAAAAAGTCGAGGCGCTCATCCATAGTTTCTATTACATTTTCCTTAATTGACTGCATTCGTTAGAGAATTTGCCTAGGGAATCACTTCTGGAAACGTAATTTGGTTATAAATTCAAAATATTGTTTTTTTCCGCCATATTGTGTTACTTTACACTTTTCAACCCAACAGAGCCTTTCTAAGTGTATTGTATGTGTGGGAGTTACTGTACTCTTTTTTTTATCTTTTCCACCACAAAAAATCTTTGTCAAAAAAATATTTTGATGAATCAACTCTGTTAGTCTGCCCCGCTTTTAAACCAATTTTTAGACGGTAAAATTCATTTCTGCTTCATCAAATGTTCATAAATCGCGGTCCATCGAAGGACATTCGTGTTAAATTTGTGAACCTATACGGGACCTATGCAGTTACTTTAAATTTTAGAGGATTGTTTTAAATAAATGAATAAAACTATTTTTAGGTGCTGAGGTAAATCGTTCTACTTACGGATTTCGACACCATAAAATAGTGTGGCTACTTAGAACTTTTTTCCAATATTCCATTTAACTCTACAAGGCGGGAACAACAGTGACACTGAGAGCTGCCGCAGCAATCGATAAGTACGGCCAGTTGCTTCTAAGATAAGCTTGCTCTACAACAATGTATTGCTGAACGCTTTCTTAATCCTCGAATTGAATTTGGGTTTTATTTATGATAAATTTTGGCATCATAACATGTATATGTGTATCAACAGGTTTTTTGTGGTTGAGAATTTACCTGGATTTTTATAGAGTCAAGCCTAAATAATTCTCTTTTAACAAATTGTTTACCTTGTCTGGGACTAGAACTCGGAACCTCGGCGACTGAACAGACGGACGTATGCACTCGACCACTGTCACCTCGCGATTCATAGCTGCCTAACAATAATAAAACAGTTCAGTCTGAATCATTGAGCAGAGCTAAATAAGGCCTTGTAGCCTGCTGGGTGGGATATTATTTTCGAACGCCGTGAAATTTTCAGAGGATGTTTTTAACATCATTACACATACTTTAAGCCAAAAAATTTTCTGAAGGTATTCATTACCCTTAAGGTGCCATTTTGGTGGTGACGATGAACTAAGCGACGAGTCATTGCGTAAAATGTCGACGATATGGTTTTTGCGGGACGAAATAATGATTATTTTAAAAAAAAAGAAGAAAAAAAGGTAAAAATATTTAAAAATTGTATTTATAAAAAGAAAAGAAAAAAAAATAAAACCAAAAAAAGAATAAATTTTATAAAAGATAAAATAAAAAAAAAAAAAAATAAAAAAAAAATTGATTAAAATAGAAATGATCAAAAAAATAAACAAAAATAAGTGTAAAAAAAAGAAAAATTTGAAAATATATTTAGAAGTCCTAATTAAAATTTTTTTTAGCAAAATGGACCGGATAAGAAAGTAAAAAAAAAAAAAACTTTTTTATATAGTGAAAGAATAGAAATAAAAAAAAAAAAAAAAAAGAAGATTAAAAAAAAAAGTTGGAAAAGAAAAAGTATGAGGAAGTAATAAAGGGTAGGAAAGGTAAAGACGTGCTAAGAGCACGAAAGGTAAGGAAGAAAGAATATAATATAGTTTTAATATTTAAACAAATTTTGAAAAAAAAAAGGAGCGAGAAGTAAAAAAATTGTCAAAAATTTTCCAGAGAAAATGACAAAAAAAACAAATATTAAAAAAAATTGTAAGTTTTTAAAATTTATGTAAATAAACAAAAATTATTTTGAGTTTTTTTTTTTGATCAAAATAATTGAAAAAATAATTGTGAAAATCTGATTTGAATATAAATTTATTTTAGCCCAACCCTGTGCAGGTATTATAAAATTATTTACAATAAATTGACTTATAAATAAATCGACATTTATTACAATACAACACAATTTTAAGATGAATGAATTAAATGCACTTTTTAATTTTATTAATTTATGTGTGTATTTTATATAATTTTAATTAAATAGCGATTCTACTCTAAGACCTTATTCTGTATTCAGTAAGTGATTTTTAAGTTGAGCATGAAACTGCGCGGTGTTTTTAATGGCTTTAAGATTATATGGTAGGTCATTCCACAGGCGAATTGCATTTATAAAGAACTGCTTCTCAGAGACTAACATGTTAATTCTCTAACATACAAGGTAGGCCAAAAGAAGTCACCCTATTGGAAGATGCTCTTATTTTTACAAATAGCCGCCAAAGTCAGATCTGTTTTGACATATGAGTACTAGACAGATGTAGAATATATATAATATTTACCTCTTTATATTTTGGCGGCTATTTGTAAAAATAGGAGCATCTTCCAATAGGGTGACTTCTTTTGGCACGGTGACTTCTTTTGGCCCACCTTGTATAAAGTTTTGTGAATAATTTTTATATGTAGTCCAGAAATTTGAATAACAAAATTCTATTGTTCTGGTTCTTTGTTCAGTTGTGTACCTCTTCATTATAAATTCTCCAGGCGTAATTTATATAATTCAAAACAAAAAATTAAAAAAATATATTAACAATTTATTAACTTTACTTTTGGGCCACCCAGTAGACGAGATTTGAAGGTCAATTATTCCAAAAAAATCGCGATAAAATTTTAAATTTCTATGAGCTAAGAATATTATAAAGATTTAATAGTTGGCAATTGTCGATAGGAAAATAGGAGGTTGACAAAAAAAATCGCGAAATACTTAAAACAAACAGTCATGTCTATAACGACTCGGCTGTTGATGCTGATCAAGAGTATATATACTTTAGAGGGTCAGGAGTGCAACTTGCCCACAACATCAACAACCACAACAGCAGCAATTACAACAGTAACTTAACAACAACAACGTAGACCACAAAGAGAACACTCGGAGCCTGTGTCCCAACGCACCCGAGCTAATGGGTTTCCTCGACAAGCACAACATCGATGTTATGAGGCGGAGCGGTTCTAGTGAAGCAGAGGCTTGTTCACTACTAGCATCGCACAGTCACTATCGCCCATATTCAACTGGCTCCAGAGCCGGTGCTGACGACAACTGGAGAAGTTACGATCACTGCAGCCTACCTCCCACCACGAATACCATGGACGCAAGCTGATTTTGACAGACTCCTGGACCAACTTGGACAGAAGTTTATTGTAGGAGGTGACTTAAACGCTAAACATCGATTATGGGGCAACTTAAGAGCTGAAAGCCGTGGTACAGCGCTTTTTAATGCCATCACGGACTCCTCCGCCCAGGTTCTGGCTACTGGACGTCCGACCTACCACCCCTCTAACCGACGAAGTACACCCTCTGCTATTGACTTTTTTATATACAAAGGGTTTCAAGCCGCCCAACTTACTGTGAAGGAGGAGTACGAACTATCCTCAGATCATCTTCGTATTCTGGCTACTATCCAAAACGAAATAAAAGTAGTCCTAATTTGGTCAGTTAAAAAACATTTTCGACTCGGCGTTGATTGTTAATTTTTTTTAAAATAATAGATACATAAAAATTTAAGAAAAGTTGTTACCCAAACTTTAATATGCTTTTTGCCTTGAAACAGGTGAGCACTAAAGAGCATTAAGAATCAACTTTCATTACAAGGAATTGCTTTAAGAGTCACCCCTTGGAATTGTCACTGAATAAATAAATTTACTTACTTGAAAGAGAGAATTACTCAAGGAATGCTGACTTGTATTTAAATTAGTGAAATATTTACAGCTGCTTATCAATCAACCTCTTTCTTTACATAATTTTTAACAAATTCCCATCGTTTTCTGTATTGCTAAAGCCCAATTCTTAGTTCGATTTTCTCACACTCTCAATGAAAATGCATTTCCCATTTGGCTTTAGGTAAAGCAAAATCATTGATTGGTTTTTTGTAAAATGAAATGGAACAAAAAAAAAACGTAACTTATGCAACTAGTTTATCTGAGCTCAGGATGTATTCACATTAATGATCGCCAAGTGTGTTTTTATAAACGGCACACAAATCGACCATTTCCTGTGTTTGAACGCCCACGACTTTGTCGTGGCCAGAGCCAGAGACAACGCCAATTCGTAGTCGCGGTTACGTCTAGTCGCCGCTCAAGCGATGATGATGATGCTCTTTTATTATTTCGCCGAGCTGCATTTTCATTTTAATTGGAATGACTTTGATTTGAAATGAAATGCTGGTAACACGGCGTATGCGCAATATTGAGTACGGTGGCGCCTCAGTGCGGTCGTAGACGGAACAATGGCGCCCTCTATACTCGAAGTTATGAGAGCTGCAAGGGCAGCGCTTGGACAACAGATGGCGCAAGAGGTTTGTGGTGAAGTCATCTATGGGTCAATAGCCATAAAGAAAACATGAAAGACGGTCAAGCCCGACTTTAATATACTCTACCTCTCAAAGTTTGTGTTATGCTGCCCATCGCCGTTGCGTCGGTTCTGCTCATTATAATTGTTTGTTTTCCTTATAACTCGACTATCGTTCATCCGATCTTTACCAATCCTTTGGCGGTTCGATATAGAATACCGATAAGTAAATATATCCAGAAGTTACGAAATTTCTATCTATAAATCTTTGGGAAATATGACCTTTTCTTTAAGATGCGTGGGCGTGGCAAAAATTGACAATAAACTTGTTCTGCCTGCAAGTATAAGAAGTTTTTGCCCAATACAAGTCGAACCTCTACCATCCCAGCGATCCGTTTGTTCATACGGACAAACGGACAAGGCTAGATCGACCCAACTGTTGATGCTGATCAAGAGTATACATATATACTCTATGGGGTCGCAGATGCTTCCTTCTGGCTGTTGCATACTTTTGCACAAGCTTAATATACTCTGTGTACCTTTGGTACAGAGTATAATTAAGTTAATTCATAGCAGTGCTGCCTTTTTTATCCAATACTTATATGGTTATCCCTAACCAATATATTCTATACCACATTTCCGCCGCGTGTAGACAGAAAGAACTCAATACTTCAGCTTACATTTTTTTGCACATTTATTGAAAACACTAGAATTTATTCACAACTGAAAATGGGAAAACTTATTAGCGATTTATAAAGAAAAATTTAATATATTCACATACCAACAAATTTGGATCCATTTTTTAACTAGAAGTCCTTGGAAACAGCTTTGATCGTGGTATACGTCTTTTCAGTAATATATCCTGAGCCCACAAAGACAACGATAAGGACAAGAAAGATGACGATTAACAGTACGAGGCCACAAGCGACAATCAGAATGACATAAAGTTTATCCATTGTGTTGTGTAGGAAAAATAGAAAATTGTGATAATTGTGTGAAAATTGTGTTTTGTGATAAAAACTAAAAAGCAATGCTTGCTTGGCAGGTTTTTAAGTCATTAATGAAGAGTTACTAAGCAAAGGTCACTGAACAAAAGTCACTGAAGAAACAAAAACCATTGAAGAGTAACATATTCACTTGTTCTGTTGAGAGAGGAACTCATTGGTCTTTCACTTTTAAAAAAACAATACTACACTGAACAAGAGTCACTAGATGCAATGATCAAGAGGGAGAGCACAATAATTACTGAGCAATAGTCTCTGAACAAATGTCACTGAACAAGAGTCACTGAGCCAGAGGCACTGAGCAAGAGCCGTCAGCACACGGTACGTATAGTCATCGTAGCTTCATTGTCACATTAAGTATTTGCTGTGCACCAGCGATAACGATAGGACTGATGTTCCGCACACGATACAATTTTCACTTCTGAAAACACAGAGCAGAAAAATGTCGAGTGATGAAGAGAAATGGGCTTCTTTGGAAGGCAGGAAGTCTCCTGTGGTTATGAGGCGTATGTAGTGAGGCTCTGCGCGATCCTGGCTTACTGCGTTTTAAGTCGACTCACAACTCCCCGTGGTAACCCCTGGTAACAGAGCGATGCATACGCAAAGCTGCTGGCTAACGTGAGCGGCGATCCTTTCCCTGGGGGCGTTACTTAGGGTTTGGCACCCGATTAGCGTCTAATTTATCCGCCAATGAAAACTAAAAAAATGCCTCAGATACGGCCCACCATCGATGTCGACCCACGCAGATGTAAGACCCCATGTAATCCATAATGTCCAAATAAGTATCTGTCTTCAATTGGTTTGTGGTTTTGTCTTTATTGGTGCGAGCGCACTCTGTGCCTCGATCTTTACTTGTTCACAAGCTTATGCATAATCATTTATTACAAATTCTTAAGAGTGGGTTTACCCCTAAGGCTAAGAACTGCGCTGTCAGAGACGCTGGCAGCAGAGCATTCGGTATTGATATTTGTATATGTATATGTTGCGGCGCTCACGTCGCTAAGAGAGGGAGAGCGAGTTATGTGCGCATGGAAACAGTGACCACGCTTAGCCATTATGCTGACTAGGCGCTTTGGCTGTCCAATGTGTATGTGGTCAAATTACTCCACTTGGTTTATGTAAACATTGCAGCAAAGTGCTACAATGTGTTTCAATATGTTTACAGTGTGCATTCGATAAGTGCGCATACTACATCTCCCTCCTTTTGAAAAATAACGTAATTCTATGAAGTTATTTTAGTATTCAGTATTTAATTCTTATATAGTGTTTATAAAATATAGTGTATATTTTTTTTTTTTGTATGTAGTTTATAAAATTTTTGGAATAAAATTTTTTTGTAATTATTATATGTATTTTTTTTTTTTTTTTTTTTTTTTTTTTTTTTTAAATTCTGTTCTTCGTTTTTTTTTTTTTTTTTTGTATTGTTTCATATCATTACATTTGTTGGCTGATCAGACCACTTTTTATATATTTCAGATTTTTAGTTATTAAACATTTTTAACCTGTCCTTATGTACTTTCTGTTTTTTCTGTTTGCTATCTCTAATTAAAATATTATCATTATCTTCTACTTTTTCTACTGTAAAGGGTCCTAGATACGTAGGATCTAACTTATGACCTGTTTCGTTTTTTAGCAAAACTTTATCTCCTACTGATATATCTACGTTCCTTACTAATTTATCGTAGATTTCTTTATTTTTTCGCTTATGTTCTTCTAACATTATTCTAGCTCTTTTATAGGCTACTTCTAATCTATATTTGCTTTCTTTAGCGTAATCATCTATATTATATATAGGTTCTATATTATTTATGCTATTAAAATGTTTTGGCAAATTATTTGTTTTACCAAAGACGAGTTCATATGGACAATAATTGTGTGCCATAGATGGTGTCGTGTTGAAACAGTATACGAAATATTGAAGCCATACGTCCCAATCAGTTTTATCAACCGATATATATGAACGTATGTATTCGTTAAAAGTTCGGTGGCTTCTTTCGACTGTTCCAACTGTCTGATGGTGGTGTGCAGTTGATGTTATATTGTTTATTTTTAGGTATTTGCACAAATCATTAATTATTGAATTTTTATATTCTGTTCCCATGTCCGTAATGAACGTCTTCATCGGACCGTACTTCAGAATAAATGATTCAAATATTGCCTTAGCAACAGTACTTGCATTTTTATTTGGAATTGGAATCGCAACTAAATATTTAGTCAAGTCACATATTAAGGTGACTGCGTATTCGTTTCCATTATCTGACTTGGGTAGCGGACCAATAGTGTCTACTATAACCCTGTCGAAAATATTTACTGGTGTTTCAGTAATTGTTAAAGGAGTTTTTATATTTGTTGTCACTTTTGATTTTTGACATTTTTGACATTTCCGTATGTACTCAGTAATATCTCGAGTCATGCCTTTCCAAAAATAATGTCTTTTGACCTTGGCCAAGGTTTTTGCAATGCCAGTGTGACCTCCTTGTATTGGATCATCATGTAATGTAGACAATATAGCTTCTTTTTCTTTTTCATTTTCTATTAGGGTCACCGGGTTGAGTAGCGCTACTCTCAATGATTTTAATGTTTTATTGCCCATTTGTTTAAAATTATCAATTGAAACTTGTTCAAAGATATTTTCCCACGGTGCCAGTTTGAGTTGGCTGATTTTATGTATACCGGCCTGCATTTCAAGCCTTTGGAAGAACTGACCTAAGTCTAGAATTCCATTAGTATATAAATCGCTAACATCATATCTTGCAATAATTTCCTTTCCATGTTTAAAGAAACATAGCATATTCTTTATTTGCAAGGTCACTACTTTACGTACTTCGTCGTTTTTGATGACTTCGTATACGTTGGGCTTTGAAGCTTTTTCTATAGATTGCCTAGGCAATTCTATTTCTTTTTCTCTTTCTCCTGCGCAGGATTTTTGTCTACTTTGGTATCTTGTAGTGACTTTCATTATATTTCTGTTGATTGCTTGTAGCTCTGTGATGGTTATTCTTGATAACGCATCAGCTACAAAATTGTCTTTTCCCTTTAGATATTCAACTGTAAAATTATATTCCTCTAATTCAAGTCGCATTCGCGTAAGTTTGGAACTTGGATTTATCATTGAGAACAAGTATGTGAGTGGTCTGTGATCTGTTTTGATCCTGAAGTGTCTGCCATAAATGTATGGTCTAAAATGAGTTATTGCCCAATGAATTGCTGCCAATTCTTGTTCTGTTGTGCTTTTATTACTTTCACCCTTAGTAAACGCTCTTGATGCATACGCAACTGGGAGTTGGAGTCCATTTTTGTTTTGAGTTAAAACTGCTCCACAAGCTTGTTTACTTGCATCTGTTATTATGCAAAACTCTTTGGTGAAATCTGGGTATTGTAATAAGTTTGGATTTATTAGTGCCGATTTGAGATGTTCAAAGGCATGCTGGCAATCAGCTGTCCATTCGAATTTAACATCTTTTTTACATAATCTTGTTATGTGGCGAGAATATTCGGCAAAGTTTTGGATAAAACGTCTATAGTAATTGCAAAATGCAACGAATCGTCTAGCGCTGTCCGCATCATGTGGGACTGGGTAATTTTTGATGACGTCGTATTTTTTGTCATCTGGCAAGATTCCTTTATCTGTGCACTTGTGTCCCAAAAATGTGACTTCGTGCATGAAAAATGAACATTTTTCAGGATGTAACTTTAGGTTGTATTCTCTACATTTCTCAAAAACATCGGTTAAGTTTTTAAGCATATGTTTTTCGGAACAACCAATGACTATTAAATCATCCATATAAAGAAAAGCTTGAGATGGTTCTAGTCCGGAGAATGCAATAGTCATCATTCTCTGGAATGAATTTGGTGCTATTTTTAGACCAAATGGTAGACGCGTGAAGCGATATGAACCATTGTTTGTTGAAAAAGACGTTATATCTCTTGAACTTTTTTCAAGTTCAATTTGATGAAAACCAGACATTAAGTCTAGGCATGAAAAATATTTCGCTCTTCCTAGTTGATCTAAAATATCATCAATTCTAGGTAATGGAAATTTATCAGACAACAGTTTTTTATTAATCTGACGATAGTCAATTACTAATCGCCATTTTTTCTTTTCAGAACCGGGAAGAGATTTTTTCGGAACTAACAAAAGTGGGCTGTTATACGGTGACACAGACGGTTCGACTATTTTATTGTCGATTAATTTTTGTACCTGTTCTTGTATTTCGTCTATCTGACTATGAGGATTTCTGTAATTTTTTATGTATACTGGTTCATCATCATTCAATCTTAGTTTTTGTTTGTAGAAATTGTTTGTTGTTATTGATTCGGTTTCAAGTCCGAATACATCACTATATTCAGTGCATAAATCTGTTAGTTGTGACTTGAATTGTGGTGGAAAGTTTTTTGTTAATTGAGATATGACAGTTTTTGTTCTTTCATCGGAATTAGTTTGAACTATATCGTAGTTCGAAAGTGATTCATATTGCAAATTTTTTATATTCACTATTTGATCTGTACTGGTTGTATTTAGTAATCGGACAAATGCATTTTTGGTTGTAGCAATAGTATTTGCAACATAAATGCCAGTTTGAATTTCTTGGTTGGGAATTAATACGCTATCTTCATTTGAGGATATATGTATTTTTCGGATTACTTGAGATCTTGCTGGTAGAATTATTGAGTTGTTACCAGAACTGTATGTTATTGGAACATAAATTGAGAATTTTAAGTTATTTGGTCTCATTATAAGCCAGTCTTCTGTTGGCTTGAAGTCTAATTGACAATTGAATTTCTTTATGAAATCGATGCCTATTATTCCATCACATGGTATTGGAAAATGTAAGTCTACTATATGAAAATCGTGTGGAATTATGTATTTGTCTGTCTGTATCTCGAGTGGAGTTAATCCTTTGGATTGAATTAGTTCTTGGCCTATGCCTTGAATACTAATTTTATTGTTTTCCTGAATATCATGAAAGATATCAGAATTTTCTTTTAAAAGAGAAATGTCTGCACCTGTGTCTATTAAAAAGACAAGTTTTTTATTTGTTTCTACATTAGTAAAATTTACGAATATGTTCTGGCTAAGATTGATGGTGTGAACCTTATGGTTTTTTACTGTTGTGCATCTAAAGGTTGTTGGGAGTTTCCCGAGTTATTCTGGGCTACTCTTACATTGTTTCGGTTATTATTGTTGTGGCCTCTATTGGAATTATTATTATTTCCATTGGCATTGCCTCGGCCTCCACGGTAATTGTTGTTACCGTTGTTATTGTAGTTATTTCTGTTTTGGTAGCTGCCATTGCCTCTACCACGATAATTTCCTCTATAGTTGTTTCCTCTATAGTTATTACCACGGTAGTTATTACCACGGTAGCTGTTACCTCTTTGGGAATACATTACTGTATTCACACTACCGGTAACTCTGGTACTGGTACGGATGTAGGCGCTGACGGCTGCATCCATTGTTGTACAGAAACCAGATTCTAAAATCGTTTTGACACTTTCATGATCGGTTTTCTTAATCATTGTGTCAATGGCCTCGCTTGTGCTGAGAGTGTCTGCATTTTCAGCGGGTATGCCTTGGTCCATGTATGCTGATTCAAGAAGTTGTCGCAAATTTTCAACCTCATTTGTAAACTGGGTGGCTGTTTTACCTTTTTGGGTAAGTGTAGCCATTTTTGCTTTTATGTTAGCGGGTGTTTCACCGACTACTACGGTCTGTAGTTTTGTTATTATCCCTTCTATTGTAGTCTCATTTCTGATCTTGTTAAGGGTTGTGCCAGTTATTTTAGATTTAATCACTTCAATTGCAAGTGCCTCATTATTTTCCTTAGTCAGGTTTACTATCCTTAGGGCGGTTAAGAATTTCTCAAGATGAATTTTCTTTCCGTCAAAATCAGGTATTGTTTGGGCAATTTCCCTGATGTATGCCCTCTGGGCAGGTACTGCTTCTGCCATATTGATATATTTTGTCTCTTCCTCGTTTGAATTTGAGTCAGATTCTGTATCAATTTCTTCTGTTATTTCTTCTGCTATTTCAGGTAATAATATTACTGCAGGAATTGTTAGATCGTGTAGATCTTTTTCTTTTATATCTATGTTTTCGTTATCTTCATTATCTGATTCGTCGTCTTCTGTTAAGACGTTTTCCTGATCTGTTACTTCTAATTCTTCCCTATGTTCTATGGTCAAAGGTGTGTTTAAGATAGTCGGGGCTGAAATATTTAAATTATACTTATCCCTGATTGTTATTAAATTCGATCGTAATCTAATTAATAACTTTGATATTTTAGACCAGTTCGCCTGGTTTATATTATCTTTGTTTTCATGAACTAATATTCTTGTCTCATTGAAGGATTCGACAAGTATTTGAGCATGTTTATTTATTGTGTCTTTCTGTATAGCTCTATTTTGGCTTAAACATTTGTAAGACTTGTCAAAGGTATTTTTTATTTTGTGGATTTGGGTTTTCAAATGCTCCCATTCCATATTTAATTAAGCTCATTTCTCATTTTATATTGTTCATGTCTCATTTGGTAATTATGTTTTTGAATTTTTTTTTTTTTTATTTTCTTTAGAAAATTTTGTTTTGTATACCCTTGGTAATAATCGTCGTTTGAGCGAAAAAATTTTTTTTTTTTTTTTAGGACTTATCTAAGTCATTAGCATGGCTTATGGCTCTTTTGGATATACATTTATTGTGCATCTTATATGCTTTAAAAAGGATATAGGCACACATTATAACAACGATTATTATCAAAAGTATGTTTGTTAAAGTCATGTCAATTGTGTTCGATTCTACTTTGTTTATTACGTTTGCAGTGGAATCCACTGTTTTTGAATCAATTAACCCCATATTGGGTGTTTTATTCTTTATGGAAAATATATTAAGAATTTTGGATTCTGGCTCATTAATTGAGAAATCTAAATCTTTGCTTATACGGTTACTATTCATTTAACTTTACAGTTTGAAAATTTGTATGTCTTGCCTGCGATTGCTTTTTGTTTTCCTTTCCTTTTTTTTTTTTTTAATGTTTATAACTGAAAATCTTAATTTTTGTCAAAAATTGTATTTATTTGGAAAAATTTGTTTTTTTTTTTTTTTTTTATACGAAGAATAGAAATTTGTATGTTTTTTTTTTTTTTTAATAATAATAATGTGTCCCTAATACGTCTTACGACGGTGAGAATGGTTGGGATATTAAGGGGTGGGTCACAGTTTTCCCTACCTAATAGAATCTTTTCGGGCCGTTTAAGTCGACAGCTCAAAATTAAAATGTTTCGTACAATGTTTTTTTTAAAATTTCATTTGTGTTTTTTTTTTTATAATCTAAACTGCTCATCCTTCCTTCAGATCTCATTGGGGGGGGGGTTGTCTTCCTTCTGGTCTGGCTTGACGCGCCAGACGGGTCCGGTGCTGGCTGCACAGGTTTATTGGTTTTGTGGCATGTATACTGACATGTTGGGCGGGGGGTTGTCTTCCTTCTGGTCTGGCTTGACGCGCCAGACGGCTCCGGTGCTGGCTGCACAGGTTTATTGGTTTTGTGGCATGTATACTGACATGCTGGTGTGTAGAGTGGGCCTCTACAGTCTCCTGGGCACTGCTTTTTAAGTTGGGGGATCAGCTTCTCTGTGGGTGGTTTTGTTTTAGGATATGCTTTTGATATGGATTTAATTTGGGAGTTTTCGAATGTAGGAGTTTGTTTTGTTTTATTTTGTATTTGTTGCTTTAAAAATGATAACTCCTCGTGGAGTTCACAGGCATCCTCCCATTTTGGGGGATTTTCACTGTTCAATGCCTTTTTTATTTCGGCAATTCTTTTGAAAATTTTGCAACGAAGACCTCCTTTTTTCTTTTGAGGTTTCATACTTAGTAATTTTTGAACAAAACACCTAGCATTCTACTCACTCTGTAATTTTTGTTTTTGGTTTCCCGCATATCTTTCTTCCTTCCTTCTGGGTTGTTTTTGTGTTTTTCTTCCTTCCTTCCTTCTGGGTTGTTTTTGTGTTTTTCTTCCTTCCTTCCTTCTGGGTAGCCTCCAGGCTCTACGTCACGGTCGCCATGTAAGACCCCATGTAATCCATAATGTCCAAATAAGTATCTGTCTTCAATTGGTTTGTGGTTTTGTCTTTATTGGTGCGAGCGCACTCTGTGCCTCGATCTTTACTTGTTCACAAGCTTATGCATAATCATTTATTACAAATTCTTAAGAGTGGGTTTACCCCTAAGGCTAAGAACTGCGCTGTCAGAGACGCTGGCAGCAGAGCATTCGGTATTGATATTTGTATATGTATATGTTGCGGCGCTCACGTCGCTAAGAGAGGGAGAGCGAGTTATGTGCGCATGGAAACAGTGACCGCGCTTAGCCATTATGCTGACTAGGCGCTTTGGCTGTCCAATGTGTATGTGGTCAAATTACTCCACTTGGTTTATGTAAACATTGCAGCAAAGTGCTACAATGTGTTTCAATATGTTTACAGTGTGCATTCGATAAGTGCGCATACTACAACAACGAACCTCGAAGCCTACACAGCAAAACTCACCCATTTGCTCAGGGAAATTTCACCTTTCCCTTCAGGTATAAGCGAACAGTGGAAACATATTTCACACTCCATTAGTACGGCTGCCAAGGAAAATCTCGGATATGCCGAGAACTCCCGAAAACAGTCATGGTACGACGACGAGTGCCGCCGCGTTACTGCAGAGAAAGACGCTGCCTACAGGAGAACTCTGCAGTCGGGAGCAACGCGAGCTGTCAAGGAGCGATACCGGAAGAAAAGGAGAGAGGAGAAGCGCCTTTTCAGAAGGAGGAAATAAGCGAAAGGCGCATGAAGGAAGTCGGCTGTTCGGAAGGAGACTCGAAAATTCTACCAAAAAGATTCGGCGACTAGCCGAAGGTTTTAAGCCCGGAGCCTCACTATGTAAGGACGAAGCCGGAAATCTTGTCACAGATCCAAAAGTGGCACTAGACAAATGGAGAAACTATTTCTCCAACCTGCTGGGAGGCGATGACGAACACAATGACGCCTCTGGAGAAGTAGAGGAACCACCAATCGATGATATAGAAATAGACCCACCGGACCATAATGAAGTCTTGTTAGCCATAAAAAGGCTAAAAAATAACAAATCTGCTGGCGCTGATGAGCTGCCCGCTGAATTGTTCAAGGCTGGCGGTGAGGAGCTGGTAAGGTGCATGCACCAACTCCTATGCAGAGTATGGTCCGAAGAGAGCATGCCCGAAGATTGGAGTCTAAGTGTTCTCTGCCCAATACTTAAAAAAGGAGACCCTGCAATCTGCGCCAATTACCGCGGGATCAGTCTCCTACCCATTGCATATAAGGTTCTGGCATGTATCTTATGTGAACGTCTAAAGCCGAGAATGAGCGAACTGATCGAACCTTATCAGTGTGGCTTTAGACCTGGTAAATCCACCATAGACCAAATATTCACATTGAGACAAATACTGGAGAAAAATGAGACGAAAATCAAAACCTACCATCTTTTTGTTGATTACACGGTGTGACAAAAAAAAATCAAAACAAAACTTCTGGGATGGGACCTAGCGTAGGTTATAGATATGGTTCAGTAGATTTTTGTGGCATACTAGAATTTTTTAGTGCACATCTAAATTTTGAATAACGGTAAAAAAGTCTTTTTTCGCACAAGCACTCACTTATACGCCCATAACTTTGTCATATATCAAATGATTTTTATTTTCTTACCGGTTTTGGAAAGAAGAAATTTAGGTCTTTAAAGATACCATAAATGACTGATCAGGATTTATTTCTTATCTTGGAGTATTTGCTACGTAAACCATTTTTGATTTGTTTTTTTCCCCATTTTTTGTCTTTGGTGACGTTTTTGAACACTGTTTGGTTAGAAACCCCCAATATTTGTTTTATTGTATAAGAACTACACTTCTTCACGGTTAGAACGTATGCCTATTTTCTAAAATCGGTCAATAATTAGCAAAGTTATTAAAGTTTTTCGGATAACGAAATTTTCGCAATATGGTGATGAGTCGCGCCATTATAGCACTGTCGACCGAAAAATTGTTGAGTTTTTAGAGTAAATTATTGAATAATTTTTTTTAGAATAAGTATTGTATAGCCACGAGTACTACTAGTACTACTACTACCGTCTGTCCGTCAGTCTGTCCGCCTGTCTGTCTGTCCGTCCGTCTGTCAGTCCGTCTGTCCATATTAATAAATAGATCTCGGAGATGGTAAGAGATAGAGGTTTGACATGTATGGAACATATGCTTCATATGCTTACAGGCAGATCAAGCTTACTTTCAATTATTGCCACGCCCCCTCCCGCCCCCGAAATTTAGAAAAAACGTCATATCTTCGGCAGTTTTATAGATAGAAGGTTCGTACTTTTTGGACATATTTAGTAGTCGGGATTCTTTATCGGTCCACCAAAGGATTGGTAAAGATCGGATGAACGATAGCCAAGATATAAGCGAAAGAAACTTCTCTGCTGCAGCGCAGTAGCAGCATTGCTTTCAGCAGCTACTGCAGCATCTAAATTTACACTGAGCATACACTTTTTTGGTAAAGAGTGTATTATAGTCGGGCTTCCCCAACTTTCCTACTTGTTTTAATTAGGCTTTTTCAGGTTTTTTTCCTAAAAAGTTAAATAACTCAACCAAATATTACTCGATTTTAATAAACTAATTTGCAGAAGATGCAAAATTAAATGTTTTTTGAAACTGCATACCAAAATTAGATAGTTTTATATAAATTTGACCTATTCATTTTTATTTAAAGTACGGTGAAGTCGCAAAAAACTGAAAAATTCGATTTGTTTTTCATGTAGCTCCCCCCAATTTTTATCCGAGATTGCAATGTAATACACCGTTGGAAAGGTGTTACATTTCTCTTTCCAAAGACGCATTGCAAACTATTATAGGATGCCTAGTTTAAGAAATATGATTTTTTAACTATATCAACCTCGAAAAGACGGACTTTTAACCGTTATTCCAAATTTTGATGTGCACGAAAAGTTTGTGGTATGCCACAATGTTACATTTAACTATATCTACAACCTACACTATGTCGCATCCCAGAAGTTTTTTGACTGTCACACCGTGTTATAAAGCCGCTTTCGACACATCGATAAGGTCAAAGTTCTTTGAAGCCCAGTTAACTTTTGGTATACCAGCAAAGGACGTTCGAGTTTGCATGATGACGTTGAGAAGCACACGAAGTTCCGTCAAAATAGGAAACAACCTCTTCGATGCTGATGCGCTACTGCCCAAGTGCTTACAGATCGGGCACCATCTATATATAAAACTGTTCAACCTGACTGACTGGTGACCGTCGCACAGGACAAACCATAAGAGATAGAAAGCTGAATTTTTTACAGTAGTTTTATCTTATGCTGAAAGTGAGTACTAAGAAACGGTTTTGGAAAATTCTGTCGGGAAATGTGGAAAATTCAAAGAAAACTGTTGTATGGAACTTTTTTGATTTTCATCCGATCAGGTTCAAATTTATTTTCAGAGATCTATATGAAAATTTAACAATGACTGCATACTAATTTTCCGGAAAATTCACCCCCCTTGGTGGAAATTGGGTGGTAAAGGTTGTATGGGTTGAATTTTAGTTCCCAGCGATTAGCTCCAAACTCATTTTCAAAGTTACTCATAAAAAAATATGATCAACGTGACTTTCAACTTTTGGAAAGTCTACCCCAAAAGTCGGGAAATGGGCGGAAAACTGTTGTATGCAAATTTTTTGTTTATCATCGGATTGGGGTCAAACTCATTTTCAAAGATCTATATGAAAATTCAACAATGACTGCATACCAGTCTTCTGGAAAATCTACCCCTCTTGGCGGAAATTGGTGGGTAAAGGTTGAGTGGGTTGAAGATATCTGGATTATAAAGGTGGCCATGACCTGACTGAGAAAATTATAAAAATATTCAGTTTTTCATTGTACTTGGTTGTGTGCGGGACCTGGACCTGGAGGAGGCCATGGAGGTGGCCCTGGAGGTGGACATGGAGATGGACCTGGAGGTGGAAAATGGTCCTGAAACCGCCATATTTGCAAAGTTCTTAATTTCAGTGAAACTTTGGGGATTGGTTAGACGCTTGCCCGGGAAGGTTTCTAAGTAGAAGAAATGGGCGGAAAATGGTGCACAAACCGCGATATTTGGCAAATTTTTGGTTTTAGTGAAACTTAGTGGAATGGTGGACGCTTGCCCGGGAAGGTTTCTAAGTTGAAGAAATGGGCGGAAAATGGTGCTCAAATCGCGAAATTTGAAAAAATTATAGCGTTCATCCGATTGCAATGCAACTTTGAGGAATGGTTGGAGAATTGGTGAAAAATATCCCAAAATGTGTGTTCAAGGCCAATCCTTATTTTTGGGCCGATCTTTATCAAATTTTGTTTGTAAGCTTTCATTTTTAAAGCTCCACCTCCAAGATCGGAAATGTCAGGTGAGATTTTTTTTTAACCGCGGGCGTGGCATAAGAGTTAATCTCTGCTTTGAGCCGATGTATGTAAGATACGGACGAATATTTTCAAATACCCAAAGAGGGAAAAGAAAAACTGATACCGATATGGCTGAAATAGCTTCACTGACGGCGGGGGGAGGGAGGGGGGGGGGTATTCCCTGGTTTTTATAAAGATGTAAATGCTACTTGCATATGCCGATGACATTGACATTATCAGCATATCCTAGTCTCAGCGCGCAGGGAGCCTACGCGTCTTGGACAAACTGTTGCAATGGGAGAGGTCAACTTTAACGTTGTAAAGGACTTTGTCTTCCTCGGAACGATGATTACCGAAGAAGAATAACTCTTGCAAAACCAATGTTACTACGGGCTTAGTAAGGAGTTCAAGAGCAGAGCCCTTTCTCGAAAAACGAAAATCGCGCTATACAAGTCGCTTATTATCCCAGTCCTGCAATACGGCGCAGAAGCATGGACATTATCAACAGTGAATGAGGAGGCGATCGGCGTGTTCGGGAAAAAAGTCCTTCGGAGGATTTATGGACCTGTAAAAGTTGACGATGAGTTCCGCACCCGTATGAACCACGAACTGTATGAGCTCTATGGGGACACTGATCTAGTCAAGCGCATTAAGCAACATCGGCTGCGCTGGCTTGGACATGTTATTCTTATGGATGAAGAAGCTCTAGTAAAGAAAGTGTACAGGCGGAAGGAGAACGAATTAGGAAAAGCAGGAGGTGTAGGACGACCGAAACTTAGTTGGGAAAAACAGGTGCTGAAAGACATAAAGGCGCTTGAACTGACCAACTGGTGCCAGCTCGCACAAGACATAGGCGAGTGGCGGGCATTAATAGCAGCGGCAGAGACCGTCAAACGGTTGTGATAGAAAAATAAGGCCAAATAAGAAGAAGAATAAGATGAAGAGGAATTAATTTTAAGAACATATCTTCGTCACCGAAGAAACCAAAAATCGGAAAGAAGATACATCAAGAACAACTCAAAAACTCGCACATGCCGATAGTCGTCATGCTGCAACCCAAGCTGTAGCGGAGGGGGGGGGAAGCGATTTCACGCATCGTACGAGTCGTGTGCAGCACGCCCCTGAAGAGGTGATGGCATGAGATGAGAGAAAGAAAGAAAGGAAAGAAAGAAAAAGAAAAAAATAAAATAAAAGCGATAATGAGAGAAGAGAACATCGAAAAAAGCGTATGCCTCAGATACGTAGCGTCGCATACAATACGAGCCGTGTGCGGGCGGCATAAGTTTAATATGCAACTAATTTTTGGTGACTTATACGGGACTTAGACTGGATTTACACGGTGGAACAAACGTTATAAAGTTTTTCAAATAGCTCTTGCTTGTGGAAAAGAGGAGCAAAGGGGCAAGCGACAACACTTCACCTCTATCCAGTACTAAGCCTTTGCTTTTGTACCAAGACAACGCAAAGCACAAACGTTTTGCGTACTTTTTAAGTACTTTCTGGGGGGCGCACACTGGGAGAGCCGTACATTGCTTGTTGTACCATATTGACCTCTTTCCTACAAACGAAAGCTAATTACCAAAATAAATTACCAAAATAAAATCTCGAGATTCTAACATTTTTTTCGAAAAATCTTTTATTCCAGCAGTCTTTCGGCGAACTTAACATAGTTTTATGGCAAAGGAACATTAAAGAAATAAAAACTCTTTTAAGGGGATATGGAAATCTCGCAAATAAGGGTTGAGGGCGACTTTTTGAATTTTTAAACAGTTTTTTGTCACAATTATTCTATGACGGAGAGGTCGTTACGTGATGTTCGCAAAAACATGCGTAACAGTAAAATATAATCATTTCGACGGTTTTCCAGACTTCCGACTGATAATTTGGGTACTACTAAAAGGACAAAATTATTTTGTCTTAAGTTTGATTATTTAACTTAAACACATTGCTGCTTTAGGCGGGATGTTCAATTTGCAAATAAACTGAAAGAAAATACTTAACGTGTGCCTCACATTTATCAATTTATTACACATATCACAAATTTCACGCTCATTGTGATTTAGTTATTCATAACTACTATTGAAAAATTCAGTGGTGAATTCAGTAAAATCAGTTTTAGTTTCGTTTTCCAGCAACCACGTTAAAGACAAATCCAGCAATAGTTAGCGCTATGATGACTAGAAGCAAAACGATGATAACCACAATTAAACTGATAATCAAAACTCTTTGGCGGTCGCTGAAACTATCCATTATGTGAGAATGAAGGTAAGAGGAGCTCCTGCAACGGAATAGAGTTAGGACATTTAAGTTTAAATTGTGTATCCTTTTGGACTTTCCAATTTAAGGCCTTGACTAATAAATATTAACAAAATACTTGAATAATTTTTTTCTGTGTAATAATAAATTAATGAAACTTGATTTGACGATGAAGTCAAAACTTAGTTTGATAGTGGAAAAAAATGGTTCACACAAATGATTCCTAAAGCTAAGTTCACAGAGCCAAATAATTTGTACATATTTCGGTACAAATTTGGCTAAATAAGCCTAAATAGTGCACTTATATTGGAAAAACGTTGTATCTACCACAGTTTTATAGATAGAAGGTTCGTACTATGGACATATTTAGCTATCAGGATTATTTATCGATCCTTCAAAGAATTGGGAGAGATCGGATGAGCGATAGTCGAGCTATAAGGAAAACAAACAATTATGGGCAACGGTGATGGGCAGCGCTAGTCACAACGGTGATCGGGCCAGCTACACCACTTTTTTTATAACTAAAGTAAGACTGATCAAAAAGCGCAAAAGGTCTGAGATATGTTTGAAAAAGTCAAGCAAAACAAATTTGTTTTAAAATATTTTATTTACTTGTGGCCTGATTATGGCATAAAGCTGTCATAGGATCGATTGAACGGAAACTAGTTTTTATGAGAAAAACATTTTGTTATCTTCGAATTTTCATAATTACATAAAGTTTGATCACAATCAGACCACTAAATAGAATTTATCGGGGGTGACACAGAAACCACTTCCAACCGAATTCCAATTCTTAGGTGCCACAGATATCTCTTTCGGTTGGTTTGAAGTCTTTCGAATACTGTTAGGAGATTTTACCAAGCCAACCAAAGCCAATACCCAAACCAACCAAACTGTATTCGCAAATAGAATAAACGATCTATAATTTTCGAATACTTTTCCGAGGCGATAAATCGATTTTGGCAATTTGTTTATTTCAGCTTTTCGAATGCATTATATTGCAATAGGCTGAATTTTAAAAGGAAACACAACTCTAATTATTATTTAGCTACATCTAATTATAGCGGCTATTAATAATATTTGGCCTTACACGGCCCGAAGGAAAAAAGACGAGCTCCTTTCAATCTATTGGCTTGTGCGCTTCTATTTTTTTGCACAAGAAAAATAAATCTACAGTTTAACACCGAATCGGAACACCAAAGCTTGGGACGCTGGCGCCAACAGCTTGTGAAGGTGACCGGGTGTGTAAGCTTTTCAAGAAAAAACTTGTTTATTAGCAGGCACACACACTATCCGCTGCACCAAACCCGGTGGCTGTTAAAATGCTTTAAATTATCAAAGTTTTCAAAAAGTACGATCAAAATTTGAACTTAACGATGTTTTCTTTTCAATATCAACTTCTTTCCTACACACAAAAAAAATAGGTAAGTGTAAAATTTTTCATTGGTAAAATTGCCAATGTCCGTATTTGTTTATGATCCATATGCTTGTCCATTTAAAACCAAAAGCTCTGCCGTTTTGATTTTAAAGTTTTCCATTTTTGATTTTAAAATTTGTCCACTTTTGATTTTAAAGCTAGGTACGGAGATACCTGCGAAATGGTCTCGAAATCGAAAATCCCATACAAAAAAAATTATTTCGTACGAATTTCGCAGGTTGTCATTTCGAAAGTGTGTATGGAGTTGACGTGCGAAATATCATATCGATAGCACAGCGTTGCCACCCGATGCACAGCGTATCACGCAATTGTCTATCAATGATTGTTGATTTCAAAGGTTCGAAATATACCTAAACCATATTTTTCGTAATCAACTGTCAGAGTTTTCGCCGCACACTGTGCGGCGCCCGACAAGAAAACAAGTGCCTTGCAATGAGTGCAAAAACCACCAAAAAGCATAACAAGAGGGTGAGCCACTTCTCAAAAGAGGAGAAGGTGGCCCTTTTCAAATTAGTTAAAGAGGAACCTGTGCTGTGGGAGCTGACCTATAAGCAGCATTTAGATAGCGGCTTGACACGAAGCATCTGGGAGGGTAAAGGTTCTGCCCTCGGAAAGGAAGGTAAAATTTAATATCAATTCAGTTTAATTATGTTATTCACAATTGTTTGTTTTATCTCTTTTGGAGGCCAATGCAAAGCGGTAAAAGACAGCTAACGTTATCACCGCGCCAAGCATGCAGAAAGTGGCAGCGATGGGGGCGTACCTATAGCAACTCATGGAGGCAGCGATGTGGAGTGGGAGTTAGCTCCATACATGTCGTTCTTGCCAGATTTATCGACGCAAAGAAGGTGTATGTGTCATGCATATGTTTACCGAATGCGTGTTAATTCTCTTTTGTATAGCTCCTCGTATGAGATGGCTGACGATGAGGAACCTGGGCCCAGCAACACGAATTCAATCGTGGACGACGGCGGTTGTGTGTTTGGGATGGATGAACCTAAACATTCCCCAATGGTCCAACTTGTTATTATTCTCAGTCGCCACTAGTCGTGGACGAAAGTTCGTCATCTACTCCTGTATATTCATTCGTAAGCACTGCTTTTATCGATTGAAATCATAAATTTATTACCATTGGTTTCTTTCTTCCAGAAGAAAAAGCGACCTCGCCTAGAAAAGCGCAGCCAGATCCTGTTAAAGAGCAAGAGGCGTCGAATGCATCGTGGACTTCTTGTAAAGCAACAGGATGCCATCACACAAGTTGTTGATCCAGCGACTTCTCTAGTTGTGTCCAAAGACCATCATTCGGAATTTTCCCATTGGAACAAGCTATAAGATTCTAATAGCCAAATTAGAAAAAAATGCTGAAAGAAATTAAAATGAAGATCTCGAGTCCGTCTAATTAATAATTTGGTTTAAAATATATGAAAAAAAACCACGAAACCATAATGTTATTTGTGTTTAATTTTTATTGACAAATCGTGAGTATTATTTTATTTATTTATTTACGAACGCTCTGGTAATGCTGCGTAATCATTATTCCACAGTACTGCTCCATCTTGCAAACAGACAAAAGCCTTGAGGTTGTCCCTGATAAATTTGGGATAGTCCTGAGCACGCCCACGCATTCGTGGAAAGCTTCTGCACCTCTTGGATCTTTCCTGCAACTAAGGGTTAACCCAACACTTTCTTTTGTTGGTTGATCTTCACGACCGCTTCTTGCTCTTATGTAGAGCGATTGTTGTAACCATAGCTGCATTGCAAGACAACAGAACTCTTCGCTGTCTATTTAAATTTATTTTGTTTATTTTTTGTCTTGATTAAATTTGTAAACAAAACAATTAGAGGTTAGCGCCTACAAAACTAGAGATGGGCGACTTATTTCGCACTTGCTATCGACGAAATAATTAACTGAGATTTCGTGACTATTTCGCAGGCTTCTCCGTACCTAATTTTATACATTCAAAAGTATTAACCCAAAAGGATTTTTAACAAAACGTAAGCCCGACTATATTATACTCTGTACCAGTTGGGGTCGCCGCTCGCATTTGCTCCCGATGATATTATTTAAAATCGGTATCCAGGGAACACCACGAGGAGGCCATTGAAATAGCAATGGGGTCGATATCCGAGTCTACTTGAGCTGCTTAAATACTTATCATTTAAGGTGCTGTTACATACTTTTGCACAAACTTATTATACTCTATGTACCTTTGGTACAGAGTATAATTAGGAGAGAGAGAGAGAGAGAGAGAGGATTGGCACGCGCCGCAGACAAAAAAAAACCTTTGCATTTGCCAGAGCTAGAGATGGGCTTATATCGAAAACTACGCGGGACTCCGGAGTGACCAGAATGACTTAACATCATTGTGATTGCTTGATATTATGTTAGAATTCAAGAACTAGACTATTTTTATATTATTTGCAATTTAACAATCCTCGTCTTAGTAGTCAGATGGGTATCGGGCGATATATAGTATTTGTCCCGCGACCATCTCTAATTTCTCTCTCTCAATATTGTGTATGTGGGAAAGGGAAGGGGAAAAATGAGAGCGTCCCAGTTAGCTGCAAGAATCCAATTGGATCTAATGAGCTAGCCATAGCTGTTAGGTTTTGTATAGGATTTCGTTGTTGGAATTACTCAGACAATATATTTGAAGGTTTAATTCATTTAAAAGGTGGAATTTTTGGCGGGGGCGGGGTCATCACACCCACAACGATCCAATATGAATCGGTTAATAAAAATTTGTCCTAAAATATTGTTCGCTATCACTTTGCTGTGTAGTCGTTGCTCATGTATACATACATCTACATACATATGTATGTGTTTTGCTGCTGCAGTAACGGCCTAGATATATTGAATTTTCATTTGCTCATATCTTTACTACCGTTCATCCGATCTTTACCATTCCTTTGGCGGATCGATAAATAATCCTGATTACTAAATATGTCCAGAAGGAACGAACCTTCTATCTATAAAACTAAGGGAGACATAACGTTTTTTCCAATTTGCGGGGGCGGGAGGGGGCGTGGCAAATATTGAAAATAAACTTGATCTGCCTGCAAGTATAAAAAGCATAAGTCCCATACATGTCAAACCTCTATCTCTTACCATCTCTGAGATCTGTGCGTTCATACGGACAGACAGACGGACAGACAGACAGACGGACATGGCTATATCGAATCGGCTGTTGATGCTGATCAAGAATTTATATACTTTATGGGGTCGGAGATGCTTCCTTCTGGCTGTTACATACTTTTGCACAAACTTATTATACTCTATGTACCTTTGGTACAGAGTATAAAAATGTTGAATATCACAAGGTTCTTCAATGTCGTCTTCAGTCGTCTAGACCAGAAGAGGGCAGTTATTTATTGTTAGGCGGTACGAAGTTCGCCGGGCCATCTAGTTTAAATTATACAATAGAGGAGAGTTTACAGAGAAGAGGTAGTAAAAATTATTGTAATTAAGACAAAGGTTTGGAAAAGTTCATGATGAGCATAGTTCGTGAGACAAGGATGTAAATAAATCGGGACATAATTCCTTGTTACACGGGCCGGAACCGCAAATCTTAATAGGCTAAGCAGAGCGCTTGAGTCAATCTCACCTGACAGGAGCTTATGAAGGAAAAGCACACTAAGGTAAGTTCTACGACTATTGAAGGATGGAAGATCCAACAAGCGTAGTCTATGCTCGTACGGTGGAAGGTGCCTATTAGAATCCCAATTTAGGCTACGGAGGGCGAAAATTAAAAACTGTTTCTGTACAGATTCGATTTGATCCTGAAATTGTTGGTAGTATGGAGACCAGATACATGATCCAAACTCAAGAATAGGTCTGACCAGAGAAACATATAATTGTTTGGTGACATATGGGTCATTAAATTCTTTAGACCATCTTTTGATAAAACCAAGAACTCCCATAGCTTTATTGGCAATGACCGATATATGACCGTTGAAACATAATTTGGGCATAACTTGTATTCCCAAATCATCAACTTTGTAGATGCGTTCCAAAGGCTTATCATCAATCATATAGTCAAAAAGATAGGGCGTACTACGATGAAAAGTTAAATATTTACACTTTTCATTGTTGAGAGGCAGACTATTGATCTTGCACCAATTATTGAGAGAGTTTAAGTCCCTTAGTAGGAGAAGAGGTGATACTGGATCATTATAAGACAGTCGGAATATCATTTACAAATAAGTTGAAGAGCAGAGGTCCGAGATGACTGCCTGGGGAACATCGGAGGATACATGATTAATGTGGTTCGTGAATAAATCTTAAAATTCAAATTACCCATTTAAACTGCATCATTAGTTTATTAGTTTTCATAAAAATTTTAAAAGTTATAAGGCGTTTATTAACAAAAAATGTATTATTGGTACCTAAATAAGCAAAAGCCTGGCCAAAACTTATGGTTTATGCCCTTAAAAGTAAAATTTGAACATTTTTCTTTAAAGTTGTTAATTTAAAGACTACGAAAATCGAGGTCATTGACCAAGTTATAGGTAAAATTCAAAAACAGTTCGGAACATTTGATTTTAAAGGAAAATTCGACTAGCGCGACCTCTAAACGTCTGCCGAAAAGTCTGAAATAAAATCTCAAAAATACTTTACTCTAAGCTTTCAGAAAATAAAAAAAAAAAAAATTTTTTGAGACACCCTAATTTAATTCCCATGTTAAATTCCAATAAAACCAGGTTCTATCATTTCTGTTCGAAAAATCATTTATTCCAGCAGTCTTTCGGCGATCTTAACATCGTTTTAGGGCAAAGGAACATTAAAGAAATAAAAACTTTTTCAAGGGGATATGAAAATGTCGCAGATTAGGGTTGAGGACGACTTTTTGAATTTTAGAAAAAAATTTTTGTCACAATTATTCTATAAGACGGAGACGTCGTTACGTGATATTCGCAAAAACATGCGTATCAGTAAAATATAATCATTTCGACGGGTTTCCAGACTTCCAACTGATAACTTGGGTACACTGAGAAAAAGGTGATTCCTAAAATTTTAGGAATCTGGTTTTTATGACCTAAAATTTTCTTTTTAGGCAATAATTGCCTTAAAAATGTTAAATATAGCCTAAATCTTTCCATTTTAGGTAAAAAAGTTTAAGGAATTTGAGTGCTTAAAAATAGTCCAATGGGCTAAAAATATTTTTGCCTATATATTTTGTATATTTTGACGTTATGTTCGTAAAAAATCAATAAATGCAATGTAAAAAATATAGACAATGCTAAAAACACCTTAAAGAAATTTATAAAATTAAAAAAAAAATTAAAAAAAAAAAGAAAAAGATGCTCCTACGGGGATTTGAACCCACGACCTCAACGTTCAAGATGTTAAATATATTTTAGCCCATAAATTTTGGTATATTTTGACGTTACGGACGTAAAAAATCGATTAATGCGTTGTAAAAAATATGGACAATACTGAAAACACCTTATAAAAATTAATAAATTAAAAAAAAAAACGATGGCCCTTTTCTAAGCTAAATATTAAAATACAAATGCCAAGGGGGTTTGGGATGCAATCTATAATAAGACTTAGAGGCATACAGAATAGCGCGTGGTTTGGTGGTGATGGCTAAGACGGCGGTGTCAGCGATTGTTGCAGTCTTTGAGGACCTGAGTTCAAATCCCAATACCCTTATAGTGAAAAATTTGTATATGGTATTTAAAAATAAAAATCAATCGCACACAGTAAAATAGGAGTGGTGTTGTTGTGAGGTGTGCACTGGGTGTTCTACTAAAATAAAAAAACTATAGTGTCTTAAAGTTGATTATTTACCTTAAACACATTGCTCCTTCCGGGATGTTCAATTTGCGAGTAAACTGAAAGAAAAACCTTAATGTGTGCCCCACTTTTATCAATTTATTACACATATCACAAATTTAACGCTCATTGTGATTTAGTTATTCATACCTACTAATGCAAAAATTCTGTGGTAAATTCAGTAAAATCAGTTGTAGTTTCGTTTTCCGAATCAAACGCGTTAAAGGCCAATCCAGCAATAGTTAGCGCTATGATGACTAGAAGCAAAACGATGATAACCACAATTAAACAGATAATCAAAACTCTTTGGCGATAGCTGAAACTGTCCATTATGTGTGAAAGACGGTAAGAGGAGCTCCTGCAACAGAATAGAGTTAGGACATTCAAGTTTAAATTGTGTATTCTTTTGGACTTACCAATTAAAGGCCTTGACTTCAAATACTTGAATTTTTTCTGTGTAATAATAAATTACTGAAATTTGATTTGACGATAAATTCAAAACTAAGTTTGATAGTGGAAAAAATGGTTCACACAAATGATTCCTAAAGCTAAGTTCACACAGCCAAATAATTTGTACATATTTTGGTACAAATTTGGCTAAATAAGCCTAAATAGTGCACTTTTTGGCCATATATGAGCAAATTTTTTGTAAATGGAACAATAGCTTTAGTTTTAAGTCATACAACATATGCCATCATGGCTATTTAGCAAAATTTTTATCGAAATTTGGGCAAATTATTTGCCTGTGTGAACTTAGCTTAAGAATGCTTCTTGGAGCTTAGAGACAACTAGAATCATAGCTTCTATGAACAAGACCATACAGTCTAGTTTAGTAAGTTTGAGGCTAAAATTTGTAAGCTGAATTAGATAAAGAGCATTGGTAAGAGTTACTTACTGTTTCAAGCAAAGCTGCAAGCCGAGTTCGCAAATTGGAATAAACGTTATATCTCCCACAGATTTATAGACAGAAGGTTCCTACAATAGACATACGAGGTGTGTTCAAAAGTATCGCGAATTTTAATTTTCGCGGGTTACGTATATTCGAATTTCATTTTTTTGTGGCGTTATGTTGGTACTCATGTCTCTCACTTATCCGACAAGCCGGCATTGAATGTTCCTTAATTGTTGAGCTGTGCTTACGTGTTTTGGATCGTCTTCGATTTTTACCTATTCAAAAAAATGGATCAAAGAACCACAAATTTGGTGAAAAGCGAAATTAAGGCGCGGATGCTGAATGTTAACTGTCTCGGAGAGTCCGGACCGAACAACGTTTACGTGGTCAAAATGTTCTCAGAAGGCCGAGAAGATGTGACAACGAAGAGCGTCCGGACGCCCGAGCACTCAACAACAGACGAAAAATTAAGAAGTGGAGAAAAGGTATTGCCAACGTCGAATCACCGTTAGAGAAGTTGCTGAGGACCTAAACATATCGATTGGCCGTGCCTCGATTTTTATCAATGATTTGGGCGGACGGTCGCCGCGATTCGTCCAAAATTGCTCAATTGCGACCAAAAACAGCATCCTGACATTCTAAGAGATGTAAACCGCCGACGCCCAAATTCTCAGAGGGTCTAACTGGTGACGAATCGTGGGTTTTTTATACGTGGAACCAAAGCTCAATCATCTCAATGACTCCGCAGACCAAGACCGAAAAAACCGCCAGTCGGTCGAATGTGAAAGTTTGCTGACAGTTCTCGATCAGGGCGTGTCCGAGTTCTCCACAGGGAAGAACGGTCAATAAGAATATTACTCAATTACGCAATTCCGAAGCAAGATTTGGAAGAACAAAAATTGCTTCACCACGATTACGCCCTGCTCAAACGTTCTGCGCGACTTTTGGCCAAAAACAACACACTAAGATGCCGCAGCCGTTCTGTGACTTTCTTGTTCCTAAACTGAAGAGGCCCAGAAAGACGACGTTCGCTACCTTGACGAGATAAAGACGGCCGAAGGAGGAGCTGAACAAGATAAAAAAATGTTTTTGAAGTGCTTCGAAGATTGAAAACCGTTGCACAAGTGTATAATATCTCAGGGGATTACTTTGAAGGGGACAAAATAGATATTCACAAAAACACAAAATTCGCGATACTTTTTGAACACACCTCGTATTTAGCTATCAGGATTATTTATTGATCCGCCAAAGGAATGGGAGAGATCGGATAAACGATAGTCGGGTTATAAGAAAACAAACAATTATGGGCAGCACCGGTCGCAACGGTGATGGGCAGCACTTCTCAGGTACAGAGTATATTATAGTCGGGCCTGACCGACTTTATTTCTTGTTATTTATTAGATTTTTATGCTTTTTTTATAACTCTACTAAGATTGATCTTATTCGGGCAACTCTTTAGCATAGCTGCCATTAAAAAGAAATGTCTGAAAAAAGGTCTTAGCAAAAAAATTTGGTTTTTAATTAGTTTATATACTTTGAATTAATTAAAAACGGTTGACTATGGCATAAAGCTGTCATAGGATCGATTGAACGGAAAACTAGATTTTGTAAGAAAAACGTTTTGTCTTCTTCGAACTTTCATAAATACATTAAGTTAGATCACAATCAGACCACTTAACAGAACTTATGGGGGGTGACACAGAAACCTCCTCCAATCACATTCCAACCGAATTCCAATTCTTAGGTGCCACTGTTAGGAGATTTTACCAAGCCAACCAAAGCCAACACCCAAACCATCCAAACTGTATTCGCAAATAGAATAAACGATCTATAATTATCGAATACTTTTCCGAGGCGATAAATCTTTTGGCAATTTGTTTATTTCAGCTTTTCGAATGCATTATATTGCAATAGGCTGAATTTTAAAAGGAAACACAACTCTAATTATTATTTAGCTACATCTAATTATGGCGGCTATTAATAATATTTGGCTTTACACGGCCCAAAGGAAAAAAGGCGAGCTCCTTTCAATCTATTGGCTTGTGCGCTTCTAATTTTTTGCACAAGAAAAATAATCCTACAGTTTAACACCGAATGGGAATACCAAAGCTTGGGACGCTTTTTTATGGCAAGTTACATCGAAGCTGGCGACAACAGCTTGTGAAGGTGACCGGTTGTGTAAGTTTTTCAAGAAAAAACTTGTTTATTAGCAGGCACACACACTACCCGCTGCACCAAGCCCGATGACTGTTAAGGTGCTTTAAATTATCAAAGTTTTCAAAAACTTCGATCAAAATTTAAACTTAACGATGTTTTCTTTTCAATATTAACTCTTTCCTTCACACAAAAAAAAAATGGTAAATGTGACAGTTTTCATCGGTAAAATTGCCAATGTCCGTATTTGTTTTTGATCCATATGCTTTTCCATTTAAAAACAAAAGCTCTGCAGTTTTGATTTTAAAGTTTTCCATTTTGATTTTAAAACTTTTCCACTTTTGATTTCAACATTTTTTTTTAATTTTGATTTTAAAGTGGTACACTTTTGAAAATAGTACTTTTCACTTTTGAATTCAAACAACCTCTATGCGCGCCCCTCATAAGCAAAATTCCCTCTGCCCCCCTCGGATTTGAAAAGCTATGACCCACCCCCAAGCATTGTATGTTTGCTTCTGAAAAACAACAACAAAAAGCAGCGATGTTCAAGAAGAGCGAAGCCAAAAAGTGAGAGTGTATTGGTGTGCGATATTAAAGCGACACAGCCTAGCTTTAAGCTGCAATGCTCGACGTCTGGGCATCGAATGCAAGCAAAGAGAGCGCTGCTGCTTACGCTTGCTTATATGCCCGACTTCGGCATGCGCTCGGCTCGTGTGCGTGTAAATAGCCGATTGCGCTCGGCTCCTAGGGGCTATGGAGGAACATCGCTGCTTTAAAGTTCCCTCTGCTAGGGTTTGAACTCGGGGCCTTTGAACTTGACACGATTGAAATGACGCCTTAGACAACTGCGCCATTGCGAATGATTGTTTGTGCACGCCTAGTATGCTACTTATATTGAATTGTATTGAACTCAATCTAACATCTGCCGAAAATTTTTAATTTTCAACTTTGAGTTCCGTAGAAATCACAAATTATTTAACAATGTCACACTTTTGGTTCTGCTGCGAAATCAAAAGCAGCCTTGTTGATTTTAATATGTTAAGAACAAAGGTGTCTGCACTTTGAAATCAAAGGCCCGCACTGTTGATTTTGAAAGTCCAAAATTTTGTTTTTATGTTTAAATTGGTAAAATCAAAAATAAAAAGTTGTTGATTCAACAAAAAAGCCAGAAATTTGATTTTAAAAGCTCAAAATTTTTGAATTTACTACGAAATTAGAAGCGGCATTATTGATTTTACTACTTTTTAAATCAAAATTGTATACACTTTAGACCCAAAGATAAAAATAGTTGATTTAAAATGACCGTAACTTTGATTAAACGATTAAGGTAATTTTAACAATTTTTATTCAAAGACTAAAAATGTTGATTTTACAATTTTTTTTCTGTGTAAATATAATAAATTTTTAATAAGTTTTAACAACTTCTTTTGTTATAAATAAAATAATATAAATATATTTATTTTGGTAATCTATTATAAATTGCTTTAAACAATATTTCGAAAGTCTAAGAACCGGACCTGAGAATAGTTTCGGCTCAGCTTTTTGGACCGGACCCCTCTGCTTAGAAAAAGGTTCGGTTCGAAAAATCACTTTAGTGATAGTGCTGAATCGGAGCATTATTTAAGATCTAAGATTCCGTGAACCAAACTCGTTGATTAAAAAACCAAATACAAATATTTGAGTTTCCAACGGGTTTTAACCCCCCACACCAAACCTTCTCCAGAATATCAGAGGCTATTATAGTAAAATGGCTTGTCTAGTTGGCACAGCCCCAAAGGGCCAAAGCCGAGCTTCTCTCAATCTCTTGGCTTGTGCGCTTCTAATTTTCGCACAAGAGAAAGGGACCTACAGTATAACGCCGAATCCGAACGACAGCGAGAAGCTTTCATGGCTAATTACTACAAAGCTGCGAAAGCAGAGGGGTGGGGTTTTTGTTCAAAGAAAAAATTTCATTAGATGTTGGGGGGATCGAGACCTCCACAGCGGTCGCGCACACTAGCCTCTGAGCCAATATAAATATTTTTTTAAAGAAACGAAAACATCTATAATCAGTAGACCTCGGATTTTGCGTATTTTCAAATCGATTTTAGTCCTAGTAGGCTAGGGAAAATGTGTTTGCAAAAATTTTTGTCAATTTGTTGTCTGCATTTTGTGTTTTGCTGACGGTTTAACTTGATAAATAACGACTTAAGTCATCTTGGAATTGAGTGCATTTTTATACCTTTGCAAGGGGTATTATAAAATTGTGCAGATGTTTGTAACGCATTGAAGGAAGCATCTCCGACCACATAAAGTACATATATTCATGATCAGCAAGACGAGCCGAGTTCATTTAGACTTGTCCGTTTGTCCGTCTGTCTGTTTCTATGATATCTGTTCCGTCAGTTTTAAAGCTATCCTCACCAAACTTTGCGCGAAGTCTTTTGGTACAAATACGCTGCACATTTGTCGAAACCGTCCGGATCGGTCGAAAAACTAGTTTTAGTGAGAAAAACTTTTTTGTTTTCAATTGAAACGCCTCCAAACTTCGAATTTCTTAGATTACCATGCTTTTCCATGATTCCACCAAGTTTGGTCAAAGTCTGACATCTATATAGTACAGCTCCCTTAGAAAAGTAAGGACCGAGAAGTAGTCTGAGTTAGAAAAACTTTTTTGTCAAAGTGAATTGTTAGCAGATCGAGGTTTGATTATAGTTCAATAATCAACCAGAAAATTCAACAGAGAATACATTTGAACATGAACAGTAGCTGTGGCTGTGTAGACGGCAGTTTCGGCTGCCGCCATGGCAAAGCCTTCGTCAGTTCACTTTCAGTTGCTGTCACACCAACAAGCCATTTGCAAATCCTATTTATATTACCCAGTTGGCGAATAAATAGTTGAGAATTCCAAGGCACAAATTTGCACGAACTTTCAATACTTGCTTAATGAATATTAAGCCGCTCTTTAGGGTATCTGAAGGTATATGCTTGCATTGAAGGTTGTTCAATGTATCTCTGTTGTTTGTGGCCACTATTTTAATTACTGAGAAATTCGTCTGAGTGTGCTTAAAGTGTGTCACGATTTTCTTGTGTGCATTTATTTAAAGGGGTATGCTTCCCTTTTGTATAAATATCAAGGTATTTTTTAATGTTTGAGGTTTGATTATAGTTCAATAATCAACCAGAAAATTCAACAGAGAATACATTTGAACATGCACAGTAAGAAATGTATTCTCTGTTGAATTTTCTGGTTGATTATTGAACTATAATCAAGCCTCGACCTTGAACCCATGTTCAAAAACTTTTTTGTTTTCAATGGAAGCTGCAAGGGTATGTTTGTAACGCATTGAAAGAAGCATCTCCGACCACATAAAGTATATATTCTTGATCAGCATGACTAGCTGAGTTCGTCCGTCCGTCTGTCTGCTTCTATGCTATCTCCTCCGTCAGTTTTAAAGCTATCCTCACCAAACTTTGCACGAAGTCTTCTGGTACATATACGCTGCATATTTGTCGGAACCGGCCGGATCGGATGACTATAGCATATAGCTGTCATAGGAACGAACGGTCGAAAAACTAGTCTTAGAGAGAAAAACTATTGTGTTTTTAAAGGAAACGCCTCCAAAGTACGTATTTCTTAGTTTTCTATCTTTTCCCATGATTTCACTAGATTTGGTCAAAATCAGATGACTATAGCATATAGCTGCTATAGGAACGATCGGTCGAAAAACTAGTTCTAGTGAGAAAAACTTTTTTGTTTTTAATGAAAACGTCCTTATTATTGGCATACACCTATTTTATATACTTTTACACAATTTAACAATGTTTGGTCGAATCGGATGACTATAGCATATAGCTGCAGTATGAATGATCGGTCGAAAAAAAGTTCTAGTGAAAAAAACTTTTTTGTTTTAAATGGGATCGCCTCCAAATTTCGTAATTAACAGTGTATTATGCTATTACAAAATTTCCAAGTTTGGGCGAAATCAGACATCTGTATAGTATAGATCCCATAGAAAAGTAAGGTCAAAAAAGTAGTCTCAGTTAGAAAAACTTTTTAGTTTTCAATGGAAGCTGCATGGGTATACAAAACTTCGGCCGAGCCGAAGTTAACTTTCCCCTATATTTTTTGTCCTGTTTTCCGATTTGCTTTCTGATAATGGGGACTTCCGGAAAGGTGTGAACCATCAACTAACCTTATTTTAGAAGACCCTGTTTTGGAGGCTGAAAACTTTTGGAGCAGCCCTCGCATTCACACATTTTTAATTTTGTATTGTTTTTAATGAATTGAGCAACCAAATACAAAAAAACTGAACTACAAAATCTTTTCCCGATTTCTTTCCACAACTTAAAAAAACAGGTAAAATTCAGTAGTCTAGACCAGTGGAGGGCCTTAAGGAAATCACTCAAATTGCAATGCTCAACCCGATGCCCCAATGTCCGAAAGGGACGGCCATTTCTAATGATTATCTTATGGGCATATCAGAGGCTTAGCTTTAAAATAACTTACCTTATATACCGAACCAATCTGATTCCCCGAAGAACCCCAATAAAATAGATGGCTTCCACTATACTGTTATATTTTCAATAAACTCAACTAACATATTAAGCTCAAAATAAAATTGTTTTGAAAAATAAAAAATAAGAAAACACACATCAGAAATGACTAACGAAGGTGAAGATTCTCGCCAGCCTAATGATGTACCTAGAGCTAGTATCGCTTCCATAGAATACAACAACACCGTATTCATCAACGATGAGATCAAACCGATTTGCATCATGCCACCACGTCCGGGCACTGCGGTTATGGATTACCCGGAGCTGCATATTCCACGTGAGCAATTGACCTCCTTTTACCATCCCATACAGGAGGCACAGCGTTGGTTGACATTGATGGGGAGGAATGGTAAGCCTCATCGCTTTCCGCTGCCCACAATATTGCCGAAAGTGATACAGACCCGGTATGTGCCCAAAAGACATTTGCCCAAGGACGTGGAAGTAGATCGTCGTCGACGTCAATACCAGAAGATAAATCTTACTGAGGAACTGCAAAAAGCGGGTCTCACCGATGATGTCCTCCAGCCCACAGAAGAGCAATATAATGTAATGTCAGAGTTTGCATTTCCACACAAATTTCCGCTCAGCTATTTCGATGACAGCAACTACGACATTAATTCACCAGAAGCCTGGTTCGAGTTGGGCATAGTGGGAGAGACCCACTATCCCTTACCAGCCAGAGCTTATCTGCCCTTTAACAGAAGTCTGGTGGACTGTCAATGGGTCTTGGCGGAGGTGACGGCCTACAATAATGAAACCGATCTGTGGACCGTAAGTTCGCTGGAGGATGACTGCACCTATGAGGTACCCAAGTTGCAGTTCATGTTCCTGGCCGAAGATCCGCATAAATATATCAAGCGCTTGGAATCGGCCATACATGAGAGACACAAGGGGGAGCAGCTGATGTTGATGGAATTAATTGTGGATTGTGTACTGCATGATGATATAGAATCGACGCTTTTCTATAGTTTCAAGCCCATCGAGGCGGTGCTTAAGGCGGCTACCAATGTCTCGGCACAGTGCAAACGACGTCTACGCTCCGAGGTGAACTTGGTGTTCGAACGTCTGATGGCTTTGTATGAGCTGGAACAGTTTATATTGAAAATGCCCAAAGAGTTTCCACAATTTCGTAACATCAATCTAAAGGAGTTTGTGCCACGCGTATATCGTGTAGAGTTCTCGGACAGAGAACGCAAGGAGGTGCAAGAATTGGGTTTGGCCATGAAAACGAAACGATATGCATTTCTCAAGGCCACACTATTCTATTGTGCGGGCGGCATAGAGGCTATGATGGGTGTGTCCGCAGAATGTCAGTATATAGAAACGCTATCCATATTTATCTGGCAGTTTAGCAAACCGTTATCTTTGGCCGACTTTCTGCAGGCTCAGGAAGCTCACAGCGATAATGTGGCAACCTTCTTGACGGTTTATTGGCCACAGCAAATCACCACCGTGATATCGGTCATTCTCAGAGCCTTGGGTAAGGGTTGGCTGGATATAAGTCTGAATAACTGGACGGTATACCAAATGTGCAAGATTTCGCGTTTGATCTTACAAGTCAAGTTTCGCATGCAAGAGTCGATGGAAGTCTTACTGGAGACTTCACTCAAGAATTTCTCACATTTGGTTTGCGATCCTTGCCTTCAATTTCTAGAGTTGAAATCCAACTACAAGTGGACGAGTGATTTTATACAAACGGAATTTCCCTTTACCAAGCCGGTATTTGCCCTGACTTTGGGCATTAGTGAGGACCGTAAAGTCTACTATTCCACGGATCCGGATGATTTTCAGCCCTCTTTAATGGATATTTTTAAAAGAGGTTTGGAAAAGTCCGCGGGTGTACGTTACATTGATGCGGCAGTCATGCAGTTTCTGAAATTTGCCCCCAATTTGTACTTACTGACCGTGGAGCTGATTGAGGACAAGTTTGTGATCGAAAATGATCTAATGAAGCGCTGCTATGCCAAAGCCGTTTTACCGCTGAAAGCCTATGCGCGTCCCTATGAAAGATTCATTGATTTCTATCTACTAAACGTTAACAAACACATGGCTGAATATGCCGAGGCCCGTAAACCCTCCTCCCAGGTGAAGCGGGACATACTCGAGCATAAGAGGCAAAAGGAGGAACTACGCGAAATTCTACCCGCTTATATCACCATAGGACCCTTCTATATCAATGTGGATCTGATGAAGCAGGTGATGATCAAGAAACATGTCGAAATTGTGAGACGCATTTTCGAGTACTATGTCGATCGCATGTACGAAACCAATGAGCAGTTACTTGATCGTTGCCTGGAAGTTTACAACAAAATCGCCGAGCGTCCTATTAGCATAGAGCATTTGTATGAAATACGCGACTTTGCCTTGACAGTGCCCGATTTGGTGGAGCAATTGCGTGCCGATATACAAATTATGTGGCTGGAATACGATCTTTTGGATAGTTTCTTCTATAATCTGAGTGATCACCAATTTGCCATGAAATGGAATGTTTTTGCGTGGCCACATCAGATTATGGTACGATTATCTTCGCTTAAGGAAGAGCAAAAGATTGATATTGAGGAGTTCCTGCGACAACATGGTAGCGAGTGTCAGGCATTTGAGGAACGCCTTGAGGCGCTTAACGATGAGGTGCACGCCTTCTCGTTGATCTTCAAAGCAGATCGTGCACAAGAGACTTCCGTGGATGTGAAAAAAACATGGGCCTTGATCAAGGAACTGGAGAAAATGGGTCAAACATTGCAATATCGTCAGGAACTGTTTGAGTTGGAACCCATGTCCACGTCATTTTTGGAAAGTATAATCAACAGCTTTGAGCCCTATAAACAACTTTGGTATGCTTGTGCCCATTTTTTGAAGCTAGAAGAGGCCACACAGGGCAATCCCATTGCTCAGGTGGATTTGGAAGAAGTTTGGACACAGCTAACGCATTTGCGTGACGAACTAGTTCAATCGCTGGATCATTTTAAGGAAAAACCCGAGATAATGGAGGTGGCTCAGGTGTTTTTAGGCAAAATCGAGGAATTTATTCCCATTTACAACAGCATCAAGGATCTGCGTAATGAGAATTGGATGTATATGCATTGGGTAGAGCTTAGCCAGGCCGTCGGTGTAGAATTTAAGTATACAATTTCAATGAACTACTTGTATCTGATACGCAAGGGTATTTTAAATTTTCTACCCGAAGTACATCGCATTTCGCAAAAGGCCAACGAAGAGGCAGAGGAAATTCGTCGTGCCATTGAAGAGGAGGAGAGACGCAAGCAGGCGGAATTGGATGCTTTGTTGTTGCGTAAGCAGTTGCGCAAGTGCCGAAGGGATATACTTTGAGAAGTAGGCGGAATTTATCAACTTTAAAATAAACTGAAGAAAATATAACTTTTTAAGTCTTTATTGAGGGCAATAATCGACTTTGAGAAGCTTTTTAATGGCTGGCATCAATAGCTATGATAGGTGACCTGTCTTTAAAACGTTTTTCAGAAAATATTTTTATTTGAAATGTTGCGAGGCCATTTTTATTTTCCGCTAGATCAGTGATGTGCAGTGGTGAGTAGGAAAGCGATAGCTGCTATTTTTTGTGTCTTTTGAGCGTTTATTCATTGGAGATGAGTTGGAAAACTATCGATGAAGATCTACCGATGGCACTATCGTCACTATTGATGGTAGTTTTAGATAGTGTTTGATCTGTTGGTGGTGTTAGTTCAATACCACACACCCCACCCCTCTGCTTTTGTTGTGATTAGCTTAGAAACTTTTTTCTTATATTAGCTTTTACTTACCCTTACTGGGACTCGAACTTGGAGCTTCTCGGATGCTTCTCGGATTCTTGTTGAAAGGTCCACGGCTTGTTTGCAGAATGCGTTAAATGGTTCTTGAGAACGAGTGTGATCAACAGATGTATGTGCCAAAACAATTGCGACAACAAGGTGTGAAGGTTTAAAACCAGGGATGCAAGCCGATTGGATATAAGGACTGGTTCCGTTCAGTGGTTCATATAGTTTTTGAACCACCGGTTCGGTTTATTACAAGGTTTTTGAAGCCAACTGAACCACGGTTTCGGTTCGGTTCAATGGTTCGGTCTTTATTATAAATTTACTGAAGGCCAGTTTCTGTTTTTGCAAATAACCCCGATCTTCCCTAAGATCTGCGCGGAAAGGAATTCGCAACGCACTTTATGTTCTTGGATGCCGAAAATATCTAAAATCTCAACCCTTAAAGCCCATCCTTAAGTTTAACGACCAAATATTTTCATAATTATACTTAAAAGAAATGACAGAAACTAATTTCTAGGATCGCCCTTATTACCGCCGAACATAAACCCTTAAGGATTTTGCTTTAGTCTGTTCGAAAATCTATATCTTTCAGACTTTCGATGGTAAGGCAGTCCAAGATTTGGCATTTCTGTTCAAGGATCGTTTTTAATTTGGCCGAGTCTCAAGCCCATTTTCCTCTAAAGTCTGTGCGAAAAGATATTTTTCCAAAGTTTCGAAGGAAAGGCAGTCCGATAACGTGTTAGAAACTCCATTATTTGGTTGGATCGCCCTTTATTTCACCTTATGTCAATTCTTAAAGCCTTTTGTTGAGTATAAAGTCTCAATTTACCCTGAAATCTCCTCGGAAAGTTATTTTTTTAGACTTTTGATGTTGCGGCAAGTCCAAAACTTCTTTTTGTTCTAAGATTACCCTTCATTCCACCAAGCCCTAAGCTTTTAAGCACATTGTGAAGTCTAACATTAAAAAATATCTTCAAATCTGCTCAGAAAGAAATTGTTTTGGACTTTTGAAGCTGCAAAAGTTTGAAAAACTATAAACCTAGGTGGGACATACTATTTGATGAAAAATAAAGTTGGATCAAGCACATTATAAAGTACTAGTTCTGTTATTGCTTGAACCAACTCTATTTGGTCTAGCTAATCCTTTATATATTGAAAATTTTCTCAGAGAAAGCTGTTTTATACGGAAAAACGTTTTAAAATATTAAAGCTCACCTATAGCGTCCTTTTCCCGAACTTTTTGAAATATAATGATTTCTAAAGTGATATGTGACTTTTTGAGCATTTCGATACTGAATTTCTAGAGGATTGTAAAGTTTGAATAGTTGGATGTGCTTTCGTCCATAGTGATATCATTTTAATAGAGGCTCGAAGAAATGATAATGGAAAAAAAAAGAAGAAATGTTAACTAACGACGGCTATTAGAGGTGGTGGACAATTGCATGTTTCAAAATGGTTGGGTGCTACATAAATCCGGTATCAATAAGGACTTATCGTAGCAACTTGATCAAAATTCCCAAAATTTGTGCGACTTGAGACTCCTCAGTGAACTGAACCGAACCGAATCGTTTTCATTTGTGGTTTTCGGTTCGGTTCAGCATTTTTGAAGGGACGCCGGTTCGGTTTGCGGTTCGGTTAACCAGCTGATAAAAAAGCGGTTCGGTTCGGTTCAGAACCGGTTTGCATCCCTGTTTAAAACATTTACGTTTCATTAATGAGGTTAAAGAGGTTTTCAAAAATGTTTGGCTAATTTAATGAGCGAAGTAATTCATTGAAACTTTTTAACAAAAGAAAGAGCAACATTAAAACATTTCTTGGTTAAAATTTCCATCCATAAATATTACAAATTTAGACATTCAGACATTTTTAGCCTATTTTGGTAGACACCACTTTCAATGACGATTTTGAATTTTGAGTTTGTTCGTTTCAGCGGCAGATGCATTATCCAATCCGAAATCCAATTTTAATTTCTAACGTAATATTATTATTGTGTGAGTGCATAAATAAGAATATTCCAGAATATCTTCCCAAAATTTCAAGTCGATCTGAGCAAAACTCTTGAAGTTATTGTCCAATTCAGGGGTGCTTGCGCATGGGGCCCATGAGGCGCATACGTTGTTTAAACGCGTTTTTCTCAAAACTACGTTTTCAAAGTCCGTGTTCACTCCCACTTAAAAACAACTTGACCGATTGATTTGAAACTTTGGACATATTTTCTACATATAAACGTTTAGTAAAAACTTTTTTTCCACCCGCAAAATGGCGGAATTTTTGTCGAAAATAGCAATGGTTTTTGATTTTCGGATAATTTTGTTTGTTGATTTCGGTTTTTTCAGGCAAAAGAGAGAGCAATTCGGTTTCATCTCACCGCTACCAGCATATATTTAAGTAAATTAGAAAAAATCTAGTAAGAAAGTCCGTCAAGCTCGACGGTAATAGACTCTGTTCCCCCCAAAATATGAATATATCTGATCAATTTAATTTAGAAGCTATACAAAGTGGCAAAAAGCCTCATCTCATCTCCTGTTCTATTAATCGATGACCCGATAGAATAGCATCATCTGGCCAAAAAATCAGTCTTGCGGTTTTGTTTGGTATATCATACCCAAAAAGTGTTTTTTTTTTTTTGTAAAGCTATATACATACTCGGACAAACTAAGTCAAGAGCTTGCTAAAAAGACGCCTTTTTTCCCTGGGGTCTCAGCTAAGGGTACAGTGTGACTGCTCAACGCCAAAATACCCTAAAACAGTAAAACACAACCAAATGTCAAACGGTCTTACTGCACTGTGTTTGTTTATATTGGATGTTTTGTTTTCAATTATAATAATTTAATTAATAAAAGTGAAAATGCAAGAGTGTTTGAATGATATGCGGAGAGAAGAAGTCATTGGCAATGCCTTTGCGGTGTTTTATTTTTTTATTGCAGGTTGCTGCAAGGGTAACTTGCTTAATAATTGCAAACCATTTTTTATGCTTCTTCCTAGCTAAACCCTATCAGATTTTAGCCAGTCAAAGTTGCGGCGTCACGCGTTTTTAGCTAAGGCAATTAGCTTGTCTGAGAACGGCTCAAGCTAAGAAGCCAGCTAAAAGTTTTAGCAAGCGTTTAGTTGAGGTTGAGGGAAAGATTGCTGTGATTTTCTAAAAAGTAAGCAAAAGTTGGTGTCTTTTAATAAGATCTTTAATGTATTTTGAGGTGTTCCTTAAAAGATTGGTTGCTTATTTGTGTCAAATTCACAATGCTCGCAGCTTCAAAAAAACAGAAAAATCGAAGCTGCGTGACTTTTTTCATAAGAAATTCAAAGTGGTGGCACCAATGAAAAGTCGCAGCATTCAAGCTTTATTAAGCTATGTACTCAGACAAGCTAAATCAATTTAGCTGGGGTCAACTCCCTAATATCTGAGCCAGGCTCGGAGTACATCGGTCATCTTGCAATCAATTCAGGGGAAGAAAAAGTTTGTCGAGTTTTTGTAGTTTTGTCAATTGGATGTGATGGAACCGCTGTGAACACGAGGCATAATACCAGAGTCAAATGTTTATTTGAAAGCCATCTGGAACGACCTTTGCTGTGGTTTGTGTGCTTGCTGCATGGAAATGAATGACGACTTCGCCATTTGTTCTTTAGTCTGGACGGTACCACAGCTGGCCCCAATAGACAAAAAACTCGCTAAGTGTCGGGATTTGAGTGTACAGGTTTTTGATGCCATTCCTACCAATCAGAAATATCTTTATCAAATATGCTCAGCAGTTTCGGTGGGCAATATCTCACCAAACTTGGCCAGCAGAGATCCAGGAACACTGGCACATTCACGATGGCTGACTTGCGCGAATAGAGTTCTCCGTTTAAAAATTGGATCAGCTAAGCTCTTGCGAACTATCTACTTTCCTCATGAAAGTGTACGCACCAGCCTGGTTTGACATCAAAACAAACGTTGACAACTAACTTCATCTGCCTGTAAATACATATAAGAAGTAAATGTCCCATACATCTTGAACCTCTATCTCTTTCTATCTCTGAGGGTTATTCATCTATAGTTTCATGAGAAAGTAATGCTGTAAAATGTAAATAATCCAAAACAAAAGCAGTTGTTGACTCACAAAAATTTAAGTTTCTTGGTAAAAGTTTCTTAGAATTGTCCCAAGTCTCCGATTTTGCTGTACGCTTTGTATGTATATTAAAAAATATAACGTTGTCGTTGAAAGCCAGTTGTTTTATTCGGAAGCAACTTGGCTATAGTAACGTTTACAGCTAACCAAATAAAATCTGTTTAAAAAATATCTTGCCGTTTTCGTTCCACGAAATTTTAAAAAACTAATTAAATCAATAACTAAAAAACTTTCTGCTACTATTGATTAAAATTTTTTTAAATTGGTTTTAGAAAAGCCGTTTTGAAATCCCTTTTAAAAAAAGCTGCCAAAAACATTCTATTGAAAACAATCGATCGTTACCCATCGATGGTGCCGACTGTCTTTAGTTCTCCACCACTATTTCGAACCACTTACTCTTGTGCAGAGTCTCCAAAGTGCTCACTCACATATTCCCACTATTTCACCTCTCCCATAGATCGTTTGAAACCCTTTAACTTCTTAAAGACTTTAACTGTATAAAAATCTATCTTTAAATATTTAAGCCTTGATGGATATTAACTTAATACCAGCGTATTATATTATTTTAAATTCATTTTATTTTTGTTTTTGTGACTTATTCTACACTAAACTATTCATTTCAAAACGCCAACTCAAGATCATCATCATTATCAAAACCAACTTTGACAGACCAGTTCTTGTGGCTCCATTTTGTCTCTTTCCTTGAACTTTATAGAACATCACGGACACGGCCAAAGGCAGCTCCACTTGCTGTTCACTAGCATCGAATTCCAGATCATGCCTCTGACCCAAAGCAAGTCTGGCATGTTGAAGCACCAGCTGATGCGGAGCTCTACCCTCCAATAGAGTCAATTCGGACACGTGGAACTCATAGCGAACACTAAGAAATATATTGCGACAGCTTAGACTTTGCTGCACTTCATCGAAGAAACCCTGGACGGCTGGTAAATCATGCAGACCTTCGCCATAATCCAACTGCAGCGGTAACCATTTATCAAGTTGAGGTCTGCCCAGCTGAGAGATGAAATACTGGGAAATCTCCTCCAAATGTGTACAATTGGGGGGCAGTAGTTTACTCCAAATCTTCGCTTGCAAATGCTGGCAATAGTCCGTATGGTTGGCTTTCTCTGAAAGTTGAGGAGCATCCAATTGATCAAGTTGACATTGTTTAGACAGATCAATGCCAAAGCGTAGGACTTGACGTTCATCTAAATTACGTTGACAGCTTTGGCTGCCCGGTAGTCGTGAGAAAAGAGGCACCCAATGATAATTCAGGTGATTATTGGTAGATTCAAAATAGTCGAGTCTGCGTAGTTCTTCACTATTGTTTTGGGGCATTAAGCGGGATAGAATGAGAGGTTCTCCTGTGAGATAACCCAAGGGACCAGAACTGGGTTTGTTCTGGGTTTCATTTACAGACTTAAAGGTCACCTGGTAATGCAACCAGACATCAGTCTCATCTTGCAGAGTTTTCGCTTCTTGGATTATCAATTTGGCTTCTAAAATGTGTGTAAAATTGTGTACAAATTGGAGTTCCATTCGGTCCACTAGTATGTCCCATTGGGTGTCATTTCCGGGATCAGGACAAATAATTTTAGTTTTTTCCAACTGTTGGCAAATTTGTATATGCAATCCAGCTAGTTCAGGTTCCTCCACATCTCTGGGTTTGCTAAGCAATCGATGATTTTGGGTAAGATTTAGAATCAACCAAAGCTGCTCTTGTAATTGGTTGATATCATTCATCAGGCAATGGCTTTTGAGTGTTTGAAGATGTCTGATGGGCTGCTTCAATTGGCATTGTGAACTTTCGTAGGCAGTGGGTAGATTAAAATGGGTTGCTTCTTTACTCTCGGCTTGCCATAATTGAAGAGGTTGTCCTAGCTTGTAGTGTGAGGTTAAAGATGCGGTAGATGAAGCATCGGTTTCATAGGCTTTGAGTAGATCTGGCCATTTTTTGTATGTGGTGGCATCAAAATTGTTAGTGAGAGGCTGAAAAGTTAGGAAAGATTTTATTCAATGTGAGCAGTTAATGTGTGTTTCAAAAACCTCCAGCTCCTATCATCAGTAGACTTTGCTATAAACTAGCAAAAGATTTTCGAAGACGAAACTGTCATAATTTCTACTTCATATCTGGCGTCAATAGCTGGTGAAGGTGATCAGCTATGATAAAAGTTTGAAATCGTATACGACGTATACGTATTTAAAATAATTTGGAGTCCTAATGGCGAAATTTTAATTCATTGGATAGTTGATCGCAAAGTGCACTTAATCACTTTATCTTTATAATAGAGAAATGTAAAAAAGTCTTTTAGACTACCGCAAAACACACCCAACTGGGCTTCTAACGCAATACACATACACTCTGTGGCGTCACTTCACTTTTATCTTAAGAATTATGCAAATGCCGGATTTTAGACTTCCCAAACACCTCCTAAATGAAAGGTCTCAGTTTTTTGTGAATTGGATCTAGTACTAAATTTAGAAAACAGTTTTTTATGGAGTGAGTCGATTGATCAGTTACTAAATTTAACTTGGGAATCTGAACGGGAACAGTTTATACAGAAAGCAGCTCAATCTGCTGGAAGGAAAGCCCACAAGAACTTGTCCCATAACCTGAATTACAAACCTGAATTACAGAACTGGACTCGGAGAAATATGCGGCTGCGGCATTTTTTAGGAAGTGGCCCAATTTTAAAAGAGATACGATTCCTGCACTTCCACCGAACATCAATCTCAGAGGAACACCTTGTCAGCACCTGGTAACTGAAAATATTCATCCATATCTTGGTGTGAGGATGGACAAGAAACTGCTATTTACTCAACATGTAACGTCTACTGTTGGAAAACTGCAAAATAGGGCCAAAAAGCTAAATTGGATGATCTCTGGCGACAGTAATGCACATACGAAAGTTATCCTTTATAAGCAGCTAATCTCACCGATTTGTGGGATTAATCAACAGACGGTGAACAAGCCATTCTTGAGATACTTGAGTTTTTACTGGCTCGAGGTCTTGTTATGCTTTTGGCATAACATTAAACAGAGGCACACAACAGAACAAAGGAGGCTTCAGGTTGATCGGACGCGTTTCAAGTAGGGAGCAAATCCTCACTCATCAGCGATCTTGAGCCTGAAATGTCTATCCAAAGGGCAGCCTCTCCATGCCAGCGTCGGCAAAACTGTTTGGGAATTCTAAAATGGAGGTGGAACTGGAGATGGACCTGTAGGAAGACTTGGAGGTTTACCTGGTGGTGGACCTGGAGGTTGACCTGGAGGCGGACCAGGAGTTAGACCAGGACGTGGACCTGGAGGTGGGCATGACGGTGGACCTGGAGATGAACCTGTAGTTGAATCCAAGGAGGTGATCCTATAGGTGGACCTGGAGGTTTGACCTGGAGGTGAACCTATAGGTGAACCAGGAGGTAGACCAATAGGTCGACCAGGAGGTGGACCTGGAAGTAAACCTGGAACCTGGAGGTGAAACTGGAGGTGGACGTGGAGGTGGACCTGGAGAAGGACCTGGTGGCGGACCTGAAGGTGGACCTGGATGTGGACCTGGAGGTGGACCTGGAGGTGGACATGGAGGAGGAGCTGGAGAAGGAGCTGGAGGTGGACTTGGATCTGGAGGTGGACCTGGAGGTGAACCTGGAGGTGGAACTGGAGGTGGACCTGAAGGTTGAACAGGTGTTGGACCTCGACCTCAATTTTTTTTTTTTAATTTTAAAATGTTCTGGAAAACGGAACATATCAACTTACATCAAGACTTACAAATTTTGAAGAACACAAATGCGGGCGATGTCGCGGGTATAAGCTAGTAAAGTTTGATCAGCATTAACAGCCGAGTCGACTTAGTTATGTCCGTCATCCCGTCCGTCTGTCTGGTTGTCCGTATAAACGCACAGATCTCAGAGTTGGTAGGATGTTGAGGTATGATATGTATGTGAGAAAAACTTCTTATACTTGCAGATAGATCAAGTTTTTTTCTATTTTTGCACGGTCATATCTCCCACAATTGTATATATAAATAGAGGGTTAGTTCCTTCTTGGCATATTTAGTAGTCAGGATTATTTATTGACCTGTCACCAGAGTAAAAGAGCTTTCGCTTCTGCTGCTCAGTAGCAGCGCTGCTTTCAGCTGCTACTGCGGCAGCAGTAGTCCTGAGCATACACTTTTGTAGGTGCAGAGTACATTACAGTCGGGCTTGACCGATATTCTTTCTTGTTTTTAAGTAGACCTTGTGAAGTATACTGCTGATGATATAGAGGGGTTCTTGAAACTGTCTGTCTTTCATTTATCCACTTAATTAAGTACTTTTTGTATTACTCACCTCCACTTTAATTGGTTTGGTATTACTGCGAAATACACACAACCATCCATCATTAATCTGACAACTGGGCAATCCATGGGTATATTGGAAATCCTCCAATCTTGTTTGCAACTGTGGGTGAATCGTTGAATGCAGACAATTAAATACCCGCAAGGTTTCTGCTTGACAATCCCGATCGCAACAACAATTGACATCACAATTGTCAACCTGAAGATCACACGAGCAATAATAGTAGGGAGAATCCTGTGGAGATACACTTTCAGGTGGCACTTGAGTGGCATTCAAAGCAAGTGTTTCCGCTGTGGGAGTCGCAACTGTTGTAGTGCTGATGCTAGTTACGGCTTGTGGTTGCCGTCTAGGCGGAAATGTTTGACTCGGTGTGCTGGCCAACTCTGGTTGTGGGCTACTCAATTCCAATGAGGGTGAGGATATGGCCATCTCTGTGGTGGTGGTTAAAAAGTTAGATGCTGTTGTAGCATTGTGATTATGAGATAAGCCAATTTTAATGCTCTCTATCGGAGCGGTAAGTAGGCTGAAGATAATGAAGGTGGTAAGCTGCTTCATGGCTTATTTGAACTCCACGCCGTAGTCTTCAAATTTTCGAAAAATCAAACTCAGGTCCACTATAATTTTTCCAGAGCTGCGAGTTTGTAGTTTGTACCTAGAGAAAAGAGTACAAAAGGGAAATAAGTATCTATTTAGACAATAGTGCTTTCAACTAAGATCAGTTATGGGAAACCCGTTAATAGTGTGCGTTATGCTGCAAATGCAGAAACTACATTAACAAATCCCCCATAGCAATTTGATTTTAATTGATATATTTACCGCTCTACACCCGAATACAACAAATCGGTTTTACTCAATGCCGCTCCACCACCACCAAAACGCTCCCGTATACTCTCCCACCAGCTGCTGGGCGCCACTTTCCAAGTATTTATCTCCAGTCGATGTCCACCCGGGGATGCGGGTATGTGTACAAAACCGTAGCCCACGGGCCAACTTTGTTGCAGCACATTCACGGCGTACACTTCCACCAGTAATCTTGGCCAGCCCTGAACGGCAGCTGCACTCAAATGAATGTCCAGCGGTTGGGCAAAGTCGGAACTATTTTCCAGGCGATGTGAGGATACGTGAGTTTGGCCCTGCACTTCGCCCTGAACCAAGCGCCAGGCGTTGCCTGTTTGGAGTTGAGAATTTCTTCGTTTATTTAATGAAAAGGTTCGGTTGTGGTTTGGAATATTTTTGCTTACCGCTCTGCAGACTCCACTTGCAGTACAAATGCGGCTCCGGAAAATCAACTGCTTTCAATATTTGCCCAATTATATGCACTTCCGCCATCAATTGCTCTGGCTGCACTTTAATTAGGATTTTAAATAAATATTCGCTGTGCACTTGTTTTGTAACCAAATTGATTTCTTTATTTTTTGTAATGTTTTGACAGTTGAAAGTTGTTGGCCGTTGTCAAAGCAACTGAAGGGGTGCAAGTGCTGCCAACTCAGCCGTGACAACTAACGAACTGGTTCACCGAGAGGAAGTTTTCGAGTTGGGGTGGATTTAGGACATGACTACAAGAACTATAATCGGTGTGGTCACTGGTTTCGATAGGTTTGCTGTTAACGAATAAAATAATAATCGATATTTAATTTATCACAAAAATTGTGCTTGCGTTTTTCCAATTTCTTAATAATATATCCAAAATCAATACTAATTTTGCAATTAATTAGAATTTGTCACCCAGTTTTAAATTAAAAAAGGAAGCTTATATTCCACAAAAACGATATATTTAACTTACATGGGATTTGTAATGACAAAAAATCTTTTTTTTTAACAATACAATATGTTTAGAATATTTCCCCAAAGTTTCAAGTCAATCGGAATTAAAGTCTATGAGGGAAGGCATTTACTTGACACTTCGATTGCGATTTTCTCAAAGCAAGGGTGCATATGATTATCTTTGCTTTGAACTTGTTGAGGTTTAATCACAAGCTATACTAAAATATTTTATCTGGAAACAGATCCGAATGGTTGAATATTCAATATTTTTTATACAAATTTTGCCCAAATTATTTAATTTTTCTTATGTGAAAAAGTTTGTGTTATATCGATTGTACTAGTTTACAAGCGGTAAAACAATTTTTGTAAAATTTTTGTCTTAGTAAAAATTGCACTTAAAGTCTAGCTTTTTTCCAAAAACTGTTTAATCTGAAGCAAGGTTTCTAATATAACTTTCAATAACTTCAAAATCCACTATCGGATTAAAAAGTGGAGTAGGAATACGGAATTCAACTACCCTTAAAGAACATGTGTCCATCTTTAAATCAATAAGCCAAAACTGAAAATTTACACTATTTTCTAGAGTTACTTTTTTTCCGAACCAAGAAACTAGCTTCTTCGATTTTTTTAAAACAGCTCCACCAATTATTCTTTGGAATTGATTTTTGAACTCAGCGGGTGCAAAGATACTGTCAACTAGCAACAAAAAAATCTGTCCTACGCCTAGTTGTAAAGCAACTAGAATTTAACTGGTAGCAAAAAAAACTAGATTCGGGTGTTTTGGCATACTGCGCAAAGGCAGATGGCAAAGCTTTTGGTGTTTATTGTCAAAATTTACATCGACCTGCGCAGCTGCAGCAGCTGAAGTTAAAGTGAAAATTAAAACAAAGTGTGAAAAACCAGGAAACAAGGATTACGTCAAAGTTAATGCAAAGTCAAAGTGAATAGGAAAAGGTTTTGTATCATGCATAATACATTTATTGTGAATCGTGGATGTGTATGGACTTGTGAAATAAAACATAAATAGCTGTAAGGAACAGTCCATACAGTATAGGTTTCATATTGGCTAGTCATATATTTGGCTGCAGCAGGGGACAATTGGAATTAAACTGGTTGCAAATGGCTATTGTAGTCAGGAAGTAAGTATTAATTGTTGATTTGACCGGAGATTATCATGGCCCTACAAGGCCCTACAAGAAAAAGTATATTTAAATTTCCCACCTAACCTTCGGAAAGTATACTTTTCGGGGCTTTAATGTTAACTGAAAAGTTATTCTGTAAACACATTAAAAATAATACCGATGTTTGCTCAGAAAACCGCAAGTAGCTTCGGCAAACGGTAACCAAATTCATTAGAACAACATTTGTCTGACGAAGAATTAAATGGACTATTATAATACAATCTAAGAAAAAATAGCTTGGAGCAATTTTGTTAAACCAGCAATGGGTAAAGTAGGAATTTCAGAAAATATTTGTAAATACCAGATCTGTAACTCGCATATATCAGCCTTCGCGTTACATTTTTGTAAGCATTGAATATAATTTACGAAAATCTTCTCGTCGCTATCGGAATTAACAAGTTTATAGAAAATCAGATGGTCCATTCGCAAGTAATTTCATGTTAAGTGAGCAAAATGAGCACAAAACAGTTTCTGGGCCATACCTTCAGATTTACGGGGTCCCCGAGGAAAACCAAGTATGGGAAATTGCTATACGCGACCTGCTTTTGAGAAATATGCTTTTTTCGACCGTCCATTTAATAGAAAGTAAATGTTTTAAAATAATGCCTTAGTCCAAAAATTCCTTATTGTATTTGATATTATAATTCATTTAAGACGTTAACCACACCTCTTTGGGCTTCAGCTAAAATCAATGAATTTTTCTTAATGTTTGAAGCTTAAAAAAAACTATCGATAGTGTTGGGCTGCAACCGTTGTTACCATTGATGGCATCTCGATAGTGTCAAACCATCGATAGTTACGATAGTGCCATCGATAGTTTTCCACCTCTTATTTTGACAACCGACTATATGGATACTTGGGGTACTATTTATGTTTCGGGAATAGCAAATAATAAACATTTTTAAATGAAAAAGGCTTTTCATTATTTGTTTTTCTATTGTATTTCAAAATATTTTTCGAGAAAATTTATGCACTTTCGAATTCGCTCAAACCAATTTTTGAATCACATTTTCCACTCCGATTGAGGCACCTCCAAAACATGGGACTTTAACACATCAACAGCTTCTTTCGGCGCAGAAAAACTTTCACCACGTAGTTTGCTTTTGACGTTGGGAATAAAAATAAATCATTGGGTGCTAAGTCAGGGATGTATGGCGGATGACCTATCAATGCTATGTTTTGGCCGGTCAAAAAATCGCTTGTGTGACGTGTTGTGTGAGATCTCGCATTGTCATGAAGGAGAAAGATTTGTCTGCGGCGGTTGGTTTTGCGAATTTCTGCGAAGACTTCCCTTAAACAAATGATTGTATACCACTCAGAATTGACCTTCCTACTTTGCTCAAGCGGAACGTTGGCCACATGACCCATTTGGCCGAAGAAACAGGCAAACTTTTGCTCCGCAGTGCTTCGTGCACGAACAAATTGTGGGACTGGGCTCGTCTTGAAACAACCAACCGATCGATTGTTGTTTTGTTTCCGACTCATATGCATATATTCATGATTCGCCACCTGTGACGATCTTATAAACGCCTTTTGAAGCACCGCGAACGTATATTTCAGCATTTCTTTGCTCAGGTCCTTATGAACCATTTTTTGAACAGGCCTGATTGTCAATCAGCAATGCGAATTTAATCATATATAGCCTTTGCAAAATATAAATTTCCAGCTGAATGTCATGTGTGCTAAAGAAAATTAACTTGCGCAAAATATTGGCAAAATTAATGATCGAATCTATGGGTTTTCCATTTTATTTATATTTTTGGTTCAAAACTAATTTCGGTAAGTTTGGTTCAAGACAAATTTCGGTAAGTTAAAAAGAAAAGTTGCTGACTAGTTGTTTCATATCTTCACCACGACAGGCGCATCACTTCGTTCATATCACTTGAGGCTGAACCAAGGATCATCTTTCACTTGTGGCACATTATATCGGATCTTCACTGGAGCCAGTATATGCATTATCATATGCTTGCATTCGCTTGAGGCACTTGGCGTTTTGGGAAATACCAAAGATTGATTGATACGCTTGAGCAGAATATGGACATTAGAGCCATCATAGGGTAGACGACCAAAAACCATGGCATAGCAGACAACGCCACAGGCCCAGACATCAGACATAAATGGGTCATAGGCAACGCCTGTTTAATGGGTTAGTTGGTAGGTGAAAAGACCCAAAAAAAAGTGTAGCGATCTTACCTTTCAGAATTTCTGGACTGGCATAGGCATAACTACCGCAAAATGTTTTGGACAGCACCACTTGATTGTCAGTGGTGCGTGTATCCTTCCGAGCGAAACCAAAATCAATAAGTTTCAGACTCCAGTTCTCATCCAAGAGCAGATTCTCACACTTGATATCGCGATGAACAACGCCCTTGCTGTGTATATACTCTACAGCACTAATGAGTTGCTTGAATAGGGTACGCGACTGTGGCTCGTCTAGGAATTTCTTTTCACGCACATAATCCAATAGAGTGCCATTCTCTGCCAGTTGCATAATCAAATACACCCTGTTAAAGAAGTGGTTGTATTAAATGGGGAAGCATTCCATTGGTTAACCCACCTGTGGCTCGTCTCTATGCTCTGATAGAAAGTGATCAGATTCTCATGATGCAAACCCTTAACAGCCTCTATTTCGCGTGGCAAAAACTTTTGCGTATACTCCGAGGGTGCCTTTACCTTGGAAATAATCTTGACTGCCACACGTTTGCCATATTCCTCGGAGAAGCCAATCTTCACTTTGGCATAGTTACCCGTCCCAATCACCTTGCCCAAAATAATGCCGTGTTCTTCCAGAATTGTTTTTTGCGGCTTACTTTTATCATCGCCCTTTGGCTGTGCCGACGGTCCCGATTTGCTGGTTGGCCGCTCGTTGTTGAATGTGTAAACCTTCTGCTCTTGCCGACGACCCGAGTTCTGATCGGTGACAAGATCTTGCGATGAACTTGCTGCAACAACTGGAGGAGGCTCTGATTAATATTGGGGAAAGGTGGCATGGGTAAGCTTTTTTTACCTGGGTCACCTTTGCTGCGTTTTGGCGCTGTCGCCATTTAAATCGGTCAATGTCTAAGGTTAGCAAAGTGTGCCAGTGTGTTGAAAATTGATTGGGGTGTGTTGCCGTGGGAAGATTACCAACGAATCATTGAAAATTTTAGATTAACATGTTTGTGTGTGAAAAGGAAATTTTTGAAAGAAAACGAATTTCATTTTTGTGACGTTCAAGGCGTGAGCAAATTTGTTTCATTTGATTAGTTTTTCAAGTTTTCACCTTCTTACCGAAACAAGCCAATGTGTGTTTATTAAATATGATTCACTCGCTCGCCATAGCCTATAATATTTGTAATTTGTTATTCGACCCGGCACCACTTCTCACGTTCGCTGGCCAAATTTCAGTTTGTTAATTGAATTTATAGGCCGCAGGCTCTGAAACGTTGCCAGTTGTGTAATAACTCAAGCAGAAATCAAATAAGCCCCAACCAAAGGAGCAACGGGGACCGAGCCAGCGTATTTTTTCTCTCTGTTGGTTGATGTCCAGTGGCCGCCACTCGCTGGAGGAGCCTTCGGTTACCTACATTTTCAACTTAACTTTCCACGCGTTTGCCTGTGTTTGAGTTTTGGTTTATGAACTTTTCACATTTTTCGCATTACTTTGCTTTTGTTGTAGCTTGTTTTACAGGTAGCTTAAGGTCATGCGAGCGGTTTTTGCAAAAATTTTCAATTGAATTTTTTGTATGTTTCATTTAATATTGAAATGTTGCTAGAGGCATAAGAAGAAAGTTGCCTGCAATTGGCAATGGGAATTTAATACACACCGGGATCAAAAAATCAACAATTTATAATTTCATAATGGAAAGAAGCAAGGAAAGTGTGTCAAAGAGGATGAGAACAGGATTATAAGGATGGGGAAAAGTAAAAGAACAACGGAATACAGAAACAATTTTTTTTGTATGTTTAAGAATGACTAAGCTAACAATATGTTCCTTATAGTTTTCCAAGTTGCTTAAAGACATTTTTACGCTATTTTAAAATTAAACCGAATCTCGAACCTAAGTAAATTAGTTAAGAAATTCTTTAAAGATCAGATTTTCCGAATTTCAAATATTATTAGGAGTACAAATAAGTTTCCGCCGTTTTATTGTCGATGGCGCGGCACGGAGTTTCGGTTAGCTTTCGCAGATGATAACCGGCTTAAAAATAGTTTGGACATTCAAGAACAACATAACCTATTAATATCTTGATTTTATATTGGTAAAATATAATTTTTATAAGTTGAAAATGTCAAAATTTGAGCCAAGTAAGCGTCATTTGCGGGAAATATTAGTTTACTTCTTTAATTTAAAGAAATCTGCTGCGAGGCGCATCAATTGCTCGTAGAAGCATATGGTGAGGGTGCTTTGAGTGAGAGAACGTGTCGAGAGTGGTTTCAAAAGTTTAAAAACAGTGATTTCGACGTAGAAGACAAAGATCGCAGTGGAAGGCCAAAAATTTACGAGGATGCAGAATTGGAGGAATTATTGGAGGAAGATTCATCTCAAACACAAAAAGAACTTGCCTTCATAAACAAGGAAATTGGGTTCCGTACAAATTAAAGCCGAGAGATATTGAACGCCGATTATGCTTAAGTGAAATGCTGCTAGCTAGACATAAAAAAGGGTTTTTTACATCGTATCGTAACTGGTGATGAGAAGTGGATACATTATGACAATCCAAAAAGAAGAAAATCATGGGGATTACCTGGCCACGCGTCAACATCAACAGCAAAACCGAATATTCACGGAAAAAAACTTATGCTGTGTATTTGGTGGGATCAGCTAGGTGTAGTGTATTATGAGTTGCTTAATCCGAGCGAAACAATTACTGAAGCCCTCTATCGAACACAATTGATGAGATTGAGCCGAGCTCTGAAGGAAAAACGCCCTCAATACTATTCTAGACACGAAAAAATTATTCTTCTGCATGACAATGCTCGTCCACATGTTGCAGCTCCCGTGAAAAAGTACTTGGAAACACTTGATTGGGAAGTGTTACCCCACCCGCCGTATTCACCAGTCATTGCACCGTCCGAATATCACCTGTTCCGGTCCATGGCACATGCTCTGACGGCGCAGCGGTTCACATCTTATGAGGATACCAAAAATTGGGGAACCAAAAGACAAGGAAGTTCTTCAGACGTGGGATTTGAATGCTGCCTGAGAGATGGGAAAAAGTGGTTGCAAGTGATGGGCAATATTTTAAATAAATTTATAATACCGTTCTTCTATAATAAATATTTAGTTTGTGTTAAAAAACGGCGGAAACTTATTTGTAGTCCTAATAACTTAATCTTAAGCTCAAGTAAATCCAAGCTCAAATCGAAACACTCGCTCAAAATTCTCGAAGTTTTAAGTTTCGAAGAATGTAAAATAAGTGTTCCTGCTGCCTTGGCAGTCAGACAGATTGTGTTCAGATCTTGTATCGAACAGAACAGAAAAATTTTCAAATTTAATAAGAGAGACACAATTTAGTGACACACAGAAGGGTCTATGACACCCCAAAGAGCAAGACTTGGGGTAGCAGGACCGGGAACATAAAGGTTTGAGTCAATGGGGGAATTCACAAACACATTTCAAGCCGAAATATGTGCATATCTCAATATTTGGAGAAGCCACCCTTATAGAGAAATTTCTATTCCCTCATATAGCCAATCTGTACAAGTTGGGAATAACAAACGCCCAAATATACAGATACTGGGAAAAAAAAGGAGGAGTTACCTGAAAACTTATAATCACTACGCTGCTACGCTCATGCGGTGCGCAAACTCAACAGATATGGGAAACATAGCTTACACCCCAAGATTAGTAATATAGAACCCAAGAAAATCCTAGAATTCGTATAGGAAGTTGGTCTGCTAGGAGAGATGTAAACACTGTGCGCTAATTCCCCAACAACAAATATAATTGGTTGTCAATATCGTATCGATAAATTGATATAAATGTGTTTCTGTAAGACGATATGCAATATTTCAAGATGATATTTCTGGTAGCAATAAAGGCGATAACCAATATTTCTCGTACCGATGTATCAGAACAATATCTGACCGTTCAGTTCATTGGAATTTCAAAGCAATCTAAATAGTTCTATCTCCTTTTAGAGAATCGGTTCATGTTTATATGATAAAGTATCGATCGGTCCTAATATTTTATAACCTGCGTAGTAGCCCAGATGATATTGCTATGTTTTCTGAAAATGTAAAATATATACATTGTTCATTGAAAAAGCCGGAGTGGCTCAGTGGTTAGTGTGCGCGACTGCTGAGCATGAGGTCGTGGGTTCGATCCCGCCTCGGAACATCTAATGAAAAGTTTTTTTTTTTGAATAAAACTTTACACCCGGCCACACCTCTTGCTGTTGGCGCCAGCATTGCAGTAATTAGCCATGAAAAGCCTCTCAAAAACTGCCGTTCGGATTCGGCGTTAAACTGTAGGTCCCTTTCTCTTGTGCTAAAATTAGCACAAACAAAAAAATTGAGGCTCGGCTTTGGCCCCTCGGGGCTGTTGTCATCTTGACAAGCCGATTTTACTTTACTTTTTCATTGAACAAGCTTATTCAGGCTCTGTTTAGTGACGGCATTTCCGGCATTCTAGAGGTGGCCTAAAATCGATGTTCAGGGCACCGATAACTGCTAATACAAGAGTAAATTGTTATTTATTCTGGCACATATTAGCTATTTGGTAGATAAGAAATCAAGTTTTTTCATATAAAAAAAAAAAATATTCACTTCAAATATTACCTGTAATGGTAGTGCCATTGTACTTGTTTGTGAAATAACGCAAAACTATCGTAACGTTCTTAATGTGAAAAACGTTTTGGTTTTAAATGGAATCGATCAACTTCTAAAATGAAAATGTTTGTTCTTTGATGCTTTGCATGTTGGCGCAAGCTTGTAGTAATTTAGTCTCTATACATATACTATAAGTAGTCTTATTTAGAAAAATAGGGGAAAGTTAACTTCGGCTCGGCCGAAGTTTTGTATACAAAAAGATCTAAATATGACCTTTGTTTTCTATAGGATCTATACTTAATACGAGGGCCGTCCCAGAAATGGCCGACCTATCACAGTAGTGTTGGAAAATGCTCACAAAAAATATTAAAAAGGGGAAGTACCGACTATTATATGCTTAAGTTTGAAGTTTGGTGCCTTTACCTTGCACAGTTTTTTTTTGGTCGATTTTAATAGAGAACGCTTGTTATTGATTTGCAAACATGGAAATATTGGGTGGCGAGGTCGTTTGAGCTACGTTCGTGAGTTGGTGAGTTAGCTGAATGTGTACACCCAGAAAAATTTCTTTCTAAAAAGGGCCAAAATCGCCCTAAAATTGAGAAAATCGACCTCATTTTTGCCTAGGGTTAACTATCTTTACTTTTAGAAACAGAAAAATACAACTTTATTTTTCTTGAAACAAGGGTTTTGTGTTAATCAAATTTAGAAAAAAATTTCTCAAATATAGAAAGCCGTTTCACACAAAAGACAAATTTAAAAGGGGGTGGGGGTGGGTGGGTGGTGGGTGCTGCTTTTTTAAATACAATTTTTTTTTATTTATTTTATTTTTTACTTACCCTTACTGGGATTCGAACTCAGGGGACCTCGGCACTCTAACACGAACGACGGACATCTTAACACTCACCGATACAACAGTGTCGCGCGAGACGTTGGCGAAATGACAGTAAAGAATGCAATCAAGACCGGTGGTAGAATGGCAAGACATTTGCCGGGCAGCCGCCAGGTCGCGGGTTCGAATCCCATTCAAGGCATTGACATACAAATTTTTTTTATTTTCTCTTTTTTTTCTTTTTTTTTTTAGTTATGTTGTTTTTAAAATTTTCTATATTTTTCCGATTTTTTTACAATGCACTGAGGTCTCAAATACATTTTTTCGTCAAACGCGAAGCTTGTTACTGCAAGCATCGTTTCTAAAATTTAGCAAATTATTTTCTTGTTTTTAAGTAAAGACGAGTGCATCGTTTTTTCTTATTTTTTGGTAAAGACGAGTGCATCGTTTTTTTTTTGCCTACTTTTAGGTAAAGACGAGTGCATCGATTTTTCTTAATTTAAGAAAATTTTTTTCTCAATTTTAGGGCTTTATATTTTAATGGTTAGTGTTTTTTTAAAATTCAGGTTAAAAATTTCACCAATTTAGGAAAATTTTCTTAAATTAAGGGCAAATCCATTTTATGGCGAAGTTTTCTTAAATCTAATAAAAAAAATTTCTGAGTGTAGGCATTTCAAAAAGTGCTGTACATCGCATATTGACCGAAAAATTGGACATGAAAAAGTTATGCGCAAGATGGGTGCCGCGTTTGCTGACTTCAGAACAAAAACACCGGTTCAAACCTCTGCCGTTGCAATGGCTAAAATTAATGAATTAAAATTTGATTTGCTACCTCACGCCCCTTATTCGCCAGACTTAGCTCCCTCTGATTATTTCTTGTTTCCAAACTTGAAAAAATGGCTCGGAGGAAAAGATTTGGCAACAATGAAGAGGTGGAGACCGAGGTTAATGCCTATTTTGAAGAGCTTCACAGTTCTTACTATAAAAAAGGTATCGAAGCTATTGAACATCGCTGGGAAAAGTGTATCGACCTAAAAGGATCCTATGTTGAAAAATAAATAAAAAAAAAATGATAAATTTTTGTGTTTTAGTAGTTAGGTCGGCTATTTCTGGGACGACCCTCGTAGATGTCTGATTTCGACCAAACTTGATCAAATCATGGAGAAGCATAATACACTGTCAATTACGAAATTTGGAGGCGATCACATTTAAAACAAAAAAGTTTTTCTCACTAGAACTTCTTTTTCGACCGATCATTCATACTGCAGCTATATGCTATAGTCATCCGATTTTGTTAAAGCTTTGTAGAAATGTGTTAAAGTATATAAAATAAGAATATGCCAATAAAAAGGACGTTTTCATTGAAAAAAAAGTTTTTCCCACTAGAACTAGTTTTTCGACCGATCGTTCCTATGGCAGCTATATGCTATAGTCATCCGTTTTCGACCAAACTTATTGAAATCATGGAAAACTAAGAATAAACTAAGATATACGTTATTTGGGGGCGTTTCCATTAAAAACAAAACAGTTTTTCTCACTAAGACTAGTTTTTCGACCGATCGTTCCTATGACAGCTATATGCTATAGTCATCTGATCCGGCCGGTTCCGACAAATGTTCAGCGTATTTGTACCAAAAGACTTCGTGCAAAGTTTGGTGAGGAAAGCTTTTAAGCTGACTGAGGAGATAGCATAGAAACAGACTGATGAACTGAAGGCAGACGGACGGACGGACAGACGGACAAGGATAAATGAACTCAGCTAGTCATGCTGATCAAGAATATATATATTTTATGTGTTCGGAGATGCTTCCTTCAATGCGTTACAAACATCCGCACATTATAATGCCCTCTGCAAGGGTATAATAAAATTGTATGGCAGCTACAAGAAGTGACCATCCGATTTTCGCGGTTCCGACTTATGTGCAGTGTGCAGCTAAAAGATGTCTCTGTGCAAAATTTCAGCTCGATAGCTTCAAAACTGAGGGACTAGTTTGCGTAGAAACAGACAGACGGACGGACTGGCAGACGGACGGACAAAGCTCAATCGACTCAGCTCGTTATGCTGATCACGAATATATATACTTTATGTGGTCCGATATGATTCCTTCTATGCGTTCCAAGCTTTTGGGGAAAATTATAATACACTTTTCAATAGTTTAATGAGATTGAATCCATATCTTAATAAGATTGTTTAATTAAGTTGACATTATAGTCTTGGGTTGAAATTTTCCCTGCTTTGTTTCTAAATTTCCTTTTGGGGGTGTGGGGGGAAATGATATTTTGTTTTCATGTTGGCTTGCATATAAAATTTAAATCTTATATTCCACCAACACCCATATTAATCATCCTAAATGAATTTAACGTTTTTTTAAAAATATATATTATATTACACACCAAAATGGTTTTGTCAGCGACGCTTCTCATCGCTCATCATTTATCGATATTTTGTGTACTCTTGATATTAAATCAATATTTTGTAAACTTTGATGTTTAATATCGATTTTAACGTTTTGGAAAACATCGACAGCTTGAAGGCTTTTGACAATATCGAAGGCATTCACATGCTTGTGCAATTTTTGTTGTGGCTGTTATTTTGTTTCGTCCCCTTTTACATATGTCAAATTCTATTATCTAGGGAATTACCTGACGAGTAGTAAATGTCGAAATCTCCTGTACTGTTCGCCGGTTTCCCTATTCTCTGTCCTTGGAGTTTGGGAAAAAGTGGTTGGTAAGGGCAGGCATAATTATCATTTTCTTCAGCTTCGAAAGTATTTTTCTCAGTCTTGGAGTCAGAGGCTTTTGGGGTTCTAATTTATGTTTACAGGTTACACATTTTCCATTCATGTATAGAAACTTTCAATTAGTGTTTGCATATATCGACTTATTATTTCTCACCGCCATTGTTCCCCTTTACTACCTTTTCTCTTTCACAGCTTGCATGTTAATGTCCCGCCATTACGTTGATTTCACAATATCCTTGCACATCCTGTCCAGAGCACACCGAAGGCACCCAGGGTTCTGCACGCCGCCACTCTGCAGCGCAATGTCAAAATTGTTTGTGGCAATGGTTGCCGCCAGCGGAAATGTCGTTGCAGTGGACAGAGCGTGAGAGTGCAGCGGTGAGGGCGAATGGCTAGGAGGGCAAACGCAAAAACTGACAAAACAGCAAAAATGACAACTGAAATATGCAAGGCTGATGCTGCGAGAGTCACCGGGTACGCAGTCAGAGGATCTACGTTTGGTCTGTGAGCTGGCATTGTGGTTTATGCCACAGCACATCATCACAGGTGGGATACGAGAGGTGAGCTGTGATTCACAAGGTGGTGATTTTTGAGGAAAGTTTAACAGTTAAAGTGTATAATACTGAGGAAAATTACTCTGGTAACCGAACTTTTTACTCAAAGTTGATCAATTTGAAAGAACATTAAGTCACTTTTTTTTTTGTATAATTAAAATTGTTATACTAAAGAAATGATTTTAAGACTGGCGCTTAAACAAACATGCTTGATTGATTCCTCAAAGATGAGCTTAGAACTGAGTTTTAAAGACCAATCCAGAGCTTGTTCTGAACAGTTGCATGCACGTTGTGTGATTATTTATCAAGATCAGCCTTAAGTTCTGCCGTCAGTTCATCTTTCAGCCGCATGTGTGCGCGCGCCCAAAAGCCGTAACTTTGCACATTCAGAAAATATTTCTAATTTTTCTATGAAACGAAGAGTTTGGATCTAGCGTCCATTTCTAAGGACTTGTGTTCCAAAAAGTAGGCTCCATCTTTGTAGCTTTTCAGTACAAAATTTTAAACATGACTCTTGCTTGACTTATCTCCAATGCTCTTTTCGTTTTTCTGCTTTTTACAGCTGCCAACGTTGCCGTGTTTGTGCATAATGAAGGCAGCTTTTGTGTGTTGTGGTCAGTTGTTTTTCATTTTTATTTTCTTTCTTTGAGCTGTTGTGTTTTCCCCCTGCTGCAAGTGCCATTCATTTGTGGTAATGCATGGGTCAACACATGCCACTCCCGCACTGCCCTTCAGTTTACGCAGTTTTTCACTTACAATGTTTCAGATTTTCCTTCCCTTTACAGGCACTCTTTGGTCGGTCTTATCATTAACATGACGACTCCGAATGTTTCGTTATTTCTGCTGTTTATTAAAAAATTATTGTAAAACAAAAAAAAAAAAATAAGACGGAAAGAATCCAAGAAGAAAAAAATTAAAGGAAGAAGAAATTTTAATGTCTGTCCAGGCTTAATCGGAATGCAAATCTTTGTGCATCTGAAGCGAAGCGAACGGAAATGAAAATGAAAAAGAAACGAGTTGCATAAAATATATGAATTGTGGGAATGAAGGAAATGTTCAGGCAATGGTTACACAATGAATATGAAAGATTTTTAAGAGACTTAAGAAAGAAATTAATTTTTAATTTATAAAATGCAATACGCTATACCTTTATGAACTATTTTGTTTTTGAACACGGTATAGTTAGAATCTATGCCTAGTTAGAAAAATAAAGAAAATATTATGAAAGTAGACAAAGTGGTTGTGCCCATATGTACAAAATCTTTGTTGATTTCTGTTGATTATTTTGTTATAATTAATCCTTGACCTTGAGACGGCTGATAACCACTTTGACAATAAATTTGTATACTCTGTACCAAAGGTACATAGAGTATAATAAGTTTGTGCAAAAGCCATGTCCGTCTGTCTGTCCGTAAAGACGTTAAAATTCACTTTGTACGATGTTAAGAAAACTTAACAGTGGCTAACCAACAAAGAGTTAACATATTGGGAAACCTTCAAGCACAATTGCATACCTTTTGGCTGGGCTAAAATCAGAACTAAAATAAGAATTAATGGAGCTGGTATTTATACATTTCTCAACCATTAGTTCGACGTTTAGCTTAAATAAATAGGTATTTGCAAACAGCTTGTTGGTGTCAGCTTTTGAAGCTCACTGATGAGAAGTTGCCGGGAGACCGAGAAACAGTCTGTCTGAGTAACCAAAGCTTCCCATTAGTACAAAATCGTTGTTGATTAAACTAAGCAACAAGGTCCAGTATATTGAAGGTTTGACAGTGATTCTGGATGATTTTCGTGTGCTAAGTAAGACTGCGTTTTCAGAAATTGTCCATTACGTCGAGATTTTTAGTAATTTGGGCTTAAAGTTGCTAAAAATGCCTATTTCGAACTTTTTTAGTAGCGTTTTTCGGGGAATCCATTCGATTGCTTGGACTCTCTTTGATCCCATCGAAAAGTACCACTCCTTAGCTTTGAAATGAACTATCCCAAACAATTCTGCGATTTTTTCAATGGAGATATACCTATTTTGGCACTTGTGCTAGAATCCAAAAATATCCTACATATTTCAGGTGCTCGAAACTATTCAATGGGTGGTGGAGCCTCTAATGTGTTTTCGTTTCCTAAAAACAGTAAAATTGGCTGGTCATTTGTAATGAACCAGCAACAAAATACTAAAAAAAAACCTCACAAGCTTATTCAGGCTATTTAGTTTCTAAAAATCTGCCTTTTTTTGGCCATTGTTTATGAAATTTATTGTAATCGTCTCACTTTAAGCACTAACAGGAATATGCCATCATGTTAACGCCCACCTTCCTTGGAACCTTATCTCCATTTCTTTGATATCCTGGTGGAACCTCTCACTGAATAGCCTTGAGAGGTTTTTTTTAGCGTTTTGTTGCTGGTTTATGACAAATGACCAGCCAATTTTACTGTTTTAAGGAAACGAAAACACATTAGAGGCTCCACCACCCATTGCATACTTTCAGGCACCTGAAATATATAGGATATTTTTGGATTCTTACACAAGTGCATTGAAAAAATCGCAGAATTGTTTGGAGTAGTTCATTTCAAAGCTAAGGCTCTGATGGTATCAAAGAGAGTCCAAACAATAGAAGTCGAATTCTGTTGCATTGTGTTATTGTATTATAATCAATCCTTGACCTCGAGACGGCTAACAACCACTTCGAATTAAATAAAAAATTTTTTGACCTTTTTTAAAACATCTTGGAAAGAAAACTATAAGATCTTTTGAATTGAGTGACTGTTCCAAAAGTTATCGGCCTTAAAAAATCGCGCTCTATAAAAAAGCTGTAGTGGTGGTTGGCAGGATTGCGGGACTCCCATGTAAAATGGCTTGCCCAGTTGGCACAGCCCCAAAGGGCCAAAGCCGAGCCTCTCTTAATCTCTTGGCTTGTGCGCTTCTAATTCTCGCACAAAGGAGGGCGACCTACAGCTTAACGCCGAATCCGAACGGCAGTTTGAGAAGATTTGCATGGCTAATTACTGCAAAGCTGGCGCCAACAGCAGAGAGGGGTGACCGGGAGTAAAGTTTATTCAAAGAAAAAACTTTTCATTAGATGTTCCGAGGCGGGATCGAACCCACGACCTCTTGCTCAGCGGTCGCTCACACTAGCCGCTCCCAATCCCATACATCTGATATAATAATGCAAAAAGTTTTCTTAGTCAGAATTAATGTCATTATCGCCCCTACCTCAATCATAAATAAAAAAATAGGGAGAAAGTTAAAACTTCGGCTTCGAAGTTTTGTATAACCTTGCAGCTTCCAATGAAAACAACGTATTTCTTGTTAACTATTCTATATTTCAAATTTGAAATCGATATTATTTCTCGGATTAAAACTATTTTTGGGGAAGACAACTTTTTTTTTAACTGGTGCTCCATATCGGATCTATACTATATAGATGTCATGATTTCGACCAAACTTGGTGAAATCTTGGAAATCTATATAGTACAGATCTGTTAATTAGGAAGCGTTCAATTTGTAGTCCTTAACAAGTTCAAAAAAAAAGGCTTTCTCACTAACAAAGTTAATCGTTAAAGCGAAGCATTGTTCGACAAAAATCTTTTAAAGTATTTCGAACTTCAAAAAATCTTTTGGGGAGATATTTTAAAATGTCCGAGCTATAAAAAAAAGCAAAAGAAAAAATCAAAAATAAAATAAGTTGCAACGTAGAACTGTAAAACGGTCCTATGCCGAACCTTAAAGAAGCAGTTTGGTTCGGGTTTTTTTTGCAGATTCGGAAAGTTTCATAACCCGAACCATTTATACTTATGACTTTCCGGACCTGAGCGGTTCGTGAGCACGTTGAATTCACCGAATACAGATTTAAGTTTTGACTAAGGGCTGAATTTTCATCTTCTTCACTTAAACCAGGGATGCGAACCACTCGAAAATAAGTACTGGTTCGGTGACTTTTCGCACACTTTGGAAATTGAATTCCTAAAAACTATTTGAATATCTTTAAGATCCTTATAAGAATTTCAAAAATTTGTCTATTAGTTGAAGGAATGCACCTCGATAACTGAGAATGTCGGCTAGAAAAGAATACGTATTATACATCTTACACACCCTAATAATAGTATAAGAAAAAACTCTCCTAGCTAAGATTAAATTAAGGTGAAGAAGTACTATAGAAAATTGAGAATATTATCCAGTAGAGGACGACAAGTCAATTATCAACTTTCAAGAGAAATATGCAGACTTATGGCAAGTAAATTAAGAGATCGGCGGGGAAATGCGGTAGACTTACAGAAGTAAATGTTGTAAAAAAAATGTTAAATCTCCTAAGGATCAATTCGGTCTATCAGTGGTCCTCTTTGTAGAGGGTCGAATTAAAATTAGCTTAGGAAAACGAAATTATTAAGTATCAATAACTAGAGAGAAGCGATCCGCGTTTTAAAACTCATCAGAGGACTGAACCGAACAGAACCATTTTCCGTTGTGGTTTTCGGTTCGGTTCAGCATTTCTGAAAGAAAGCCGGTTCGGTTCGCGGTTCGGCTTACAAGCTGGAAAAAGCGGTTCGGTTTGGTTTGGTTTGGTTCGGTTCGGCTCAGAACCGGTTTGCATCCCTGATATAAACTTACATATAACGGAGTAAAATTAAAATTTTTCGGAAAAGTAGTAGCTATTCAGAAGATAAGTCCCAGAACGAGCTAGGCTTATTGCAATCAAAAACCTGAAACTCATACTTAGTGTACTCACAGTACAGTACTAGATAATTAGTTAGTGTGTGTTACATGTTACTCGATTCTTGGTACTTGAAACTCGATACTCAGAACAAGATACTCAGTACTCGATACAGCGTTCTGAATACTCATTACTCGATCCTCAGTTCTCGATAATCAGACTTCAATATCCATACTTGATACTCAATATTAGATAGTAAATTTCGATACTCAGTTTTCGATACTCAGTACTGTGTGTATGTGTGTGGTGTATGTCGATACTCGACACTTGATACGGAAAATATCAAAAGCGGCTGACTTTGCAAAGACAAAGGCTTACCCAGAGCCTTTGTTGCATGATACAATTATTCAGGTACGGCGCACATTTAAAAATGTGGACTGACAGCATTTGCTAAGCGAACTAGAGAGAGTATTTTAGAGATAGTGTGTAAGTGAGAGAGAGTTTGTCAGGGCACACGCACACAAATTTAGTGTGTGTGTGAAAAAAATGATTTTCATATTACTTACTTGATGTAAATCAACATCAGCAACAACAAAGCGAGCTGTGACATGGAATGACAGCAACAGACTGAAATAATGTGGACTAAATTGAGAGCACAATTACATATCCGCCGTACCTGTATAATTGTATCATGCTTTGATGCAAAGACAAAAAACTTCCAGTTCTAGTCCTACAGCTTCGGTCTCCAAAAATTTTCATTAATTCACATGCAACGAGATTATAAGATCTTTATTTTTGACACACAAAAAATGATTGAAGTACAAATAATTCGTTGATAATTCTGTTGCAAAAACGGTGCTCAAAAATCGCACAAAATAAAAATGTCCCCAGCCAAAGACAAAAATTGTGGCTACTTTTCAATGTACACACTGCAAAAGAATATTGTAATCCCTGTGCTGACGGCAAAAACAACAACGACATTGTTGGCCAGAACAACATAACTTCTTTTGGCATAATAGAATAATATTTTGGCTCGAGTCCAAAACAAAAAACAAGAACTGGCGAACAAGTCCAAGACCAGAGATGAAGTGGCCTGCGACTTCTGGAGTTTTTGTGGCCCAACCCCTCATCCCTACGAAAAAATAGTAACAGAAGTCAAGTGGCTGGCTCTACTGTTTGGAGGCTGGACCCAGCCTGTCAAGTTCAAGGATTTAAAAATGTTAAACAAAAATCCGAATTCGGAAAATGTTGAGGCAGGAATAATGATGATGATATTGTTGTGTATGGTTAGAGGAAGTTTTAACAGACGCTTCTTCCTGTCTGGCTGGATTTTATTTGCCTGCACGCGCGTGTCAATGCAAAACTAGAAGGGAAACCCTTTCCCCCTCTGGTTACGTCTTTGCGTTCAGTGAAGCGTTGCCTGTTACATTTTTGGCAGCCAGCCGAAAAGTATGCAACGTCTGTGTCTGCCTGCGGAATTGTGCATGAGTCTGGATTGCTTTTTTTTGTGTTTGTTTTGGTAGTGTAGGTACAGTTGCCCCCCTAACATTTCAAGCTATTTCAATTTGTTAGATTTCATACCAGGCATTTCAAATTTAAATGTTACTATCTTGTCGAGTTCTCACATGCATTTAAGTGCATAAATAAAATAAGAGAGAGAGACTAAAAATAAAAACAGATTTCTGCAATCGGCAATATGCATTTGTATATGTGTCAACAGCTGCTGTTGCCGCAAACAAATACAAAACGTACTGTGATAAAACCTACTTTTTTCCCCCAAGTCGAATATTAAGTACTTTAATAAAGTGCTGTATTTGATGAAATGCTTTAAAATGGTTTTTCGGTGCGTGCTAGTCGCTAAATAAGCCAAATATGAAATATATCAGGTCTGAGCCCGTGTCTTATATTTTTTGCTATTTCACTGGCTAAACGCGAAAACGTTTGATACCGAATTTTTAATCGTTTGTAATACATTCCGCGTCCGCATAATTGATTCACTTTCGTGAGTTGGAACTGACCAAACACTTTTCTGGGTCAGAAGTCAATCAGAAGGAAATTAAAGCTATAAAATAAAATGTAATTTCACACAATAGTTCGAGACACAGAAGTGTTCAATCGAAACTTCTAAGTAAGCGCCAGCAGTTTTAATTATTGTAACTGCACTTAGCTTCAAAGCGAATCAACCCGTCCAGACGCGATACGAATCTGCTGACGTGCTAGATCAATAACACAAGGCAACAAAATTCGACATTTTCCAGTAAATTGAAGGGTTGATAGTGATTCTAGATGATTTTCGTGTGCTTAGCAAGACTGCGTTTTTAGAAATTGTCCATCACTTCGAGATTTTTACTAATTTGAGCGTAAAATTACTAAAAGTGCCTATTTTGTCCCATCTTAGGAGCGTTTTTAGGGGAATTCATTCTTTTGTTTGAACTCTCTTTAACATCATCGTAAAGTACCACTCCTTAGCTTTGAAATGAACTACCCAAAAAACTCTGCGATTTTTTCCAATGGATATATACCTCTTTTGGCATTTGTGTAAGAATCCAAAAATATCATATTTATTGCTGGTGCCTAAAAGTATGCAATGGGTGGTAGAGACTCTAATATGTTTCGTTTTCTAAAAACAGTAAAGTAGGCTGGTCATTTGTAATGAACCAGCAACAAAATTTCAAAAAAAAACCTCACAGTACTGCATACTGAGATCAGCTTTTTGCTTACAACTACAATTTCTCTGTTTTTTTTTGTTGTTTTGATTAAGGTTCGGTTCAGAAGCGAAAAAAAAATGTTTCTCGGTTTTTAGCTGGGGTGCAAACTGGTTCGGAACCGAACCAAACTTATCTGCACCAAACCGCTAAGTTGTGCTCGCAAATCGAACCAGTGAAATTGATCCATTAATCGTGCTATAAACTGACCCAGTGGATTGAAACCTTCCATAACCAACGAACCGCTCTGGTCTTAATTACCGAGCGGTTTGCATCTTCAGTTTTAATCAATGACCACTAAAAAAAACATTTTTTAAAATTGCGAAATTTGGCATTTTCTGCACTTTTATTTATGTCCAATTAACTGTAAGTCTTTAAGATGAATTTTTACTTGTCGATATCTCAAATGAGATGGGTTTAATGTGAGTTGGCTGTCAAATAGCTCATATGAGAACTCAGCTAGACTAATTATCATGCAGCTTCTAATATATATATATGAACTTCTATAATTGAATACACAGAGAAAAAAAGGATGTGCAAAAATATCAATTAAATGATTTCCCGTATCCATTTGAACTGGATATTTCTTTAATATCTTTTTATTATCCATTGGAACTGAAAAATCATCCAAAGGATATGAAAAATGATCATCCCTCGGATGATTTTTCAGCTCCGTTGGATGATAAAAGGATATTAAAGAAATATCCAGTCCAAATAGATCTTTTTTTGGATCTTTTTTTTGTGTAGTCTGATATCTAATTTAAGAAACTTTTATGAGATATCAGACAACTGAAAACACAGCTTAAGAGTTGAGGAATTTGTAAAGCCGGAAAAACTTGTCAAGAATCAATCCTTTGAAATCTAGTCAAAATAAACAGAAAAGAATATTTTAAAATCATTTGAAATGGATATTATAAATTATTATTTTTTATATTTTTTATATTATCCATTTTTCAAACCCTTTTGATGATTTTAAGCTCTGTGGGATAAAATTCTGAAATCGATTTAACAATAAATGGATATTTTAATATTTAATAACGGATTCCAAATGGATACAAAAATCATCCAATGGATAATCTACATCTGTCCTTTTTATACCCTTGCAGAGGGTATTTTAAAATTGTCCGGATGTTTGAAACGCATAGAAGAAAGTATTTCCGACCACATAAAGTATATATATTCCTGATCAGCATGACGAGCTGAGTTGATTTAGCCCTGTCCGTCCGTCCGTCTGTTTCCAAGCGATTTTCTCCGTCAGTTTGAAAGCTTTCTTCACGAAACTTTCCAAGAAGTCTTGTAGTACAAATACGCTTCAAAAGTATTGGAACCGGCCGGATCGGACGACTATAAGCATAAAGCTGCCATAGCAACGATCGGTTGAAAATCTAGTTTTAGTGAGAAACAGTATTTGTTTTGACTGGAATCGGACTTCGACCTTATCAGACTTCGTGTTTAAAAGTTTTCTACGCTTTCTATAACCTTGCAAAGGGTATTATAATTATATGTATTATAATTTTGCCCAGAAGTTTGCAACGCATAGAAATATTCATTTCCGACCCCACAAACTATATATATTCTTGATCTGGGCGACCAGCTGAGTTGATTTAGCTCTATCCGTCTGTCTGTTCGTCTGTCAGTCAGTCTGTTTATCAGTTTTAAATCTATCGAGCTGAAATTTGGCACAGAGTCTTCTTTTTACTGCACTCTGCTAATATGTCGGAACCGACCGGATCGGATGACTACATCTTATAGCCCCCATAGGAACGATCGGTCGAAAAACAAGTTTTAGTGGGAAAACCTTTTTTGTTTTTTATGTAAACGTATCAAAACTTTGTATTTATTGGTTTTCTATGCTATTTCATAATTTTTCTAAATTTTTTAACAGAACCGTCTTAAAATTTGGTATTTGTTTGTTTTACATGCTGTTACATAATTTAACAAAGTTTTGTCAAAATCGGCTAACTATAGCTTCTAGGTCCCAAACGAACGATCGGTCTGAAAATGGGTCAAAGGAAAAAATAAATGGTTTTTTTTTTCATTTTATTTCAATGTTACAGTTCTTTAATTTGGACATCAATAATAAATAATGCTTTGGTCGAAGCCGGAAGACTATAGCGCGCTAGTTTTTGGCGGGTTAGGAGGCATGACATCCTTTTTGCCACCCTTCTGATAATGTGGTTAAATCTTTTAAAAGCACGCTTAACTGTAATTTATAATTCGCTTTCTGTTTAATTTGTTCCGAATAGAAAGTTTTGGTTTACGCCTTTAAGTGCATTTTATTTTATAATTTAATAGATTGTTCAAGAAAAAGATGATTTTACACCTTGTACGACCAATTAATTTAACACTTAGGCCAGTTTCTTTGAATGAATCTTTGAATGTAACTTTTTTGTTAATATACTTTGATTTCACTAAAACTATGAAGAAACTTGATTTCCGGTCAATTACAGCTGAAGCTTTCATTTAAAACGCATTTTAGAAAATATGTCGTATAAATATGAAACGCTTGCAGGCAGATTCAAATATGAGCTTCTCTTCCAGCAATCCGTGAAAAATGATTTCAGCTGAGTCCTATTACTCTTTATTCCTTATCCTTCCATTTTTTTAAAGATTGCTAAGATATGGGAGTATTCAAAGACAAATTTTGGTGACTGTCGTATAAATATGAAACTCACCTTATAACAGTCGTGCTTGGCCGACTTTCTTAATTGATTTATAATTATACCCGTTATTCGTAGAGTAAAAAGGGTATACTAAAGTCGTGCAAATGTATGTAACAGGCAGAAGGAAGTATCTCCGACCCCATAAAGTATATATATTCTTGATCAGCATCAACAGCCGAGTCGATATAGCCATGTCCGTCTGTCTGTCTGACTGTCTGTCCGTCTGACCGTCTGTCTGTCTGATGAACACCTACATCTCGGAGACTAGAAGAGCTAGAGCGACCAAATTTTTTATGTGGACTCCTATTGTCCCTACGCAGATCAAGATTTCAAATTTTGGCCACGCCCCCTCCCGCCACCACAATAAATAATTTTCATAAAGATCCGATAATAAATAGCAGAGCTACTTAAGTTATAAAAATCGTTGTATACTTTTTGGCGCCGTATGCCAACATAATTTTGAAATGTTTACATTAATGTTTAATGCTCTGTTAACTAACATACGGGAAGGTTGTACTACATTAATTCCCCTGAGTAACGGGTATATCGAAGTCGGGCAGGACCGACTTTAACCAACGCTCTCGTTTTTTATCGATAGGAGAAAATGGTAATTTGAAGAATCTTGCTGGAAATATCGGATTGGTAAGACATCTCATTTTAGGGCTTTAAATAGAATAAACTATCGTTTCTTTTTTCAGTTGTTGATTCTAAGCTAATAATAAAGTTGGCCGACTGTAAAATACTTTAAACCTTCGGAACATTCTTTTGCTTATAACTTGACTATCGTTCATCCGGATTGACAAATAGTGCTGATAGTTTTTCTCAAAAGTTCAGGAAGACATATTATTTTGCCAGAGTCGCTTTATCTGTAAAAGTTTAAAAAGAAATAAACTTTTAGCATTCTAAAATTGTAGTTATATGATTTTTTATAATTTGCCAGGAAATCGAAAGTCTCTCAAAAAGAGCAAGACGGAGGAGTAAATTGAGAAGTCACGAAACGAGTTCGGATGCGGAGCTCAGGAGAATGCAAAAGGGTAGCCGTCAAGCGGATCGGAGAGCTGCCGAAACGTCAGAGCAGCGAGCAATCGATGGCAGCAATTTACTGAACGCATTGCATCCCAGAGAGCTGCTGAGACTGCGCAACTGTCTGCTCATCGCGGCGCGATCAACAAGTAGAGCGGCAGGCCAGGTTAAGGTCTTTAGAAACGTCGGAGCAGGAGAGCAATCGACAGAAATTTGATACATACCGCATCCCAGAGAGCTGCTAAGACAGTATTGGAAAGGGCAGCGGCGACAAACAGGAGGTCGGAGTTGTTAAAAAAGTTGCGAATAAAGCATAAACTATAATTGAGTTTAAATTTTTATGACGAAGTTTAAATAGAGGGATGTTGTAAATCACACGGTCTGGAAAATAGTAAAAAAAGCAAAATTTTTATATAAGTTTTGATTATGAAGAAGATTTAACAGATGACGAATGTTGTCCGGTATATAGGAGGTGTAGATTGAATGTAAAAGTCTAACTTAATAATGAGTTTAGATTATCCTGAAGATTTGATAGATGGAAATTTTAAAATAAACTAATGACTAAACACCTTCATTTATATCTTCTATATGTAGAAACTTGTACGTTTTTCTAAACATTTTCGCTTGATATTCCAAATAGGTACGTTCTCCTGATTTCATTCAGCTATCAGCTTTGCATAGCATCAAAATTCACAATTCTTTTTACTTTTTAACCATATTGCGTCAGTTTTCTTCAACCTTAAAAAAACAAGAGAGGCCACCCAATTTTTGTTCCTTTTTCCATTCGGGCCTACAGCGCCACCAACTGAACAACGGGAAATAACATAAATTAATATTCAGTTAAAAATGTGCAAATATTTTACGCACGCATGTTGTTGCTTCTCTTTTCGAGTTTACATATGGAAGAGCTCTTTTTGTACGGTCAGTGCATTCGGTGAACTCTGCATTTTTTGGTTATTTTTTGGGAGAAAAATTTATGAATTATTTGCTCGCTGGCTGTTGAATTTATTAAATGTAAATGTTGAAAAAGGAGAATGGAGTATGGAAACGGCGACTTATCTGCTGGGTTGCATATCCATTGCCTCGAAGGTAAATTAAATGCCATAAATTCCATTGCGAGTATATTTTGTGATTTATGCAAATCTCAATGAGTATACACAATTCTCCATCTCTTTTGCTCATAATTAAAAATTCATAGAATTTCACATAAAGTAGGCAACTAATATTCATAGTTTCCAAACTTTTACCTCACTCAAAAGAGCACCAAAACCGCAAATGATGATGCCCCGAGGGGTTGGGGGTGGATGGCTAATGCTTAAAAGATAACCAACCACTAAGCTCTCTCATATTTTGCCTACATTATGAGCTCATTAATTATTCATAAATATTGCTTTACGCAATTAGTTAATTCCTGGATTGATTGATTTACTTTTGTCTGCACATGTTTTCCAACTAACCACATGCCCCGCATCACCTCACTGCCCACTCTTCTGGTCCTGCCGCTGTCATTCGCTTCGATGATTTGTTGTTGTTGGCATTGTCTTCGTGCTTGTCGTTTCAAGGCAAATAGTTCGCACAGCTAACGACGACGCAGACAAAATGCCATAAATGCTTTTCTATTTGCATTTCAGGACAAACTTGCCCGAAGCCTCAAAAGAAGGGAGGTAAATGTATGTGTAAGTATGCTGCTCTCAAGAAAGAAACAGTAATGCAAATGTTGCTTGAACTTGTTCAATTGAGCACTGACTTATGTTGGTCAGATTTCTTTGAATCTAACAAGTAATCCCATTATTCATCACAGGTGACTAAGTTATGAGGTAATGAATACGGAAAATGAATGCGTAAATGTGGTTAAGGTTAGAAAATTATAATAAGTACTGTCTAAGAAATCAGGGTTCCGAATTGCTCACGAGCGAGCCGCGCGCTCTGCCTCCTTTCGGATCTCGCTCAGAGCCGGGAGTTGCTGTTTGAGAGCCGGGAGCACTAAACGGCTAAAGGCTCGTGAGCCACAGCTTTTGGCTCAGAGCTGAGAGCCATAGCTTGGGAGCCGTGAGCCATCAACCGGCTCTCGGCTCGCGAGCCACAGATATCGGCTCTGAGCTGTGAGCCACAGCTATTTTCTAACTAGAACTAGTTTTACGACCGATCTTTCCTATGGCCGTTGAATGCTATAGTGATCCGATTTTAATAAGACTTTGTAGAATTGTGTGAAAGCATAACAAATAAATAAATGCAGATTTTTAGGTCATTTCCATTGAAAACAAAAAAGTTTTCTATCTCAGACTTCTTTTCTATGACAGCTATACTATATAGATGTCCGATTTCGACCAAACTTAGTGGAATTATTGGAAAGCATAGCAAACTAAGAATTACGAAGTTTGAAGGCGTTTCCATTGAAAACAAAAAAGTTTTTCCCACTAAAACTTGTTTTTCGACCGATCGTTCCTATGTCAGTTTTATGCTATAGTCATCCGATCCGGCCGGCTCAGAAAAATGTGCAGCGTATAAGTACTAAAAGACTTCGTGCAAAGTTTGATAAAGATAGCTTTCTGACGGAGGAGATAGCATAGCAACAGACAGACGGACTGACGGACAGGGCTAATTCAACTCAGCTCTTCATGCTGATCAGGAATATATATACTTTAAGTGGTCGGAGATGCCTTGTTCTATGCGTTACAAACATCGAGATCTCAGAGATCGTAAGAGATAAAGGTTTGGCATGCTTGGAACAAATGTTTCTTATACTTGCATGCAGATTAAGTTTTTTTCAATCTTGGCCACGTCCACTCCCGCCCCCGCAATATCGAAAAAGTCACATCTCCCTCAACTACGTGCCTTCTAGAAACATTAGGTAATCGGGATTCTTTATCGATCCGCAGAGGGAATTTTAAAGATTGGATGAACGATAGTAGAGTTGTAAGGAAAACAAATTATTATGGGCAGCACCGCTCGCAACGGTGATGGACATCACTTCACAGGTACAGAGTATGTTATAGTCAGGCTTGACCGACTATCTTTCTTGTTTTTTCTCCGGTTTTGCCGGATGCGGATGCGTTTTTGGCTGTGTTGACGTTTAATGGTTGCACTGACAGAATTTGCAACTGGTTAGAGCAGGGAGCTAAGAAGGTGGATCAGGCGAGATTTATTAATTGCTCGTGAAGTTTTTAGCACAGAGTGAGGAAAGTTTTGATTTAATTTTCCAATGTTTTGAACTTTTTTTTAGACATTTAACAGGTTATCTTGAATTTAGTAACTCGAATTGTTACATACATATTTTACTACTACAGAAGTATGAACTGTTCGCCAGAGCAGCCAGATAAGAAATGAAAAATTTGAAAAGTGGATAGCATTCATAGAAAAGCAAGGCCTTCTAGAGAAAAAAAAATCAATTGCAAAACAACTTTTTTTTAATTTAGAGCAGCGACGCACAGTCGTCCCAAGTCCCTAAAAGCTGGCCAAAAGTCGATAAACGTATTTGATTTGGCCGAAGCTTGTACTCGGGTGTTTCGGGGCCGCTGATTGCGAATTCGTATGGCCGAGTGGCTAAGCGGCTAGTGTGCGCCACCACTGTGCAAGAGGTCGTGGGTTCGATCCCGCCTCGGAACATCTAATGAGAAGTTTTTTCTTGGAATAAACTTTACACCCGGTCACCCCTCTCTGCTGTTGGCGCCAGCTTTGTAGTAATTAGCCATGCAAAAGCTTCTCAAACTGCCGTTCGGATTCGGCGTTAAACTGTAGGTCCCTTTCTCCTGTGCGAAAATTAGAAGCGCACAAGCCAAGAGGTTGAGAGAGGCTCGGCTTTGCCCCTTTGGGGCTGTGTCAAGCCATTTTACAATGTTGAAATGGTCACATTAATGTTAATGCTCTGTTAATTAACACTAATTGCCCTGAGTAACGGTTATATCGAAGTCGGGCAGGACCGACTTTAACTTGCGCTCTCGTTTTAAATTTTTTTCGTGAAAATTGTATTCAACATTGTTTAAAACTCATACTTTAATGTGCTACGCCCTCTCATATTCCTTAGAATCTGTTGCAACGAATGTAAATAGAAGTTTCAATATTCATTATATGCCTTTATGATCCACTGAACCGAACCGAAACCGAGGTTCAGTTAAAACCATGTTGAGAACCACGTTAAACCATGTAGTGATCCGAACCAGCGTTTCAGAAACTGTGTGAACCACTGAACCCAAACATTACTTATTTGCGAGTGGCTTGCATCCCTGTTATAAACACACATAAGGTAAATTTGCAAATTTCGCTATTTTTAGCCGTTAGAAACCTTCGCGAGCAAGCGTCCATTGCCCAAAGTGTCATCGCAATCGGATGAAACTTTAAATTTTGAAACCTTTGCTGGCAAGCGTCCAACTATTGCTCAAAGTTTCATCACACTCGAACATTTCGGAAATTTTGCGTTTTTTTGAACATTTTCCGCCCATTTCTTTTACTTGAAAACCTTCCAGGGCAAGCGTCGAAAGTCCCCAAAGGTTTACTCAAACCTTAAATTTTGCAATATTCGCATTTTCCGCACTTTTATTCAACTTAGAAACTTTGCAGGGCAAGCGTTCAACCATTCCTCAAAGTTTCATTGATGTCGGATGAAAGGTATAATATAACAAATTTCGCGGTTTTTGGTCCATTTCAGAGACACGAGACACTTCCTGATCGAAAAAATTGTGGAAAATTCATACAGATCGGTTCAGCGGCTTAGACGCCCATAAGGGCCATACATGCAAACATACTTTCACTTTAATAGATAGGTACAGAAATTTGGGAAAAACGTCATATCTCCCACAGTTAACACTCCTTTACACAAACTTTAGGAGGTATAGAGTATATTATAGACTACCTTGACGGACTTTCTTACATGTTGTACATTCTATTAAATTCTGTTGTTAGTTGGTTTTTCTTAGAATTCGTTATGTGTACCATATTATTCTAGAAAACTTTTTTTCGAATTTGCTTGATATACTATTTATCTTTTTCATGGAATCGTTGGTGCTTCCTTCAGTCTCATTATACTCTAAGAGTAAGAACTTAAAAAAAAATTATTCAAAAACCATTAAATCAATAATCATATCAGACAAAATTCTCAAATTATAACAATGGTAAAATCATTCAAAGTTTCAAAACCAAATATTCTCCTGTTCAATGCACTCATTTAAGCACAAAATCTGGGATGAAATCAAGTGAAAATATTGAATCATCAACAACAGAAACTTGTGCACACAAACTGAACTGCACAGAACACTCACTCCCTCCGCCGGCGAATCGACGGGCTTATATCTAAAATACTCTCACGCAACTAATCATCAATTGAGATTCAAATTACCACAACAACCTGCAAATACTGGGGGCCAGGACCAAGACATAGCATTTAATCGATAATAATCACAATAACAATGACAACAGAATGTCGGCATAAATACATACAATCATATACATTCACGTGTGTATCTAACTTCATTTGGAAGGGCTCAGCTGCAAATTGCAGGCAACATAAATCGCTGGCAAATGCAACGTTTTGGGGTGGGGGCGAGTGCCGCATCTCAAATCGAAATTATACACTGACGATAAATGCAAATTAATTAGACAGGACATCTTCAGGGTAAATGGAACGGGAAGCATTTTTGATTTCCCTAGCGATAAATTTTTAAACCAATTGTAGACTTTCAAATATTTATTAAGCACTTTCCTAGTTATAAGCAAATCGAGCGTTCATAATTACGGGGCAGGCGAAGGTGGTTGAATGGATGGATGGGTTATTATGGTCAGACAATGCGTAAGCCTCAATTAAGCTGCAACAATTAGTGGCAGAGGCTTATTACGAGTGGGCGTGCATTATGTTTGTTTCAGTGATTTCCGAGAGCCAAATTATGTGGAAAGGGTTGGAGGAACAGACGTAAGCTGCCTATTGGCTTTGTGTCCACTATTAAGTGCTAATATAGACAATTTGAGGAAGTCCTTGGTGAGGCTTGTTTTCATTTAAGATTGTTCGATTGCGGTTTTTGGTCAACTTTTGGAGTGGCACTTGAATGGGAGAGTTAAGTTCTTCAAACACTGATGCATGGTCCCTCAACTCTTGTCCTTCTTCCGGGAGCCTTCAGTTTTATTTTTTGCGTCTCCCCAAATCGAATTAGACTAAATTGCCTTGTACGGCGAACAGTGGCAAATGTACGTGTAATGGAATTTTTGCAGCGCCAATTGCATTGCAAAAAGTAGCCACAACTGCTGGTCCTGGGCCTGCAGGACACAGACAACACAATACAACATAAAAAAATTGCGGTTGATGCATTTTTATTGAAACGAAGCGCAAAGTGGATGCGGTGGACGAGTGGGTCTCCCTCTATCTCTGTCTCTCTCTTGCTCTCTCTGTCTCTCTTGTAGGAAAATATAATAATAAACTAGAAAAATGACAAAAGACATGTTAAAAGCACACAAAAAAGTGGCAAACGAGACGCCGCTGACAGGCAACACTTTTTGATAGGCTGTGGGAAAAAAAAGGAAGAGAAAAAGATTTACTTGACGTTAGACAAGAAAACGGAGGCGTGTAAAGTGCCCGACAAGCTAAAAAATATTTGCACAACAATGGCGCGGGGGAGTTCTGGGTAGTAAAATGTAAGTAGCTATAAAATATGAATATAATAGAGCACATCACATCATAATGCGCCCGCAGCCAACTCCTGAGAAATGGTCGTTGATTAAATCTGTGAAGTGATCGAAGTGACATGCACATGAACACTTGAGGCTCTTGCATAATGCTGAATAGTTTTCCCCCATACATGACAATGAAGTTGAAGTTGGTTTTTCTTCTTCTTTTCCTCCCCTTTTTTTCATGGAAGATGAAAAAGAGCGTGTGAAAAACTTCCGCCAGTGAATGAATACATTGAATGGGTGTTTATGAGAGGGTGTTAAGGTCGATAAAAACGCTTATTAAACTTTCTGTGTTATCTGGAATTTGTGGTGATGGGAAAAGTTTTAAAGTAAAGAAAGCTATGTTTGAATATTGTAATCAAAGCATAAGTGCTAACTCTCCTTTGGAGCAGAATCTGGCCTGGGGACTAAGTAGGATTCAGAACGGTGTAGTAATCAGTGCTGCAAACCGGTTCGGTTTGGACATTTGAATGTCGGAACCGAACCCGAACCGGAGCGAACAAATTTTTCCTTGCCGAGCCCGAACCTGATCCGATGTACAAAAAAATTAGAAAGTGTTCGGTTCAAATAAAATTTTATTTACATTTTTCTAGCTGCTATTAAAGTAAACATACAAATTACTTCATTGCTGTTTTCATGTTCAAATGTTCGTACATATTTTTTTCATAGGTTGAAAAGACATTTGTAAAATTACAAGTAGTCCATCTCTTTTCCAGCGACATTTGTCGCACACAAGTTCTGAAGTCTTTTGCAAGATCGTCTCAAAAATCTTATGTTTTAATGTTATGACAGTACAGTACTGGTGAATAATTACGAGAAGACATATTAATGTTTAACTTAAACTAAGACTCTAGACAGCTATGAATACGATGCTTAACTTTATTTTAATTTTCAAAAATGTTTTCTAAATTAGCGCAAAAAATACTATTAGAGAAACCCGGTTTCAACCTGAACCTCTGTTCAGGAACCTTCTGAAGGGACTAGTTTGAGTAAAAACCGACAGACGGATGGACAAAGCTCAATCGACTCAGCTCATGCTGATCCAGAATATATATTCTTTATATGGTCGGAGATGATTCCTTCTATTCGTTCCAAACTTCTGGGCAAAATTATAATCAAGGCTGCAAACCTCTTAAATTCAGCAGGAGGTTCGGTCCAGGGGTTCGAACCCATTGTAAAATGCAAGGTTCGTTTCGCGGACCAGTTCCTAAAAAAGTGCGGTCCGATTAAATAAATCCATATGCAGCAACCCCAGCAGCCGCCGATTGAAGGTCGAAATCGACTAAAAAATAAAGTAAAATTCAGAACAGCTCGGTTTGGTCGCGGCCGCTCGGTTTTGTTTTTCATGCAATATTTTATAGATGCTCTTAAAAAAATTCTGTAAAATTATACTTAAACTTAAAACAGTTTTAGTAATGATGTTAAACGATATTAAAAATGTTCAACTAATTTCGAATTTTTTAGTTAATCATATTGGGCAAGCAAGTTTAAAGCATGCTTTAAATAGCAATTACTTTGAATGCCGCTGACTCTGCAGGGCACGTTTTGAAAACGACAATTCTTGTCGATTTGCGGAATTCGGAACAGCAATCAACTTGTTTCCGGCAATTTCACTCGGTTTCGGAATTCGGAACAGGCCAGTATATCTTCCTGAAGCTGTTATTCTATACTAGCTCTCAAATCGAAAGGTCAAACCTAAGTGTTGAAAATGCTAGTTCAACTGATACCCGAGTTGCTGGAATAGAAAGCAAATTCTTTAGTTTTCGGTTTTATGACCTTTCCAAAAAATAAAAACTTTTGGCCCCAAAGGGCCAAAGCCGAGCTTCTCTCAATCTCTTGGCTTGTGCGCCTTTAATTTTAGCATAAGAGAAAGGGACCTACAGTTTATCGCCGAGTCCGAACGGCAGTTTGAGAAGATTTTTATGGCCAATTACTACAAAGCTAGCGCCAACAGATTTTATATCTGTTTATTGTTTCTATCAATCCTATAAACTTTTCTCTTTCACTTGGTAGTAATTGTGAATCCTGCAGCCTTAAAGAAGTTTTCTTAATTAGCTGCAGCAAGTTACATATATTTTCGGCTAAATTCCATTTTTACTATTCAAAATAGAGCTCTTTTAAAGAAGTTTAAATCAAAAATTTGTTAAGGCCCGTTTCCTCATGTTCATGTTTTTGCAAATCAAGGTGGATTTTATGCATTTGCATAGCTCAAGCTCAAAGTGAGCACTGCAAGTTCACCAAATCCATCTATTTTTTCAAAAACCGGAACATGAGAAAACGGCCCTAAGAGTTATTAATCGTTTTCACACTTTATAAGTCCATCTGCTATCTCCTCCGTCAGTTTTAAAGCTATCCCCACCAATCTTTGCACGAAGTCTTTCTTAGATTTTTTCATTTGGAGAATAAAATGCACAAAATATACCCAAAAACAAATACTCACTGACACTTTAGCTCCGACTTTTGGCGTTGATGAATCAACACTGATCAACTCATTAAACTAGATGTTCATATTACAGCTGACGCTGAAAATTTATCAGAACTGTCTTGATCGGATGACTATAGCGTATAGCTGCCATAGGAACGATCGGTCGAAAAACTAGTTCGAGTGAGGAATTCGTCCTTTTTATTGGCATATTCTTATTTTATATACATTAACACATTTCTACAAAGTTTTATCAAAATCGGATGACTGTAGCATATAGCTGTAGTATGAATGATCGGTCAAAAAAGAATTTCTATTGAAAAAATCTTTTTTGTTTTAAATGGGATATCCTCCAAATTTCGTAATTAACAGTGTATTATGCTTTTCCATGATTTTACCAAGTTTGGTTGAAGTCAGACAACTATATAGTATAGATCCCATAGAAAAGTAAGGTCCAAAAAGTAGTCTTAGTTTGAAAAACTTTTTTGTTTTCAATGGAAGCTGCAAGGGTATAAAAAACTTTGTCCGAGCCGAAGTTAACTTTCCCTTATTTTTTTATATGCAATAGTAATAGTTGTGTGTAAATGAGAATCTCGTCATCTATACCGCCTGTTCAAAGCCAAGTATATTTCATTTAAATGGTTTCTTTACCAATAATCTAGAAATCTTACTTTGTTTAGCTTAGTTAAAAATGCAATTGTGGATGTATCGTTATAAAGATTACTTTAATTTGTGAACCGAACCTCATTTTTCAAGAAAGTGGTCCGGTTCGGGCTCAGGTTCGAGGAGTTAAAAGTATAAGGCACCTGGTTCATGGACCGGTTCGCGAAGCTAGCTTCGCCTCGGTTGGTTTGCCAAAATCTCCTAACAAAATACGAGAGGCTTGAAACCAACCGAAGAGATTTCTAGGACACCGAGAATTGGTTTTGGGTTGGAATTTGGTTGGAAGAGATTTCTGGGATACCTCCCAATATATCGGAAAATATGTGGGTCCATTCGAATTATTATGCCCTTGAAGAGGGTATAATAAAATTGTTCGGATGTTTGTAACGCATAGAAGAAGGCACTTCCGACCACATAAAGTATATATATTCTTGATCTTATATACTATAGCACATAGCTGCCTTAGGAACGAAAACTAGTTTTAGTAAGAAAAACTTTTTTGTTTTGAATGTAATCGGCATCAGACTTCGTGTCTATAAGTCGTCTATGCTTTTCCATGATTTCGCTAAGACTGTACTATAAGCTGCCATAGAAAAGTTAGGTCTGAAAAACAGTGTTAGTAGGCGTCCTGAAAACCAACCAAACCGACTTCGCCAAACCTATGCGATTTAGCACGGTTTTTATAGTTGAATCATAATATTATAAGCACGCCTTTTAAGCTCTTTTTTCACTTGTCCGATATCTCATAAAATTTTCCAATTTGAGATATGTATGTAAAATGGCTCAATCTCTTGGCTTGTGTGCTTTTAATTTTCGCATAAGAGAAAAGCACCTACAGTTTAACGCCAAACCGAACGGCAGTTTGAGAAGCTTTTCATTGCTAATTACTACAAAGCTGGCGCCAACAGCAGAGAGGGGTGACTTGGTGTTAAGTTTATTCAAAGAAAAAACTTTTTCATTAGATGTTCCGAGGCGGGATCGAACCCACGACCTCTTGCACAGAGATTTCAGATATCAGAAAAGTGTAATAGTCAATCTGAGAAACACAAAATTATATGAAAAGCATTGAAGAGCTGCATGAGAAGTACACTGAGTGAAATAACCGAGAACAATGGACTCAAAATGAGCACATTCGGTCACCAAAACTAATCATGAACAGATTTTCTAACTTCAAGAACTTTTTTTTGAAAACGTAAAATCTTCATATCAGTTGATATTTTCTGTTTTTAAGAAAATTTTAAACTCACAAAAAAAAATTTGAGGTCCAGATCCACACCGTTCAGGTCCAGGGTCGCCGTCCAGATCCACCTCCGTCCAAGTCCACCGTCCAGGTCCACCTCCGCCCAAGTCCACCAGCAACCAGGACCGCCGTCTAGATCCACCGTCCAGGTCCAGGTTCGCCGTCCAGGTCCACCACCGTCCAGGTGCAGGTCCGCCGTCCAGGTCCACCACCGTCCGGGTCCAAGTCCACCGTCTTGATCCGCACTGTCCGGGTCCGCCGCCTTCCAGATCCACCGACCAGGTCCATCACCGTCCAGGTCCAGGTCCGCCGTAATGGTTCACCACCGGCCAAGTCCACCACCGTCCAGGTCCAGCACCGTCCAGTCCGAGTCCACCGTCCAGGTCCGCCCGTCCAAATAAAACGTTTTCAAATTGCGGGGGCGGAAGGGGGCGTGGCAAAATTTAAAAATAAACTTGATCTGCCTGGAAGTATAAGAAGATTTTGTTCCATACATGTCAAACCTCTATCTCTTACCATCTCTGAGATCTGTTTCTTCAAACGGACGGACGGACAGACGGACATGACTATATTGACTCTGCTGTTGATGCTGATCAAGAATATATATACGTTATAGGGTCGGAGATGCTTCCTTCTGCCTCTTACATACTTTTGCACAAACTTAATATACTCCTGCTACCTTTGGTACAGAGTATAAAAAGTTAAAGTTTGTTTCCAAACATCTCGACCCAAGTCTGCTCTCTTCAATTTGTACGCCATGATGTCAGTTGTCCTTCTCCTCATCTGCACTTTTGCGTTTCATAATTCCCCCAACTGCTGCAACTGTATCGCGTGGGGTAGGTTCAGCGGCATCTGTTGGCAGGATATCATATTCACAAATTTATCGATTCCTTCATGTTTAGATAATTTGGAAGTTGGCCAGAATTGTTGAACGGCTGGGTCCGTATGTTACCAGCTCTTTGGCTACTGATGAGGCGCAATGAGGTGGTTGGGTGGTGGGTGTGCATGGCCCTGACCACTCTTGGCTTTTTGCAGCTGTAATCAATATGCAAACAAACCATTTGCCACAATAATTACAAAGTAATGCAGCGTCCGGCACAAAATGGAAAAATAAACGGCAGCTGCCCGCGATTCCACTGATGACTTGGACAGGGATTGAAGAAGCAGCAGGGGCGGGGTTGGTTTATCGGTTTCGCTTGTGGTGGGGCATATTGAGGCCATGTCTGGTATGACAGCCATGCGCTGGCCAATGATGAAGCAATTAATTTGCAATTAAATCGATGATGCAATTGCAAATAAGCGCATGGCAAAAGAAGCAACTGCAAATTGTGGCAAAAAAAAAGGTGAAGAAGCGAGTGGCTGGAACTGAGAAGATACATAGTTGGTTGGAGTTGGTCAACAGCTGGGTGCCCTCAAAAAATAGGAGGGGGTACATTACATAAATAATTATAATGATTGTGATAGATTGTACCTCGCTACTTTGTATGTTTCTCGAGTAAGATTCTCTGTCGGTTTCTCATCGTGTAGTTCGATCAGTGATCAAGTGTCACTTGAAACCACTTTCACCCCCTAAGGATTAAAAGGTTCTCACTTGTGATGAATTGCTCTCGATCACCTTTCCTAGTTGACCCACACTCAGATGACCCATTCCCACACATGCGCTATTTACCATGTAGGGCATCCAATGTGGGACCCCAAAGTAAACCACTGCACTGCGTATGCAAAGGGCAGAAAAGTGGCAAAATTAATGTCCACACCATACGCACACACACACAGAGAGCTTTACAAATACACACAACAAATGTTGCCACGCTTGGTGAGAATGAAGTTAACGGTCAAGCAGGGGGTTGGCAGGCAGGCAGGCAGTGGGTTGACTGGGGCTGATGCGCATTTTTCACGCTGTTTGGCATCAAACCGAAACTGAAAATCGATCAGTTTTTAAGCCAGTGACCATGTATGTGTGCGTGAGTGTGTGTGCTTGTCTGTGTTCTGTTGGCCCCGTCGAAACGTTTTTCCATCAACTTTGGCGGTTATTCAATTAAAAATTACTTTATTTGTAATTAAATCGTATGCCATACTCAGCTCGCTCAACTCTCAGTCAGCTGTGGGCAGCCATGTTGGTTTATTTTCCGCCTCCACCAAATGTGGTGGCAACTGTACTTTGTACTTTTGTTAGAAAATCGCTTCGGTTGCATTTTAAAATGCAATTTGTTAGCATGTTTTTTTTGCTCCTATAGATGTTTTACCTCTCTCGTGGCTGGCACACAAATCACGGCAATTTATTTATGACACTATTTACCAGAGGGTGGCTGGTCGGAAGGTGGAAGGGGGGAAGGTCGGGAGAGGGGCAGAGAGACAGCAGCTGGCTCCACGAGCACTCTACTTAAATAACAATTTCAATATATTGAAATTTACTTTGTCACATGAAAGCTAAACAGCTTGCACTCAGCGTCAGTCACGACGAAGGAGTCTGAACAGGAGCGTCCTCTGTTTCCCACCCTACGGCCGCGTCCACATAGTGTTGGAAAAGTGCTGCCATTGCAGGTTTTCATTTTATGCTATTTACATTTTCATATTTTTGCTCTACGTCGGCACCGCAAACAATTTTGCTATTGTTGTTATGTGATTCTGTAGCGTAAGATGGTAGTATAGGCTATGTGAGAAGTTATGTGACGCATGTCACCGAGAAAGTCGCTCCAGTTTCAGTATTACAAAAAGGCAGAAAGTCCTCCATCGGCAAAGTTTTGTACCTATTTTGTGCATTTATAATCACATATCTATTGTTGAAATAAATGTTGGGGGCATCGTCAAGAGATGGTCTAAAGCAGCGGTGTGCTAGAAATTTCATTCTGCGACCAGTCCAACAACAAAAAAAGCAACCACCAGCTAGACACACTGTATGTATTTGTTTTAGCAGTCGTCTGTGCCGCGCACACGGTCATTTCGCCGATACGCAATGGGTTTGTTGTTGTTTTCGCTCTGAGTTCGTCTAGTTTGTGTGAGATGTCGAGGCAATTTTTAATGCGTGCCCGTCACTGGTCTAAAGAATTTGATGATCCTTATGTCACTAAACACTTGTCGGCTTCCCTATTACGGGTCTTGTGTCTGGTCCTCGCTTTACCAAACATATCAAGATCAACTTAAAGAAGTTCAGAAAGGCTTAAAGAATGATCCGAATAAGCATATATAGCACGGACTTCGATTAATTGATCATCCTTCCGTAAAATTTCGTTCAGTCACCCATAGTTTGATATGTATGGGACAAAAACTTTGGCAGATGAAGCTTATTTCGTTCTAAAAATTTGGAGATCAGATGATCCATGGCCCAATTATGCTGTGTTGTGTACAAACTTTCGAGTCGAGCCTGGCCGACTATGTTACTTGATTTGAACTTTTCTTTTAAATAGAAACTAATTTATTGTGGTCGCTTGTTTCGTTTGCTCCTTTTTGGGTATATTTTTACAATGCAAATTATTGTCCTCAATTCTCTGCATTACCTTCAGCTTGTGGATTTCCTTACAAGCAGCAGTACACCCAGAGAAATGAGGCATGAACGGCAAACGTGAAATCTGCATCAACTTAGATTTTTTTCGGCTTGATTTGAAATAAATAAATCTGCTTGAATACGAGAAGATACACGATCTCGACTTCGAGCTTGTGAGTGACTGATGTGCGGGGTGGCTTAAGCGGAGAGCGCTAGCAAAAAATTAATACAATTCTCGCTCTCAGCGAGCTGCAGCCTGCACACAGAAAAAAATGTGATGTTCCAACTAATTGGTCATGATTATGGTCTGTTTTTTCGTTTACAAAGAGCAAACGGTTGTCATAAAAACAGAAAAGTGTTCATGGAAAAAGTAAGAATATTAATATTTTAAGGATTAATGTCCTTTTAGAGATTTAAATGGGTGTGAAAGCAAAGAAAACTCGCGAGAGGAGAAATAGAAGGGTTAATAAATTTATGTCAATTCTATTATGATGTTTTTGAGGAAAAAAATCGAGTTTAGGACCAAAGTAAATTGCAAAATACTCGTATATTGAAAAAATATAGACAATGTTAAAAAAAAACAAACAAAAAACAAAACGATGCTTAGAAGTATAACAAATGCTTTAAAACTTTAAAAACAACTTAAAAAACAACAAAACTTTAAAAACAACAAAACACACATATGACATTTGGATGCAAGCCCCAAATACCACCATTGAACATGCACGACTGTAAGCTGAAGCTGTAGCTATTAATACATAGTAACATGCGAACGAAAATAGTAATACTTATGATTCGCAAGTTCTTATTCGGCTAAACCGTGGCTTATATAGAGTCAATTGTTAATGGCTGTAGGTGTGGAAAGCCGTTAAAATTTCACTGATGAGTTTAGGTTGGTACTAGACGAAACATGTCTGGGAAACCTTAATCTGCTTGAGTCCATATGTTTATATCATTGTAGTTGATTTCTTGAGGATTATTGAACTATAATCACGACCAGACCTTGAGGCATATAATCAAGCACTCTGACTAAAATCAAACTAAGTCGTGACACCCCATATACATATTTATATATTATTTAATCTGTTTTTTTATATTTCAATTTTACCAATTCCCCGTCTGTGGTTTGAACCCGGTTCTTCGGGGCTAAACACAAGCTTGCAAGGCAACTTAACCTGCTCGGCCACGAGCCAATGATTTTTCGGCTTTTCGAAACTGACAAATTGCTTTCAGCCTTGTGTAAGAGATTGCTTTGCATTCTTATTGACTTTTATGCTGATTCGCCTCCTCGTCCAACACCCTGAACCGTGGCCAAGCAGGTTAACTTGCCTTGCAAGTTCGTGCTCGGTCCACCGAGGTAACAGAGGTAACAGATTAACTTTGGTCTCAAATTTCCTTTTTTAAAATTTTTTTCCGGACACTAAATAGCTAAAAAGTTTTTACCTAAAACTTCAATTTGATATATGATAAATCTTGATTTTGAGAGTTTCAATCTCATTTCAAGTTTTTTCAATTTATTTTTTTAAAATTACAATCTTCTCGAAAATAGATTTTCGATCTAGATTATAGATTGATTTTTTTCTCAGTGCAGTTTTCACAAAAACGCGTTTAAAGTTTGAGCAGAACTGTAAATTTTCTTGAAGCGTTTTTAAAAAAATGCGTGTATCTTCGAAAAAAATTTGAAGATTGTCTTAAAATTTTTAGTATGTATACTTAAATTTATGGTCACTAGCATATATATATCCCGGCGCGCTTTTTTACGCCGCCGTCAGTCTACATATACTGGATCGGTAAAGCTATAAAAAGTCATCACATAAAACCGATATGGTGTTTCTTTTCCGACCGGGTGGGTAACATTACCGCTATCATCATGGTTATCATGTTTTCGTTATCTTTAAAGATTTCGTTATCGCTAACGATACCGTTATCGCTATCATAATTGTTATCGTTACCGTTATCGCTATAGTTAATGATTTCGTTATAGCTATCGTTATCGATATCGTTATTGATTTCGTTATCGTTATCGATATCGTTATTGATGTCTTTATCGTTATCGATAACGTAATCTTTTGATATCGTTATCGATACCGTTATCGTTACTGATTTCGATACAGATATCGATTGATTTATTGCTATCGCTATTGATTTCCTTATCGTTATCGATACCATTATTGCTATCATTACCGTTATCGTCATCGTTATCGTTTTTTCTTATACTACCCTATCCGAGTTTGAAGCGAATCGGATGAAAATAGGTTTTTGCACGCAGAGTTTTCCATGAGTTTTCCGAACCTTTGGTCAAGTTTTCCAACATCAGAAAATCACATTAAAAATTCATTCTTTCATTCTTTGGATGAAAAATAAATATTTGCATTTGGAATTTCCCGGGAATTTTTCTTGTGGGCGGATTTTCTGAAATCGGAAAAATACGCGTCCAATTATTTCGCATACTTTGCTTACAAACCGACTTTCAAGGCAATCGGATGAAAAATAAATTTCTCCCCATACAAACTTTCCCGACGCTTTTCCGAATTTTTCGTGTGGAATTTTTCAAAACCCCGTTTTAGTACGCACTTTCACCACATAAGGACACTCCTGTCCAAATTTCAGCCCTCTAGCTTTTACCCTTTAGGCCTCGACAACCGTTCATCCGATCTTTGCCATTCCTTTGGCGGATGGGTAAATAATCTTTATCTCAAAATATGAACAGAAGATTCGAACCTGCTATCTATAAACTGATATGACGTTTTTTCTAAATTGCGGGGCGGTTGGGGGTGTGGCAAAAGTTGAAAATAAACTTGATATGCCTGCAAGTATAAGTAGCATATGTCCCATACATGTCAAACCTTTATCTCTTACCATCTCTGAGATCTGTGCGTTCATACGGACAGACAGATGGACGGACAGACGAACATGGCTATATCGACTCGGCTGTTGATGCTGATCAAGAAGATATATACTTTATAGCGTCGGATAAGCTTCCTTCTGGCTGTTACACACTTTGCACAAACTTAATATACTCTGTGTACCTCTGGTACAGAGTATAAAAAAATTAACTGCATGTATTCCTATAAACAACGGTGAGACGAGTCAAAAATTGCCACTCTTGATCGATCAGCTCGTGTTATCTTTTTGATGATAGCGTTCTTCATAAGATAAGATAAAAAAGATTCTGCAACATTTGGTTGGAAACAATATTTAAAAAATGTGCACTGGCAAGGGTATAAAAACTTTGGCACAGACGAAGTTAGCGTAGCCTTCCCGTATTTTCGTATTATTAAAATATTCAACGACACGATTTAAGGATAATCATATAGAGCGGTAATGCAGTAGAAATCGAATGCAAGGCAGGTGCCAGCCAATAAAGAAACCGAAAAGAACAGATGAAAAAACACTACCAACCGAAAGATGTTCAAACTTCAGTAAATTCAATCTGTAACTTCAAAGAAAAATGGTTAGCTTCAGCATTTTCAAACAAAGCTGGATCGGTTCGCGGTTCGGTTTGCGAGCTTTGGTGCGATTTGGTTCTGTTCAGTTCATCACCGGTTTGCATACCTGACCTAAACCAATTCATTTCATTTCTTAAAATTGTGGCCTGTTCAAAAAATTTAGTCATAAAAAACTCTCAGTATTCTTTGAAAAGTGTATTCAAAATTCTGCATTCCATTACCTACTAATATCGACATTCCAACTTGTTTTCCTTTTTAGACATTTGCCAATTTTTTGTACGTTTTTATTTTCAATTTTGTTATGTGCTCTCCTGCCGTTGGCCCATCTCCTGCTACTTGTTTTTTTTTTGTGCCCATTTAGTCGTTGTTTGCAATTTTTAACGTACAAGACTCCAATGGCAATGCGGGAACTTGGTATGGAGCTAGGGTGGGTGCTCCTGTTTTTGGTTCAGGTCCTGGGCATGGGTCGGCATCCTTTCAAAAAGGCATCAGGTGTTGCACGTTGTGCAGCAGCTTATCTCAAATGATTTATAAACTACCAACAGTGGCGAGGCCAAAGCCATTGTCATTGCATAAAATATGCTAACAGTACAAGAAACAAAAAAAGGAAAGGAAACGATACAGGGCCGAACCGGAGAAATGACACAAAGTCCTCTGTGATGTGAGTGAGGCGAGGCGAGGCAAAGTACCCGGAGTACAGATCTGTTTGTTTGCCTTTGGTTTGTCCTGAAGTGGAAGTTGCAGCTCCGAAACTGAAGTTGAAGTTGGGCAACAAGGTATTAGCTTACGAAAGTGGAAGAGCTCAATGGACAAAAGCACAAGGTGTGCCCGATGAGAGCAGAAGGAGCGAATGGACACAAACCAAAATAAACAAAAACCGAGTGGATAAATGGGAGTTAAAGTTTTGATGTTGCTGAGACAGATGGAAATTTGTGGTAATTGTGGGAACATTTTTTTCCGAGAATTATGGCAACGATGGAAGCTGTTCGAGAGTATGCCCTACATAAAGTTCTCTTACGAAATTTTAAAAATATTTGCGATGTCTGCTCACCGAAATGACATGTACAAATTAACTGGAAATTCAGTCGAAACTGAACAGAAAAACGTTTTAAAAACGATTTTTTAAGCAGATTCGCGGCTGGGGTATCATTTTCTCTAGATAAAAGTATCATTTATGATTTGCAAACTGGCAATTTTATGACTAAATAATAAGAATTTATCAGACCGAGGACTTGAAAAAGAATCCAATGTGATCAGAAATTTCATAAACTGCGGGCTGGGACTGAGGCGCAACATACCTACATGCGCAAAATACATTTCCGATAGATTCTAAACGAAGAATCAATCCCCCTCATTGGTTAAGCAAAGATTGCGTTGATAAAAAGTCAAAGGCGATATGACATTTCGATTCCCTTTTTTTTTGGCGATTCAAGACGCAGCACGCGCTGTTCGACAATTGAAGGCTGGTAACAATCAAATCAAGGCAATAACTAATGAAAGCAAACGAGATTGCAAAGAAGCCTATCGAAGTAGAAGCTGTGACTCTAAGATTTTTTGGAACTTCTTCTTATTGAAACCCGCCTTAAATGACTTCAACACGTAAGCATGAAGTTCTTTTAGTTTGCCAAAGCTTCAAAATTCATCTTAAAAAATTCTTGTAAATTATAACACAAATATTTCGAGATAGTTTCGGTAGGGATTTTAGCACTAATTTAGACCTACTTTCTACTAAATAGTATCTTTCTTTTAAATTACTATTAACGTCTTGTAAAACGCACTGTAAAGTAATGCGTTAGCTCATTTCAGCTCCTTCAACACTTGACTTGGGACCCTTCCCTATTTTTGTGGCACCTCTTTGAATGCTTTCCTGCTTTCCAGCTCAACGGTCAATCAATAATCAAACAAATTACCAACAACCACAGCAAATGGAGAAGCCAACGCCTACATCAACACCTTGACAAGAGGTAACAAAGGAACTTTAGCCCAGACAGGATGGGCAGAGGCAGAGGCCGACGTGCAAAATGTTATGCATTATATAGAAAATATATACATTCAATACCTACTTATATACAATATCTGGGCAAGGCACTAGACTGGGCAAACATTAACGCCACGAAGCAATGGTGCATGGCCATCAGGAAGTTGAGGGAGTTGAGCCAAGCCAAGCCGGCGGCACCGTCTGCATCAGTGTCTACGTTTGCATGCATTCTCCCCGAGCGGCCAAGTTGAAAGTCAGTCAGCGAGCGAATGCGTCAATAACTTGGACACAAAAGGCGAACGTTTTTGGTATATGCAACATAATTTCCAGAAAGTACCCCAGGACGATGTTACACAAAGGCCAACGAAGCGAGCTGGCCGAAAGCAACCGCAGCAGAATGAGCGTGGAGTGGGGGGCCAAGGACTGCCAATGACGCGTTGCGGTTTATTACCAATGCCATTGTATACTTTATGGCGTTACCAAAGTAAATGGGCGTGGCTGATGAGGGGAGCCAAAGTATGACATTAAGTGTGCAAATGTGCTGCTCGAGGGGGTAGAGTCGAGTGTGTGTGTTGACTTTTCACTTAAATAAATTTGCCTTTGCGCAGGCTTTGCACCAGTTAGCAGCTATAGGCTAGTTTTAGGATTGCCGAAAGTTCAGGGAAATTTCATTCAATAATGCATCAACAACTCTGCACTAAATTAAGGACGACAGGGCGGATGAGTTTTGTTTTGTATTGAAGTATTTTTTTTTATATTTTTGGACATTCACTTACAGTAAGCGCTACTTAATAGACTTGTTCAGACTGAACAAATTCTGAAATATAAATACTAACGAATATTTTCTACATTTTTTCTGACTTTTCGTTGTGGCAAGAGGCTTCTGAAGTTCGAAAATTTTACTTAAATCTTGCGGCCAAAGCTAAAATGGTAGGAAGCTGAAACCTTGCACAGGTTTTTATACTCTGTACCAGAGGTACACAGAGTATATTAAGTTTGTGCAAAAGTATGTAACAGGCAGAAAGAAGCATCTCCGACCCTATAAAGTATATATATTCTTGATCAGCATCAACAGCCGAGTCGATCTAGCCATGTTTATCTGTCCGTCCGCCTGTCCGTATGAACAAACTGATCTCAGAGATGGTAAGAGATAGAGGATTGAAATATATGACATATAGGACATATGTTTTTTATACTTGCATGCAGTTCAATTTTATTTTCTATTTTTGGCACGCCCACTCCCGCCCACGCGAATTCCAAAAAAACATCATATCTCCCACAGTTTTATAGATAGAAGGTTCGTTTCTTCTGGTAAGGAAGGGAAAAGATCGGATGAACGATAGTCGAGCTATAAGGAAAACAAACAATTATGGGCAGCACCGGTCGCAACGGTGATGGGCAGCACTTCACAGGTACAGAGTATGTTATAGTCAGGCTTGACCGACTTTCTTTCTTGTTTTAGTTTCCGTATGTTCTTCAAAACTAACGGGCTGCGAAGGCGTAACCAGAAAATGACCTTAAAAAGTTGCAATGTGTAATTTGGTGATGGTAGCTTGAAAAGGGTAAGATATTGTCCAAGATAAAATTTTTATCCGACTTTAAATATTTTTTAAAAATTAATACTTATAAAATTTCGTTGAGGCATCTTTACAAACATAGAAGTTATCCCACAACAAATTTTCATACCCTTGCAGAGGGTATTACAAAATTGTCCGGATGTTTGTAACGCATTTAAGGAAGCATCTCCGACCACCTAAAGTATATGTGGGATGTAGTTTGCTCACGAGTGGCAAGCATGCCCATCCCTAATAATCTTACGAGTCCCTAGACAAGTCAACAAACAAGAACTACAAACACATACTCGCCGTTGTTGATTCATTTACGAAGTTTTGCTGGCTGTACCCTACAAAATCGACGACAGCCAATATATCGTAGTTGCTTACCCAGAGTATTGTATTTGGCAACCCAGCTTGCATTATATCTGACCGAGGTTCCGCTTTTACCTCACAAGATTTTCTACAATACTGCGAAGGCGAGACCATTAAGGCAATAAAGACGACTACCGGATTGCCTGGAGTTAACGGACAAGTTGAGAGAGTAAACGCAGTTATCATCTCGGTTCTCTCAAAACTTAGTATTGACGATCCTACGAAGTGGTACAGGCTTGTTGATCGAGTTCAGCAAGCCATAAATTCAACATATGCAAGAAGTATCGACTGTACTCCCTTTGAGCTACTAGTTGGTGTCAAGATGCGAAGCAAAGATGACCAGCAGCTGCAAGATCTGATCAACAAAGAGTCAATTGCAGTTTTCAACGACGTCCGCAAGGAGCTACGAGTTGAAGCGAAAAATCAGATCTTAAAGCTCCAAGCCGAAAATAAGAAGACTTATAATCTACGACGTAAACCAGCAAGGAAATACAATGCTGGCGACATGGTGGCCATAAAACGCACACAGTTTGGCAGTGGTCTCAAATTAAAATCGAAGTTTTTGGGTCCATATCAAATTGTAAAGGTGAAGCACAACAACGCGTACAATGTGCAAAAGGTTGGCAGTTCCGAAGGTCCTAAGAACTCTTCAACGTGCGCAGAGTACCTAAAGCCCACGACGATGATGATGACGACGACGAAACATTCGAGGCGAATGTTTAAGCAGGACGGCCGAATGTGGGATGTAGTTTGCTCACAAGTGGCAAGCATGCCCATCCCTAATAATCTTACGAATCCCTAGACAATGACGTAACCATTAAGAAGTACGACGTGAGAACGACGCAAAGTCGCAAGAGAAGGTGAACGACGATCGACAGCGGGAAGACGGCGAGCAGTCCAGAGAGAGAGTTGCAACGTGGCAGCCGACGAAGAAAGACGTGTGCTCGAAACGCTGAGTCGAGTAAAAGACGAGTGACATCGGAAAGCCGAATTTCACATACGTACTAACTTAACTTTAATAATTACATTTAATAAACATTTTCATTGAATAAAAACCCCACATATATATATTCTTGTTCAGCACGACGAGCTGAGTTGATTTAGCCCTGTCCGTCCGTCCGTCTGTCTGTTTCTATGCTATCTCCTCCGTCAGTTTTAAAGCTATCCTCACCAAACTTTGCACGAAGTCTCTTGGTAGAAATACGCTGCACATTTTTAGGAACCGGCCGGATCGGATGACTATAGCAAATAGCTCCCATAGGAACGATCGGTCGAAAAACAAGTTCTAGTGAGAAAAACTTTTTTATTTTCAATAGAAACGTCACTTACGTTGGCACATATTTATTTTACAAATTTTTACACAATTCTACAAAGTTTTGTCAAAATCGGATGACTATAGCATATAGCTGCATTATGAACTATCTATCGAAAAGTAGTTCTAGTGAGGAAAACTTTTTTGTTTTAAATAGAATCGCCTTCAAAAATGTACATGTTAGTTTGTTATGCTTTTTCAAGAATCCACTAAATTTGAACGAAATCGGACATCTATGTACACACCTGATCATATTAATAGGTACACACATCAACTCTGACTTTAAGGTAACAGAAAACAGTTTTATTCATTGTTTCAAACTTAAAATTTGTTATCATTGGTTCTTAAACTATTTGTTTTTAATAAAATAAACTTAATTGTAACATAGAATAATAATATAACTTAAAAGATATCATTTTGTGTTTCAGATACGTTTTCAGTGTGATCATAATAATAGGTACACTTCATGTGTTGGTAAGAAAAAAAATTTTAATTTCCATTTTGTGTTCATTTTTTAGGTAAATTAGTATTTCCTTACTTAGTATCCAGTGTATCCACCTCTATTTTTGGCCACTACTGCTATTCTTTTTGGCATACTTTTAATAAGAGCCTGGCAGGTCTCTACTGGTGTCTCATACCACAGTTTTTGGACACCTACCCATAATTTTTGTTTATTTGAAAATGAATGCTTTGCCAATTTCTTTTTTAAGTCTCCCCACAAGTTTTCAATGGGGTTAAGGTCGGGGGCTCGGCCACTTCAGAACGTCAACTTTTTGGTCCTCGAAAAATTTAGATAACAGCCTTGATGTGTGTTTAGGATCATTATCTTGCTGAAATACCCAACGTAATGGCATATTTTCCTCAGCAGACGGTACCATAACTGTTTCCAATATGGATTTGTACTCTTCAGCATTCATTTTGTTCGTAGTCTAATAAATTGGACCTACGCCGTACCAGGAGAAGCAACCTCATACCATTATATTGCCACCTCCATGTTTGACTGCTTTTTTTGTAAACCGTGGATGGAATTCCTTTCCATTAGGGCGTCGAACATTCCTTTCACAGTCATTCCCAAACAAATTAATCTTGGTTTCATCGCTCCATAATATGTTTCTCCATTTTTTCTCCCCTACCCAGTCTTTGTGGTCCCTTGCAAAAGTTTGCCTCATGGTGATATTTTTTTTGCGCATAAGTGGGACTTTTCTGGCAATTCTTCCTGGTAGGTTGGCATCTTGTAGTCGTCTTCGGATAGTTGGAGCACTAACTGAATTCCCAATTTCGGCTGCAATAGCCTTCGATGACTTAAATGGTGGTCAAGGGTTTCTGTTGTTTTTGTGGCCTTCCACGGGTTTCCTGTCTTGGTTTTCTTTCTAATGCATTTTTAGCAAAATTATGAGACCTGTTCATTAATTTGGGGATGGCTCGTAAAGATTTGCCTTCTTTTTTCAGACTAAGAACCAATCGAGCTTCTTCTTTAGTACAATGAGAATTTCGACCCATTTTTTCTAAAAAAAATAATTATTTAATTCTCTGTATTGACAGGAGCTATACTTAATTTACCTTTAGTTACCAAAAGATCACTGATAACAAAATTATTCACTTGATACTTGTGAGAAACGGAGACTTTACCTATTATTATGATCAGGCGAAATGTGTGGTGGACTCGCAATTTATAGAAAAGCTTTGATATACGGAGCAGCCCCTCTTTCAACTCTTTGTCACAGTGTGGCCAGACATTGACAACAACAAAAAACCAAAAATTTAAAAGTTGTCAACACTAAAAGTACGAAAAAACCATCTATAATTAAAAAATTCCGGTGTGTACCTATTAATATGATCAGGTGTGTATATAGTATAGCTCCCTATGAGGTTGCATATTGACTGAATTATAAACTGGTTCGATAGAAATGGTGTTTTGTGTAAGCAGAGCTTCAAAGACCCAGTTAATTAAACTCAAGGCCAAAGCCGTTTGAAGGTAGCGCTAATTCAGCTGAACTGTTTGCAATAAGCTTCATTCTCTCGTGGCCGCCCGAAGAAACGTTCTAAGCGGTAACTCATTCGCTATTTAAACTTCTCTGAGCGCAGACGAAGTTGTCTTGATATAAATTTTTTTGTCCACCACGTGATCGAGCCTTATAAAATAAGCCCCTCGTCATCTATATCGATCAACAAGATCATATAGTTAAACATCCCAGAAATTTTATAACAATAAAGTGCAACCAACAAAACGAATTGTCTGCTACGGAAAGTGGTACGTTTGTACAATAAAGTGAGAGTGGATCCTAACTCTAAATTATCTGCAGAGCCTATTTACGACGGGTGCCTATAATATTTGGCAAGACCAACCACAACTCCCCAAGCGACTGGCAGCAGAATCCTGCTTTGGTTAGCTATTCATTGGCAACAGCGACCGCCCTTATCGCCAACCTTTGACAGACGTTTTCACGGCTGCGGAAAAGTGCCATACCCTTTCCATAAGCTGCTGTTTGTCAACCGTATTATTCGTAGTGCCACCCCCACCTGTGACGCAGCTCAACCACCCGGCCACGGATCGCTGCTCTAAATGCCCCCATTGGGCCTACCAAGAGCTACAGCGGCTCCTGTTAACCAAGTGCTTTCTTATTCTTCCTACCCCCCTAATGGCTAAGTGGATCAAATCAAAAATTCTATAAACATTGTAGTGCCCTTTATCAACGGTTACTAATAATTGCCTTTGCCTTTGATTAGGTAGCATGATTGGGAGATCAACAAAGGTGACATCTATACATATAACCACACACATATGATCTTTATCACTACCTTTAGACAAGCTGCGATCACCTACGTCATCAGGCCTGCTGACATTGGGGGACACATGCGTAAGTACGGCATAGCCGTAAAATCAATGTAAGTGTGCTCTGAAGCTTCTATATAAATATGTATGTATATCATAATGTTGATTTGAGCCCACACCCCTCCCCTCCTAAATATTAAACAAGCGATCAGTAGCTTCAGCTAATGCGTTGATAACTGGCAAACAGAAAAGAAGTCTACATCTTCAATCATTTAACCATTTATTGTTTTGATCTGGCCATTCGCCTCAGCCGAATGCACCTTTGCATGGCTTTGTTTACCTTTTTTTTGAGTTTCCATTTCAATATTATGCCCATATAGTGGCCGCCTCAAGCGCATCAAATGAATTGCATTCCTAAACTCAATTACCTTGAATATTATATGAACTGATCTAAATATGAACTAAGTTTATTTTTTTTGGGGCACCAATGATCAGACCGCCGCACACTGGGCCAGCAGGCCGAAATTTTGGCCAAAAGTCCCACTTTTTTGTTTGGGAAACATGATAAAACGATTGTCGGAAACGATTAAGAATACTTATAGCTATTTTATGAAAAAATTTTGAACATTTTCACTTCTTGGTTTTTGAATGGCAGCAATTCAAAGTTGATTTTTCATGAAATTGCTCCAAAAAATGGAAAATTAATAGTCGAAACTAGGAAAGAAACAGCTTCTAGAAATTAATTATATATTTTCGGCTACGAACTAGATTTAAATAAAAAATTTAAAGAAGTTTCCAATTGTATTCGTTTTCATAAAAAATGAAAAAAAAATCAGTAATTTTTTGGTGTTTTTTACATTTGGCAACTTTGATTTGAGAGTGCCCACGGATGCCACTGGCTAATCACTCGTAACATGTCAAATAATTTTCTTTGAATATTGTACTATAACTGGAGGTATGCACTTTTGCGCGGTTTTGCTTTGGATTTTATTAAATCGCTTTTAAAAATGAATCCCCATTTCGCATCGAGCCAGTTTCAATTTTCAAGTCAGCCGAAAAGTATGCTTTTCTTTTTTTAAAACTTCGGAATTTGGACCATAAAGCCAAACTGTGAGAGCTAAGCTATTTTTATTCCCATGGATTAAAATGTGTAGCATACTTTTAGAAGCACGGAATTACGGTTTAAAATACATACAAAAATTATTTATTAATTAATTAATTTTTTATATATTTTTTTTGTTTTAAGAAACGAATGTATGAACAGGTTAAATAAATAATAATAACGGTGAAAGTGGTCAGATTGACTGAAAATCCTTGACAGGGTGGGCATTCAAAGTCAGTTCTATTTTAAGTTAATAACACATAACCGACTTATCCGATCATGATAAATTTTTTTTCTTAGAAACAATCTACACTTGTATATCCTCTCTGCAAAATTTGGGTTAAGTCTAACCACAAGTTTTTTTTTTCAAAATTAAAAATCCAAAAAAGTTGAAAAATTTTCCAACTTTGACTTGGATTATCAATATGTTTTAAAATTTCTATAATTTTTTAAAAATTCTGTGCGTTAAGTTCAATTTTTTAAGAACATTTCGTAAAGAACTTTAGCTTCGTAGCTAGTCTGGTGTAGAATTGCCAGAGTTTTGGCCAAAAAATGAGATTTCTGGCCCACAGTGCGCCGCTTCAAGGTAGAAGCCACCACTTAAAGGCTTTTACAGGTAGGGTTGGTAAAGCATAAAGGACGCTAGATCCGGTCCTTTCCTCCTCTCATGTGTTTGTATTCTCATAAAATTTACCTTTAGCTCTGTCAAATTTTAGTCGTGTGATGCCGCGTAGCTTCAGAAGCAAAAAACCCAAGCCCAGACCCTGGGCACAGCCGCTAAGCTTAGACAGAGCTGCTTCTGAGCCGTAGACCAGCTTGCTCGCGTTCGTCACAACCCATAGAAAAGTAAGGTCCGAAAAGAAGTCTTATTTAGAAAAACAAACTGCAAGGGTATACAAAACTTCGGCCGAGCTGAAGTATACATTTTCAAATGTATATTTCATTAATAATAACAACTATTCCACCGATGGGCACATAGTGACCCTCTCAAAACGGAAAGTCATTGTTACTCTTAAGGAAAGAAAAATCTGGAACAAAGTTTTTCTTATTAATTTTCATTAATAAAATCTTGAAATCAATTTCTCAATCCGCCCTCTTTCAAAAGTCCGTATACCATTTAGAACTTGACTCTGCTCGCCTTGTTTCATTTTCATGTGCGTGTTAATTTTATTTGCAGTTTTATTTTCATTTACGCTTACTTCAAATGACCTTTTCCCACTCAGCCGCTGGCCATTGGCCGTTGGCTCTTCTCTCTGTTGACGACTGTTGATGTTTTGTTGTTGCTGCTGCTGCCCTCACTTCACTTGTGGCATTTTAGTTGAGTGCATTTTAAGTGCCTGCGACGGGGAAACTTCTTTGGTCTCAAGGTTATTGTCCCACCCATTGAGCCAAGTAAACGACAAAACTGCAATTTTTTTGTTGTAAAAAATTTATTTAAATTCTGCTTTCTTGGCTTGAAGCTCTGTTTCTGGAAAAAGTCTAGACGAGTCGTAGGCCAAAATACTTAAATATGCCATAAATATTTCAAAACAGATACTGGCAGTCAAATCACGCATACGCACAGTAAGCCAGGAGCCAAAGAGCTCAACGAACGGCTTCTGCGTGTGTTTGTGTTTGTTTTAGAAAAATATTAAAATATAATTTAAATATTAAGTCAAAATACCTTGAAGGTAGCTTACGATGCTCAGTTGGTTGCACTTATTATGTATATGCTGGCGGGGAAAAATGAATGAAAGCAGCTAAAGGTAGATAGCGAGAATGGGAGCAAATGTGAAACAGAGATACTCTACAAGATGAGCTGATATAAATATTTGCGATACTTCGAAAGCATAATTTGCCACAAAAAGTGCACAAACTGCCTGAAAGGTAACTTTGTGCTTTTTATTTTTAAGCAAATTTGACATAGATTTCACAAAACTCTTTCTCTGCAGATAGAGTGTTATAATGTGAAGATTTCTTTTGGTATGCTTCGCTTATAATGCCCGGCATTATGTTGCTGTGGCATGCACAAAGGGGCTGGCAGCCAGTTGAGGGGTTGGATGGGCAGGTCTGGCGGTAGACAAATCCCTTTGGGTAATTGTGACACACAAGCCGTCGTGTACATTACTCATGCCAGTCAGGAGAGCGTCCAGGGAGGCGCAGACTGGCATAATAAAAGCCAAACAAGCGAAGCGGTGGCGTCTTCCAGGTGGTGCCACTCCTCCCACTCCCGCCACATCAGTAATTGTGAACGAATTTTAATAAAAATCATTTTCATGACAAGAACGCCAACTGCTGGCTGCCTGTGAAACTTAATGCCCTGGCAAAAATGTCTCCGAAGGCAGACGGGAGTTCCAGCTCATCTCGAGCTGCAGTGTTGTCGATGCAGGTTTTGAATTACTCAAAGGAAATGAAGGGAAAATGTAACAACAAAAGTGAATTTCACTTGAAAAAACGAGAATAAAACAGGAAGCGGAGTGCCTCAAAAAGTATGCTACACATATTTTTATCTCGCCTTCAACTGAAATGAAAGCAAGTTAATTTGATTTGAAAATTTTCAAATGCTCAACTGGCATGAGTAGGCTCTGGCAAGGGAGGGGGCTGGGGGAAAAGCTAATAAACGTGTTGCCTTTGTCGCTTAGGTGACAACATCGGCTGATTGCGGGGTGACGGGTAATGTGTTGTCGCCCTGCGGCGTGTGCCTGTTGAGGGGAAGTCAAGTGAAAGGCAAGGAAATTGAATATAAGTTGATGTAATGCATATAGAAAATTTTAAGTAAATGACTGAAAGTACAGTGGAACGTGTAGAAGTACAATTGTTTGGTAGAAATTTATAAAAAGATCAGGTGGTTTCTCTTAAAGGTCGAGGTACAAATAAAACTAATTAATTAATCAACTTTCTTTCCAAAAATATGACTCTTCCATCCACTGTAAGACAACAAAACACAATACGCAACTTTTCGCACACAACAACACTTCCACTTCAATACACCAACGAGGGAGGACGCTGATGACGACGATGGCTGCCTTGTGGCACCTGTCAAGCGAGACAAGCAGACGAGGTAGCTGCTGCCAGAGGGACGAGCGCTTCAATATAAATAGCTGGTTGTATACCAAAGATCGAGTGCCTACCTACCTAAATACCCACGTACCGGTGTATACCCCTCCCCATCCTGCCACGACAACCGAGTCAGAAAAGTACATCAAATGTACATTAGTACGGTAGTTAACTTATTCATGTACCCAATTCTTGTGCCCAAACCTACTTCAACTCATTTTCGTGCTGCGAAAAAAAAAATGTCAAATGAAATATAATAAGAAATTGGGTGGTTGCTGCTCTACAAGCTGTCTCCATTTAACTTCCACCCACTTGAAAGGGGGGGAGAGAAGCACAAGACGTTGAAGTTAGAGTACCGATGTCAAGTGCTGCGCTGGCGACTTTCAATGCTGTCACTTTCCTCTCATCGCAGACAGACAAAAATTTGTTTTGAGTCGAGCTTCTGCTGCATAGTTCCGACTTCCCTGTCCCTCCTCCCCATGGCCCAAGCTTTTGGAAAAGGGCACAAAGGAAGTCGAATTCCACAACGTAACCACCCCCCGCTCCTTCTACCAAAAATATAAGAAGAAAACCCACAGAATTCGCTCGACAGCAGCTGCAGGTGAAAGTTTCGTCTAATTAAAAAATGCTTCTTTGGCAAGAAAAGTGTGGCTTCATTTGGTTGCCTTAGGGAGTGCTCACATATATATTTTCATTCTCGTACATTCTCTGAATTACTTGCATATTTTTCAAGCACATCATTTTGATATTTTCGCATATTAATAATTTAGAAAAAGTTTTTCTTAAGCAGCCAAAAAGTTTGGGGCATTTTTATTTTTTTTTCTTAAAAAAAATTTTGGAAAGGGAATAGATGAATACGATGATGAACCACTTTGGTTGGACAATTGTGCTTTACGTTTTTAGGCTAAAAAAGCAGCGCTGCTTTGTGATCGGAACTTGGCTGTAAGTAACTTAACAAATCAATATACTTATTTCTAAAGAAATCCATCAATGTCAATGACATGTTTTGGTTAAGGAAGAACAGCTTATATACATACGCTACCTGAGAACCAGAGACATTGAAAATTACCTTTCTGTTTCTATTGGTCGAGATGTGTTCATTAAGAATATACCATGAAATATATAAAAACAAAGTAGTGTTAGTTACACCATTTATAACTCAAGAACGGCTGAACGGATTTTCATGATCTTTGATTTGTTGGATTTGTACCGGCACGGCTTAACAGAATTGCTCATAAAAAGTATTTAAAGAAATGGTCCAAAAAACGGTCCATAAGACCTGTAAATATCAGGCAGACAGACGGATTTGGCAACACTCGGCAATGGCCAAAGTATTAGCATCGGCAAAAATCATCATTTGGGACGTGTGCACAATGGCGCACAAGCGCGCATTGAAAGCAATTGGTCGAACATTAAAAGATCTGCGCAATGACTCGAGATGTTTTGGAAGCGCAATAATTTTACTGTCTGGCGATTTCCTCCAAACACTTTCAGTCATGCCAAGATTCGACTCCTGCCGATCAAATAAACTCTTGCCTCAAATCATCCAATATGTGGAGCTATGTGAAGAAACTTAAGCTGTCATGAGAGTTGCATTGCAGAACGATCCATCTGCTCAAGATTTGTCCAAGCAATTGCTGAATATCGGTAATGGTCGTTTTTCTGTCGATGAATCGAGCGGATTGATTTAATTTCCTCCGAATTTTTGCAATTTCGTCTCATCGAAAGACAAGCTCATCAAAAAAGTATTTTCGAACATCATTGCTAACTACAAAAATATTGAATGGTTGAATAAAGATGTGGATGACCTAAGCTTTGTAGTTTAGAATCAGATAATTGGTACTCTGCATTCATTCAAATCTATCGACTGTGCCAGCAGTCTTGGATGTGCCTGGACTACCACCATACAACTTGCAACTAAAGGTTGGCACGGTAGTCATCATGCTTCGAAATCTAAACCAACCAAAACTATGCAATGGAACGCGTTTGGTGATAAGAAAATTGATGACCAATGTGATTTACGCGGAGATAATCAAAGTAAAATTTAAAGGTGAAGAAGTTCTCATTCCGAGGACGAATTCAATTTCCGATTTGCCATGACGATTAACAAATCACAAGGCCAGCCCTTAAATGTTTGTGGTCTGAATTTGGAAATGGCATGTTTTTCTTATGGTCAATTGTACGTGTCATGTTCACTTGTCGGCAAACCCTCTGCTTTATTTATTTTTGCTCCTGACAACAAAACTAAAAATGTTGAATATCACAAGGTTCTTCAATGTCGTCTTCAGTCGTTTCGACCAGAAGAGGGCCTTAAGTTAACTCACTACAGTTATTTATTGTTAGGCGGTACGAAGTTCGCCGGGCCAACTAGTATACCATGAAAAATTATCAACCTACGCAAACAAACTGACGAGTTACTTGCTAAGAATACGCACAATCCGCGAAATTCTTCGTATAAGAAGGTTTGAAGAGAGTTCTACCCTGAGACCAGTGACCGGATTGGTCGATATATCGTTGCAAAAATCAAATTTCGATGTTGGGTTTTTTTACAACAGTATTTTTATTGAATAAAGGGTACCCCAGAAAACATATAATTCGCTTGCAATCATTTTTCTTTTGTTTTTAATAAATTCCTTGTTTTCGGCAAAACCAAATCAGAACTCAGCTGTTTCATTTACTTTTAACGCTAGAACTAAACATTCTACTAATGTATACACATATTCTGAATGAGAATGTACTCCGCATCCTTCAAACACATGCAGTGTCATAAAAGCATCGCGACAGGAAGTAAGGAAACAAGGAATGAATAAATATGGCTGTAAAAAGTCCGTATTTTCAGCCTTTTGAACAGTTTAGTTAATGATCTTTCTCTAAGATATTGTTTAGTATCTTGCGATTTTTCGCAGAGAGAATTGTTTCATAATTCTCAGAGCGGCCTCTGAGACTGTGGTGTGACCAGGCAACAGCAAAAGGGCAGACAAGGTTTTTAAAAAAAAAGGAGGGCAAAAAAATTTTAAAAATAAAATGGTTTACAAAATTGAAAATGAATTCACTAAGTAGAATTCAGAGCTCATAGGCAATACCATGGAATTTTTGATGGAATTAGAATTAGCCTGGTACCACATTAATGCGACACATAAGTCTTAGTGATAGCCAGCTCCATAGACTGGAGTTACTCGACGGGCGTATTAGAGCAGGAACTACTACATGCATAGGGATTCAAAGGTGGCTAATAGGTGGCGCCTGGTGTTAAACCATTATTGGCCCCAACAGTGCGTCGAGACCAAAGGGAGCCACCACAGCTGGCGTGGACAAAACGGCTGCTTGAGAAGGCGCCACTACAACGGGCTGTGGAGGCTGCGGCTCAGCTGGTGTGTACATGTGTTCCAGCATTTTGTGGAAAATGGCGACCATTCACATCCACCGGAGAAGCATTAGGAAGAAGGTTAATAAATACAAAAACAATCCGAAAAGGATTCTCCGCCACAAATGAAGGCGTTGTGCCAGTAGGCCACAAAATGCATTTTAATGACCAGCATTTAATGATCAGCGACACTTGTTCGTCCTCCACATGATTATTTTATTGTTTGTTTATCTTTTTATACTCTATACCAGAGGTATACAGAGTATATTAAGTTTGTGCAAAAGAACCTATAAAGACCCTATAAAGAATATATATTCTTGATCAGCATTACGAGCTGAGTCCATCTAAGCCCCCCCCCCCAACCAACCTCTCCATACACAAAGTTTGGTCGAAATCAGACATCTATATAGTATAGATCCCATAGAAAAGTAAGGTCCAAAAATTGGGGAAAGTTAACTTCGGCTCGGCCGAAGTTTTGTATACCCTAGCAGCTTCCATTGAAAACAAAAAAGTTTTTCTAAGACTACTTTTTGGACATTTCTTTTCTATGGGATCTATACTAAAAAGATGTCATGTCGATTGAACTTGGTGAAATCATGAAAAAGCATAATACACTGGTTATTGCGAAATTTGGACGCGATCCCATTTAAAACAAAAAGTTTTTCTCACTAGAACTTCTTTTTCGACCCATCATTCATACTGCAGCTATATGCTATAGTCATCCGAGTTAGTTAAAACTTTATAGAAATGTGTCCAAAGTAAATGCAATAAGTGTATGCCAATAAAAAGGACGTTTTCACTAAAAACAAAAAAGGTTTCCTCACTCGAACTAGTTTTTCGACCGATCGTTCCTATGGAAGCAATATGTTATAGTCATCCGATTTCGACTAAACTTTGAAAAATTGTGTAATAGTATATAAAATAAGTGTATGCCAATGATAAGGACGTTTTCATGAAAAACAAAAAAGTTTTTCTCTTTAGAACTAGTTTTTCGACCGATCGTTCCTTTGGCAGCTATATGCTACAGTCATCCGATTTCGACCATATTTGGTGAACTTATGGGAAGGGATAGTAAACTAGGAAATACCTATTTTGGAGGCGTTTCCATTAAAAACAAAAAAGTTTTTCTCCTTAAGACTAAATTTTCAATCGATCGGCTCAATGGCAGCTATATACTATAGTCATCCGATCCAGCCGGTTCCGACAAATGTGCAGCGTATTTGTACCAAAAGACTTCGTGCATAGTTTGGTGAGGGCTTGGCACTTTCCAAAAATAAAATATTTTTTGTTTGCTTATCTTATTGTTAAACATTTCAAGAATATCTTCCCAAAATTTCAAGTCGATCTGAGCAAAACTCTTGAAGTTATTGTCCAATTCAGGGGTACTTGCGCTCTATTCCCATTAGGCGCCTACGTTGTTTAAGCGCGTTTTTCTTAAAACTACGTTTTCAAAGTCCGTGTTCACTCCCTCTTGATCAGCATGACGAGCTGAGTTCATTTAGTCTTGTCCGTCTGTCCGTCCGTCTGTCTGTTTCCATGCTATCTCCTCCGTCGGTTTGAAAGCTATCTTCAACAAACTTTGCACGAAGTCTTTTAGTACACATACGCTGCACATTTGTCGGAACAGGCCGGATCGTATGACTATAGCATATAGCTGACATAGGAACGATCGGTTGAAAAACTAGTTTTAGTGAGAAAAACTTTTTTTTTGTTTTCAATGGAAACGCGTCCATCGTCCATCGACTATCCTTTCCAATGTTTTCACATAGTTTGGTCGAAATCGGTCATCTATATAGTACAGCTGTCATAGAAAAGTATAGTCTGCAAAGTAGTCTTTTTTTCTACTATTTTTTTTTGTACGTCTATTATACACTAAGACGCATCAGATAGGGGGTTAGACTATGACCTTAAAAATTTCATATTCAGGAGGTCCGCTCTAATTAGCATACGAGGTGTGTTCAAAAAGTATCGCGAATTTTGTGTTTTTTCAAAAATTATTTATTTATTCATGAATATCTATTTTGTCCCCTTCAAAGTAATCCCCATGAGATATTATACACTTGTGCCAACGGTTTTTCCAATCTTCGAAGCACTTCAAAAAATCATTTTTTTTTATCTTGTTCAGCTCCTCCTTCGGTGCCGTCTTTATCTCGTCAAGCGTAGCGTAACGTCGTCCTTTCATGGGCCTCTTCAGTTTAGGGAACAAGAAAAAGTCACAGGGGGCCAGATCTGGGGAATACGGTGGCTGCGGCATCATTAGTGTGTTGTTTTGGCCAAAAAGTCGCGCACAAGCAACGATGTGGAGCAGGGCGTTATCGTGGTGCAAAAGCCAATTTTTGTTCTTCCACAAATCGGGCGTTTCTGGCGGATTGCGCAAATTGCGCATAACTTGCAGGTATATTCCTTATTGACCGTTCTTCCCTGTGGCAAGAACTCAGATGCACCACGCCCCTGCAATCGAAGAAAACTGTCAGCAAAACTTTCACATTCGACCGAACTTGGCGCGCTTTTTTCGGTCTTGGTTCGTGCGGCGCTTCCATTGAGATGATTGAGCTTTGGTTTCCACGTCATAACCATAAACCCACGATTCGTCACCAGTTATGACCCTCTGGAGCAAATTTGGGTCGTCGCGGACAGAGTTTAACATCTCATTAGCAATGTTCATGCGATGCTGTTTTTGGTCGCAATTGAGCAATTTTGGTACTGAGCAACATGGCACGAGCCAATCGATATGTTTGGGTCCTCAGCAACTTCTCTAACGGTGATTCGACGATTGGCCAATACCATTTTCTCCACTTCATTAATTTTTCGTCTGTTGTTGAAGTGCTCGGGCGTCCGGCACGCTCTTCGTCGTTCACATCTTCTCGGCCTTCTGAGAACATTTTGTACCACCGATAAACGTTGCTTCGGTCCAAGGTAGCTTCTCCGTATGCCACAGTCAACATTCGGAATGCATCCGCGCACTTAATTTCGTTTTTCACACAAAATTTGATACAGGTTCTTTGATCCATTTTTTTGAATAGGTAAAAATCGAAGACGATCCAAAACACGTGCAAGCAAAGCAGCTGTCAGCAATTAAGTGAACATTCAAAATGGCCGAGCTTGTCGGCTTAAGTGAGAGACATGAGTACCTACATAACGCCACAAAAAAATCGAAATTGGAATATACGTAACCCGCGAAAATTCAAAATTCGCGATACTTTTTGAACACACCGCGTACACAGGTACAAAATACTATATTACAGTCGGGCTTGATCGACTTTCCAGCTTGTTTTGTATACAGGGGGAACGTTTAAAAAGGGTTCATTATCTTAAAGATTTGGTTCATGGTCCGGTTCGACGAACCCAAAAAACGAAACAAATCGCTTCGTTGGGGTTTGGCTCAGGATCTTGACTTTTCGTTTTGCAGCCTTGATATGAATTATATTACCTTCGGCTTATGTTATCTTTTCTGTTTTTCAATTCCTTTTTTAATAAGTTTCTTACAATTTTGATTTTCCCCAATTTCTATTGAAGAACCTTTAAATCTGCATTTCTATTAATCCCCCGTTGTCAGAATCTTGTGTGTGGGGGGAAGCCAAAATTTCGACCGCATTCTAAAGACTTCAACACGCAATACCAATTCTAGACATGGGCTATTAATTAGCCATTTTGCATGCCATTTCAATGCCATTTCATGGGAGTTAAGCATCAATGAATAGTCCTTGCCTGCAGCACACCTCGCCTCCCCTCACCATTCAATCCCTTTGCCAAACACATGTGTTGTCAATTGCAAGCTGTCAAAAGCAAGTCCCCTGACCTCCACCAACCCTCGCTGTCTCTCTCTCTCTACCTTTCCCTCTCTAACAACTACATGCATACATTAAATGTTTGAACTCACGTATATATAAATTCAGGCATTTATGGCAAAGATGAAGTGCGGGGATAGGGGTGTCAGAAGTGCGTATGAGTGACATTTAATTAGTACGACATAAGCGTCACCATAAAGTACACTTCGAATTGTATTTATTTGCAAACAAACATGGCGGCCCCCTCCCTTGAAGAACTGAAAACTTTTGTGGGTGTTTACACACATTTCACACCGCCAAACACATACAGACACTTGAACAAAGTGTAAGACATTTATAAGTAAATATTTATAGCACCAGGACGGAAAGGCGGAGGTGAGGGATAAAGGAGCCAAACAAAATAATTACAACATAAATTAAGCAAAATAACCGCAAACGCGTAAATGTTACTTCGTGACTTCTCCATGTGTTTGTAAGTATGTGTGTGCGCCTTGGAGAGGGTTAGGAGAATGTGATGAGGTTAATGTAATGTAGACTTACTACTTAGGCAGCCAACTAAACAAGATGTGCAAAAATTAGAGATGGGTCGACGAACCACATCAAAAGCGTTCCAAGGGCAACTCTTTTACTATTCATTCGAAGAATTTGGCTAAACATTTTTAAATGAGGAATATTATTATTTAGCTTAATCAATTCGAGCAATAAGCCCAAGCACATTTAAATGAGCAATATTATTATTTAGCTTAAACAAATTTTATATGTACAACAGACCTTTTTACCATATGAGTTCCAAACAAGAAAGCAGTCCTAGAAGCAAAGGCCTAGAAGCAGTCCTTAATGTTGAGATGAACAAATCCTTAGAAAGTAAAATGAATCATTCAAAATTTGAACGTTGAAAAAGTTTATTCAGAAATTTGTTTTTCTAATTCAAACCCAAAAAGTAGTCACCAGAAAAATACTAACTAAAATATACTAAACTTATGCAAAGTGCTGCCCATTTCCGTAAACATTCTCTCTTAAAAGTTTTCTCACTACGGAGTAGGGAGAGTCTGTCCATGCGCTCTGCTGCCCACTTTCCTTCTACTCACTGAGTTTGGGAGAAAGCAGGCAGTGAAAGGGCAGGTAAATGTGAAACGTGGCGTATGCGTAACATTGTGTAAACTTGACGAAAGGTGTGAGAGATTCTCTGTAACTGTCGGTTGAAATTCTCTCTCGCTCTTAGTGCTCTTTGACATCATTTGTATACTCTGGCATCGTTGGGCAAACACAAAATGTTCAAATTGGCAGAGCGACAAACAAACTTTATTATGGGTCATTGTAAAGTGCAGCATGCACACAAACACACACACACACACACACGTGCACATGCACAATCGCATGCACTAGACTAAGTGAGCGAATTGAATTGAAGTGCCTATTAGTATGCAATAGATTTTTATCAGGCGGCTGTGCTCTTTGGAGTTGAAATTGTTGTTTGCCTGCAAATTGAGTAAAGCTTCTGCGTGCGGGTGAAAGCCAATTGATACATCCTCTGCCTAATGGTTGGTCCTTTTGTTTGGCATTTTGTTTGCTATTCAATAATTTGGCATCACTGAAAGGGGTTTTCTGATTAGATTTATATTCGACACAACCGTCGAATATTTCAATTTAAGTGTATTATTTGATTCTCAAGCCTTGCTGAAAGAGTCCTTGTTCATCCACTGTTTGTTTTGCCCTTCACCCTGATTTTTCTTCATGCCATATTTTTCATATTTTTTTTACACAGATAAAATACTTTGCATTATATTGCATTAAATGCAACAACTTTGGTTTGGTCGTGTGGCGACGGGTTGATTAAAAATCACGCATACGCAACGTTGCACAATGCATTTTACTTTTTTAATTTTTTTGTTATTATTTTACATTTTTTTTTATGATCGAATGAAGCGCACTTAATAAGTGAAAATGTGCATGGCATATTAAATGTGACATATTTAACAAATAACTTGCAAGCGCCGCCGCCATATGAATATGACAGACGTTGCTGGAGCGAGTCAGGAAGAGCACAGCAAATTTATGACATTTTTATAAACACACACACACCGGACTCTTTTTTCTACGACTACGTTTTTACACTTTTGCTATTGGCATTAATTATGAACAAATTAATTAAATTAATTACTCAAGCGTGCAGCAAGCGGAGCCCGCCTGGCCATACTCGCATTCACTTTTGTGCGGTTTGTGCAAATATTTATGCAAACCCGCTTGGGACAGCGGCTTTGATGCAATCCCCGAACTGTTGAACTATGCATTCCATTTGGTTAAAGTTTAAATAACACTTTTGATTTTTTTTTGTTTGCATTTGAGAGGGGAGCTAAAACAGTTTTAAAATGTAATGTTCCCGTGAGGTAAATATCATTTAAAATGCAACCCTAATTAGAGCGCGAGAATGAAACTATATCAACATGGCTGCATTGACGACGTACAGTGGGGAAAGCGGTTGGAAATTTACATAAAGAGGAAAACAATTTTAAGTTTCTTCTTTAATTTTCACTTTATTTGAATTAAAACTCCGTGACTGGATTCAGAAAGTTGAGTGCCTAGGCTTATGGTAATTAAATTTGGAAAACAAAAATACTAGTATCAGTAACAGAAATTTATTATTCAGATCTTTCCGGTATTCGAAGCACAGATGGAAGGACTACTAGGCTTCTTCAAATATCCGTTTATAATATTTTAATTTTAAATAAAACTATTATTAGGCAAAATGATTGTTAGCCGTCTCAAGGTCGAGGATTGATTATAATTCAATGTTCAACAAAGATTTTGGTATCGTACATATAGACAGGTTACCCGACATGTTACCCGTATGGATGATAACGCTCCAGCAAAACGTGTGTACAATCGGCATGCCCGGCGGGTCGACCAAAGCGGAGATGGCGCGACCAGGTGCAGGGAGACATTGCGAAGCTGGGAGTGTCCTTCTGGTGGAATGTCGATCGGGACAGAGGCGAGTGGCGGGCATTAGTGGCAGCGGCCGAGACCGTAAAACGGTTGTGATGGCCAAAGAAGAAGAAGAAGACATATAGACAGCATTGGTTGCTCCGACAGTGGTTTTTTCGAAGGCCTCCCGCCTACCTTGGTATTTAAAATAGTGAGCGAACCCTTTAAAATGCCCACAAGAAATCATGGCTTGTTTAAGTTTGTTCTGTGACAAGGCTTTCAGTAATCAACTAGCTGAATACCCGGCGTCGCCCGGGTTCTTATGATTCTTAAGAGAGCGATTATATTCAATCTAGTGCGGGCTGCATGTCGGTATAAACATTTTGGACCGTGCGATCTTTTTCTCCTATATACTCGTCTTCATGATAATCTAAAATCGTACCTTTTTTTTTAAATTGTGACTTTTTTGACCGTTTGATTAAAACCTCTTGTTTACCCGTCTACAATTGCCGTCTATCAAATCTTCACAATAATCCAGGCTCAAATCAAAAATTTGCAAGTTACGCAACAGCTTCCATTTACCAACGCCGGCATTGTAATATAAGCATATGCGCTTTCATAAATTCTCATAAGTTTTTTTTTGCAAATTTCGCGATTTTTAGACCTTAGAAACCTTCGCGGGCAAGCGTTGCCCAAGTTTTATGGCAATCCGATGAACGGTATAGTTTTTGAAATTTCGTGGTTTTTTTACCATTTCCGGCCCATTTCTTCATTTAAGATACCTTTGCGGGCAAGCGTACAACCATTCCTCAAAGCTTCATCAAAATCAAACATTTTGTAAATTTAGCGGTTCTTGGACCATTTTTCCGCCATATCTTCCACTTTGAAAACTTTCCGGGCAAGCGTCGAACAATTCCTCAATGTTAACTGCAAATTTTGCAATTTTCTCGGTTTTTGACCATTTTCTGAAAATTTCTTCAACTTAGAAACCGTTCAATTCATTCCCCAAAGTTTGATTGCAATCGGATGAACGGTATAGTTTTGTGAATTTTGCCATTTTTGGACCTTGGAAACCTTCGCGGCCAAGGGGTCTAACCATTGACCAAAATTTCTTCGCAATCGGATGAATGGTATAGTTTTTGAATTATCGCGGTTCTTGGACTATTTCCCACCCATTTCTTCAAATCAGAATCCTTCACACGCAGCGTCCAATCAATCTCAAAGTTTTATAACAAACGAACATTTGGCAAATTTTCGCAGTTTCTTCTACTTGGAAGCCTTCCCGGGCAAGCGTCGAACCATTCCCCAATGTTTTACCAAAACTGTAAATTTTGTTATTTTCGCGGTTTTTTGGTCCATTTTCCGCAAATATTTTCAACTTAGAAACCTTCCCGGGCAAGCGTTCAACCATTCTCTAAAGTTCCATCTCAATCGAAGCTTTAGCCAATTTAGCGGTTTTTGGACCATTTTCCGCAGATTTCATCTACTTGGAAACCTTCCGGGCAAGCGTCGAACCATTCCCCAAAGCTTTACCGAAACCATAAATTTTGCAATTTTCGCGGTTTTTGGACAATTTTCCGCAAATTTCTTCCACTTAGAAACCTTCCCTGGTAAGCGTTCAGCCATTCCCCAAAGATATATTGCAATCGGATGAACGGTATAATTTTGCAAATTTCGCGGTTTTTGGACCATTTCACCGACATGAGACATAGCCTATGACACTTTCCCGATCGACATGAACATAGAAAATGCGAAAAATTAGAAGATCGGTTCAGCGGTTAGGGACGCACAAATACAAACATACTTCTCCTTTTATATAGATGTACTAGCCCATCCACCCGGCGCGCTTCGCCGCTGTCAGCCGCTGTCGGTATGGACTTGATGATCGGTTTAATAATTGGTATGTGCTGGAAATTGCCGATTGTTTTGCAGTGTGTGTGTAAGCAAATTCGACGGCTATTTGCGTGCATGTGTTTGATCGTAGCAAACTTGCTCTCTTTCTCTCTCTCTCGTTCTCTGTACATGACCAGAGCGCAAACCACCCCCGTTGAGTCTGTTGAATTGTTTTTGTTTGTGGATTTGCCAAATACGGCCGGAGAGAATTTTTAGAAAAAGCGGCTAGAAGTCCATGAAAGATTTTGATTGTTTGAATGAACCAAAGGTAAGACCTTGTAAGGTAATTTAAAGAAAGTTTGATTTAGAAATAAAAAAACAATTTCTCTGTGTTGGTAACAGATAGAGGTTTGATGTATGGGACATATGCTTCTTTTACTACAGGCAGATCAAGTTTATTTTCAATTTTCAGCACCGCCCCGCAATTTGAGAAAAACGTCATATCAGTCACTGTTTTACCAAAGATAGAAGGGTCGTTTCTTCTGGACATGTTTTCTAGGTAAAATTATTTATCGACTTGCCAAAGGAATCATAATGATCGGATGAAAGGTTGTCGAGATATGAGCAAAAGAGTGTTGAAAGCAGTATCGCTGCTTACTGCTGCCACTGCAGCATCAAAATTCATACTGAGCGTACACTTTCGTTGGTACAGAGTATATACGGGCTTGACCGACTTTTATTTCATGTTAATAAAGTTAGTTTTTTTTGAAACCCAAATTTGTTTTGATGGCTTTGACAAACGTCACATACTGACCATTTACGGTGTTGGCAAACTCAGTTCGTTGTGTAGCTTTGCTTTAAGTTCAGTAAATACTACAGCATTATCCTCAACGCTTCGCGGCTGTCGAAGCCCAGTATTTCAAAAACAGATTCAGTTATCATTATCGTATCATTATCACTATCATATCACTATCACTATCACTATCACTATCACTATCACTATCCACTATCACTATACTATCACTATCACTATCACTATCACTATCACTATCACTATCACTATCATATCACTATCACTATCACTATCACTATCACTATCACTATCACTATCACTATCACTATCACTATCACTATCATAATAACTATCACTATCACTATCACTATCACTATCACTATCACTATCACTATCACTATCACTATCACTATCACTATCACTATCACTATCACTATCACTTTATCCTTATCACTATCACTGTCACTATCACTATCACTATCACTATCATTGTCATTTATCATTATCGTTATCGTTATCGTTATCGTTATCGTTATCGTTATCGTATTATCGTTATCGCTATCGTTATCTTCATCGCTATCGATACCGTGATCGTTATAGTTATCGTCGTCGCCTATCGTTATCGTAATCGTGTCGAACTATTTCGCATATTTTGCTTATAAACCGAGCTTCAAGTCAACCCGAAAAAAAAATTTCTCATACAAACTTTTCTGTCAACTTTTCGGGAGTTTTCCGACCCTAGTGCCATTTTCCAACATTGGAAAATGACAGCCCGATTTATTTCACTTACTATCCTTACAAACCGAATTTCAAGTCAATCGGATGAAAAATAGAGATTGCATATCAGGGTACAAGATTTTCCTTGTGGGCGGATTTTTCGAAATCGGGAAAACACGTGTCGAATTATTTTGCGTACTTTGGCAACACAAACCAATTTCAAGTCAATCGGATGAAAAATAATTTTCCCATACAAACTTTCCCGACACTTTTCCGGCTTTCGGGTGGAATTTTATAAAACCCCGTCTTAGTACTTTCACCATAGAGGCTTTGCCAATCATTCAGCCCTCACAACTCTTTACCGTTTAGGCTGTGCGATGATTGCCAATCAGTCAGTCAGTCAGTCAGTCAGTCAGTCAGTCAGGTCAGGACAAACTATTTATATATAGAGATAGTTGACAGTAATCAAACAAAGATTGAGTTACACCTTCACACACTATTGCATAGCTTTCGGCTATCTAAAATGGAGCTGGAGAATAGCAGAATTGTTTTCATTCTGGCCTGAACCTCCAACTTTTAGATATAACAATATTTTATTAATTTTTTTTACACTGAACTACAAAAAATATACAAACATTTTTATTTTGAAAGTGCCACTTTGTCAAAAAACTAACTTTTTCCAAATCTGAGGCTCGAGGCCAGAATTACACCAGAATCATTTTCCTTTTTGAATTCAGTTATCGGAGTTACCCCGAATCACGGCCGCCATAAGTTTTTAACACTTTTCGCAGACCAGAAACTTTTTAGCCACGATCACAATTCAAAGCCAAAAAATTTTATATATTTTATTCATTCATTATCATTCAAATATAAACAACCGATTTGCAAAATATGTTTTCGTGTTCTCTCTGTGAATTTTAAAAAAAGCATATAAAAACAGCACGCGCAACTTGTACTCTAAGGGATATAAGAACACAAGTCTGAAAAACTAAATTAAATTGAACCTTTTTTTAACAAAATCTTATTTGAAAGTTTTTCCAATTCTGTTGTTTTGTTGTGTTAAAAATAGATCAAAGTAAACAAACAAATTTTTCTGCTTTGATAAAAGGGCTGTTCAAAAGTTCTCGGCCGTCAAAAAGTGGTGGGTCCAAAAAAATGGTATAGTGCTGGCGGTCAAGGTTGCTCGTGTCTACGTTTTTGAAATGGAAATGTAAAAACGGGGGTTACAATCAATATAGAAGACATTGTGGTCTGAAGATCGAAAAAAATTTTTTGTTAAAATGGCGGTCATTGAAAAATGAAAATCCGATTTTTTTTTTTTTTTTTTTTCGTAGCTTAATGTAAAAAAAAAAAGTTCAAAAATTGACTGAGGCTCAGATCAAAATGGTGAAAATTCAGCGTCAATTGCACTTAGTTTCATCAAAATCGGTTCAGTGTAACTGTAGATTATAGAGTTCAGTTTAGAACTCCACAGCTGATAGAGCGGAAGCACAAAAATACCCCTGACCTCGAGCCGGCAAAAACAACATTGTCGTAAAATATCGATAATATCGATATTTTCACAATGTGTGTCTATTTGACTATGTGTCTCTACAATAAGCAGGTCTATTGAGGAAATTAAGGTGACATGTGACGCATAATAAAAACTACATTATAATAAAAATGGATTACATGCATTTTTAAAAAGTTTAAAAAAGATATATTTTTATTTGATTTATAAAAGAAACTTCTGGATACTTTAGTTTTTTATATTGATAAAAATTAAGAAAGCAATCTTCTCTTAGAAACTTAAGAAGTAAACATATTATTATGTTTAATACGTTGATTCCAAATTTGATTAAGCTCATTGAATCATCATAGTCAATCTATATTTTTTGCTTTAAGTGAGTATTCAAATTCATTTTCCAGTATAGAGCTTTAGATCTGAAATATGTGGCATAACATAACCAAAAAAAACTTATAGTCCTAAATACACGTAACTTATGAAATTAAGTTTTACACAATAATCGTTAGACAAAGATGTTAAAAGACGCATATAGGCACACCGATCATTCGACTTTTGCTGTCAGAAACCCCATTTTTTTTAAAACCGAAGACAAGCGCCCGATTACACTGATCTTCCAGGAGTAATAAGGTATGCCAATTCCAATGCGTCAGTCCTTTCCATCCAGAATTAATGCGGTAATAAAATTATAAATTCAATTACTCCAATGTCTAGCTTCGGTTGAATTTCCGTCTAAAGAAATTTGTAGTTTTGACATATAAAATTTAATGACTAACATAAGCGCTTTTAGAGATTGAACATGTCGATCCTGGCTATCCTTTTTATACCCAGTTCCCATATGTATGTAACAGGTAGAAGGGAGCATTTGCGCCCCTATAAAGTATATATATTCTTGATCAGCATTAACAGCCGAATCGATTTAGCCATGTCCGTCTGTCCGTATGGACACGTCTATCTTAGAGACTATAAGAGACATAGCCACACATTTTTGGATGAAGGCTGGAGTATACCAGATTCAAATCTAGTTTGTGTCAGATTTGGAAAATTCCTCCCCCCTTTGCCCTTTAAGGGCAAGAGCCTGTCAGAGCCACAATTTTATGTTAGACCCTTGAATCTTTATATTTATCATCAATATGATCAATATGATCGGACAAAAAACACCAAAGTTATATTCGAATCAATTTTGCTTGTTGGAGAAAGGGGTTTTTGCATTGTCAGTTACCGCTGGCGCGCGTGCGTGTGTGCGTATGTGTGAGTGTGTGTGTGGGAAGTGTATAAAAACACAAGAAGTCTAGGGAACAGGGTATTTTGTAGTCGAGGCACTCGACTACAGCTCCCTTACTTGTTTTAATTTATTTTTTACTTACCCTGACTGGGACTCTAACTCGAGACCTCGAATCTCAACTCTACCACACTGCTATGCTTTCAGCATGGTCAAATTGCCATTATAAGTTGACGGAAGACAATCTAGATTCGGATCGATATCAAGCCTGCTCGTACTTAAAATTTTAATCCCTTTGCCGGGATCAAGTCTTTTTGACTCAAAATTTTCCCAGCATTTATTTTTCGGTGTAACTTTTCTATTTCAGCTGAACTATACAGTCTTCCGGTTTCGATTCCATTCAAAGAAAAGTTGTCCGATCCGGCCGGTTTTCATAATTGTGCAGCTGATCTAAAAGACTTGGTGCATAGTTTCGGCGTAGAGCTTTCAAACTTAAAAAGGAAATCGCATAGGAAACAGACAGACAAGGCTATATCAACCCTCAGCTCGTCAGTAACATCAGATTTAAATACTTTTCCTTATGTGGTTAGGAAATGCTTCCTTCTATGCGTTACGAACATCCTGACAATTTTAATATACCCTCTTCCAGGGTATAAAATATTCAGAATTCGGTCAATAAGCGGACTGCAATAAAGCGCTTGCCGCAAATCGTGTTGAGAGACGAAGAAGCGGATGCAAGTAGGAGAAGCCCCATGGGTCAAAAAGATAAACGAGCATTGAGCTACCGACTCAGAAGAGCTCGGCAATGTATTGAAAACACACTCGGTATTCTTAGAGCAGTGATACACAGCCAAAGCTCCTGGGAATGCTTGCTTAGCTCATGCATCAGAGGGTATCCAAGAAAGAGAGTCACAATTTCTGGCATCTTTTCTTTGGAAACCCTGTCAAAACCATGTGGACGGTTGTATCAGTATCAACCGGAAAGAGCTCAAATGATTGTAACAGCATGTATTTTATTATACAATTATTTAATGGGTACGAGCTGAAAGGTGTTGTATTGAAATTTGTTAGTTAATAATTGCCATTAAGGAGTATTAAAATGTCTACAGATTGGGGTTCGTACCTTGGCAATACGAAAGTGCTTGCATGCGAGATGAATTGGGTACATTTTTAAGTAACACTAGGAAGGTCCAGTATATTGAAGTTTTGGTGGTGATTCCAGATAAATTTTCGTGTGCTGAACAGATCTGCCTTCGGAAATGGTCCATCACTGCTAGGGTTTGAGATATTTTAAGCATAAGATCGCTTAAAATGCATATTTTAGCCATATTTTGGCCGACTTTTGGGGAAACTATACTTTTACTTTAACTCTCTTTGATATGATCCAATAGAGAATTATTTAGCTTTAAAAATTATTATCTCTAACAGTTCTATGATTTTTTTAAGCTAAGATATACCTTAGCCATGAAATACAACATTTAAAGTGTGCAATTGGTTTTGTAAATTTTATAGGATTTCAATAAAACGGTCCAGGCAGTTATTGGGATTTTGCATAGCATATTTTTGGGTTGTATCTTTACAATAATTTTAAGAAGAGTTAAACGCATAAGTATATGTTCCACTAAAAACCCTGACTAAAAAGGGTCAAAATAGGCATTCTAAAATTTTTTCTATTATTAGACGTGATAGACAATTTCCAAAAACCAATTCGTATTCAGCGCAGGAAAATCATCTAGAACATACACAACCAGCTCCGATTTTATCAAAGCCTCATGGAAGCGCTTGAACTGATTAATATGTTTGGTAAAGACAATGTTTAGTTTTTAACATTCTATTTCCTTTTTTCCAATTCAAATTCAATAAGTAAATTTCGCTCCCCTATGATATTCGCTGCCCAAAAGTATGCAACACTTGATCACAGTTACCTCCTGCTGTGAGCACGAACGAGTTGCCACTTGCTGGTTTATTTTTTGTGTCCTTTCCGAGTGGTTTGCGGTCCAAGCCAAACCTAAAAAGCCAGTCATTAGGAGCGCTGCTGGCCTAGAGTGAGGCAAAGTGGCAAGACAGTTGCTTCAGTTTCGTTGCTCTGCTTTCCCGGCCGATCCAAATTACGCGCCTATTGTTTCCAGTTGCCAAAAATCTTCTTTCTTCAATGCTAATGGCAATTTTAATGTGCACTTCCGCCGGAAGTCAAAATGTCGTCCTGGCAGCGGGTTGGCTGCCCGTGAGGTTGGAACACGACACATTCAAAAGGCAGTTCGGCGTTAAAAAGACAAAGCAAACATATTTGCACACTATTACAACTGTAAAATTGTGTGTTAGCCCTCCCACTCTTTACTCCCATTTCGGCATGCAACAGGCGGTCATGACGGAGGTACTTAGATAACTGTCAGCTCTATTTTATACACACACTACTAACTTTCATGGCAGATAAACACACATGTAAATATGCTGAGCGTAAGGGGCCGGGTAAAGCGACCTAGCTGAGACAAAGGAAGCAAGAGGATGGCATTAAAATAATGTTAAATTGCTTGTAGTATTTGCTCTGCCGTTGGATGCCTTTGCTCTTCGCCTTTGTCTCTGGCATCATCATAGTAGTTGTCCTTTGGCATGTCCTGGCCAGCCATTGTTGTTGTTGTGGGTTGCACACTTTTTTGCTTTCTTCTTTTTTTTCTCTTGATTTTTATTTCGGTGCGTGCCATTGTAATTCATTGTCTTGGTCGTCGGCTTCGGCCCATTCCATTTGGTTATTGTGGTACTAAATGTGTAAAAATGTGGTTAAACTGCTACGCTCCATGGTGCATTTCCGTCTCAGGTTTCGTTGTGTTGATTTTTAAGTTTTGAGATTGTTGTGGTTTTTGGGTAAACACTTTGGCTAATGGTTGAGATTTTATGTGATTTTTTGTTACTTCTAGTTTTTACATGTGGGAAAGGAAAATCAAAGATTTGATTTAGTAAAATTGAGTGGCTGGTGAATTCATAGCCAACCCTTGGTACTTGTTGAACCACCCTCGAAATATCGTTTGTAAGCCAGTGGAATTAATCCAGGCTGTAAAGCCTCTGAAATTATGCAGAATATTCGGTCCGAGGATCTATCCCGTCGTGAAGTATAAGGCCCCGTTCGGTTCCTTAAATTACACTGATCGACAAAAATTAACTATTTTTCTGATTCAAAGATCAGACAGGGATATTCTATGTAATTTTTCATCGCTAAGACGAATCTAGGCTCTAGGCTTTCATTCCCATTCGCATTCCCTTTGAAGACGAACGTTTTTTTTCCCTGCGCTTCTACTACATTTTTTGAACAGTGTGTCATAATTGCTATCAATATTTGTATTAATTTTTTGACTAATTTGTCGCGTTAATATACACTTAAAAGCTTTTGCTATTTCATTTGTTATTGATTAACAAACTAAACGTAATAACATTATCTGCATGTGTTTGCTGTGTTTAGATTTGTTCTGTGCTACTCTGCTTATTTGGTGTTGAATTCCGATTTGAGCTTTAAATCTCAATGGGTTGTGAAATCAATCTGCTGCTATAAAAACTTCAAAGATTTCGTCAGTCAGCGCCAATGATAACAATTACGTGCTGCCTTTGTGACGCTTGTTATACATGTAAAATGTCTTGGTTATACTGCAGGGTTAAGGACGCCGTGAGCTGGCCAACGGCCTTAAATAATAATAATTAAATATTAAAAAAAAATATAATAAAAATTATAAAAAAAAAAAATTTAAATAATATATTTATCAAAATTTACACCAAAATAATAACCCATATTAATATATTTTATTTTATAAAAATTAACTTTAATTATTTATACCTATATAAATAAAAAAAAAAATTTTTCATATTTCTAATTTTAATATAATTTTCTATATATTATTATACCTTAATCTAAAATTTAAAAATAATAATATTTTCAAAATAAAATTAAAAATTTATAATATTATAAACCTATATATAAATGTTAAGGATATATGGGATTTGCCCGATTTTTTGGAATAAATTAATAACTCGCGAACTATGTAACATATTTCAGTGAGGTTTTTTTATAGTGTTCTACATACCTTTACACACCTGTTGGAAAAGTGATAGTAACAATTTTTACTCTACATGTTCTTCATTTTCAATTTCAATGTTATACAATAAATCATAGTCGTTTTCCTCTTCATAATCATCAACATCTAAAGACTCGTCCCCAGGTTCATTTTCGGATAATAACAATTGAATGACTTCTGGTGGAAGAGAAAGCCGCTTATGTTTTCGGACGCGCTTCTTTAAATTCATTGATGAAATGTTGGGGTCCGAAGTATCCATGGCTCTCTGGAAAACATCTGTAAAGTTGGAGATTCGACTGTGCTTTCTCGCATGGTGGAGTCTGTCGGACTTATAATACTATTCCTGGACTCTGCACCCTCTTCGCCAAAATAGCCGACTGGAAGAACGGTTTGTTCTAAGATGAGTCTGGAGTGAACCAAAATCTTGTGGACAGTCGGTGTCATGGGAAGCCGTGGATATTTGTCCACAATAAGGTGCCCAGTTTCTTGACAAAATGGCTCATATTTGTCCAGGTTTATTGGTAATTGACATGATAAGCATATTAATATGGTTCTCATATTTAAAATGACTTGGATATCAATGCCAGTTATATTCGAGAATTTCAGCTTTATCTCAGCTTGTATCTGTAAATGCTCTCTCTTAATAACTTCAATTGATTCTTTCAAAAACTCCAGTTTTAACGGACGACAAAATCGTATACTCTAAGGAGTATTATTATTCCATAAAACATTGCCTGATGAATCTATTAGGCGAAGAGGCATAACTGTCGTAGCGAAGAGTGACAAATGAGCTTGATATGACTGGCAGTCAGTGTATGCCTGATTAAAACTCGCTTATCCCGTGCTTCCATCAAAACCATAGCTTAAAATCAATTCTGCAGAAAGGAAATTTGTGTGCTGATCATTCATTGTCGCTGCAATAAATTCCGCTTGATAAGCTACTATCTGAGCTACGGTATGATCCAAAAGATCTTGTAGGGAAACTTTCGCTACGGTTTCCGTTATATCAATATGGACCCGCCCATCCTTTTTTCGGCTACTTCTTTATAATTTGGATAAATATCTGCCTTCCTGCACTTTGCGTCCTCTCGAATTGGCTTTTGCTGGATTTAACGCTAGTAACTTCAATATAACAGCAAGATCGTTGAGCCTATGTCTTCGAGCAGCTATGCCTGCTACTTGAACCAGCAAACCAACATTATGCTTTTGGGCCGCTGAGAGATAGTTAGCTTCATTTCTTTTCCCTCTTGCACCTTTTAACCAAAATGATATTTTTGGGCGTCCAGCGATTATTTTCATTGATTCTCCTTTGCTTGCATTTCCAATCAAATTCAAGCTAAGATTGCCTTTCATCCACTTTGAATATTTTGTCGAAAACTTATCCAACTTCCTCTGGAATTTTCGCCATTTTTGCAATAAATTGACGGAAAAAATTCGGGCTTCTCTTTTAAGATTTGATTTACTTCAAAAATAATGGGATCAACTTGCTTGCTAACAAAATTGAATACTGCATCTTCTTTTTCTCGAAGACCCTTTTGCTTATGCCACACTTCCAGCAGGGCTGCGTTTCTGATCAAGAGATTGGTTCCTAAGAAATGAAATTACGCGAAAAGTCGCACGAAGCGCACGATGAGACAATATGTTCTGAATTCGCAATTAATGACTCTACAACATGGATATAGACACTCACTTAACAAAGTTAAACATTTTTTTAAAACTCTATTGAAAGTTGAACTTTCTTTCCAAAACCCAAACGAAAACATCACCTGCTACATTTACAAATTGTTAGAATTGGACGCACATATCAAGCAACATATTAGTATTTACACAAAGTACATACCTGAAGAATTAGTAATCATTTCAAATTTGACTGTCTTACGTAATTTTGTTTCAGAGTTACTGATTTGAAAGTGAGCTTCAAAGTTAAGCAAAATGTAAACAAACCATGTGCAGTTGCAACAGCTGACTTTAACAGTTGGTATTTAAATACTAGACTGTTAAGTTAACATTTGCGGTATGTTACAAAACAGCTTGATGTTTTCTTAATACATTAAAATGAAAAAATCGAAAAGCGGCATACTTTTAAAAAATACATTTATTCCAAAAAATCGGGCAAATTCCCCATAGTGG